>OX376325.1:12692751-13892751 GCA_947369225.1 Hofmannophila pseudospretella
ACTCTAAAGGTGCTATTGCTGAAATCAAAGAGTGGCCTAAAAACTGTCAAGTTTCTGTTTATAAACAAATTTATTATAAATAGAATATATAAGTCAACATCCATATTGGAATCATCAACGCTTCTCTCATTCCTCCAGCCACGTCCACCTCCACGTGCCAGAAGGAGCGACCCCCAAAGACGGTCCGTCAGCCGGCTGCACCATCACCACAGCACTCCTGTCGCTAGCGCTGCGGCGGCCCGTTAAGAACAACCTGGCCATGACCGGAGAGATCTCTCTCACGGGGAGAGTCCTACCTGTAGGTGGCATCAAGGAGAAGATCATCGCTGTGAGTATCAGACATCAGCCTTATAAAAGGCTGATACTAACAGATGCAACATCAGCCTTTTGCAATATCTTTGCACGGTCACCACGGCACACTTGTGCGGAACAACTTGGCTATGACCGGGGAGAGTGCTACCTGTAGGTGGCATCAAGGAGGAGATCATCGCTGTGAGTATCAGACATCAGTCTTAACTAACAGCTAAGATGCAACATCAGCCTTTTGCAAGATCTTTGCACGGTCACCACGGCACTCTTGTGCGGTACAATACCTGGCTATTACAGAGGAGAGTGCTACCTGTAGGTGGCATCAAGGAGAACATCATCGCTGTAAGTATTTGACATTAGTCTTATAAAAGATTGATACTAACAGCTATGATCGTAAATAGCTGTTAGTATCAGACGTAATCAGCCTTTTGCAAGAACTTTGCACCATCACCAGGCGGCCCGTGCGGAACGACCTTGATATGACCGGCGAGAGTGCTACCTGTAGGTGGCATCAAGGAGATCTTCGCTGTGAGTATCAGACATCAGCCTTTTGTGACATCTTGCAAAAGGCTGATACTTTTGAAAGTTAAGCTGTTACTATTCTGTTACCATACTATAATCATAAATAGCTGTTAGTATCAGATATGTGGGCGCCATCAAGGAGAAGAATAATCTTCTCCTTGATGGCGCCCACGCGATAACGCTGTGAGTATCAGACATCAGCCTTTTGCGCGATGATGCAAAATACTTGTAGGTACTAACATCTATGATCATAAACAGATATTAGAATCGGACACCATTAGCCATCAGAAGAAAACATAAATCAGACACTGTCAGTCATTTAGGAGATCATTGTTATACACCATCAGCCTTTCAGAGGACCTTAGATAAGCTTGCTTCAAAAGTTCAAGTATATTTCTGTTCACAGGCGAGACGAGTGGGCGTGAACTACGTGATACTCCCGGAGGAGAACCGGCGAGACTTCGATGACCTGCCCTCGTTCATCAGAGAGGATATCGACGTGCATTTCGTCAGCGACTACGAGGACGTGTTCAAAGTGGCCTTCGAACAGGAGCAGGTTCAAGTACAAGTATAGACGTTATCCGTAGGATTTGGTTCCAGTGTGCCTAAAACGCGTTTTGCCTAAAACGCATTATGCCTAACTTGTCATTCCAAGTCGCATTGTGCCTAAGTTGCACTGTGCCTAAGTCGCACTGTGCCTAAGTAGCATTGTGCCTAAGTCGCATTGTGTCTAACTCGCATGGTGCCATAATTATTTTTCAAATTAATAAGAATAAAATGTATTCTCAGTTTATCATCTTTAACAGCTCTTTCATTTTTCATAGTCCGATAATTAATGCTATAAACTATCGAAAATTGGGCTTTATGCCGTTTTGTCATAATGAAAACATAGGCAAAACGAGTTTTAGACATTGCGTTTTAGACAACGCGTTTTAGACATAATGAGTTTTAGACATAACGCGTTTTAGACTTAATGCGTTTTAGACTTAATGAGTTTTAGACATAACGCGTTTTAGACTTAATGAGTTTTAGACTTAATGCGTTTTAGACATAACGCGTTTTAAACTTAATGGCAACATAGGAAAAAAGCGTTTTCGGCGCACTGGGACCAAATCATCTGTAGAACTTGTTTTGAATGTTTGTAGATGTTGAACAATATGACCAGACCAGACCGCAATGTGACTATTTAAAAAAATATTCCATCAATTAACTTACATGGATATCCTGAAGGATCTAAAATTAGTTTTTCGATATCTCAACTAACATCAAGGATATTCATGATTAAAGTTTGTACTGGGGAGATGCTCTGTCCCTTTCTAAGTAGCCAAAGACCTGCTTGTAAAGCGCTACTGAGCAGTGACGTCACTCCTCTCTATTTCCATCTTTCTACCGTCTAATTTTTGATTGCCTGTAGCTATTTTATTTTTCAACGAATTTCAATTCTGTTTTCACATTTGACCATCACTTTATGTCTATTGTTAGTTTATATTGTACAGTGGGCAACACATCAAGCTGTTTGTATATTTGTCGCTTTAACTTATGAATGAATGAATGAATGAATGAATGAATACTCTTTATTGCACAAAATTAGTGTGACATATTATTACTTATTTGACATTCATACGAATGTGAAAGGAATCATAACAAATGTATTGCGACAGGGTTGTACAGAGTATAGTGAATTAGTATTTTAGTTATAGTGAATAATTAATAGAGCGTCGGTGGCCTAGTGGCTAGGACACCGGACTCCCATGCTCCAGGTCCGGGTTCTAAACCGTGCAGTGCCATGTTACAATGAGTTTTTAATATTTTACGAAGACTTACGTACATTTACCGACTGCTCTAACGGTGAAGGAAAACATCGTGAGGAAACCTGCACACTAAGATGACCAGTGTGTAAAATGGGGTAGGCACAAAAGATCCTCAAGGGTCTAAGTGTCGCTGGGGTTTTTCCCGGCCCCCTATCATAAGATAAGGTAGTGAATTAGTAATGTGTTGTCCACTGTACAGTTCGAAAAACTCCAGTTTAAAAAAATCCAAACCCGACTTTTTTGGTCATTTTAGCATTTTTATTTTATATGCCCAGCGTACACTATTGGAGTGGAGGCGCAGCGACTAACTTCGACAGCAATGTAAATTATACCTTAACTACTTTAAAATATGGTTCATAATGCGTGTCAATATCAAACGACTAGGGCGGCGGTAAACGGGGAATTCCAGGTTAGCCCGTAGAGTTTAGAGACTTAGGCTCAATTTACATTACCGCGGAATAGAATGGAAGCGAATTTTCGCAACGTAATTGTACATAGCATAATGAACTTTATGTCAATTGTGTAACATACAAACTAAATACGAGCCAAAAAAGAAAAGTAGCTAGGGGAATTCTCGAGAATGCGCGAGGATTCCTCGGAAGACGCGCGACCTCTTTTGGCTCGTATTTAGTTTGTATGTTACACAATTGACATAAAGTTCATTATGCTATGTACAATTACGTTGCGAAAATTCGCTTCCATTCCTTTCCGCGGCAATGTAAATTGAGCCTTAGTTTAAATTGTTATCGAAGAAAGAAGCTGAGTCTGAAACTCTTCGAATAAACTATGGGCCTAGGTCACAGAAAATAAGACTTGTTTTTAAATCGCGGCTAGGCACTGGCTTATTGGAAAGATCTACTTAGCATTTCGTTTAAAAAGACTATAATAATTTAGAAAATTTAAGTTGGTAAATATGCATCGTTTATAAGTTGTTGGTTGTAAAATATGTATGTATGATGTTATTATACTATTAGGAATATTAATAAAGATAGTATTTTTTATATCTGTAGTTTACTTTTATTTTTGCATGAAACTGTACTTGTGTATTTTTTTTATTTTGGGGCTATAAATCTTTTTATTCACTTCATGCAACCTACTCTAGTCCACTGCTGGACATAGGCCTCTCCCGGGGCGCGCCATTGAGCCCGATCTTCGGCTCTTCTCATCCAGTCGTTGCCAGCCACCTTGCGCAGATCATCCCTCCATCTAGCATTTTATTCACTGAATTTAAGTTTTCTTGAATTTTCGCCATTCTTTTGTACCTACTTTGCATAATGCCAAAGATTTTGAAATGCACCCTACAGTAGATTGCTCGCTAGAGAAGTTTCACATCATAATTTCTAGTGAGGGCACGCGCACGAGGGCATATCGCAAGCTTTTTTGTGTTCAATTTGGTTCATTCCCAGTGGTACCACAGAACTGTACCATGTGGAACTAGTGGGACTTTTTTGTCACACCAGTACCATAATGTTGAGAATCATGGAACTACTGAGACCCATTCCCAATATTTCCACAATGTTAAACACTTAACAAGTAGTAGTAGTAGTTACCCCAGTAGTTCCATAGTTCTCTGACGCTCATCAATATAGTACTATAGGTAAACCGCCGCAAGAGGGGCGCGGGGCGGGACGTCAGAGGGCGAGCCGCCCTCTGACGTCCAGTCCCGCGTCCCTCTTGCGGCGCAGGCGACCCAAACAGTTAAGCGGTTTACCTATAGTGAAACAGAAATGTCTCATTAGTATTACCCTATAGGGAATTAATCACAGTAGTTCCATGATTCACTGACGCTCAAATTTATGGTACTAGTGAGACAAAAAGTCCCACTAGTACACATGGTACATTTCTGTGGTACTACCGGGAATTTTGCAGCAAAATAGATTGAAGTAAGTTCGGTCCCTGGATGACAAGGGGACATGCATGATGCACTGTGGAAGCAAATCCAATGTTGTTTGGTGGATTACACACTACATACATATCCCTTTAAATAAGTTTGTAATCAGGTTGAAGTGAGATTTTACCTATTAATTCATATCATATTTTTGTCGTAGGCTATTCAAACTACAGAGAGGGCGGTTCTCCAAGGTGCAGGATTAGGTTCTATGTGACAGAAAAATATAAGATACAATGTTGTCTAGTGTTTATTTTCAATAATAAACGCTATTTGAATGTAAATATGTGTTTGAATTTCACTTGTAATATAAACGGTAAAGAAACATTAATTTTTATTTTAACATTAACACTCACTAATTGAATTATACCCTAACCAGGTACATAAAAAACCCCTGCCATATTGATCATCCCTCGAGTTTTAATGATACTCATTATTTTATTCATAATTTATGAATCATAACAGATTATAAAACTACCAATGGCGTCATCTTGCCAGGGTTTTTAAACTCCTGGTCAGGGTATAAAAATATGGAATAAACTCATTAAACTCTACTTCTTCAAAGACTTTCTCCCATCTTCAAGTAACTGCATTAACACTGGATACACCTCATCATACGTTTGTATCTGATTCTGTCGTACATGATTCTGATACCTCTGCAAGGCTCCAGCAACAAACTCTAGCCTCTCTCGTTCATTTCTATGTGAATCCAACCACTGCATCAGCTTTTGAACGTTCCAACCAGCGCAAGTATGCGGCGCCATCAACTGAGGTCCAGCATAAGAGAAAAGCAACATCATTACCAAAGAATAAGGTAAAGAAGCTCCTTCAGATTGACTCTTAGCTATTTCTTGAGGGGATTTCTCTAACAGCAACTGCAAAGCTTTCAATTGCCTGTAACAGTCACCTAACTCTGACATTTCGCTAACTAAAGGTGATAAAGCCATTTCAAGATGCTTGCAATCGATTTGCAGTTTCACTCGGCCAAATTTACTCAATGGCCTCACATTACAGATGTGTTGAATGAATCTTTCAGCGCAAGTTCTAGCTATGTCAGTGCAACACTCATTAAGAGCAGATTTTTCAGTAAACATTGATAAATAGATATCTTTGCACCTGGACACGAATTGCTGAAGTTCTTTCATGTACGGGGAGCAAGATAGTGATTTTCCTGATGGATCATCAGCTCTAATCAGGTCTGGTTCATCCTGCATCGTCATAAGGATCAAATATAAGGAGTTTTTTATTGATTCTGCGAATAATTGAAGTACAGGGAGGCTTGAAATATCTTTCAAACTATTTTTTACTATTTGAATACTTTCCTGTGGTAACATTGAGTTCATATTTGTTAGAACTCTTTTGATTTGTGACGAGAAATAGTACAAAGCATTGCAAAGGTCTGCATTTTTCTGCTGAGAGCTGGTCGGTGGCTCTATGATTTGGGCGACATCGGAGTCCATTGACAGTCTTTGCTCAGCTTCTACATTCATTTGTTTAATGCTTTTAGCGACACTATTGGCCAGACTTATGCTCAATTGTTTATCACCAAGAGAAATGCTCAATGCCTCGGCTATAACTCTGATAGCGTTATCAATTTGATCCATACTGGGTACTTGACTCAAGTGCCACATGCTTCTCACTGGGTCCAGCAACTTGCCCAAAGATTTTGATAAGAAAGAGTTCTCCCATTTTGTGAGGCATGTTCTATTCATCTCCAGATCTTTGCATTTCAATCTGGACAACAAGTCGTTGAAACATTTGAGAAGCTTAGGGTAGTCGATTTCAATGGATTGATTGACAGTTAGTGGACTCCGTTCCAGTTCACTGCTAAAGATCAATGAGAGGTCAGACCAGAAGTTTTTAGCAATATTCCTGAAGTTTCCGATAGCATGTAGTTCATTTATAACATTTTGAAGCATAATGACTTTAGTGCAGCTATTGTAAATGTCTACTTTGAAGAGTTTCTCTATATTATCCCAAAGTTTGATTTTGAAGTCTTGTGCATTCATTATATTTGCTTTTCCTGGAGCAATGCGACCTGAACTTGATTTCTTTACTTCTATAGACACCATTTGGACGTTCAGAGCAGTACCAATCTCCTTCTTCAAGTCACTTAGGATACTGTCTACAGATTTTTTGATTTGTTCATCTGTACATTGTAAATTATGAAAAACCTTGAAGCATTGAAGTAAACTCGCTTTATTTCCACTCAGTAAGCTGGATTGTAATAAAGCAGTTGAATTACTCAATAATTCCTTTCTTCTATGTTGGACTTCTTTCAAAACATCGTCTAACAAAACTATCCCTTCGAAATCATAGTCGCCAATCAACTCGTTGAGTTCAAAAAGGATAATAGCTTCCTTCGAAGGATTATCCTTAACTGTAGCTAATTTATTCCATAACGCTAAAATTTTAGACGTATGTCTAAGTAGATTACAAGTCGTTTGGACCCTCTCAAGCATTAATGTCTGGTTTTCTAACGCAAAGTAAGGTGTATGCACGCGTTCTTTTAGTTTTTCGGCGCCGCGTAGCAAGTTTTGTACCTGACTGTGGACCGATTCTAAAGTTGTCTCTAGGTCGGAAATGTGGCTCGCCTGGGTCAGGAGATCATTGTGTTTCGCTAGGACCTGCTTCTCCAAGCTTTTCCCCAGTTTCTCGATGCCCTGAGTGAGTCTAGCGACTTGATCGGTGACGGAAAGGTTTTCGCCGATCAGGGGCTTCACGCTGTCGACGAGGAACTTGCTGTAGAATTCATCGTTCTCTATTTCGACGCACACGTCTTTTGCATCCATTGTTTTGGAAATTCTTGCTTTATTTTAGTATTTCGGTGATTATTCACAAAAAGAAAACAAAAATCGCCAACACGAATCCTTCTGTCATTTTGACTCTTGATTTTTTTTAAATTTATTGAGGGCATTGGATAGACCATCAGCCCAAACCAAAAGTATTTACAAGAAAAAACTTACACATAATACTAACTATTATTAAACATGAAATATAACTAAAATTCTACCTATAGAACTACAAATAAAATTATAAAATACAACTCCGGATGTATAAGATCTTGAACTTTTTTTTACAGCTTCACCGGGGTTTTTGGGGCGAGGATCGAAAGAATAGGAACACTTTGTTTGACTTGACAGCTACGCTGTGTTGCCAGGAAATGTTTTCCTCATTTACCCTGTGAAAATCGATTTAAAACTCGTTTGTAGTAAATAATAATCGATATTAAAAGACCGAGAAATAGCTGCATTTTTGGTAGTAATAATGGGGGAACGGGAGCAAAAAACAAATCCAAGAATACATACATTTTAAGATGTAGCCTTAGGCCCGGTACATTACTTTATCGTGATATTAATTGGGTTAGCTGTGCATTCCTCCAAGCCTGACGCGAAGGTTATGCACCTACACTAAATACTACATACATAATACATAACTTCACGCTGTTCCTTGTGGGGTAGGCAGAGATAATAGAGCGTTACAAATCTGTCTAGCCACGCCTCTTGCTTCCTCTAGTCATTCGTCGTTTCACACATGCTCGCCGTTGGGTTCCTCTGCTCTTCTTTATATTAAAATGTGATTGAAATAAAAACAAAACAATAGTTTCTTCGATTTATTTATATCAATTAGCACACAGTCTTGTGCTACATTGTTACAGAATTATTATAAAATACCTACATTTCCAACGAAGTTGTGCACTAGCATCAATTTCAATAGAATAAAGAAACAATGTCAGACTTGGTAAAATACTAGGATACCTACGTGACATTCATAAAAGCAAAGCTTCGACGATAGGAAGTAGAGTTCAATTTGATGAATATGCCTAACCCAACTTTTTCTGTTAAATGGTTATTTTTATTGGGTAGGTTATGGTAATGTTATTTTTATTGGGTAGGTTATGGTAATGTTATTTTTATTGGGTAGGTTATGGTAATGTTATTTTTATTGGGTAGGTTATGGTAATGTTATTTTTATTGGGTAGGTTATGGTAATGTTATTTTTATTGGGTAGGTTATGGTAATGTTATTTTTATTGGGTAGGTTATAGTAATGTTATTTTTATTGGGTAGGTTATGGTAATGTTATTTTTATTTAGTTGCTGTTTATAAAGCAAGATAAGACATATAAGTAAACGAAATTATGGCTACACATATACAACTAATAAGTATTTTTATGGCAAAAATACTTCAAGGGGTCGCAAGATTCACATCACGTCTAAAATATTTAGCGCTCCTTCATACTAACAAGAGTAAAAGTGTCTTTCTTTACTAAACAAAGAATCTCGCCAGTGTAAAAAGACCTAAGTTGGATCTAAGTTTAAGTAAACGAGAAAAATATCAGCAAATACGAAGCGATCCTCTTCATTTATCTGTGATAATGTGAACAAAGTGATCCTATTGGAGGATTTTGTCTCTACGTCGCAGTTTTGGTGGACAAGCTTATGATGGATGACATCCTTATATTGCCCCCTTGACCGATATTAACTTTCATGGCAGCATTATTTAATTAAGGGTGTTATATAGACCGGCGGGACCGATGCATACGATGCCTTAATCAAAGCCAGCCGCGTAGGTGTAATAGCTCAGGATGATCAATTATTGCGGCTTGTAAAACACGTCGAACGACAATTGATCAACCTTGTGCTAGTTGCGATCTATCGACAATCGCACGATCGACGTCGGATTAATGTTCAATTGATGGCAGATATTGTTTTGGCAAACACTGATCGTCGTTGAACCGTCTATAAACAATGTTGATCAATACAACCGATCTATGTCGATCGCGCCGGTCTAATAACACCCTAACAATCGTAAGTAAACTTCTAATATAACTAGGTAGCCATCGATTCTGGTGGGGTGTCACTCACCGTCACCTTCACTCTTACAGAATCTGGCATATGAGTGAGCGAGACAGTGTCTAGATTGAGCGGCCACCCCGGAATAAACGCCACTATTGTTACAGTAAAAACTAAATCATACAAAAATTATTTTACTTTAGAGCTTAACAACTAAAGAAAAGTGTCAAAACATTAAAAAAATTACCTGTAAAATTCGTTTGATTAATTCATTGTACATAAAAATTCTAAGTAATAAATTAAAAGTCTGATGTGACAGATTTTACAAGAAATTAATTGGCCAGAAACTCCTAGTCTATATGTTTAAATGGTGTTATTTTTTCATAGCTAACTCCATAACACATATTATAAAACTGCCTATGGGGGCGCCATTGACAGGGTTTTTATATTTTTGGTCACCTTTTGGTGAGCTTTAAGTATATAGGTACCTAATCACTCTGTCTACCGTCACTAATCGTTCCAAATAGCACTTAGTTTAAACCAAAGTTATGGATGTGTCAATTTCAAATTCAGTGGTTTAAAACAAATAATCACTGGTTTTAAACTACAGAGGACACTTTCGTAAGTTTTATTTTACAAAGTACAACAAATGTAACTAATGTAAGATCATACTTTTCTGGTCAATTTAAATTCAAAATTCGCAGTCACACCCCATATTGAATAATAGTGGTCACACTTAGTATCACCTATTCGTTCATATGAGTGAGAGATACAGAGAAACAATCAACTTCACCTTTTAAATATTACTTTCTGGCATCTACTTCAAATTATTTTTTTATGAAATAAAATGATTTAAATTCAAAAACAGTAAAAGGTTATGTACAAAAGCTTACAAATCGGTTTTTTTCTTCATATGATATGAGTAATTTCATATGTTTGCAATACAACTAAGTAAATATGCGAAGCATTATTTCATATTTTAATAACTATAACTTTGTAGATAAAGATTCTAATCGTAAAAATCTGAAACTGTTAGTAGGTGTTAGAGGGGAACTATAAGCCTCGGACTACGCGCGTCCGGTTCCAGCCCTGGTTTGGTTAAGCTTAGACTAAGATTATTTTTAGTCCGTCAGGGAAAAAAATGGCATAGAGGGTTAGTGCAATACATAGATGATATTACTACAAGTATTTCACGTTTAACCCACCAGTAGCGAAAAATAATTCGCATTGGTTCCAATAAAGGCGCACCGGGTTCAGATCTTATTTATTACCTAGTTACATAGGTATTATTACTAGCATGTATAACGTTGGGTTCTTTTTTTTTTCGTAATATTTATCTCACACGATTTAATTTTTAAATGTCGTAATTTTAGCGAAATCTTCAGGATATATGTTCTACTCCACTTCATGTCATGCCACATTTTTTCCGGACATACTAAAATTTCACATATATGTAATTAATTTCCATGCTACGACTTCGTATATCCATATTAAAATGACTTCTTCATACTGTCAACTACATGTCAATCTGTCAGAAAATTCTCAAAAACCCCCATTAAAACTGAACCCTAAGGTCATGACTCTGTTTTTATACAAATGAAATTTCACATTAATACAATAGACCAAAAAAATAATAATAATAATTAATCTATCCATCTATTCTATTAATTTGTTTCAATACAATGGATTCTTTTTATTGTATTAATGTGTATTATACATAAAGCCTCTCCCACACACACGAGTTCTCCTGGCGGGATACCGCACGTTTTACTGCCCGAATCGCCCACTCTTACACGATCTAGCATGACGCTCTAATTCTAGCATTTGTTACCGTAATAACGTTGTATGAAAACCAAGTCATGAACTCATGACATTACCTGAGTCCCAAGTTCTTTTCTAATAAAGCACATGCTCTTACAGATACGGAAACACTATTCACATATTATTTAGAAACTTTATAATAATGATAAAGTTCCAAGTTATGCATTAAAATATGCTATACATTTTGAAAAAAATAATATTTTCAGTAGTCAATCTTAAAAAAGAGAGATTGTAGATCAAGCAAGTACATGTAGGTACTTATATACGTTTGTCAAAGCTCCTTACTCATCATTATGGGTATCCTTTGCTTTAGCACACTGCAACGATCTTGAAACGGATTCGGAGCCAACTCACAGAAGCCAGAAAATCTGAAAAGCGATTTCTATGGGTTCGGTCCAATTCCATTTCAAAATCGCCACAGTGCAGCAAAATACCGACAGTGGCATGTCTCCCCACAACGAGTCAAGATATTGACAGTAATTCGATAATATGGCTTTGAAACATGACTAAATTAGAACTGCATAAATTGGTAGCAATTTCGAGAATTTCGTCTCGGTGTGCGGAGTCCTTAAGACTGATTCTCGATCGTGGAGTGAAACAATTCTTTGTCGACGAGAATCGACCTCACTATGTCAAGTTCACTTCATATAAAAGTTATTTTTATGTCAATTGTACAAGATTTAAGCTTAACAATCTTAACATGCTCACGCGGTCAAAATTTACAAGTGATAAGGTTAAAATTCAAAAAGTTTATAACAATAGCTAAGTTACGCTAAATTACATTTATAAAAATGTCTATGCTACACCGATATGTATAAATGCACGTCATTCAATAAAAGTTATTGTAAAGTCGAAGCAAAGATGACTTTATTCCATAACTTGAATTTAAATAATGATTTGCATTTAAAAAATATCGTTTAAGTTTGGCAAATTAGTAGAGAATGTTCTTTATATTTTCCCTTTCTCATCAATTCATCACATCTTGATATGGCAACTCTACGAAGAATTCTGCCAATCAATAATTAATAAAATAATAGATCAAAACCCGTAATTGATAATCAATTAGCTATAAAACCTTTTGAAATGGTGATTGATAGCTATAATAGAATGTACCCTACTAACTCAGTATAATGTAGTACTCCGTACTAGTAACAATAAAAATATATATGAATCTGTTATTACTAATAATCTCATTACTTAATTGCACATTTTAATTCTTGAATTGAGTACTCACGATATTATTTTTAGGGTATTAAAGTAACTTATTAAAATTTAAGATTTACGACATGAAGTTTCCTAAAAATTGTCTATAGCTTGTGGTATTTTGTAAATTAATTTTTTCACAGCATTCTTGATAGCCAGTACCCTCTTCACAACCCAGATCTCGTATTTGATTTACTTCAAGTTTAGTCTTTGTTTCACATGAAGTATCCACAAAGTTCAACCTGTGTAAAAGTGAGTTTAGTCTTGTTAATTAAAAAATAATATATTCTTACTGAAATAAACTTTAATTAAACACTGTCACATAGAGGCCAATACTGTGACATCGACACATCAGCATTAATGCTGCCTGCCTATAATATATATATATATATATATATATATATATATATATATATATATATATATATATATATATATATATATATATATATATATATATATATATATATATATATATATATATATATATATATATATATATATATATATATATATATATATATATATATATATATATATATATATATATATATATATATTGATTTATCTATCAATAACTTACAGATATTATCCGTTACTTAACTCTCATTGTCCCCTACTAATTTGCCAAACAGTAATTGAGTCAGTAACTGTATAAGATCTTACAGGAGGGTACATTTAAACCGGCGCCGGATGCCGGGCTTGTTCCGGTTCCTGTACTTCTTACCGCGACTCTCCTTGTCCTTGCGGATCTCCCGGACGAGGGTGTAGAACGCGTCGTCGACGCCCATGCGCGTCTTGGCTGATGTCTCCACGAATGGTACGCCGTAACTCCGCGCTACCTGGAATTTTTTTAATTGTATAAGGAGATAAAACCTGTGGTATTGTGACATTAATTCAAAACAGCGTCAATGTTGCCATTCTAGACTTTTAATTACAGTAATTGATGTTTCGTAAAAATCCGGCTCTGATGGTAATGGGCCATAGACATCTGGTGACAGCTGACATAATTCTGGTGTTTACAGCGCTAAATAAACGTTTTCAATTTCAATTTTTACATCTCACCTAGTTTTAATATTATTGGAGGATTTCCGTAGCCCTGCTAACCACGAGGACTTAGATGGAATGCCTCATGTGCCGGTAATTATGCTGGCTCTCTTACCCTCCAAACTGAAATACAGCAATGTAAACATTGCTGCTTTGTGGAAGAAATAGGTAAATGGGGGTACCACCTCAGATAGACTCTCTATAGAGTCATACCACTTACCACACCTGAAAATGGAATGTATACTTCTAATAGAACAGAATGCTTTCCGTTCTGTTTTGCATTTCAGATTCTTTGAAAAACTCTGACTAGACTAAAAAATAAGATAGGCATGCATGATCATAGACTTTAAAAAGGAAAGTACAAAATCCTAATGTTGAGCATATGCTCATATATATTCACATATGTGAAACATTGAATTACCTAGCGATAAGGTCGCCTAAATTGTATTTCACTATTTCCTTGTCTATCTCATGTTTGTTATTTTTATATTCGTGCAATAAAGTGTATTTTACTTTTACTTTACTTTACTTACAGTCATTCATCTTTCACTGTTTACAGACAGTGCGTACGCTCAAGACATGCCAAGTCAAAATTTAAATACAGTCCGTGAGCTCTTAAAGGAGACTTCGGTCATATTCGGTTGACGGAGATACGTGAATGTATGACAGAGACAGATTTTATCCCATACCCGAATCCTTTTCTAAGAGCTCACAGACTGTAGATCTATTTACTGACTATATTATATTACTACCTACTACTAATGGCAAATGGGAATGGCATTTTTTTTCCAAGTTGTCACCAGTGGTGGCAAATGAGTCTGGTTCCATTTCCGTTTACCTGCATCTAAAGATAAGACTAACATCCCATAAATAAAAAAATAAAATGCAATGAAACATCTTCAACTTGCTCATAATTGATCAATAAATAAAGCTGAAAAACATCACAAAACAATTTTTTTTAAAGAGAGCAACTGAACAGAAAACCAAACGTAAACATAACTGACCTCGCGCGCCTGCGTCATGTCGACGGCCCACGCCTGTAGGTCGCACTTGTTGCCCACCAGCACCATCGGCACCTCCTCGGCGTCCTTCACCCGCTTGATCTGCTCGCGGTACGACCCAATGTCCTCGAAACTTTTAGCACTGTTCACCGCGAACACCAACAAGAACCCTTCCCCCGTCCGCATGTACTGGTCCCTCATCGCCGAATACTCCTCTTGACCTGCCGTGTCCAAAATATCGAGCAGGCAAGTCTCCCCGTCGATGACCACTTGTTTCCGATACGAGTCTTCTATCGTCGGATCGTATTCGTCCACGAAATGGTTTTGTATTAGTTGTATAGTCAATGCGGATTTGCCGACGCCTCCGGCGCCTACCACGACCAGCTTGTACTCGGTCATCTTGCGGGAGAAGAATATTTTTTCACACAATGTCACGGATTCACTATCACTCGCGCTGAATGGGATCGGTTTGGGTTACGTCGTCGGACGCGCCACACCTAAGTTATTTATTACTCACATCGGCATGGCTGGCACGAGCTGGGTAATGCACTGGCTGTACCAGTAAAACGAATGGCTAATTAATGTAATATTAAAGCAAATGCAATAAATAACAATGAGATAGTTCAGTCACCCTCGGGAGTGGTGTGCGTTCAGAAACCTTCGTTCAAAATGAGTCACGCTCATCATTGCTTAAAATATTGACAATAAATATAAAAAATAATTTCAAAGTTTTTTTATCGGTTTGTTTATTTTACTGCTGTTTATTTATCTTATTATAATAATTAATTTTTGGGTCAAAAATGTTGAACACAGTTTTTAAAACGCACACAGCGGTCAGCTATGCATTGAAAAAGTTTAAACACTATGCAATAGATGGCGCTGATTATAATTATTTTCCTGTGAACCTCTGTGGAAAATATTTGTCACTGGCTTTTATACATTTCTCTTGTTTAAAAGAACGGGTTTAATGGTATTTTGGCATTTATTTGTCATTTTCAGCTTGATTGCATTGTTGTAATTTTTGCATTATTGCGACATCAGGCGTTTATAATTTTTTATTTAGCTATTGTTCGTTCCAGTTCAGATAGTCGTAAGCCATGTCTGCTGACCCTGGCATTGAAGAAGAGGAAGAGGCTATCCCTGACACTTTAGAGGAAGCCGGGGCTTTAGAAGCGGATGTTGGAGCACGATTGTAATAATTAAGACTTCATGATGGCTCTACCAGAATCTGATTTAGGGTCCCAGGCGCCCTCGGCTACCTAATGATTTTGACACTGTGCCACTTCTGCTCATGCTGCTATTCAAAGGCGGTGTTTCGTGAGAGCGAAGTCCAGAGCTCCTCCGGCTTTCTAAGAAGAATATGTTGTAGAGATCATCATAATTAACCTATTAACATCCCCACAGTTGGGGCACATACCTCCTGGCGACGCAACCACAAGGATCGGTGGATCATGCATGGTGATGCAGCCCCAGTGCTAAATGGTGGATTTCACATGCCTTTAGGAAACTTTTTTCTTCAGACATGTAGGAGTTTCCTCACGATGTTATCCTTCATCGTTAGATCAGTCGGTAAATGTACACAAGTCTTCGTAAAAATCCGAAAAACTCAGTTGTACATGGCAAATTGCAATGCATGGTTTCGAACCCGGGCTCGCATGGGATTCCGGCGTCCTAGCCACTAGGTCACCGACCCTCTTTGATGGTGTAGAGATACCTAGTCTTAGTAGAGTTCAAAATTAAAAATATAGAAAATAAAATTAGGCTTTTTTTGCTCTTTGAGCTCAGGCAGGCGCCCCCAGAGATCGCGCGCCCTAGACTCTTTAGCATATACTTTTGGTTAATCAGGCCCTAGCTCCTGCATTGTTTCTTTTTACCAGCGACCAGCTCCTAGCCGGTATCGACCCTCGCCTCAAGATCGACCTGGACCCCATGGCGCACCACGACCTGCGCCCCGAGATGATGTTCATCCGCGAGGAGCTGCGCCAGGCCAAGTGGCAGACCCTAGCTGTTAGCATACTCATACTTACTCTTTTATAACTGACTGAACGCCTTCGTAGCCTGGTAAAACTGCGTACCTACATACACTCAATTGTAAATTGTAGGTACTTCACTATTTCCTTTTCTATCTCATGTTTGTTGTTTTATATTTGTGTAATAAAGTGTAATCCTAGAAGTGAAATCATAAGAGCATCGGTGGCACAGTGGCTAGGGCACCGGACTCCCATGCGGGAGGTCCGGGTTCGAAACCACGCAATGCCATGTACCAATGAGTTTTACGTATTTTTCGAAGACTTACGTACATTTACCGACTACTGTAACGGTGAATGAAAACATCGTGAGGAAACCTGTACACTGAGATGACCAGTGTGTAAAATGGGACAGGCACAAAAGATCCTCAAGGGTAGAAGTGCCGCTGGGTTATTCCCGGCTCCCTAGCATAAGATAAGATAAGATGAAATCATAAAGGAACGGCGGGAGTTTCATCTAAATATGAAATGAAATGATTATCATACAGGTTCGCCGCACCGCCTTGAAGAAACTCCTCATGAAGGACTTTATGGTTGAAGACTGCGAGCTGAGGAACATTGGTCTCGCGTACTCGCCGCCGGACCCATAATCTTTTGTTTGTTTATTGATAAATTATTACAACTTGTAATATTACAAGAAATGTCTGAATAACAGCGTAATCTTTATTGTAGCTACTTCGCGACAAGCCTAAGTTCGTCACCCTCCACTGGCTCCGCGATATGTAGTTTAATACTTAGGAATATAAAAAAAATTTTTCGTAATCGGTTTCAAATAAATTATTCGTCGATTATGCTTAGTGTAAGGGGCCATCCATTACGTCACACGTTAAGGGGTGGGAGGAGGGTCAACAAATTCAACGTGTGTCATCGTGTGACAAGGGGGGAGGGGGAACCAGTCTTAAGCTTCGTGACATCGCTTTAAAGGACTGGGTTCAAAGTCCATGGACACAAGATGATTGAATGTTGTATCGTTTATTTGATTTGATGTTACGTACATTTTTTAAATGTTTGTTTAATTGTTTATTTTATGAAGAAAGATTTTAAATACAACTATTTATAAATAATTATGGAAGTGCTGTTTTAATTTATTAATTTCTGAATTTAAAATTGCAAAATATGTGACGTCACACCAGGAGTTACACAAATGTGACCACCTGTGACAAAGACGGAGGGGGGCTCCAAAAATCATGAAATTCGTGTGACATAATTTATGGATGGCCCCAGTGTTCGAACCACGCAATTTTTTTTTCGAAGACTTAATCGTAATAATCAGGCAGGCTGAGACAGTCCCCTTTGTCCGGTGCTGCACACCACCTTCATCAAACTTAATTACTTTGCTTATTTATTTTTATAATATATTTGTTTAATATTATTTTTATCTTCTGTACCTAATTGTTTGTAAGTGTGCCCAATAGGAAATACTTAAATTCTTTCTTTCTTTCTTTAATTAAGATTCCAGGATTGGCCACGTTTGGGGTAATTCATAATCCTATGCTAGGTTTGTGTTTAAAAATATCCGTTTAAAATATATAAAATCAAAGATCTAAATAGGTAATCATAATTTGTTTACGGCGTTGAACCTGTCCTGACCTGTCTCACAAAAACTATGTATACCTAACACTTTGCTGGTAAACATGTAAAAATATCAATATAGGTATACGGATACATAAGTGTGGTATTTCCGTTAAAAATATTGTATAATACCTACTCGGTTCGATCGTTTTGACCTTTCTTCCTGGAAAATCCTCCATAAAAAAACCGGCCAAGCGCGAGTCGTTACCGAGGGTTCCGTTCTCACACAAAAGATAAATATCATTTTTTTCTTCTCATAAACCATAAATGTTTTGAACTTGATTTTACTTTTCCTGAAATAAACAGAAGACCTTTTATCAGTACTAATTATTTCAGAGTTAAAAAATAATAAATAAATGCGGGCAAGCAAGTTCTACTACTGTGACATATTTTTCAAATTGATGAGAAAAACGGCTGTGACATACAGAAGAGAAGATTAACCATACCTTTTTTGCCATTAAGGTAGTGCCGTGTTCCACTCACCCACTTGACTGTACCACCAGAAGGTACGAAGGGTGGTATGGTGGGTTCGGTACGGCCGTGTCGTATCGGCCATAAAGAATAGCACCACCCCAACTCTTCCCGTGGGTGTCGTACGAGGCGACTAAGGGACTTGGGAGATACTATTCTCCACCTAGTAGACGGCGATAGGCTCGCCGTTTGTTCGATGTTTGTTCACGAAAAGTGAGAACTACCTATAATGAAGGTGTTCCTCTGTCTACCCCCTCGGGGATTATGGACGTGAGAGTTATGCTATAAGGTATGGAACCCTAAAAAAAGGAATAAGACTTCTATAAACAATAGAGTCTATTCCTCATTCTGGGTTGTCTCACAATTTATAGAGCTGTCTGTTGAAGAACTGACAGTAAAAATTCCCCATTTCTAGGAATAGACGTAATAATGATTGGCGTTATTGAAATAAAAAAACATTTACCTCTGAATATGGATCTTAGAAAGGGGAAAAGTAGTAGAATATCTTATGGCTATGAAATTATTAATTTTAGAAATGAAAAGAATGAGATGAAAAAGATTCTCGATCGAAGAGATGGAAAATGGTCTTTGAATCGCAGTCCATTGTAGCGAGTGAGTTCACACGAGATAATGACAGTACAAACAGTCAAAACACCATCGCTGTATCAGGGACGGTAGTGTCACTGTGGTTCATACACTTCATACTCGCGGACAAGTGCTGCGGTTTCAGCGAAAATAGGAATGCGGGTGGAAAACGGCAATTAGACGGGAATTGCTCCCTGATTAGGGTCAGTAAGGGTTGACCGGGGCTTCCTCGCTCCCTTAATTAAAGTAAATGTCAAGCAGAATTTAAGGATTTTCGGAAGGTTTCGTATGGAATTTTGGAACTAGCGTCACGTATAGGTAACGTTAAGCAGATGCAAAACAGAACCTGTTGCTGGTGATTTTTAAGGATACGATAAGTCACTAGCAATATAGGTCAAAAGAACTGGCCAAGAAACAACGAACAAACCAATTTGCCGAAGATTTCAATCGAACGGTAACTGTTATTATTATAGACAAACTGTTACCGGCGTACGTTTCTAGTCGTTTTACTCACTAATAGATACAGACGTAAAGTAAAAGTAAAATACACCAACAAACAAGTAAAATCAAAAAAATATTTTTCCTACGGTGTTTCCTGGAAGAGATCGCTCTTAGCGATAAGACCGCCTAAATTTTACGTCACAATCGTATGTATGTTTACTCCGCCCAAGAATACAGATCATTTGAAAATAAATTCTGAGTGGAGTGGCTAAAGCAAAATATTTTTTATAGCATTAATGAGTTTATGTCAAAAATCTGAATGTGTGTCGTGGTTTATTTTTGCATTTCTGGCAAATCCACAAATTATCTCTGGTCCTGCTCGGTGGATCATGGACCGTGACCCTTCGTGCCGGAGGGGAGGCCTGAGGCCCAAAAGTGGGAACATTAATAGGCTGATGACGATGATGAATGGCAAAACATAATTGTAAATATTTGCATGCTATTCTTGTATATTAGCATGTGACAAGGTGTAGAGGACAGAGTTTAAGAGGTAAAAAAAGGAGTATTCACGACTATTTTTCCGTGTTGGCCGGTATCGATTGGCGCAGAGATGGATCGTTTTCCTCTTGTATCGTAATCCCAGCTAGTAATCCTCGGTAGCCAGGATTCATACAGTCTTTTTGCGATTCTAGCACAATTTCGGTGCACCTCTCACCGCGGTCCCAGTCCGACTGGAGCTATGGCCGCGCGCTCGTCGAAATACAGCAAGAGAGGGTAGTTGGGAGTTGATATTATTGGGATGTGGGTAGGAAATGGCTACTCATTGTCACAAGCAAAACATGAATGTTGGTAACACATAACACCTTTTATACCATGTTTTAAGCTAATAAAGTTTCTGTATTCTGTCACTTTAATTTCGCAATACAACGAGCGTTTTTATTAATATTGCATATTTATGTATAATCGATTCAGGTAACAGCTTTCGGTCCATGGTCGGTAAATAAGAACAAATTATATCACCCGATAACAAGATCAAAAATGCAAATGGACAGCACTTATTTCATGGCAGTAAAAGTCTACAACCACCTCCCTGACAATTTGAAAAAAGTCCAAACTGAAAAGTAATTTCAAAAGTATCTCCTTAGATACTTTTGAAATTGCTTTTCAGTTTGGACTAATTAACCTCCAAAAGCTACTATTCAGTTCGGGAATATTTTGAAGATAAACATTTAGAAATTATTATACAAAAATAACTATTCTTAGAAACTTGCTATACTGACAAGGTTAATCATGTTTCTCTCGCACTTTTGTGTCATCCACGTCAGTTTTGTTTCGTTTTGTCTTGCAAATTGTTTTACAGTAGTGCTTTTCTAGTAATAATGGCGTTTCTTGCTCGAAGAACTTCTACAAGATGTGAATAATGTGTGGGACAGTGAAGTAAAGTCAAATAAGACGCTGCAGCCCGGTCCGTACTTGGCTGGATTTTGAAGAGCCATACTGCGTCCGGGACGCCTTATTCTTTGGTTCGGATGGTGCAGAAGCGTGGAAGATTCTCCCAGATAGATAGATTAATGAAGACTTAAAAGAGTTGTTTACATCAGACATGGCTGTATGGGCTCAGTTCCCTTTGCCTTTAAAAAAACATACAACAACAACAACATGTTAGGACTAAATGTACATAATAAATAATATATATGAGTTTCTCCCGCGCTTTTGTCGCGTCCACACCAGCTTTTTTTCATTGTCTTGCAAATTGTTTTACATTAGTGCTTTTCAAGTAAGAATGGTGTTTTTTATTCGAAGAACGTCTACAAAATGTGATTAATGTATTGGGACAATGAAGTAAAGTCAAATAAGACGCTGCAGCCCGATCCGTACTTGGCTGGATTTTAAAGAGCCATACTGCGTCTGCGTACTGGAGGCGTGGAACAGGAGCATTGTAGTTTTGTTCTTCAAAAAAGGAGACAAAACTCTGCTCAAAAACTACAGACCCATCTCGCTCCTGAGCCATGTATATAAGCTGTTTACAAGAGTCATCACGAATCGTCTTGCGCGGAGATTAGACGACTTCCAACCTCCGGAACAGGCCGGATTTCGGGGAGGCTTTGGCACCATAAACCACATCCACACTGTGCGGCAGATTATACAGAAAACTGAAGAATATAATCAGCCTCTGTGTCTTGCATTTGTGGACTATGAGAAAGCCTTTGACTCCGTCGAAACCTGGGCTGTTCTGGAGTCCTTGCAGCGTTGCCAAGTCGACTGGCGATACATCGAAGTGTTGAGATGTCTGTATGACGCCGCGACGATGTCTGTCCAAGTACAGAACCAGCAAACAGGACCCATCCAATTGCGCAGAGGAGTAAGACAGGGAGATGTTATATCTCCGAAACTGTTCACGAATGCATTGGAGGATGTCTTTAAGACCCTGGACTGGAAAGGACACGGCATCAATATAAACGGCGAGTACATCTCACACCTACGTTTTGCCGATGATATAGTCGTAATGGCGGAGTCGCTGCAGGACCTTCAAGAAATGCTGGACAATCTGAATGCTGCTTCACGACGTGTCGGTCTCGGGATGAACTTGGACAAGACTAAGGTCATGTTCAATGACCATGTCGTTCCGGGACCGATTATCGTCGACGGTACGGCCCTCGAAGTTGTGCAACAATACGTCTACCTCGGGCAGACTGTGCAATTAGGTAGAAACAACTTCGAGAAAGAAGCCGACAGAAGAATTCAGCTGGGTTGGGCAGCATTTCGGAAATTATGTCACATCTTCTCGTCGCCCATACCTCAATGTCTAAAGACAAGAGTCTTTAACCAGTGCGTCCTACCAGTAATGACCTACGGAGCCGAAACGTGGACACTGACGGTGCGACTGGTTCACAAATTGAAAGTCGCTCAGCGTGCTATGGAAAGAGCTATGCTCGGAGTATCTCTGCTGGATCGAATCCGAAATGAGGAGATCCGGCATAGAACAAAAGTTATCGACATAGCTCATAAGATTAGCAAGCTGAAGTGGCAGTGGGCCGGTCACGTCTGTCGCAGAACCGACAACCGCTGGGGTAGACGAGTTCTGGAGTGGAGACCGCGTTTGAGCAAACGTAGTGTGGGACGCCCCCCTGCTAGATGGAGCGACGATCTGCGCAAGGTGGCTGGCAGCGACTGGATGAGAAGAGCCGAAGATCGGGCTCAATGGCGCGCCCTGGGAGAGGCCTATGTCCAGCAGTGGACTAGAATAGGCTGCTGATGATGATGATGATACTGCGTCCGGGACGCCTTCTTCTTTGGTTCAGATGGTGCAGAAGCGTGGAAGATTCTCCCAGATGGATAGATTAATGAAGACTTGAAAGAGTTGTTTACATAAGACGTGGCTGTATGGGCTCAGTTCTCTTTGCCTTAAATAAACAATAACAACATGTTAGGACTAAATGTACATAATAAATAATATCTCTATGTAACTCATGATTATGCATGAATAAATGAATTAGGAATTATTTTTGTTACTGAATAAATCTTTTTATTATTTTTATTATTATAGGAATTATTTGATAAATAATAACTGTTATTAGAAAGAAAGAAAAACATTATATTTCCACAAAAATACATATTCAGTTCACTCGACAATACTATTACACATTTGGCAATAGGCATATTATTATGAACACAAACAGTATTATACTGTGTGTAGATATACTAAGTCGCTAGATAGGCCAGCCCGCAGACCGGCTCCGGTCGACAGTCGTACAGTTACCGACCTTGCATCATCCAGTATCATTTTTTGTTTATTATTTTATATCGCTACGTTATTTTAGTTCTTGTTATCTCTACGTAGATCCGTGTTATCGGTGAAAATTCGCATTTTGTGCTCAGTGTTCTGATGAATTGAGGGAGTGGGTTTGTGTTTACTGTTAATAATGTACTTAGATATCGCAGGGAAACAGCCGAAAGCAGGGATTTGGCCAAATCATTAGGCTAGTCTAGTGAAATAATGTATGGTCGATTCATCGGTGCTGAGTACCTAGTGGCTACCTATCCCTGGCTTCGTATAAAGCGAGTCTCACTCATCATTATTTGTCGTTGTAGTTGTGCATTTTATTTTTATTATTATGTATATTTATCTATTTTTTGTTTACTATGTGTTTATTTATTATATATTTATTTATATTATGTATATCTATGCATTTAACTGTTTTAGTATACCTACATAATTATTTATGTATATCATATTACTTTTATTTTACTAAATTTACAGTGTATTAAGTAATAGTAACCTTTTTCATATCTTCACACTACACTGTCGCTAATCTCTTTAATGTCTAATTAACTTCAGAGGTTGCCTGGAAGAGATCGCTTTAAGCGATAATCTCGCCTTTGTACATATCGTGCTACTATTCCTGTATTTGTGTACAATAAAGTGTTTCTATCTATCTGTCTATCTATCTAGTGATTCCAGGCAAGCATAAACAACAGGTTTTTCTGGGTTGTTATAAAAAAAATAACCTAACGAAGGTTACTTCCTGTGCTCTCTACGCCTATTTGCCGCCCTAGCCTTTAACCTGACCCATCCGTATCGGTTTCGCTCCGACATGTTTCCATGACTGCGGCTTGTTTCCTCCTTTCTACGTACCCTCAGAAGAAAGAATCTCTACTCAGGAACGAAGAATCGACTATTATACTGCTTTCGGCTATTTCCCTGCTACATATATACTTATACGTATTCTATGCTATTAGTAAAGGTACTTGTACCTACTTAGTGAGTAAGTAGGTATGATCATAATAAGTTCGGTATGATATAAGTACACTTACTTATTCTCTTAAATTTTTTAAACATCATCCACGCGAGATGTCCATCCCGGAGGTCTCGGTTCAAAACCATTTTTCGGGTTTTCGGAAAATTTACGTATGTACGTACACGTAGATATTTACCGACTGCTCTAACGGTAAAGGAAAACGTCATGAGGAAACCTGCACACTGAGGTAACCTGTGGGAAATGGGAAAGGTAATGGCAAACCACTCCAAAGTCCAGCAAAGAAACTATGGCCACCTATATATGTGGTTAGTGCTAAGATAGCATACTGTTCGATTTAAGCGATAAGGCCGTCTGCATAATTTAATAACCCGCTAAAGATGGAGTGTTTGTTAGTTTGACGCGTATATACGAGTATGTCTATTTATAACAGATGTTTGTACAATAAAGCATTTCGAACTATCTATCCAGACTCAGCAGTCTTCAAGCTCCTGAACCGTGAACATGTTCTGGCTGGTGTCAGCAGCGGCCCTGGTGGTGCTGGTGCTCTGGTACCTCACTAGGGATGAGGAGAACCCGGTGGACCGGCTGCCCGGCCCGCCGAGGAAACCCATCATTGGATGTGTTTTTGAGTTCCTGAAAATTACTCCGAGTAAGTACTAGTATCGTTTTTTGCAAAATACAAAGGTACAGAAGGACCGTTGTGGGCTTCCGCAGTTTTAACCACATACACTCGACTAGACGGTGGAATGTTTTGGCTTGGCATCCAGCTACCAGATCCGTTGGAGCTACGAGAAAATGGTCTTAGGAAACCTCCCCTATATTTTGGAGCTATTTAAAACTGCATTCTAATGTTTTTGAAAAAAGGTACAGTCAGAGTAAAAATGCCATTTTTTACAAAAAATATATTTGGTGCCAATCGATTCTATTTCGTGTCAGGAACAAAAGACTCTATGGGGTCAACCGAGGTTTGAGTACTAAAAAACTCAGAAATAGCAAAAATCTATTCCCATACACTTAGTATGAGTTATGATTTAAAGGTTACTGTGAATTCCGAATAATAGGAATAGTTTTATTTGCTATTTTGTGAGATTTCTAGTACTCGGACCTCGGTTGACCGCATAGAGTCTTGTTCCTGACACGAAATAGAATCGATTGGCATCAAATTTTTTTCAAGTGCTCGAACCTCGGTTGACCGCATAGTCTTGTTCCTGACACGAAATAGAATCGATTGGCATCAATTTTTTTTGTGAAAAAATCATTTTTCTCGCTGACTGTACCTTTTTTCAAAAATATGTGAATGCAGTTTTAAATTGCTCCAAAAGTTAGGGAAGGTATCCTAAAACCATTTTCTCGTAGTTCTAACGGATCTGGTAGCTGCCCTGGGTGCCCCGCCGAAACGTTCCATCCTGTATAGCGCTATACAATATGTAACAAAAACCATACCTAAACCAACTTTGTGCAAAAAATAGTGAAAGTTGTTCAGTTATGGATACTGAACACCCCCCTTTCAGGACTATAGGGGGTTTATGTTACATCCAGTATAGGGCAGGTGTAGTTCCCAGCTTGTGGTTCGTAAACGCTCTTAAAAGTTCTTAATTTAATCACCGCTAGTCAGTGCTAAGATTAGATTTTTTTCGGTTGCTTTCTTGATGCATATAAAACCTCAACTTCAGGCCTTTGCATCGAGAAAGCTCTAATTTCATTCATTCCTATTATAGAAATCGACCAGTAGCGCCCGGAATTCCAAAATCTTTGTTTTTTATGTTTACAGCCGAGATGTTCGACCTAATACGTAGATACACAGCGAGGTACGGCGACAGATACGTCATAAAGATCATGAGGAGGCGAATTCTTCACGTGCACGCCCCGCAGGATGCCGAGGTAGGTTTACGCGCGGTAAAAGGCCAATCCAGACAACGACGAACTGTCCGCGGCGTACTATTTAGTGCGTGAAAATAGACAGTACTCTAGACTCTAGAGAACTCTATGACACGCACACGGCGTACTATTATTTTCGCGTACAAAAGTCCCGCGTACAACTAGGGTCAACTCGCGGACCGGAGCGTACAATGAAGTATGCCTTGTTCCACTACTGTTTGGGATTGGGATTTGATATCGAGTCTCCCTAGAGTTTCACCGACAAACATCATCACACACACACACACACACTTAGCCTGCTTTTCGTATCAAATTTTCATTTAATGGGGTTTTGCTGGAGATCTCTCTTAGAGATAAGTCACGCCTTTTGTGCTTCACATATTTTTGTCTAAGTTTGTAATATATTATGTGTGCGTACAATAAAGAGTTAATAATAAAAATAATCATCATATGCGTTTAGTGAGTCGTCGCTGTCGAGGGACTGTTCCCTCGCGTACTCACGCATACATGTGCGTACTGTCCGCTGCGCACAGTACGTGGTACATAGTACGCCGCGGACCTACAGTCCGTCGTCTGCATTGGCTATAATAAAAAAAATCTCTTCTCATGCAACAGCCTTACAAAAATTAGCTGACACCTAACCACGCGGCTGACTTTTGACCCAAGGAATATTCTTCCACGTCGTATTCCTCATTGGTGAGGATCGTGATCATTCTAAGGAATTAATCATATAGAAAAACTCTCGTGGCAGATTTAATGGGGTGGTTTGCCATTGCCTTCCCCATTTGACACACTGGTTATCTCACTGTGCAGGTTTCCTCACGATGTTTTCCTTCACCGTCAGAGCAGTCGGTAAATGTACGTAAGTAGTACGTATGTAGTGGTAGATCCTAAAGTGGAGGATCGCCTGGGGTGGTACCACCCTCTTATCTATTTCTGCCGTGAAGCAGAAATGCTTGCATTTCTGTGTTTCGGTTTGAAGGGTAAGAGAGTCAGCGTAATTTCCGGCACATGAGGTAATCCATCTTAGTCCTCAAGGTTAGCAGCGCATCAAGAACCCTCCAACATTAATACAGTGAGGTGAGATGTCTATGGGCGACGGTGACCACTTACCATCAGGTGGCCCGTTTGCTCGTCTGCTCTCCTTATTTAATAAAAATAAAATAAATAAAATAAGTCCTTCGAAAATACCGAAAAACTCATTGGTACATGATGTTGCATGGTTTCGAACTCGCACCTCCCGCGTGAGAGTTCGACCTCCTAGCCACGACGCCACCGACGCTCCTAAATACGGGACGCTGCTTAATTCCAAGGAATATACGACTCTGAGAAAACATGGTTTCCGACTACCAAAGGCAACCGCGTGACTCAGGATTATAATTTCAGGATTAATTTTACATCCTGCTAGTATGATTATGTTTACTTACTTAACTCATTTCAGATTGTGTATTTGTGTAACTAAAGTAGTTTTCAAATTAATCTACCTTCATAAGATTACGTAAGTCATAGGGATTAGTGTGATATAGATTGTTATCAGATAGGATGTAGGATAGTAGGATGTTTCCTTTACTTATTTTATTTTGAAAAGACTGCTAGATAAATAGTTAAAGGTTGCCTGGAAGAGATCGCTCTTAGCGATAATGACGCCTAAATTGTATTTCACTATTTCCTTTTCTATCTTTTGTTTGTTGTTTTCTATTTGTGCGATAAAGTGTATTTTACTTTTGCTTTAAATGGTCTTTTCATTCGGGAACTGATTTATGAGTTAAGGATTTGGCCAAATCCCTGATTTACACGGAAAGAAAATCTCGTAAAGGAATGTACAGTCAACCACAAGCTATAGTATACCGTCTGTCAAAAACACATGATTAAATCTCAACCTTATGACTGCGCAATATGATACATTTCAGATTCTTAAATTTTGACGTTTTGGGTTGGTTGACTGTACTCACCAGGAGCATTTATATCGCGAACGAACGTTTGTTGCGCAAGCGTTTGCAAAATCAGCACCTTTTGCGAAACAAACATTTAGTAAGTACGTTGAAACGAATAACCGGAATAATTACGATAAGCTTTGCTCGCGCAAGAAAGTTTGGTTCGCGAAAGAATTTTCGCCTAGTGAACGTTCTTACACCAAATGCTTGCTAACCAAACTTCGCATAACGAAGTCTCTGAGTATCGTCCTTAATGAGGGATAAACACCATCTAAGAGTAACGTCGGATATCACTTTTTAAGTAATAGAGTAGTCCAAGCAATTTAAATAAATAACAATGACTGACTGTATAAAAACTGTGAACTGTGAAATCTATAAAATGAAACTAAGAACTTATAACTTTCCAACACTATGACATAGACGCATCAGAATATTGATATTTCTCATAACAATAACGAGATTCTCTCATTCACTCATCACCTCTCTCCCACACACTACACACACACACACACACACACACACACACACACACACACACACACACACACACACACAATCACACACACAATCACACACACACGCACACACACTTGTATTTTCTTTCTTCCAAATTTTGTCAGTTTTATATTTTCCCATGTTCCGTTACATGTTCATTTGCACTGGTCACAGAAGAGAGCTGTTCTCACTGGTGTATGGACTATGAACCGTTTATAATCTTACCGCACAAATAAACTATTCTTATTTTTTTGTAATCGATGCTATAAAATATTGTAATGGATACTACTTATATGAACAATTGTCCTGATTTCTCTTTTTCCGTATAGGATATTTCCTTGCGCACATTGAACTATCTGAGTGGAGGCGTAGCGACTTACTTCGATAATAACGTAAAACTGAATGGCTTTAAAATACAGTTCAATATCAAGCGACTCGGGCGGCGGAGAGCAGGGTCTAGCTTCCAATGATCCGTTTTCTAATAAACAACAAAACAGTTTCTTAAAATGGCAAGAGATGGCGCGACTGGTTGGTGAGCTTGATGGCTACTAGAAAATGAACAACAAAATAACAATTTGATATAATGTTTTTCACTTCATTTCGCTTTTTTAATAGGTAGATAAATACCAAAAAACGAAAAGAAAATTGATCTTTCCTTATGAAAAGAAACCAAAGCAAGTTGTTGTTGTTTGTTTTTTTAAGGCAAAGGGAACTGAGCCCATACAGCCATGTCTGATGTAAACAACTCTTTCAAGTCTTCATTAAAATGCTGGTGTGACACATTTCAATGCTACCTGGGAGAATCTTCCACGCTTCTGCACCATCCGAACCAAAGAAGAAGGCGTCCCGGACGCAGTATGGCTCTTCAAAATCCAGCCAAGTACGGATGGGGCTGCAGCGTCTTATTTGACTTTACTTCATTGTCCCATACATTAATCACATTTTGTAGACGTTCTTCGAATAAAAAACACCATTCTTACTTGAAAAGCACTACTGTAAAACAATTTGCAAGACAACGAAAAAAAGCTGGTGTGGACGCGACAAAAGCGCGGGAGAAACTACAAAACCAAAGCAAGATAGTTCAAAGAAAAGATTGACATTGACAGGTAAATTTTTATGCTCACTGCGCCATCTAGTAAGAGAGGTCGAACTATATTTTTTTTAGAAAACGGTTCATTATGAACACGGGGCCTGTCACACACAGCCTACCATTTAATTGTAAAAAAAATACACTTGCTTCTTTCGTTCTGGTAAGAACGTGTATTTTTGTTCGCAGGTAGTCCTGTCCCACTCTCGGAACATCACCAAGAGCAAGCCCTACAGGTTCCTGCAGCCCTGGCTCGGGACCGGCTTGCTGCTCAGTACAGGTAAGGCCTAGACTACATGCGCCGGTTCCAGGCCCGGTTCGATCACAATTCTGCAGCCAATCACCAGACGCTGACTTCAAGTGGGGGAGGGCGGAATGCTTGTGTTATGCAGCGAACCTAACCGGCGCTGGAACCGGATGCGTATAGTCCTACATTAACAAACAGTGATCATGAGGTGAAGCTCGACTCTTTTAACGTTTATTTTGAAGCGTGCCATCGTAGCACTGGGGGATTCTGGACGGAAGGTAATTCCAGATTTTACACGTCCGTAGCATTTTATTGACTCTTTTAATTATATCGTCCAGGTGGCAAGTGGTTCAAACGGCGCAAGATCCTGACCCCGACGTTCCACTTCAACATCTTGAAGAACTTCGCTGTCATCATCGAGGAGAAGAGCCGCGACCTGGTCTCCAGGGTGCAGGGCCAGGCTGTAGGCCAGGAGGTGGAGATCAACCTGTTTCCCTTCATCAGCGACTTTACTCTCTACACTATCTGTGGTTAGTTTGTTTGTTTATCCCATGTTTAGCTCATCATCAGTAAAGCGAACTATTTGTTTCTCTTCTTATCCTTTTTAGAATAGAATAGAATAGAATAGAAAAACCTTTATTAATAGACCATATATAAAAATGTCTGTAAAAAATATGTACAAAATATCACAAAATGAGTCGGATTATAAATTGGCCATTTAGTCTAGTTTCCACCAGCGATCTGACCTCCACCAAAGTTTTTACGGACTTTTAGGATATTTATTGCCCTGTAATGTTTCCAGCACAGTATAAAGACTTCTTTTATACGGCTGTGTTTTCAGAAACGGCAATGGGCACGCAACTAGATCAAGACAAGTCAGCTGCGGCGGTGGAGTACAAAGCCTCGATCCTAGAGATTGGAAACCTTCTCCTCAATCGGTTGACCCGCGCTTGGCTCCATAACGACTTCATATTCAAAATGACCAACATGGGAAAGAGGTAGATAAAAAGAAAAAATAGAGTGTCAGTGAAAACGCTGACATCCCCCTGTTAATATTTAGGTGAAATGTAAAAGTTACAGAACAAAAATTGTTACCGACCCAGACTAACTTTTGTTTTCTCATCAGCTTATTAACGTCCCCACTATTAGGACACAGGCTTCCCCTTGCACAAGGGGGCTACGGGCCAATCCACCAGGCGGGCCAAGTGCTGATTAGTGGATGCCACACGCCTTCGGAAACTTTTCCTGCGGGAGGTCCGGGTTTAAAACCATGCAATGCCAGGTACCAATGAGTTTTTCCGATTTTTTCGAAGACATTTACCGACTGCTCTAACTGTGAAGGAAAACATCGTGAGGAAACCTGCATGTCTGAGGAAAATAAAAGTGAAATCCACCAATCAGCACTTGGTGCTTGGTGGATCTTGACCCGTACTCCCCTTGTACAAGGGGAGGCCTGAGCCCCAACAGTGGGGACAATATTAGGTTGATAATGATGAATACCACTAAATCATCTAGGTACCTGAAGGTCTTGTCCAAAGTCCACTCTTTCGCCGACAACGTCATCTTAGAGAGGAAGAAACAAAGGATGCTGCTGGGCAAAGAAGATGTAGCAGCAGTGTTAGATGGAGATGTACTCGGGAGTAAGAAGAGACTAGCAATGCTGGATTTACTGCTGGAAGCTGAGAGCAAAGGGGAGATTGACTTGGAGGGGATCAGGGAGGAAGTTAATACGTTTATGTTTGAGGTAAGGTTTAGCGGTACCTTAGCTCTAACAGTCAGTTGCACAAACGTCCTTAAGGACGAAATAAAGTCTTTAAAATATATTATATCCCTCTCTACGCTATTACTCTAGATGGAGAAAACACGAGTTAATATTAAGAACGTTTCTTTGCAACTCACGATAACTCTTATACTGGTTTTTCCATGAAATCTTTTTAGTGGAATTGATTTAACGTCATATTTTGAACGCCAAGGTGATTTTTTTTTGGTTACCTAAGGTGTTTTTTATAGTAGTAGCAAATAATTAGAGGGGGGGAATGTGCTGGTCATTTGTTGTTTGTACCACTTTACACGAAAAAATAAACCTGTTTCTCTTATGTAATTTTCCATACTAAAAAAATATCCCATTATTTTGCGCCTTGGTGGCATAAAACCATCCATGACATTATGAATGAAACGAGTTTCATTCATACTTCTAATTTCAGAATAAGATTATCAATATAAACAGTTTTGTCGTTTTTTCTCTAATTTTAACAAGTAATAATTTTTTTTTGCCCTATTGTTATTGTATAACCTATAGATAACACCCTAGAACAGAAAGTTTAGGGTAGATTATCGCCTTTGTGGTTACAGGGACATGACACTACTGCAGCAGCCATAACCTTTGCCCTGATGCTCTTGGCAGATCACGAGGAGATTCAGGTATTTAATAAGACATGAAAGTCGCTCAGCGTGCTATGGAAAGAGCTATGCTCGGAGTATCTCTGCTGGATCGAATCCGAAATGAGGAGATCCGGCATAGAACAAAAGTTATCGACATAGCTCATAAGATTAGCAAGCTGAAGTGGCAGTGGGCCGGTCACATCTGTCGCAGAACCGACAACCGCTGGGGTAGACGAGTTCTGGAGTGGAGACCGCGTTTGGGCAAACGTAGTGTGGGACGTCCCCCTGCTAGATGGAGCGACGATCTGCGTAAGGTGGCTGGCAGCGACTGGATGAGAAGAGCCGAAGATCGGGCTCAATGGCGCGCCCTGGGAGAGGCCTATGTCCAGCAGTGGACTAGAATAGGCTGCTGATGATGAATAAGACATGAATACATAAGAAAGAACGTTGCAACTGTCTAAAAAGAAGTCTGACTGTCTATAAAAGAACTTTGGCTTCGTCTAAAGATCTACGTCATTGGCATGCCAAGGTACAGATTCGTGGGTCTTTTATCTCTATGTCTCCCAGCGGAAATAGAGATTGTGTATGTGTGTTAGAATTTGAGTAGTAAAACTTAAACTTACTACTTACTTTTAAACTCACTTTAAGTCAGTTACTTTTAAGTAGTGATATGTAATTATCGTGTTATGTATGTGTGTGCAAATAAATTATAATTCATTCATTCATAGTTCCTGTAAAATTACTAATCCAAACTCCTCGTCACAAGTGGAAATCACACCCCCAACTTGATGATAAGACTGTTTAATTTGAATTTTACTTATGTTAATGATTCTCATGCTGTCTCTTGCTGGGAAGACAGAGAATGGAGCATTCCAAATATCTATAATGCCTCTCTTGCTTCATCATCATCAGCAGCGCACTCTAGTCCACTGCTCCAGAGAGGAGAGCCTATGTCCACATAGGCCTCTACCAGGGCGCGGCATTGAGCCCGATCTTCGGCTCTTCTCATCCAGTCGCTGCTTGCTGGAAAGCCAGATAATGGAGCATTCCGATTCTCCACAATGGCAAGCCTCTCTTGCTTCATCTACAGTAATTTTGATTTTGAAATTATGAAACGTTCGTTGTGTTTATATGTTTCGTGAAATTTCCTAGGAGCGTCTCTACGAAGAATGCCAGAAAATTTTCGGCGGCTCGGATCGCAAGCCGAGCATGTCTGACCTGGCAGAGATGAAGTACTTGGAGGCTGTGATCAAGGAAACTCTTCGTCTGTATCCCAGTGTACCGTTCATCGCCAGGGAAATCTCTGAGGACTTTATGATGGGCAAGTTCGCTAGAACAACATATTATTAAGGTGTCGTAAAAGAGGACTTCCTTTATACTTCGCACACGGTTATCTCAGTGTGCAGGTAGAGATAGCAGACGGTAAATGTACTTATATAAGTCTTTCGAAAAATACTGAATAAGTCATTGGTACATTGCATTGTTTCAAAGCAAGACCTCCCGCATGGGAGTCCGGTGTCATAGTTAGGTACTACGTCACCGACGTTCTTACGACGTTAATGTTGCTGACCCGGAGATCGATTCCACTAAATACATCTTGTACTTCACTATTTCCTTTTCTATCTTTTGTTTGTTGTTTTCTATTTGTGCAATAAAGTGTATTTTACTTTACTTTTACTTTACAACGAAATAGAATCTAAACTGCATCGTTATGACGTGTTTCGTATACTACTATCCACTAACGATCCAATTTCAGTTAAGTTCCGATCGAGTCAACGATTACTACAACGATTACTGAATCGCAGTTGAACGGTAGCAAAACGCTTTACTTGTCAAATATAACGATCGAACATAAGTTCCTCCCAAGGTACTTTTGCCCGATCGATAGTAAATCGAAAGGTGGCAGTGGTAGGGTTATTCGTCAGCAGAATGCGATTTGGTGTCCAAATAGAATTGGAACGAAAACTAAATTGAAATTGGATAGAAATAGAACTACAAACGTTGTATTTAGGCGAATTGGGCCCCTGATCGTAATGGCCAACACTGAGTAAGATAAACTTCAATGAAGAACATTTGCATTCTATTGGAGTTCCAAGTCTCATTTTGTTCACAATGTTGGGCCCAACTTGCTTGGTGATAGGATTTCTTCATGGACCAATGGTGATACCAATCACCTCAATGGAGACTGTCGCCAAATATATCCGTCTCGATGTGTTCATAGACGGGCTTTGTCGAAAGTATGGACACTATATGAGACCTATAGTCTCGAATTCGTTTGGATGGCAATCACCTCTTCAATGGGTGTGGCGCCAAATATCCTCGGTGGTGATGTGTTAAAAGATATCCCTGTTGGAAGTGCCAACAGGGTCAGTTAAGTCCCTTTTCTCAAATAGATTACGCATCAGGTTTTCAGAATTGTCTACTGAACCTAAAATGTAAGGTATTTATAGGTGACATCCTGGTAAAGAAAGGCGTGGAAGTGGCAATCCACATCTACGACCTGCATCGCCGCAAGGACCTGTACCCTGACCCCGAGGTTTTCAAGCCTGAGCGCTTCCTCAGCAGTGAGGTGCGGCATCTGTACGCGTTCTTACCGTTCAGCGCTGGTCCGAGGAACTGCATAGGTAAGTTATCCTCCAGACCATCTAAGTCCTCAAATTTTCAGCGCATCGAAAACCTCAGAAACTCAGGTGGTTCGTTTGCTCGTCTATTCTTCTTATACAAAATAAGACTCGTAGGCTGAAAAAAAACATACTGTAAGTAGTTACTATGTCAGTATTAATTCGATGTTAGACAATATGCCTTCACGAAGATGAGTCAAATCATCCCTCGCTAACAAATTGTAAGGTAGTTCATCAAACCATGGCGTAGAACTTAACTTTATCCCACCATCTCCAATAGTTATATATTTTTTAATCATACATTTTTAAAATCCTAATTTTAGAGAGTTGATGATTTCCAGGAATGGACTTTTAAGGGAAAGGATATTCTTGGAATTAGATGTAACCGACCGTTCTGCTTTATGTTTTACGAACAAAAGATTTTAACATTATTTTCTGGAAAAGACAGCTTTTGTTTTGAATCTTGAATTCTAGCCTCGGCACCAATGAATAAATAATTTATTTTTAACTTTGTTTCAGTAGCGTGATTTTCCAAGTATCAATTTAATATCAAATGCATTTCATGAAAAATAATAAATAGACATAAATTGATGGTCAAATGTGAAAACAGAATTAAAATTCGCTGAAAAATAATATATATATCTATTAGCTATAAAAGACTATCATGCACCCAAACATCCTGATCTGGAGAAGATTCCTAACCTCCAAGTGATCAAGGCAATGCCGTCACTCAAATCCAGGGGTTATGTCAAGCAGCAGTTCGCGTGGAGGCACTTTTACTGGTACCTGGGGCAGTCAGAAATCAGACGGTAGAAGGAAACGGCAATAGAGAATAGTGACGTCACTGTTCTGTAGCGCCATACAAGCCCCTATTGTGTATATCCATAACTGAACAACTTTCACTATGGTACCAACTGTTTCATACATTTCAGTCATGTCGGTATTGAGTTTTAGTATGGAAGAGCTGATTTTTTACTCGATTTCAAAGTCCCCTTAGTGAAAATTGTTCAGTTACTAAACACTAAAACTATAGGTGGTTTTTTTACTCCCTGTATGGCAATGGTTCTTTTTCTTTATAGGCCAACGCTTCGCAATGCAAGAGATGAAGTGCGTCCTAAGCGAAATATGCAGGAACTTCAAGTTATCGCCGAGGACCAAGGGCTGGAGACCAGTTTTGATCGCTGACATGGTCTTACGGACTTCGGATCCCATTTATGTTAAGTTCAGTAGACGTAAGGTAGAATAAAATGAGATTTTTTTATATATTTCATTGTCAATTTCTTTGTTTAGAGGTGCTACACACGTGCTCGGCTCGGGACTTTAACTGTTAAATCAGTATGGCGTTTCACAGTTAAAGCCGACCCGAACGTGCTGAGCCTAGTATGTGTGTAGCATCCCTTAGATAATATAATATACACTCGTCTGTCCACAACACTCGCTTAACGGCTCGTGTTGCGAAGTAAACTCGATGCCACAATCTGGTCCTTCCGCCCTAGTTAGACAATCTATATTTTTTTCATATTGAACTCTATACACAGATTATAAAGGTACCAAGGCGTTCAAGATTTTTACATACCAAATCATGATTTTGCGACCTACTATGCCTTGCCTTAAGTTAAAAAAGTACCAATGAGTTTTTCGAAGACTTACGTACATTTACCGACTGCTCTAACGATGAAGAAAAACATCGCGAGCAAACTTGCACACTGAGATGACCAGTGTGTAAAATGGGAAAGGCACAAAAGATCCTCAAGGGATTAAATAATATACAGTTTCACGGGTTTTTATCGTAATTTATAAATTACGACTGGTTTCGTTTACACATCTTCAGGTAATTCTTTATAATCATAAACAAATATATAAAAACAAATACAAATAAACATAATTATAAACCAATACCTGAAGATGTTTAGTTTTAAATTTTAATTTTTTTACCCTCTATCACTATCGCTCCCACTAACATCTTGAGATAAGGGGTGAAATGAAAAACAGCGCTGCATATTTGGTACCCGAGTATGTCAGCATTTAGTCAGCAAATTCCCCCCTTTTGCCAAATATACATAGTGCTTTGTTATAGTCCTTTGTACTTTAAATATGAGTATTTGGCAATAAATGTATTTCTATTCTATTAAACGAAACCGGTCGTAATTAATAAAATACAATAAGAACCCGTGAAACAGTATATTATTTAAGTCTAATCATGTACTACAAGTTTCACCAAGTACCAACAACCGCGAGTATTTACCAGTTTATTTACATTATCTGTATCTTTTCTCTATCATGTATCCCTGCTTAGTGTTTCAGGGACAAATTAATTCCCATCTCATCCTTAAGCAGTGTAATACAGTTTATCTTAACAAAGACTCTATCCTTATTCCGGACCAGACCCTTGTCAAATGCATACTGTCTGATAAATTGGGGAACATTTGTTATCACGTCAGTGCTCCGTAATGGGTAGGTAACCAGTATAAATACGTTTCTCGCAAAGATTTAGAAATTCATTAGAGGAGCGGGCGTGTCCGATTTATTTATTTATTTATAATAAATAAAAGAGTATTTATTCATTCACACATTAGTAAAAAGGTACAACACTGATATTTTATTCTAATTCTTAACCTATAAACAAAATATATCAATCACACGTATTGCCCTATGTGTCCAATGAAATGGTCGAGACCTCAACGACACGCTGGTTTCCAGGTCTCGCCTAATGTGCTAGATGGAGCGCTGGTCGCGGGCTTACTACACAACAAATTATGTGGTCAAATCTCTATTATGTAATTTTATACTAAAATGAATGACCTTCCTTCTGATGATAACATAACTAGGTTTCTGCGTATCTGAGAGAGTATCTAATACCATTTACTGAGGTCAGCTAACAGAGACTTTGCTGTATGTACCTAATAAAATATCTTAAAAATAACCACTATCGGTGAAATTTACACTTCAATGCACACAAAAAAGGTGTACATGAGGCGAGCTTAATGCCTTGCGGCATTTTCTACCAGCTTCCCATGGGGTTATGCAGAAATATTAAGGTAGGTGCATATAAAATTGAGAGTTGTTATTATTAGGTTACATAAACTTATATAAGATATATAAATAGTTATTCATAATACATTCAATTCATTTTCATTCATTCATTCATTCAAAAAGGTTGTCTGGAAGAGATCCCTACGGGATAAGCCCGCCTTTGTACATATTTTAATGTTTTTAATTTCTTGTATTTTTTTTCCTATGTGTGCAATAAAGAGACTACAAACAAACATATTAAAAATACATAGCATCATCATCATCAGCCCACTCTAGTCCACTGCTGGACATAGGCCTCTCCCAGGGCGCGCCATTGAGCCCGATCTTCGGCTCTTCTCATCCAGTCGCTGCCAGCCACCTTGCGCAGATCATCCCTCCATCTAGCAGTAGTCCCACACTACGTTTGCCCAAATTAAGTTGTGGGTAGGCTTATAATAAATACATATATTATACATAAATTAAAAAAAAATCATACTAATATTAAGTATATTGTACATAATATATAAACATATAAATACTAATATATATTATTATGATGTACAAATAAATAAATAATATTTCTGTGGTTTCTCGTTTTGATCAAAATGTGTTTAGTAAGATAAATCTAACCTACGTTTTAGTACCTACAGTCGCCACAGGTCAACCTAGATAGATAGATTAATACTTTATTTCACACAAGAAATTTACATAGGAAAAGAAACATAGAGTAAGTGTACAAAGGCGGCCTTATCGCTCAGAGCGATCTCTTCCAGGTAACCTAGGCAATAGAAGAATTATTAATAGATTATCGGCAGTATTTTTTTTTATTAAATAAGGAGAGCAGACGAGCAAACGGGCCACCTGATGGTAAGTGGTCACCGGCGCCCATAGACATCTCACCTCACTGTATTATTATGAGAGGGTTTTTGATGCGCTGCTAACCTTGAGGACTAAGATGGAGTGCCTCATGTGCCGGAAATTACGCTGGCTCTCTTACCCTTCAAACCGAAACACAGAAATGCAAGCATTTCTGCTTCACGGCAGAAATAGATAAGAGGGTGGTACCGCCCCAGGTGATCCTTCACATTAGGATCTACCACTACCATATACTATATACTATAGTATAGTGAAGAAGAGAATATTTATTGGTTTATATAGTTTTAGCACATAACATAAGTAAAGCCTACCCACAACTTAATTTTTTTAGAATCTGAATAAACCTTTATGAGGTTTCGACAGATCGTATACATTAGCTAGAAACTGACTGTACCTTTCTTATAGCCTATATGCGAGCATTTAAAGGTGGTATGATGATGGAGTTTGCCTGGGGTACCACCCTTTCACCTATTTCTGCCGCAACGCAGCAATTCTTGCGTTGCTGTGTTTCGGTTTGAAGGGTAAGAGAGCCAGCATACTACCGGCACATGAGGCACTTTATTCTTCCTTTAAGATTCGCATCGAAAACCCTCAAATTATATAGGAGGATTTGAACCTGCAAATAAATAAAATTGGTCATATTACTTGTTTAAATCTTTGACTACAAAGACACGTATTAGATTCTGTCTCTAAATAAAAGCCACATTAGACGGTAAGCTATAATTTATTGCTTAACGCTAATAAACCTTTCCTAATTTACAATTTCTGAATATAATTTTACGTTTTTCAACCGCTCAAAACGATGTCAAAGTTGTCCAACTTAACTTTTTAAATATCTAACTTCTACGGCTCTGGGTTCGAGTCCAGATTGAGCGGTGTTGCCAATACAACATTCTAATTTACACGACATTTATTTTAAGAGTTACAAGCCTCCACCTGTCTACGCCACGGAAAAGGCAATCCTGCAAAACATTTTTATTATTCCATTAATATCCCGCACGTCACTCGGCCGACTCGCCACAGATTGCGACGGATTCGTCACAGTCAGGATTACGTGTGGACTTGACAGGTCAGGTCCAGTGGACAGGCGGCTGATCTCGACATTCGTCACGCGACGACAGGTGGGCGAAATAGCCTTTATAATTGCGTGGGTGGGTTCGACCAGGAAAATTTAGTGAACGAAATTTTCTTCTTCTTCTAAGTCGTATTCCTCATTGCTGAGGGTCGTGATCATTCTAAGGAATTGAAATGAAATGATTTATTCAACAAATTGGTACAGCTATGATGTTTATTCGAAATAAAATAATACTAAAATAACACTAAAATAAATGCTTAAGCTAAAATTACAAAATACCTAACTATTTTACAAATAAAATACCTGACCTAGGTCGCTCCCTGCAGGGTACAGCTTGTACACTTATGGTCGTCAATTTTTCAATTTTTTCAATTCAATGTATATATAACAATTTATTTATACATATTATTATATATACATTTTCTCCGTACATTAATAAAAATAAAAATGTTATCTGTCTATCCGGGAACCCTATCGAATAGGATATACACCTACTGTGTTTGCTCTGTAAATAGGTTTATGTATTGTTGTAAATTGTGTACGTGTAGTCATTTATATTTTGTATAAATTTAATTGTTATTATTCTATAATATTTTGTATTTAATTACTTTGTCATCTTCTTCTAAGTCGTGTTCCTCATTGCTGAGGGTCGTGATCATTCTAAGGAATTAATCACATAAAACAACTCTCGTGACAGATTTAATGGGGTGGTTTGCCATTGCCTTCCCCATTTCACACACTGGTTATCTCAGTGTGCAGGTATCCTCACGATGTTTTCCTTCACCGTCAGAGCAGTCGGTAAATGTACGTAAGTCTTTCGAAAAAACTGAAAAATTCATTGGTACATGGCATTGCCCGGTTTCGAACTCTGATCTCCCGCATGGGAGTCCGACGTCCTTGCCACGACGCCATCGACGCTCTAAAATGGACAAAATAAATACTTTTTTATTGTACAAGAGAGCAGATGAAGAAACGGCCTGAGGTATGATCACTATTAACCATAGATATCTCATTTCAATATAAAGTCATTGGAGGATTTTCGATGCGTTGCTAACCCTGAGGACACTTGGATGGAGAGCCTCGTGTGCCGGTAATTACGTCAGCTCTCTTACCCTTCAAACCGAAACACAGCCTAGCAACTGTATGCGAAAGGCGATAAAGTTCACTTTTGATTATGACAGCGTCCTTTCCGCTTCATTTTTAAATGTTTGCGCCAATCAATAGTGAACTTTATAAGCGTTTACCTACAGTTCAAGATATTCGAAATTCGGTAGGAAAAATTTCTACGAACTCCAGCCCTTGACTTGAGAAATAAGATCACATAGAAGAGTACACCTACTAATAATGTTTGAGAATACTTAATACTGGAGTTTAGTTTGCTATGCTTTTATGTGTGACATGCGGTTAAGTTCTATCTCACCGTTTAAACACAGTATAAAAAGAACAGTATGTGAGCGTTGCGAAGTTTGTGAAGCACAAACACTCGATGCCTTAAGCACACGGGCGACATTCAATACAACCCAGCGATTATAATCACCTATTACACTCACAACTGTGTGTGTGAGAGAAAAATACGCCAGTGTTGCCGCCGCGCGGTCGTGCTGACGAAATGTATGTCTTGTTTAGATCTATTATTATTATATTTTACCTAATGTTCTCATAGATGGCTCCCGCACGTAGGGGCGATCTGTTACTGTCATTCGATAACAATTCCGCGTCACGCGGTAAAATTGTATGTAAAATTAAAAAAAAAATGCATAGATAAAAAGGGATAAAACATAATTTGCTATAGCGCGATCTCGCTCCCAGATGTAAAGGCTCGCGTGGAACTTCGATAAACAAACTGTAACACAACGTTGGCAGATTTACGGCTCTAGCTACAAGCTTTTTTGACATAAAAAAAAATGGCCCCTGCATACCGCGCCATTTAGCGAGCCTCTTGGAATCAATCGGAAAACCTCTCATTATGGTATTTATGGTAGGTTGTTTTTGTTGAAAAAACAAATTACAAAACTTTTTAGAATCCATGTAGGTGTAGGCAAGGTGGGTATGTTAGAGGATACAAAACATGAATTACTGTTCAATAGTGACCTATTTTAATAATAATTGCGTAAAAAATAAAACGTGAATGCACGCGGTGACACTCCGAGACAGCGTACTACTGATCGTACTCACAATCTGCGGGGAACTTGAATCTGGAAATCGTTTCCACTAAATTCAACGTAACTAAATAGAATCTAAACTGCATCGTTATGACGTGTTTCGTATGCTACTATCCACTAACGATCCAATTTCAGTTAAGTTCCGATCGAGTCAACGATCGATCGAACAGTAATGTATTTGTGCATTCTACTAAAACGTTTAGTTTATAGTGAATCGCAGTTGAACGGTAACAAAACGCTTCATCTGTCAAATATAACGATCGAACTTAAGTTCCTCCCAAGGTACTTTTGCCCGATCGATAGTAAATCGAAAGGTGGAAGTGGTAAAGTTATGAGTCAGCAGAATGCGATTTGGTGTCCAAATAGAATTGGAACGAAAACTAAATTGAAATTGGGTAGAAATAGAACTACAAACATTGTAATTTAGGCGAATTGGGCCTCAAGTGGGGGGCGGAGAGTATCGCTTCTGTACGTAGTAGTACTATTTAGTATTCTGTGCCTTAGGTAAGCCGCAAGCCTTTATTTATTGCATATAGGCTTCTACTTTATCGTCCCTAAGATTCGTGCCAACATCGACAAAATCCTAAACATGTGCACGTTAAATAAAAAAATTAAAATGCTTCGGAGATTCAATACTGTTCTTTTTACTGTGGCGCATACCACACTCATACCAGGTAATTCCAGAGAAGCTCAGAGCACTAAGCTGTGAAAATACATCACAGGGGAATCAAGTATTTGCTCTTCGTCTGACACGTAATTTATTTTGTTAAATAGTTGTGGTAGAAGACAAAAGGTAAAAGCCCATCACGAACGTTCATACATTTTTTTTTAAATACTACTAAACCCGCATTTGACCTCGATCTCGCCTGATGGTAAGCGACGATGAGGTCGACGATGGAGCATACGGGTCCAGTAAATGCCTACTCACTCAGGCCTTGAAGATCCCAAGGTTGAAGGTTTCGGGAAATACAGTCGCCGTCAGGCTGTTCCATTCCTTAGCCGTTCGCATAATGAACGAAGAAGCAAATCGCTTCGTACGAACAGATGGGATATCAACAACATAAGGATGGAACCTCTCCGCGCGCCTGGTAGTCCGAAGGCGGATTGCTGATGATTTATATAAAATTGCACAACATTTTGACAAATTTTTGCAGTTCCACGCAATAACAGAACAATTTCTGCTTTTTGGTGCACACTGTATTATGAAGGTGATGAAAAGCATTTTGTATAATGAAACCTAGTAAGATAATTATCACATCTGGTGACGTGGTTCCGATTCTGGCACTTTCCACGTACGCTATTACAGTCTTACGAAAAACAGCCCAAGAACGAATGTAGGTACTTGGGTAGGGCAACGCTGGCTCTGCGGGTTAAAGAAATTTACTTTAGCATTAGTTGTGTTTATATTTCGTGACAATCTTAGCGTTCAAATATCTACGCAGCGCGGGGCGGCTTGCGAAAAGTTCAAAGACTGGTAAGTCTTTATACTGTGGCGCTATATGCATTATTGTAGCGCTCAACTAAGGGTGGGACTACATGCGCCGGTTCCAGCGCCGGTTCGGTTCGCTGCAGTCAATCACAAGCGTTCCGGCCTCCTTCCACTTGAAGTCAGCGCCTGGTGATTGGCTACAGCGAGTCGAACCGGCGCACCTAGTCTTGACCAAATGTCTATGTAAGCGAATGATACAGATAGGGATTATGTCGAATTCGACATTAAATTTCCATGTCGAACGCTGCGAAAAATCCTTCGAACACAGTTAGTTGTAACGAACGACATTTTTTTCTGTAACGATGCCACTTATCTATACTTCAACTAAACCTGCTCTGTTAGATAAAGTAAAGTACGGTCGAATATCAGTTTTGGACACTTTAAAACGATAGGTAATCTTTTTTCTTTTCAGTCTAAAGAGTAACCCATCGTTGGGTATAGGACTCTTCATGTGCACGCCATTCTCCTCGGTCTCTGGCCGTTCGTATCCACATCCTCCCCGCCGTCTTCACAACGTCGTCGGTGCACCTTGCGAGCTGCCTCCCGACACTTCTGCGCCCCACTCGGGGTCGCCACTCGAGCAGTCTTCGGGGCCACCTATCGTCCTGCATTCTACACATGTGTCCTGCCCATCTCCACTTAGACCTGGACACTATACTGGCTACGGCACTCTCGTCTTTTTCCGGATCTCGATATTCGACACTCTGTCCACGAGGGAGATGCCTATCATGGCATCATAGGTAATCTGCGCAATAATCTATGTTGTATGTAGGGATAAAAGCGTCATAATTTGCCGTCGGTACCCACGCAAAAAACACGTACACTTAAGTAGTAAAAAATAATTGTTAATATAATAGTTAGGTACAACCTTCATGGAGCAGGTTTTTTCGCGCAACAGCTTTCGATAAGTATATATTTCCCCAGATAAATAATGACAGTCATACATTACATACTTACATCCTGGCCACAGATCAAAGATTAATGTCCAGGCCATCGAAGTTTCGATATGAAAACCATGTCACCGAGAATCTAGTCAGTAATATTTTTGACTCTGTAGTACAACGAAAATTGCAGCAAACAATCCCGAACAAAATGAACAATATTTTTATACGCAGAAATATTCTTTTTGAAAATATTTATTTGTGGTATGATTTCCATGTCGATTTGAATTTTTTTGCATTGTATACCCACACAAACAAACTCCTGTAAATATTTTTTACTGTTTTCTTTTCCTACAGCGAAAATTATCTTGTATGATCCCACCGGTAACTTGGAACTTGGAAGCTTCTTCGAAATTAGAAGTTTTTTGACGTTACTATATTCTTCTTCTTGTCGTGTGTTAAGTGGCCAACCTTTTGTTCAGGCCGCCCTCAGACCTCTGACATGGCCTAACGACTGCTGTCATCATCCGAACTTCCCCCCTTTCGGCTTACAAGTTAAGTCAATGGAAATAGCTGTCGTGTTTCCCCTAGATCCCAATGACTTACGGGTTCTAACCTTATAGCCTTAAATAAACAAATAATAAATACTGCAAGAGTTATATCAACTTTTAACCTCGTTCACCTCGTTTTGAGCGGTTACAAAATTTCATTTTCTCTCCACTCGCAACAATATTTAAACTTCAAGGAAAGCTCGGGGGCTTTTTGTGATCATTTTTGTTTACTCTTTTAATTTCATATTACAACTTTTCTTATTTATTTTTTCTACACAGATAGCGAGCGATACAATTACTACTTACTTACTTACTCCGCTGGCGCAGCGACCCGAAGTGGATCTTGGCCTCCGATACCAAAGAGCGCCATCGCTCTCTCTCCTGCGCAGTCTCGATCCAATCAGGCGCCCGGAGCTCTCGCAGATCCTTCTCCACTTCATCGCGCCAGCGGTATCTGGGACGTCCGACCGGACGTCGTCCGTTAGGGCGTCCCACATACGCGATACAATTAAATTGAATAAAAACTGTAATGTTCCGCCTTTATTTTACGATTTTATTTATTTATTTACACTTTCTTGTACAACAATAGACTTAATAAAAACAATTAAATGACACACTGTACAAAGGGTGAACTTATCTCTAAAAGAAATTTCTTCCAGCAAACCCGCGAAAGAGAAAGATGCGTTATAATTATGCGTTTGTTTATTGTTAATTTTGTAAATAAATAATCATTTGGTTTGTGTGGCAGTAAATATTTTTTTTGTAATGAAAATAAATTACTTACACGGCTAAAAACGAGTAAGAACAGGTGTTAAAATTAATTAACAATTGAAAATATCTAATTACAGTTTCAGATCGGAAATCCTTTCTTCTCTGTATACATAAAACGCAACGGTCTATGTCCGTAGAAAGTCTAAGGCTCAATTTACTTTGCCGCGGTATGGAATGGAAGCGAATTTTCGCAAAGTAATTGTGCATAGCATAATGAACTTTATGTCAATTGTGTAACATACAAACTAAATACGCTTTACCGCTAGGGGAATTCTCGAGAATGCGCGAGGATTCCCCGGAAGCGCGCGACCTCTTTTTTGCCTCGTATTTAGTTTGTATGTTACACAATTGACATAAAGTTCATTATGCTATGTACAATTACGTTGCGAAAATTCGCTTCCATTCCATTCCGCGGTAATGTAAATTGAGTCATATACGTATAAACTCTAAACCGTATTTCAATGGTGTTAAGGTTATAATATAAACCTTAACATCATTGAAATACGGTTTAAAATTGAATGACAATAGCAAGCGAATCGGCGCGACAAAGCGGCTCGGCGCGTGAATGTATTGTATGGTAACTTTTTCTAATGATTAGGCAATACACGGTGTAGGTTTAATCCGATTTAGCCCTAATGCATTTCAGTTAAACTAAAAACTAGGCATATATTATTTATTAAAGAACACAAACAGTTTACAAATAGATAAAAATCCAAAAAAATCACACAGAAACAAAAAGTGTTCACAGATATTATAAACTTTTTTTTTTTTTTTTTATTAAATAAGGAGAGCAGACGAGCCAAACGGGCCACCTGATGGTAAGTGGTCACCGTCGCCCATAGACATCTCACCTCACTGTATTAATATTAGAGGGTTTTTGATGCGCTGCTAACCTTGAGGACTAAGATGGAGTGCCTCATGTGCCGGAAATTACGCTGGCTCTCTTACCCTTCAAACCGAAACACAGAAATGCAAGCATTTCTGCTTCACGGCAGAAATAGATAAGAGGGTGGTACCACCCCAGGCGATCCTTCACTTTAGGATCTACCACTACCAGAAACTTAAATACAATAATATAATAAATCGTTTAATTCAGGCAAAATGCAACCCATACAAATGAATAAATGCAAATGTAAAAAGACCTTTACAAACAACAATAAACTAGGTACCTACTAAATTATACTATACAATATTCAGTTATTTTTTGTTCGGACTCCGGTGCATGCGCAACCAACTCTTAAAAAATACATTTTCTAATAAATATACATATTTCACTTCGTCTAGACAAAACAAGTACACACTAGTTATATAAACACGGAATATTAAATGTGCAAAGGAATGTAACTGTAACCAAAGAAAAATGTAGGATTTATATATAATTATTACAATGGAAATAGATTACTGCTGTGATTAGACTTAAATAATATACTGTTTCGCTGGTTTTTACTGTATTTTATTAATTACGACCGGTTTCGTTTACACATCTTCAGGTATTAAACGAAACCGGTCGTAATAAATAAAATACAGTAAAACACCGTGAAACAGTATATTATTTAAGTCTAATCTTGTACTACAAGTTTCACCAAATACCAACAACCGCAAGTATTAACTAGATTACTGATAATTAACATAGTATTCTTTTAACTATTCTTTAGAACCTCATTGAACTATGAAGTTTAGGCAGAACGAGACTTAGTCATATTCATATGGGGAGTTAGGTAATAGGCAGTTTGATAAATAGATCTTTAACGACTTAGACAAGTAACTACTTAATCCAGACGCTATTAAAAAAAGGGTTAGGCATACCGCGACTTGACTTATTGCGTTTTAGGTATACAGAGAACAAAGTATGCGTGTCGATATTTTTTTGTATAAATTTAAAATTCATAGAAAGAAAGAAAAACATTTATTTAACATTGCATCCATTATTACACTTAAAAAATATTTGAAAAAAAAAAAACAATCCAACATTAAAAGACACATGCTCAGCATGTGCTGCGGTCCGACCGGTACGGCAGAACCACAGCGCTGGTTTTCAGCTGCGGCGAAGGCATCGCGGGCGAAACGGCAGTCAGGGACGAAAACAAAAATATATTAAAAGTATAAATATTAAAAATACAAATAAATAAATACCTAAAGATGAAATAGATAACAATTAAAACTGGAGAGAAAAGGGATAGAAATACAGAGCGAGTGTCTGTCCATTATGCGGCTCGTTATGATGGGAAGCGGTTATGGTATGTGTTGTAACACAAAATAAATAGAACTAAATTTGTTCAGTTTTCGACTTATTCGGCTTACAAGGGGGTTTTGGTTTTGTTACACCCTGTACACACGGATATTAAACCCTTTTAAAATGACTTAACTTAGACTTATTCCGTTTTAGGTATACAGAGAAGAAAGGTATGAAGTTACGTAAGTAATTGCTAAATGTAACGATCACTTTAAGGAATTATTATATATAGTACTATCGCCCAAAAACAATCTGACCAAGTTAAAAAGTTATTCTTTTGGGCGAGGACATTGCATTACCAATTTAATTTCACTCTAGTCTAGAGTTTTATCGCGCCCACGCTGTGACACAAGGGTCATGTTAACAAAAGGGCAATTAGAAATCTTCATGAATCTTCATAGAATGATGTTGAAGATTTAATAAATTCTTAGTAATATAAAAAATATGATATAAACGAAACTTCTTAGTATCCACTTATTGTTAGAGGTTATATCTCGCTGCCTGTGTGGTAATATCTACGCATGGTAACAAAAAATATAGAAAAAAAGAAATGTTATCTGTCTATCCGGGAACCCTATCGAATAGGATATACACCTACTCTGTTTGCTCTGTAAATAGGTTTATGTATTGTTGTAAATTGTGTACGTGTAGTCATTTATATTTTGTATAAATTTAATTGTTATTATTCTATAATATTTTGTATTTAATTACTTTGTCATCTTCTTCTAAGTCGTGTTCCTCATTGCTGAGGGTCGTGATCATTCTAAGGAATTAATAACATAGAACAACTTTCGTTGCAGATTTAACGAGGTGGTTTGCCATTACCTTCCCCATTTCACACACTGGTTATCTCAGTGTGCAGGTTTCCTCATGATTTTTTCCTTCACCGTCAGAGCAGTCGGTAAATGTACGTAAGTCCTTCGAAAAAATCGAAAAACTCATTGGTACATGACATTGGCATTGGTTTCGAACTCGGACCTCCCGCACAAGAGTCCGACGTCCTAGCCACGACGCCACCGACGCTTTTACTTTGTCATAAGTGTTGAATAAAACTAAAGAGATAAATAATAAACCTAATTAAAAATGTACCTTCAAAATAAAGTAATACTAAATAACACTAAAATACATATTTAAGCTAAAATATACCTGCTACAATTTAATATCTTAATAAATAGGTCCCTTCTCTTTATTTTATATTTCGTAGAGGAGCTTTTTGTCGTTTCATACGACTACTGTAGCCAGCGTAGCTAGTTCGTAGGCGCGTAGCCAGTCGTCGCTACGGAGCTGCGTAGACCGCGCGCTTTCGCTACGAAAGCTCGGAGCGGACGCGAGCGAAACTTTTAATTCATTTATTTGGAGTTTTTGTGAAAGTTACTGAAATTAGTGTTAATATTACGTTAAAGTTTTAAGTCAGTGTGCGAATTGGATTCTGAAAAATAGTTCTGTGATTTTTAAAAGTTTTAAAAATCGTAATAAAAGTTAACCAATGTTAAAATACGAGTATATATTTTCATAAATCAGTTCATAGGCTATCATAATTTTAAATTATCATTTATTTTATTAATTATTTATCTATACCAATATTATAAAGAGGAAAGGTTTGATTTTTTGTTTGTTTGTTTGAATTGAATAGGCTCCGAAACTACTGGACCGATTTGAAAAATTCTTTCACCGTTGGGAAGCTACACTATCCCCGGGTGACATAGGCTATATGACGCGAACGAAGTCGCGGGCAACAGCTAGTATCTAATAAATAACTTTTTATTGAATAAAAAAATAACACTAAAATACTTTAGCTAGAAATTATTAGGATTATTTATCACTGCTTTTTAAACAGGAAACAACTGGCGCCACTTTAATAAAAAAGTGGGATTTACGATGTTCTGATGATGAGTGATGTTTTAGATAATGTTGGTATAGGTTTATTGTAAGTTGTTTTCGTAAGATATCAAGATGGAATTAAGTGGTCACTTTTTTCTCTCTAGACAATTATAGGAAAACGACTTAGAACAAAGCTACTACTATGGTTCTGAAAAATAACTTTTCATCTGTAGAACAATGTATCTTATCTTATGATAGGGGGCCGGGAATAACCCCAGTGGCACTTCGACCCTTGAGGATCTTTTGTGCCTACCCCATTTTACACACTGGTCATCTCAGTGTGCAGGTTACCTCACGATGTTTTCCTTTACCGTTAGAGCAGTCGGTAAATGTACTTAAGTCTTAGAAAAATACGAAAAACACATTGGTACATGGTACTACACGGTTTCGAACTCGGACCTCCGCATGGGAGTCTAGTGTCCTAGCCACTGTGCCACTGTAGAACAATATAAATACCTACAAAATTCAAAATTAACCTGTATTTTTTATTACAGTGACCTAGTTATTTCCAGTTAATTAGTAGATACGCAGCCTTAATTTTGTATAATAGATGAGGCAAAATTAATATCAGATCGTCTACATTTTTAATTAACAAGACAGATTGTGTAATAACAGTGGTTCTTGAAACTGTTATTAATGATGTTAATAATGGTGTAGAAGAGAATTTAACCAAAATTAACTTACGTATATAGAAACATCAAACGCTCATAGAATAAGTGTTTTGTATTGAGAAATTGTGTAAGTACTCGAGTAATAAAATTAACCAACTCCTTTGTTAGGTAACTCAAATTGTGTAAGTACTCGTGTACTAAAATTAACCAACTCCTTTGTTAGGTAACTCAAATTGTGTAAGTACTCGTGTAATAAAATTAACCAACTCCTTTGTTAGGTAACTCAAATTGTGTAAGTACTCGTGTAATAAAATTAACCAACTCCTTTGTTAGGTAACTCAAATTGTGTAAGTACTCGTGTAATAAAATTAACCAACTCCTTTGTTAGGTAACTCAAATTGTGTAAGTACTCGTGTAATAAAATTAACCAACTCCTTTGTTAGGTAACTCAAATTGAAATAAAGTAAACTTAAAATTCAAAATATAATACACCTCATGAACTTATAAACAAAAAATATGTTAATTGCGCGACGATGGCAAGAGGCCCGACGGAATGACCCTCGTACCTTGGAGGATGGGACGGCCTTTGGTGTGGGACGCCACCTGCGTCGACACCCTTGCCCCGTCTCACCTTCCAGCCACTTCTTATAGAGCCGGCTCTGCGGCCGCTGCTGCAGAAACCCTCAAACGGCGCAAATATACCAATCTGGGTGAGACATACATATTTGAGCCATTTGGTGTTGAAACATTGGGACCCTGGGGCCCGGGAGCGCACCGCGTCTTCAAGGACCTCGCAAAGCGCCTGGTCGACGCGTCAAAAGACCCAAGATCTGGCTCCTATTTGGCCCAGCGGATTAGCTTAGCTATCCAACGGGGCAACGCAGCCAGTCTCTTGGGTACACTGCCGGATGTGGGGGACATAACCCAAATTTTTTATCTTTAGCTTTCTTAGTCTTAGTTTAGTTTTAGCTTTAGTATTATTTTAGTGTTATATTATATTATAATTGTCATATAATCATTATATTATAACATAGATATCACAATATACATAGGTACATAAAAAATAAAAAAAATACCAAAAACGAAAACGATGTAACTAATGTATGATAGCAAAGTTACTTACAGACAAAAAAAATGGTGTTAAATAGAGCCCATTAAGTCAGTTGCGCCCATTTAAAAAAAAATTTTTTTTAAATTTTTTTTTTTATCGCGGAGGCCGGTTACATTTACATCATTTTATAGAAGGTATTTTTGAGATATTTAATTATTTTTATTTATTTTACATTACTAAAAAAAAATTTTTTTTGATATTATGTTTATGGTTACGCCGGCAGTGAGTGGTAAAATCTTCGAATGACAACAAGTAGTAGTTCTGTATATGTTATATTAGTACAATATAGAGAATACAAAAAAATATAGAATTTTTTTTTAGCTGTCAACGTTTAGTAAAGACAAAGGAAATCATATTATGTAGGTAGGTATCATACGAGTTGGCGTAGGTAATTGGTTTATGTTATTATAATATACGTAAAAGAGCTTAACGATATTTATCTAACATTGTAAATAATATAAAATATATTATAATACAGAGAGAGAATGCTGCCAGCGTTCTGGGAACACTACCTCAATGCGACACGCTGGAAGGAATCTTTTCTTTAATATTTTGCATTTATTGTTTGTTACACATGTGTTTTAAGTAGGTATATATAATTTTATTACTTCAAAATTAATGCGTTAGATGTCAAAATAATATTAATTTTCTAATAAAAAATAATTATGTGTCATTCAAATGCCCGCCCCTTGTTGTCCCCGGTCCATAACGCTCGCGGCGTTACCGCGTTGTATCGCTACGGTCAACCTCACAGACACACACACACACACACATTATATTTTAATTATACTGAATAAAAACAAATAAATCTTGAAATATGAGACTCAAACAACTCTACCACACCATAGCATAGCTCAGACATGAACCAACACTAAACAATAAACGAATATCATCTTAAATAATATCTTAACTCATTTGATAGACTCAAACAACTCTACCACACCATAGCATAGCTCAGACATGAACCAACACTAAACAATAAACGAATATCATCTTAAATAATATCTTAACTCATTTGATAGACTCAAACAACTCTACCACACCATAGCATAGCTCAGACATGAACCAAAATTAAATAAAAACCTAAAATGATGTTAAATGATATCTTAACTCGTTTGATAGTCAACTTACCTTCACAGCCCAGACTTAAACCAAAACTAAACAAAAATGGAAAAAAACCGTTAAATGATATCTTAACTCGTTTGATATACTCTAAAAGCTGTACCATACCATAATTCAGACAAAACAAAACTAAACCAAAGTTTCTGCGGATAACCTCAAGCGGCGCAAATATGCGGGCCTGGGTGGTGATTGCATATTTGCGCCGTTCGGGGTGGAGACCTTGGGGCCGTGGGGGCCTGGACTCTACGGGGAAGTAGCCAAGCGTCTCGTAGAGACATCCTGGGACCAGAAGGCTGGCCTCTACTTTACTCAGCATATAAGCCTCGCTATACAGCGGGGCAATGCCGCCAGCCTCCTCGGGACACTCCCTGCAGGGAGCGACCTGGGCCAGGTATTTTACTTGTGAAATAGTTAGGTACTTTGTAATTTTAGCTTAAGTATGTATTTTAGTGTTATTTTAGTATTATTTTATTTTGAATAAACTCCTAACCTTAATGATGTTAAATGATACCTTAACTCATTTGATCAACTCTACCATAGACCATAACATAGCTCGGACATGAACTAAATTTAAACAAAAACCGAAAATGGCATTAAACGACGACGTGTACGACCCCTTGGACATAGACAAAAAGTTCTGGGACTACTTCGACCAAGCGACCCCAGCGTACAACATCACCGCAGTGGACACACTCCCGCGGGAGCAAGGCCCGGTGCTGGCGACATACGGGCTGCTGATGGCGGCGGGCGGCGTCGGGAACCTGGCCGTGCTCGCCGCCCTGGCGCGCTCGCGCAGGAGGAAGTCCCGAGTGGACATGCTGATGACGCATTTAGCTGTGGCTGACGTCTGTGTCACATGTGGGGTTATACCTTTGGAGGTGAGTGTATTATTAAACAAACCGGTCAAGAGCGAGTCGGACTCGCTTTTATATGATACCCCACTTGTCCCACTTTCAGGTTTCAACCCTTATTTTACCTAGGATAGATGCGGGCAAGCAAGTCGTACAACTGTGCCACATTTCAAGTCGATAGCATTTGTAGTTCATGAGAAAAACAGCTGTGCATACAGTCGGACAGAAGGACGGACAGACACCGAAATCTCTCACCATAAAGGGTTAATTTTTTACCATTTTGGTACGGAACCCTAAACAGGTCTTTGATTCCAAGTGAGTTATCGCGGTCTTTACTCACGACAATTTTTTTTACTGCAAGTGTCTTACGAACGAGTAAACCACATCTATCTAAAATTTTCACACTTTTCTATAGGTAGGGAACTAGGGATGTTAATTAATAAGTCAGAAATTATTGAGCCACTTCCTTTCAAAGTACGATCGTGTAATTAATGAATAGGCAGCTTTTCCCAACTCAATGTTTAAGAACGACTTCTCTGAAAGCAATTTTTTTTTCTTTAATGAATGGCTTGGCTAATGATTTACACTGCAATTTGGCCAATGACCGTGTTAGAATCTTGAAAATAACTCGAACGTTTTAGCGTCTGTTTTGAAAAAAAAAACAGTTTACCAACGTCGAGATTTAGATTCAGATTAATTTATTTCTCCAGAATGTAGGTACATAATTACAAGATGATATTTTCTAAAGCCGATACATTCTACTCAACAATGAGCATGAAAATATAAAAATAATAATATAATAGTCAAATAAAAAATAAATGTCAATTAGATCGTAATACCTACAAATAATATCTATTATTCTTAAAAATAATTATTAAAAAAAATCATTAACCGAATAGTAACATTTATCCAGTAACCATTCAAATAGACTTCTTTTAAAAACTCTTATGGGTAAGTCGGCAAACTGGCGTGGTAATTTATTATATACGAGTATTGCCATTACAAAGACATTCCTCTCAAACAATGTTAGGCGAGATTAAGGGAGAGTCGTGTTCACTAGGAATGCCTAGTGTCTTGCATTCCAAGTGCAATTGGAGGTTAGGTTGCCGGATCAACACCATCTGTAGTATTTCACTCCTATTTCACTGTCTTACATAACGTTCACTTAACACGGACGATTTTTAGGTAAAATACACTAGTTTTACGAAAAAAATAACCACTGTAAACCGTTTTTAAACAATAAAATAGGACCAACACGCCATGACAGCATGAACCCAAAGACATAACCCCAAAAAATATACTAGGTATATAGGTTATTTAAAATTAATACACAGAGGTTGTCCAGAAAATGCATAATTACATTCCTTTTAGGATTAAAGTATTTGAGAATCTGACGAATTGAACCTAGTGGAATCTCATAAGGCTGAAAATCTTTTGTATGGAGTGTCGGACTTTTTTGCGCAGTGTAATTTTTTTCGGGTACCTACCTAAGTATGTTCATATTGTCTTCTCTTCTAAGTCGTGTTCCTCATTGCTGAGGGTCGTGAACATTCCAAGGAATTAATCACATAGAACGACTCTCGTGGCAGATTTAATGGGGTGGATTGTCATTGTCTTCCCCATTTCACACACTGGTTATCTCAGTATGCAGGTTTCCTCACGATGTTTTCCTTCACCGTCAGAGCAGTCGTGAATGTACGTAAGTCTTTCGAAAAAACCAATAAACTCACTGGTTTCGAAAACGGATCTCCCGCATGGGAGTCCGACGTCCTCGCCACGACGCTCACCGACGTTCATATTAATCGTCTATTAATTATTTATTCTTTATTTTATTTTCGTAGTGGCGACGCACGACGCGCGCCACTACGATACAGTACCTATTCACATCGGCGTAGAACGCGCTATCGAAATTTTCCTAGGACTTCGTATATATACGAGTTCCAAACATTCAGTTGGACCAGCACATCTGGTCACCAGGCACAACACCCCGCCTGGTGGAAGATCTTCCCTTTTTCTTTTCATACAGCTGACGTTACGTCATCCATGTCCTCATCATAGCGCGTTCCTACATCGTTAACAGCATTGTCATATTTGCATAACCTTATTATGTCATCAAAATATAGAGATATCGGATGTGACTGACCGTCACAACACAGGGTATCCTAGTGTGGGAGCCAGGGAAATCTGAGAAAATGTAAGACACTGTCTGCATGAATAAATTTTCATTTTATTTATGACTATACCATTCATAAATATGAATATACTCGTACATATCCATTAGACGCTCTTTGGCATCGGAGGCCAAGTTCCACTTCGGTCGCTGCGCCAGCTGAGTAAGTAAATAAGTAAGTAGGTATCCATTATTGAACTCGTGTTAATGCAAACCTTAAAGCTATCTTACGCCAACCTTAAATTCTCGGCTTTAACACTAACTCTAGATCGAATTTGTAAGAAAATTAATTAATCCAGGTTAGGCGAAAGTTTACTTTAAGGCTGATACTGTCGCCAATGACCGGTTTGACCTTCAGCGTCTAGAAGTTTACGGCTGTGGACTGAAGACAAACTTTCCAACATCCTGCAGATATAATCTCCATACATCATCAGCAGCCCACTCTAGTCCACTACTGGACATAGGCCTCTCCAAGGGCGCGCCATTGTGCCTGATCTTCGGCTCTTCGGATCTTCGCTCCATATAGCAGGGACGCCCGTCCCACACTACGTTTGCCCAAACGCGGTCTCCACTCCAGAACTCGTCTACCCCAGCGGTTGCCGGTTCTGCGACAGATGTGACCGGCCCACTGCCACTTCAGCTTGCTAATCTTATGAGCTATGTCGATAACTTTTGTTCTATGCCGGATCTCCTCATTTCGGATTCGATCCAGCAGAGATACTCCGAGCTTAGCCCTTTCCATAGCACGCTGAGCGACTTTCAATTTGTGAACCAGTCGCACTGTCAGTGTCCACGTTTCGGCTCCGTAAGTAGGACGCACTGGTTAAAGACTCTTGTCTTTAGACATTGAGTTACGAGCGACGAGAAGATGTGACGTAACTTCCGAAATGCTGCCCAGCCCAGCTGTATTCTTCTGATGTCGGCATCTTTCTCGAAGTTGTTGTCATATGTACCTATATGGTCTATTAATAAAGGACTTTCTTCTTCTTCTTGTTCCTACGTGTCGTCGCTAGAGCTTGACAAAAAAACCTTCAATAGGCGACTGCTCCTTAAGGACAAGTCTCCAGCAAAGGCAAATACTTGTACATGGTAGCTATTCGTAAGTGGAAAAATCCAATTAAATACCTTCTCAATTTCAAAGGAAATAAATATCCTATCAAAAGTTAGAAAAGTGTCCTTATTACTATTTTCAGGAGTCCTCTTTGAACTGTGATATTGGATTTTCACACAGATCATAAAATGAACAGATATATATCATATCATGTATACGCTCAGCTGACAAGGAATATTAAACCCTCGTCATTTTGCGGAATTAAATGGTACAATTTGGGTCAAAGCGAACTCCGAAACACAGATTATTAATTTGAAGTGAATGCGAATCGTGAAAAAAGGGTGACTCGCTTCATATCACTCTTATTTCGTATAATTTTTAAGAATTGGTGTTAAGAAAGCGTGATATGGAGCGCGGAGCGAGTCATCCTTTTTAACCAATCGTTTTTTTATCGAAACCTGTAAATATTACTATTAATTACGTGTGGAACACCTGACACAATGTGAATGTTATTATATATTTCCATAGAAGACTCCATAACACAAACTATAAAAGTACCAATTATAAATAAAATAAAATAATTCATGCAGACAGTTTACAATTTTGACAATTTTAGCACATGTTTGACGTCATATCTGCTTAATATATGATCGTATGCCAATGCCAATATTCCGACACTCTAGTAAACAGTTCGTCTGAGATTGACGACCGGAGAAGAAAAGAGATGATCCGATAAATTGATGTGCCGTAGTTATTGACTTATGGTATTTTGAAATTCATCCCTCTGTAGATTGCTCGCTAGAGAAGTTTTACAAGGAAACCGCGTCTGCCAGTTAGCGCGTGCGATTTGAGCACTTTCCCATATATTAGTCGGGCCCTGAAATGTCAAATGTATGAAAATATACGACCTATGGGAAGCCTATGGGGCAAACCCGTGGCTCGCTGTCAGTGCTCACATCATTGTTATAGAGAAGAGGGCGTTAGTAGTCCGATTTCTGTGCCAAAAACATGCGAATAAAAAACTGCCCCGTCCCTTATCTCCAAAGTTTGCAAGCAAGCCCCTGGTTTCGACATTACAGTCTTTTTCACATAGGAAGGCACGTCGAACTTTTATAAAAACCTAAATAAAATATGGATTCTCACTGATGACAGTTGGAAGTCTTCCTATTAGTATCGGCTGAGTCACGGAGAGTACACTGAGGAGGGCTTCAGAGTTTCATCAGTGAGAATCCATATTTTATTTAGGTTTTCATAAAAGTTCGACGTGCCTTCCTGTGTGAAGGACTAATGGCAGTCTGAGCCCTGAGCTTAAGATGGTAAACTTTCAATTAACTGAATGACAGACATCAATTTCGGGGCTTACACTGTGTTTGACAATGTCTACAGTACAGACAAACAGTGATTTAATTATTAAGTGAATAGGTTGATGAACTATCTACCTTCCTTATTTTGACGAATGTCGAATTCGACTACTAATGTCCTATCTCATTCGTTCACATTTATTTGCCTTTGTTATCATAAAATTAACGATACAAATTTTAATATACAAATATAGTCAATATAATATAAACATATTACATGTGTCAAATATATGTATAGTAGTAGTATAGTACACGGTAGTATAGGCTATACTACCGTGTCTTACATACGGATGTCAAACTTGGTCCTTAAGAAAGCAAGACGAACTTAAGCTGGCAATTTGCCAAAGAAAAATGGAGAGAAGCATGTTGGGTATTAGAAAATTAGATAAGGTGAGAAACGAAGATATCAGAAAGAAAACAAAAATGACCAGCATAATACAAAGAATTAGAAACCTAAAACGGAAATGGGCAGGTCACATACTAAGACTAGAGGATAACAGGTGGACGAAAAAGTCACGGAGTGGTACCCAAAAGAAGGGAAAAGGAAAAGAGGAAGACCCTATAAACGCTGGGACGATACCTTTGCAGAGCAAATGGGAGCACACTGGACGAGAATGGTGAGGGACAGGGAGCACTGGAGGAAATTGGGGGAGGCCTATGCCAGAGAAGGCAACTACTAAAAAAATAAAAAATATATAATAAATATTGACATACCTATAATAATTTAGGAAAATAATGGAACAATTACATGTTAATTTTATTTTAATTTATCAATGATTGTGTAAGAGTGGTAGAATTGAAGGCTGTTTTTATTTTATTTTATTTTACATGTGGCAAAAGCCTTAATCTAATAAACACATTACATATGAGCGTGACAAGACATTAGTAGCGCTCGACTTTTGTATGTCGAACTCTGCGAGAATTGGTTTCCTGACAGATATCTATGTAGACAGACTACATGCGCCGCCGGTTCCAGCGCCGGTTCGGTCCGCTGCAGCCAATAACGAGCCGCTGACCTAAAGGGGGGGAGCGCGGTACGCTTGTGATTGGCTGCAGCGATCCGAACCGGCGCTGGAACCGAAGGTTTCTGTGATACAGTTCATTATTTAACAAGTCAGAATTTTTCTGACACTTTTCCTCAGTGCGCCCTTAGCGACACCCCATTTGCTCCATCTTGCCGTATCCGATGCGCAAATTGTGAAAGACGTTTCTGCGTCCTAAAATTTTGATGAAAATATGGCCTGTTGTGTAATCAAGTACTGAAAAAACACCAAAAATAAACAAAATAAAGCCAATTTTTTTTATTTTTATTAAATAAGGAGAGCAGACGAGCAAACGGGCCACCTGATGGTAAGTGGTCACCATCGCCCATAGACATCTCACCTCACTTTATGAGGACTAAGATGGAATGTCTCATGTGCCGGAAATTACGCTGGCTCTCTTACCCTTCAAACCGAAACACAGAAATGCAAGCATTTCTGCTTCACGGCAGAAATAGATAAGAGGGTGGTACCACCCCAGGCGATCCTTCACTTTAGGATCTACCACTATCAATTGTAATATTATACCATATCTGCGATTGCGCACCGTCAGTGTCGCTTGATATTATATTTATTTATCTACCTATCTTTACAATAAGTACCTGGTTTATTTTATTTTAATTTTATTCCTTATTGAAAGTTGGAAATGATTATTAGAGATCTGTCCTCCGAGATACAGGAACTTCCTAGTTCGGAGGTCAGCGTTTATTGTAAACTAACTTGTTGCTCACTAATTTTATTTAGTTTAATATTACCTATGCTTAAGTTCTTACTGGTGTATGGACTATGGATACTTTGTAATCTTACCGCACAAATAAACTTATTTTTATTCTTATGAAATTATTTATTGATAATTTTTTTATTGGAAATTAAAATCATTTTTATTATTGTTATAACATAACAAATATATTAATAATCCGTAGTTGGTTAACGTATTCGTAATTATACTACTTCAAAAATGCATAAACTGCAGATTTATAAAAGTTGCTCGATTATTTTCTAATCCCGGGATCCAGGATTAATATCTATATTACATAATCTTCGAGGCCATGGACCCGAAATAGCTCTACCTACTTTAAAAGACGTTTACATAATTTGCTCAAAAATTACGGAATCCCGGGGTCCCGGAGTCCCGGAGTCCTCTCCATACACTAACCTAGCTTTTGAGGTCTTTGACCCCAAACAGCCCTACCTACACCGATCAGTGGTTATAAGTATGAGTATTGTTGTACTGGAAAATTGACGTGTAACTTGTTGTTATTAATAAAGATATTGTATTGTATTGTATTGTATTTGTTGGCCATTTCTAACTGTATTTAAGGTTTAGTTTAATTTTTTATCGAAGTCTTCTAATGCTTGCTTGCTTATCGTAGGGTTAGTGGCCAACCTATTTGTCAGAGTTGTTCAGGCCGCCCGTAGGCAACTGACATGGCTTAACGATTGCTGTCAAACGACAACAACCGGGACCGACTGGTTAACGTGCTTCCGAGGCACGGAGGAGATTACCCATCCAGGTACCGACCGCGCCAACGTCGCTTAACCTGCATGATCACTTTCGGACCGTGCTCGCAACTAGGCTACGAGCTCCTCTTCTAATGAACTTGGCTTTAATCACCGTCAAGTTTTTAATCAAAGTGATTTTCCTTTTAAATTTCTCCTTTGCAAGAACTTTATTAGATTTTTCAGGGATCCGTATAGAAGGTAAGTTTTGGTTTTTGTTACCTCATTCTTCATTACGGGGAAAATTGATCCAGACCTATGAGGATTTATTTAGTTTTTTTATTTTATTGACTACTAAACCCGCATTTAACCTCGATCACGCCTAATGGTAAGCGACGATGAGGTCGACGATGGAGCATGCGGATCCAGTAAATGCGTATTCATTCTGGCCTTGAAGATCCCAAGGTTGTAGGTTTCGGGAAATACAGACGCCGGCAGGCTGTTCCATTCCTTAGCCGTTCGCATAATGAACGAAGAAGCAAATCGCTTTGAGGATGAATACTGAAGCGTAATTGCCCAAAGGCTAGGGGACGAGATTGCGGCGCAATAGTAGCTGGATCTAATCCACCTTTGGATCATTGTGGTGGACCACCCCTAGCACAGGCTAAAATTAGCCTAGTTGGAGTGTAAAGAATATAAACATTAACAATATTTATTTTTTAAAAAAATCAGCGAAAAATACAATTTGGATGCCAGGTTTCTGGCGGTATGATTCTGTTTATGTGCTGTTGGCAACATAAAGTATTTTTTATTGTCATTGTAACACTGCAGTTCAAATGTGAGTGGTAGTTATCATCTGTCATACCTATCGGAATTTCTCCCGCGCTTTTGTGGCATCACGTCAGCTTTGTTTCGTTTTGTCTTGCAAATTGTTTTACAGTAGTGCTTTTCTAGTAAGAATGGCGTTTCTTGCTCGAAGAACTTCGACAAGATGTGAATAATGTGTGGGACAGTAAAGTAAAGTCAAATAAAACGCTGCAGCCCGATCCGTACTTGCCTGGATTTTGAAGAGCCATACTGCGTCCGGGACGCCTTATTCTTTGGTTCGGATGGTGCAGAAGCGTGGAAGTTTCTCCCAGATAGCATTGAAATGTGTCACACCAGCATTTTAATGAAGACTTGAAAGAGTTGTTTACATTAGACATGGTTGTATGGGCTCAGATACCTTTGCCTTAAAAAAAAACCCACAACAACGTGTGCCGGTGGTCTGTATTGTGCTCTGTTTAAATAGTTGAAATATACGGCGAATTCAGTGATAACAGTGGTTTCTCTTATCTCCAGACAGCCTGCGACCTACATATCCACAATCCACTGTTTTTTATGTTGGAGCTAGTCTGCGTGGTCTGCCGCGGAACATCGGAGTCAGTCTGGGGCGGTACCGTTTTTACCTATTTTTGCCGCGAAGCAGCAATGCTTGTCTGTGTTTTGGTTTGAAGGTTTTCCATCTAAGTCCTCAAGAGTAGCAGCGCATGGAAAACTTATCAAAATTAACGTGAGTAAACATTATTTTCCTCCTAACTTACGAACTACTTCAGATTTAGTACGGATAAGTAAGTAAGTAAGTAAGTAATACGTTTATTTCACACACAGCAATGACCGAAACAGTTATAATTATAATAAAATAATTATGTAGTCAAAGGTAAACATATCTAAATCATGTATGATGGTCTGCTGTTGTTGTGAAAAGGGCCTCAACTCAGCTTATTGCTGCAGACAAGAATGCCTCCAGCGCTGGTATTCTGTTGGACCGTGACCGTGATCCCTATGGCGCTGAGCCGACTCGCACTTGGCTAGATTTTTCTTTATTTTGTTTTGCCTTATCCCGTTCTCCTGGGGAAATTAAATACTCTTTTGCAGAAAAACAACCGGTCGGGAATCATAACTTATTGACCTACAATATTTACGATTGGTACATCGGGATATGAAATACTTATTTATAATATATTAAATGTATTTATATATGCTCTATGATATTTAATAATATTAGATCTTGCCTATTCATTTGTGAGAATAATTTTCTTTCTTAATATAGAGCAATAAAAGTACCTATACTTAGGTATAAAGTTTCCACTAATTCCATTGTAAAAAAACCGGCCAAGTTCGAGTCGGACTTGCGCACTATCAAAGGTTCCTTTTTACCGTTCAGATACCGCTACCATCAGGCGAGATCGAGGTCAAATGCGGGTTTAGTTATACATAAAAAAAAAAAAAAAAAAAAGATACGGATCCGTAAAGTTAGAACTTCACGGGTCCGGTTCCGGGTCCGGTTCGATTCGCTACACTCATTCACGAAGCGCTGATTTCAAGTGGTGGGAGGGCTGAGCACATGTGATTAACTAATTTTAAAGAATTTAACTTAAATTTTAATTTTAAATTGTAATTCTGGAATCTGAATGTTAGATTGACACATTGTAAAGTGTTCAATGTGTGTACCTATGTGATCTCCACGACACAGGCAACGCCTAGTGTGGAGGTTATAGTTTAATGTGAAATGTTCATTAATATGTGGTTGTTATGAAATAAGTCGATAGCAGTGAATTTTTAGACTCACCAGCGCAGTCGCAGCCAAGAATCCTTGAGGGCCCTCTGATGCTCTTCCAAGAGCTGGTTTCTTTGTGAATCTTGTCCAGATCGGCGCTGGAGTATTTTTTTGTTTATTTGGAGAAGTTTATTTACGTGTGGCACGAGATTTTGGGTTTTTAATGAATTATTTCATCGGAGCGGCGGACCGACGGCGCTATGCTTTTCTCTCAATCTTTTTTAAGTTGCGGATTTTTTCCGCTAGGTGCGCTGCTAGTTGGCGCGCTGAGAATTGTCCAGAGCTCTGTTTTGAACCGCGAAAGTTTAATTTTGAAAAACTTTCTAAATTGGTGCAAAGACGAATACGAAACAGTGGTAAATACAAAATAATACAAAAATACAAAATAATTTATTTACCACAATAAATTTTTACACTTTTAAAGTTTGCAGTTGGAGCCCGCACTAGGGCGACCCTGTGTCGCGGCGATCCTTAATCACATTAACAATAAGTATTAAATTAACTAATTTGGACTCAGTTGTATTTTACAAATGTTTGTGTGTGCGTGTATGTGTGCGCGCGCGCGGGTTTGTGTGTGTGTGTGATCTAAATCAAATGATTTGCCCTCTTATTGTGGAATGCACAAAGTCGCCTCCGTCGCACTGTAATCCAGTGTTAATAACCATTTGGTAATTTTTTGCTTAGCTTCCCTTAGAGAGAGCATTTTTATGTCGCAGAATTTTATGAAATGAGAATATAGAAATTTTGCTAGTGGTAGATCCTGAAGTGAAGGATCGCCTGGGGTGGTACCACCCTCTTATCTATTACTGCCGTGAAGCAGACATGCTTGCATTTTTGTGTTTCGGTTTGAAGGGTAAGAGAGCCAGCGTAATTTCCGGAACATGAGGCAATTCATCTTAGTCCTCAAGGTTAGCAGCGCATCAAAAACCCTCTAATATTAATAAAGTGAGGTGAGGTGTCTATGGGCGATGGTGACCACTTACCATCAGGTGGCCCGTTTGCTCGTCTGCTCTCCTTATATAATAAATAAAACATTTTTTTTTCTATTTTTCATATTTCAATCACACAGTGAACCAAACCGTTGCTGGAACCAGACTCGTGTATTCCGAGGCTTAGAACACAAACGTGAAATTGTACTTACAATTCAAAGGTCAAATTAGATTTACTAGTACTTAGGTTGCCTGGAAGAGATCGCTCTTAGCGACAAGGCCGCCTAAATTGTACTTCACCATTTCATTTTCTATCTCTTATTTGTGCAATAAAGTGTACTTTACTTCTTGGTTTAAAATTTCCTTAACTATACGTAACTTAGTAAACATTAGAGTAATTTAATCAAAAGAACCAAATTATGTTGCTGTACAATCAAATACAGGTTGTGCCTTGTTATCATCAATAGAAGTACTTAATTACGCAATGTATAATTAATTACCTTCCCATTCATGTAATCCATCACAAAACTTCGAGAACACGCTTACAAGAAACATAGTACAGCTAAATGCAATGAATACTGAGCGTATGGAGAGGTAACCAAACCAGCCAGGAAGCCTGAACCAAAACGTAGTGCAGAGGATGGAGTTACAAGTAGGGATGTTACGGAGGTGGTTTTACTCGAACCGGAGTCGAAACCGAAGGTTTTAAATTTGATTTATCGGAGTCGGAGCCGGAGTCGGAGGTAGAAGAGAGATGTTCAGAAGAAGTTCAAATATTAAACCGTTTTTTAATTTTTATAGCTGAACTGGCTAATATTTTTTCATGTTGACGTTTGCGGTAATAAAACATGTTCCTTTATGTAGTCTTACACTATTTAATAAAATATTGATATTTGAATATTTTTGCTCACAAATCTTCGATATAACCTCCGATGTTAAATTATCGGAGCCAAAGTCGGAGTCGGAGGTGTAAAATCAATCGGAAGTTCCGACCTTTCGGAGTCGGAGTCGAAGCTCCGTAAAATCGCTAGTTACAAGTCACAATACCTACATTATTTGTATTATTATAGTATTATACTTAAAACTGACGATTTTGGGGGATCTTATAGGGGTCGAAACGAATTTTAGGATCTTTTCCATGGGAGATGACCCAATGAACCCCTCCCCAAATCTTCGACTTGCATAGAAAAATAACCTAAAATTTGTTGCGAATCCCAATAATGACATCCCCTCCTCGCTGAAACCGTGCTTAGGGATAACGCACTGCTCGTTTAAAATGCTAAAAATTTAACTGTTCAAAGTTTATACGAGTATATATAATACTTAGTAAGAAGCTAATGTAATTTATGTTATAAATAATAATCAACATTCTATCCGAATGGCATGTAGAGCGGTGAAATATTTAAGATAATTAATACAAATACAAAATACAAAAATATTAGATTCCATAATAGATTTAAGCATTTATATTTTAGTGACAACTGTTGGAAAATTTAACAGGTAATAATACGACCGATTCGTTACTGGCGCACAAGCCCTGTGGCTTTTGCCAGTATTATGTTTTACGATATAATTAGTTTTTATTTAAATAAAGGAAAAGGATTTAATGTTTAATGTTATTACATTGTTGACAGTGTCAATTAATGTAATCGTAATTACAAGATTCAATAAAGACGTTTGATATTGAAATTGACTGCTCGTGGCAATACAGCGGTCGTAAAATAGTCATGGGGCCGCTTGTCATTTGTTTCTTGTATGACGTTATATCTCCTTATCATTAAGAAATCGTTGTTTACAAGTTTAAGGTAGGTTTAGAAAGACGTACATATACCTACCCACAGTGTGTATCAGGGGTGTTCAATTGCTTAATCCAGAGGTGTCCAACAGTTTCGTTTCTTTTTATTATTTTTTATTTACTTCTAAACCCGCATTTGACCTCGATCTCGCCTGATGGTAAGCGACGATGAGGTCGACGATGGAGCATGCGGGTCCAGTAAATGCCTATTCACTCTGGCCTTGAAGATCCCAAGGTTGTAGGTTTCGGGAAACACAGACGCCGGCAGGCTGTTCCATTCCTTAGCCGTTCGCATAATGAATGAAGAAGCAAATCGCTTCGTACGAGCAGATGGGATATCAACAACATAAGGATGGAACCCCTCCCCGCGCCTGGTAGTCCGAAGGCGGAATGGAGATGCTGGAATTAGGTCGTGCAATTCCGATGCGCACTCTCCGAAATGTATCCTATAAAATACCGATAGACAGGCAACCTTGCGCCGATGTTCCAGACTTTGCAGTCTAGCTTCCACCAGCGATTCGTCACCTATAAGGCGCTTAGCGCGTTTCTCCACTGAGTCAAGGGCAGCCAGTTGGTATTTAGCTGAGCCGTCCCACACGTGGCAGCAGTACTCCATGCACGACCGGACTTGAGCTTGGAAAAAGATAAAAAAAGTAGATAAAAAAAATATAGCCCGGACTTATGACATAACGGACAACCCTAACATTTAGTTAGGTACAGTCTACCACTAGCTATACCCTGTAAAAAACCTTCGATTAAAACTCAACCGTGTGCATGCGCTATACCTATTTATGGTACAATTCAGTTTCTCAAATTTTGACGTTTTAGGCAGATTAACCTGTGGTCGATTGTTCAATCGCCACACTGAATCGGTAAGTAAACTAAAATACACTTTATTGCACAAATAGAAAACAACAAACAAAAGATAGAAAAGGAAATAGTGAAGTACAATTTAGGCTACCTTAACGCTAAGAGCGATATCTTCCAGGCAACCTTCGGGCAGAGGAAATGATTTCGAGAAAGAAGTAGTAGGTGTGCAAGGCTTATGGAAAACGTTATATAAGAGCATTTTATTTACACAACAATAACATATAAATACCAAGGTAATTAATTACCATACTATACTTTCTAAGTACATAAAATAAATAGGCAGATATATATGTGTATAATTAAATAGATAATGATAAACACGGTGTCGGTGTCACTTTTTAATACAAATGTTGACATCAAGAAATGACTTGAAGTTCAGGAGCCCAATTTCCTTGTTTTACAACGTTTGTCATTCTTTTCCTATTAAGTAGCGCTTAGTTGTTGTATCTATCTAACTCTAACTACAAATCGTATTCTGCAAACTAGGGATGTTACGGAGGTGGTTTTACTGAAACCGGAGTCGAAACCGAAGGTTTTAAATTTCATTTATCGGAGTCGGAACCGGATTCGGAACCGGAGTCGGAGGCGGAAGAAGAAGAGAGATGTCTTCTACCTACGCCTACTTCAGAAGAAGTTCAAATTTTAAACAGTTTTTTTATTTTTATAGCTGAACTGGCCAATTTTTTTAATGATTAAGTTTGCGGAAATAAAACATGTTCCTTTAGAAAGTAGTGTAGGAATGCAAATGTATTCCTACACTATTTAATAAAATATTGATATTTGAATATCTTTCCTCACAAATCTTCGGTATAACCTCCGATTCAAAATTATTGAAGTCGGAGTCGGAGGTGTAAAATCAATCGGAAGTTCCGTCCTTTCGGAGTCGGAGTCGAAGCTCCGTAACACACTGTTGCTTTCTTCGTCCGTGCAGTCACTGAGGGGCCAGCTGAAAATCAGCGCTGTGGCTTGCCTCAGCATTATGCTGAGCTGGTGTACCCTTTTTGGCACTGTACCACACCAGATGTTCTGTGCTGCATGTATTAAACTTTGTATACTTTTGTATTTTGGTGTTTACAGCGCTAAATAAACGTTTTCAATTTCAATTTATTTTTTATTCCTACTGCAAACACCCACCACGCTAACACATGAGCTATATCGATCGGTCGACAGTGTGTATCGGTTCAGTAGCGTTAATTGAAAGGTTCGTGAAATCGTGGGTAGTGGCATAAGAAAAACAAGTTCTGCAATTTACTTTATATCGAGATTCCGTTGTATTAATAGAATCGGTCCCCTACTGGGGACCGATTCACAAAATCTTCGACTCCAATAGAAAACCTTACATCAGCAGCCTATTAATGTCCCCACTGTTGCCACATGCCTCCCCTTGCACAAGAGGGTACGGGCCATGATCCACCGAGCGCTCCCAATGCTGATTGATGGATTTCACACGCCTTCGGAAACTTAATTTCCTCAGACATGCAGGTTTCCTCACGAAGTTTTCCTTCACCGTTAGAGCAGTCGGTAAATGTAAGTAAGTCTTCGAAAAAATTCGAATAACTCATTGGTACATGGCATTCAGCATTGCATGGTTTCGAACCCGGATCTCCCGCATGGGAGCCCGGCGTCCTAGCCACTAGGCCACCGACGCTCTCATATGTTCATTAGGAAACCTTACGTTCATTCTGAATAGTCCACGTGGTCACAAAGTTTAACAGCCCTGTCATGTACTCCAATTAATTGATGTATTTGGGATTCTGCTTCTGATCAGTTCAATTCAGTCAGACGAATGTAGCATTATTGAATAATATAAGTACTTAGGTACGCTAGTACATAGATATCATTGGTACTTAGCCTGTTACACCCATCCATGTTATGTTATGTGTGTTCTTTCCTTCCAAGAGACCAATTATTCTAATAATTAAATTTAATTAATAGCTAATGCATTTTATTTAGTTCCAATACCTGAATCCAAGACCTAGACCTGACCAGGTCCCAAGATGACCTGATACCTGCAACTAAAAAGGTTTAAAAATCAGTGATAAATAACCCTAATTTTAATCTTATGACAAAACAATGATTTAGTGCAAACATTTAATTTAAATAAATAACAATGACTGGATGTGTAAAAACTGTGAACTGTGAAATCTATAAAATGAATCTAAGAACTTATATCTTTCCAACACTATGACAGACTCATCAGCATATATGCTGCCTGTCTATAAATATATAATAATAATAAAACCTGAACCCATGATGACTTGGACAAAAGACTTGGACAAGTCTTGGACCGAAAACCTGATATGATCAAAATCTGAGCTCAAGAATTCTACGGATTACGGATTTTAAATCTACGGATTTGGATCAAGGGAATATATGAGTTTACGTACTGATAGAGGGGAATTTCAATAAATACATTAATTATAATGAAACTATTTATAATAGTATCGGTAAATCGAGATTTCAAAACGTCATTGACAGTAGGGATGTAGCGCGGCACATAGTGCTGCGCCTAATCTATGGATTTCCATGTATTAGTACTTTTTTGTGAAATTTTGAAGTCTTTTTTTAAATTTTTATTGACTACTAAACCTGCATTTGACCTCGATCTCGCCTGATGGTAAGCGACGATGAGGTCGACGATGGAGCATGCGGGTCCAGTAAATGCCTATTCACTCTGGCCTTGAAGATCCCAAGGTTGTAGGTTTCGGGAAATACAGATGCAGGCTGTTCCTTATCTGTATTTCATTCTGTTTAGGCGCTAGAACCGCGTGACGGACGGACGGAAAAGTAGCGACAGAAAGGGTTCCGTTATCCCCTTCGGGTACGAATCCTAAAAACAGCACTTCAAATAAGTCTAATTATTATATGAGTACATTCATGCTCACAGTGTCTTATACCTTCTCATGCTGTTATTCTGAATAAATTAAATTAAAACCATCCCCTGCTTTATAATTGTTTCCGCCGAGATAACTCTAGAGTCAAATAATCGAGTTACTGTTTGTGGAGCAACGAGCTCATTATGTATGGAAAAATAACACTGAAAGAAAAGGTTGTTTACTTTAAACATGCACACAATGGAACACTTGCTGTGCGAATGTGACTCGCTGGCTAGAGGGCGTATGAGTCTTCTGGGGGTAGCCTACCCGAAACCAGAGGCCTATAGGCTCCTTCCTGTAAGCTGTACAGCGTCCTTATGCAAAGCATTTTTAAGGAACAGGAAGGTAAGGGTAAGGGGTGAGCACAAAAGATCCCTGAGGGTCGAAGTGCCGCTGGGGTTATCCCTGGCATAAGATAAGATAAGATAAACATGCACTTGTTTCGATATAATATTATGAGCATAAATAAAGTCGGCTTGTTCACTTGAACCAAGGAATTGTTCACTTGAATCAAGATCAAGTAGTGTATTCAACTGAATAAAGTTTCTTGCTTTGTTCTGAGTTGAGTTCGTGTCGGATTCGCGTAGAGTCGCTACAATGTGCAATGACCTTAACGTGTTGTATGTGGTCAATCAGCGGCCATGACGTGGTAAAACCGTGGGTCCGTTCGTTTTTTGTATGACGTTATGTGTCCTTATCTTTAAAAATTCATTGTCGTAAAAGCTGAAAAGGAAAAATGTTCCGATTGTTTCAGTGATTCTGATTTCAAACCATTTCGCCTTTGGCCAAAACTCAAATTCAAAATCAATTAGATAAAGGCAAACAATATTCTCGGGTTCTCATACTTTTTATTTTTTATTATTTATTTAAATATAAAATCGCTTATAATTTTTCAAAAATAACTTCAAATTTCCATCAAACTGCTTAACAGTTTAACGGCAGGCCATATCTCTCTTTATAAATTTTACGGTAAGCTTACTCTTATCTTAAAGTTATACAAAATTTTACAAAGTATCCGTCAAAAGTGCTTAATATTTATTGTATAAAGACGGTTATGATTGACGTAGCCCCCGAGAGGGGGGGGGGGGACGATGTTTTATGTCAAAGCTTTTAAAACGGGATCGGACCGAACCCATAGTTTTTTTTTGTTTTCAGGTTTTAATTTTACTATTTAAATAGTACTAACGTAAAATTGACCTCAATCTCACCTAGTGGCAAGTGACGATGAGGTCGAAGATGGTGCACACATGGGCTTATTAAGATTTCTACGGTTTCGAAGTACATACTTACCTAGTCAAAAATAAATTCTTTTTTGGGGATTTAAGCTGCCTCAACGCCAAACTCCGACATTTTGCTAAATCCCTACAGCTTTATGAAATCACGGATTACGCGATTCCATACCGACATTAATGGGTGCTTACTTGTTTATCCCATACCTACTAAAAGGTAAGTGCTTATTTACTGTTCGTTTATTGGTGAAAACCTCGTCCTCGAAATCACCTTCATTCTTTCTTTCTTCTTCATCCATCACATTATGGAGGCGAAAGAGGGCAATAACACCCAAAGTCCTCTTTTAAATCACTGTCATAAACAATAATTGCTTAATAAACTTGAAAATAAAATTAATATAAAATTTGTTTTCATTAAAAAGGTTTGTCAATGACAAACTTTGCAATGGATACAAAGTTAAGTTCCAATAATAGATTTTTTTTAAAACTTGATTTAGTTCTTAAAAAAAGGTAAAAGAGATTTCTAAGTGATTTTTTTTACTTTAATTTCAACCGAAGTTTTGTTCGGAACCCTTAAACTAAGAGAGTTAGTAGTAATAAAAAAAAACTTAAAAGAGACTTAGTTACAGTTTACCGTGTACGTTCCATTTGTATATTTTCCAGAGACAAAAGCACAGATTAACCATTGCTGACCTATGGTTTCTACACTATAGTGTAGAAAACAATGGTAACACTGTGTTTCCGAACTCTATGGTCAGCATTGTTTAATCTGTGATTTTGTCTATGGAAAATATACAAATGGAGCGCACACGGTAAACTGTAACTAAGTCTCTTTTAAGTTTTTTTTTATTACTACTATTATATTTTCTGACAAAACAGCAGATTTCAAAAATATATATAGAATTACCGACCATGGACCGAAAGCGGTTACCTGAATCGATTATACATAAATATGCAATATTAATAAAAACCCTCGTTGTATTGCGAAATTAAAGTGACAGAATACAGAAACTTTATTAGCTTGAAACAACCAACCAACATTCATGTTTTGTTTGTGACAATGAGTAGTCATTTCCTACCCACATCCCGATAATATCAACTCCCAACTACCCTCCATTCCTGTACTCCGACGAGCGCGCGGCCATAGCTCGAGTCGGCCCGGGACCGCGTCGAGAGGTGCACCGAAATTGTGATAAAAAAATAGAATCGCAAAAGGACTGTGTGAATCCTGGCTACCGAGGATTACTAGCTGGGATTACGATACCAGAGGAAAAGGATCCACCTCTGCGCCAATCGATACCGGGTAAAACCGAAAAATAGTCGCGAGTACTCCTTTCCCCCCTCTTAAACTCTGTCCTTTACTAATTGCCACACCAAGATTTTGGAAACCACTACTGGTCCAATTTTTATCGGACATGGAAAAACCCGCGTCAAAATAGAAACATCCGTTTTTGAGGTATGATACCATAAAGACAAACCGACAAACAGATATACTGGTACCTTTTGGTCGGGATAATTAATGCTAGCTTGCTTATCGTATGGCTAGTGGCCAACCTATTTGTCAGAGTTGTTCAGGCCGCCCGTAGGCCTCTGACATGGCTTAACGACTGCTGTCGAACGACAGCAACCCGGGACCGACTGCTTAACGTGCTTTCCGAGGCACGGAGGAGCTCAGATGAAATATGCCACTAGCGGTCACCCATCCTGGTACCGACCGCGCTAACGTCGCTTAACCTGCACGATCACTTTCGGACCGTGCTCGCAACTAGGCTACGAGCTACTCGGGCATAATTAATAACTTTTAGATAATATATCCAGAATAAACGTGTCTATTGTCTAACCCACACATTATTAAACTAATAATAAGTTGCGAATGGTTTGGTTCATTCTAACATTTATTAATGTTAGAATGTTGGAAACAGAACAATGGATAGTTTCAATTTGCAACAACATTGGTGTTCGAAAGTCTATCTAAATAAAAGATTCCATGAACATTGCCGGTTACTGAGAATTTGTACAAACCTATAGTCCTAAGCTAACTATTATAACTATTGATATGTTCTGGCCGAATAAAGTATTTTGTTGATTTTACATCTCCGACTCCGACTTCGGCTCGGAAGGCCGGGACCGGAAGTTCCGATCTTTCGGAGTCGGATTCGAAGCTCCGTAACATCCCTAATGTAGAGTGCGCTGGGATGTGTATATACAAGACGACTAAGGATCTTACGGATACTATTCTACACCTAACGATAGGCTCGCCACCTATCACGTTTGTCCACCAAACCTTACGGCGAAAAGTGGGAACTACCTATGATGAAGGTGGTTCCTTGTCTACCCCATCAGGGATAACGGACGTGAGAGTAATAGTTTGCGTTGTTGGGGTGAGATAGGATGTGGGGTAAGTAAGATAGTTGAAATTTATTTTATAGCACTATTAATACCGCTAGATTTGGTAGTAATTTGATATCAAAGATCTTACTTACCCCACAGCCGAACTAACCCCAATACACTCCATATATAGTCACATGTATGTAGCTAAAGGTTTTTGGTTTATTTTGGAAATATTTTTTTTTTCAAAAACCACTGCACCGTGTCTTTAAATTCCTAAATACACGGTGTACGAGTAAAAAGGAAAAGGGGATGTTCAGTATCCATAATTGAACTATAGGCCAACTCTGAAATCGCCCACCCGATAGTTGTTCACACACCGCACCTACTATCGACGTATTCCAGGTCGCTTCTCCCCGATCCCTCCCTCACCAGCGACGTCCTAAGCCGAGGTCCGTACCCACCTGGGTGCCCTTAGGCAGTCGCTTCTTATAGTAGTTTTTAAGTCCTCCTCCAGGCTGGAGCGCACTTAGCGCTCGCCCCAAAAACCCCGGTGAAGTTGTAAAGGTCATTAGGACCAAAATGCGTAAAAAATATCAGCTGTTCCATACAAAAGCTCAATACCTACACGAGTACATGACCAAAAAGTATTAAACAGCTGTTTTTTATTTTCGCGATTTCAGAGTTGGCTCCCATTCATAGTGAAAGTTGTTCAGTTATGAATACTGAATACCCCCTATTCGACTCTATGGGGGTTTTGTTATCTTATCTTATCTTATGATTGGGGGGGGGGGGGGGGGGGACCCCAGCGGCACTTCGATCTTTGAGGATGTTTTGTGTCTACCCCATTTTACACACTGGTCATCTCAGTGTGCAGGTTTCCTCACGATGTTTTCCTTCACCGTTAGAGCAGTCGGTAAATGTACGCAAGTCTTTACTAAGTTTGCTTATTCGTAAAATTTTAACTAAATCCATACATACAGAAATAGAATTTAAAACTGGTGAGATGGGAAGATACCGCACTCGCAGAGCAAACTACCTATGCACGCGCCCACCAAGAACAAATTATGGTAAAAGAAATATAAGATTTGAAGGAGCACAACTATATAACAATCTACCGGCAGATATCAAAAATACAAAATCTTTCGATTTATTTAAAAGACAAGTGAAAGACCATTTTATCACTGACTTGTCTTTGATATAGTACTTTTTGCAACTACCCACATATCAACATTTATTTAAGTTTTAAGTTTCTCTTTTAAGTGAAATGTAATTTCTTGGAGAAATTAAACGATCTTTAACCACAAGTCTTCGAAAAACACGAAAAACTCTTTGGTACATGGCACTGTATCTGGACCTCCCGCATGGGAGTCCGGTGTCATAACCACTAGGCCACCGACGCTCTAAAGTTTTTATTACACCCTGTATAATATAAAAAAATATTAGATTTTTAGAATCGGTAATTAAAACTTTACATTTTTCTCAAGCATTTTCCTTAACATAACAATAATGTTTTAATGGAAAAACCACAAAAGGAAAACCGCCACACAAAAAATTACAAGAAAATACGATTTCCGGGAAATGATCTCCTAACCAATCGTTTGAATAAACTGAATTATACTTGTGAAATACCAACTAAGCACTAACCTTTCATGCCATATTTTTCTTGATATGCTAAAAATTCCCGATACTTCGGTATAATTTCATATCCTGTGGAAGAAAACAACCGGACCTTTTTTGACCTTTTGCTTGCGGGTAAAAGACATTATAATTTATTTATCTTTTTTTCCTACTATGATAGTAACTTATTGGGCTATCGCCCACGGCGAATTTTTGTGGCGATGCAGTCGCGCGTTTTGCGAACGCGACTGCATCACGTTTGCCGCATTTGCAACGAGCATCGCCACTGCATCGATGCAAACGCGCTACAGAATCGAGTAAATTCAGGTTCCACAATCGAAAGCAATTCACGAAATGTTGAATGCGACATTCGATAACAACTTTTAAATTTTCTCTTGTAATTTATTAGTTTATTAAACGTTGTTACACAGTGACCACCAAGTAACCTTTCTTTAGTAAACGGGTGCACTTAGTAATTACGCTACACACGCTGCATCAGTGTTGTCTCGACCGATTCCACCTTGCAACTTGTAGCGTGCAAAAGCTTTTGTGAGACACTACTGTAGCGATGCTTCATCGCGGCTGTATAGCTACAGTAGCGATACGGCATCGTGACTGCGTGGGCTATGCTACACCGCGACTGTATCGATGCTGCGTCGCGTCTGTATCGATGCTGCATCGCGACTGTATCGATGCTGCATCGCGACTGTATCGATGCTGCATCGCGACTGTATCGCCACAAAAAGTCGCCGTGATACTAAGTACTAATACAAAGAGTGAAAGTGTGTGTGTATGTGTGCGTATTGGTGTGGGGGGGTGTGTTTGTTGAGGTTTTTTTTTTATTTTTATTTACTTCTAAACCCGCATTTGACCTCGATCTCGCCTGATGGTAAGCGACGATGAGGTCGACGATGGAGCATGCGGGTCCAGTAAATGCCTATTCACTCTGGCCTTGTAGATCCCAAGGTTGTAGGTTTCGGGAAATACAGACGCCGTCAGGCAGTTCCATTCCTTAGCCGTTCGCATTCGGTACTTGTATATACTACGTATTCTCATAATTTTACCATTTAAATTGCCTTTCATTGTGTTATTTTATGACTACACCCTCTATTGTACAGGAAAAGTCTACAGAAGCCACAGGGGAAGGGGCAAGTTCGCAGTTAACAAAGAATGTATAGCCTTTGTAGCTACGGGTAGCTTATTAAGTTTATTTTGCGGCACACTGAACGTTTTCAGCGAATTTTCACTTTATTAATGCGTGTTCATTGTTCACTTATTCGTATACGATACGAGCCCAGTCAGAGATAAACAGGCCAAGTGTGAGTCGGGCTTATCGTGTGCTTGTTTATCGTATGGTTAGTGGCCCACCTATTTGTCAGAGTTGTTCACACCTCTGACATGGCTTAACGACTGCTGTCGTGCGACAACAACCGGGACCGACTGCTTAACGTGCTCTCCGAAGCACGGAAGAGCTCAGATGAAATATGCCACTAGCGGTCACCCATCCAGGTACCGACCGCGCCAACGTCGCTTAACCTGCACGATCACTTTCGGACCGTGCTCGCAACTAGGCTACGAGCTCCTCGGAGTGAACTAAATATGTTTTTTGTGTGTGGTAATAATGTGTTTTTTCTTTTCTTTTCTATTCGTACAGTCGACCACAGGTCTTCTTCTTCTAAGTCGTATTCCTCATTGCTGAGACTGGTGATAATTCTAAGGAATTAATCACATAGAACGACTCTCGTGGCAGATTTAATGAGGTGGTTTACCTTGCCTTCCCCATTTCACACACTGGTTATCTCAGTGTGCAGGTTTCCTCGCGATGTTTTCCTGCACCGTCAGAGCAGTCGGTAAATGTATGTACATTTACCGACTAGTGTTTCGAAAAAACCGAAAAATTCATTAGTACATGGAATTGGTTGGTTTTGAACTTGGACCTCCGGCATGGGAGTACGACCACAGGTCAAACTACCCAAAACGTGAAAATTTGAGATTCTGAAATGTATCATATTGCGAAGGAATAATATAATAATTAATTAATTATATTATAATTATATTTATTTCTCTAAGAGTTTCGATTAAAAGTAATCGGTAGTTATTTATATGTTAGTATATTTGTATATTTATATATTATATTATTTTTATATACGTAGTTTGTATTATTAAGTAGGTATATTTATTTAGGATATAGGTGCACACTTCGCCTGTTTTTCGTATAAGCATTTACTGGACCCGCATGCTCCATCGTCGACCTCATCGTCGCTTACCATCAGGCGAGATCGAGGTCAAATGCGGGTTTAGTAGTAAATAAAAAAAATTAAAAAAAATATTTACTTATTTTTTGCTGGAAGAGATCTCTCTTAGAGATAAGTCACGCCCTTTGTGCTTCATATATTTTTGTCTGAGTTTGTTATATATTATGTGTGTGTACAATAAAGAGTTAATAATAAACACACACAACCTCACCACCACCCATGCTGAAAAAATAGCAAGGTATACGGACCTCTCTATAGAGCTGAAGACCCAGTGGCTGGTAAACACTGTAAGAACTATACCCATCATAATTTCATCTACAGGAGTCATACCCAAATCCTTACACACCAGCCTGAAAACACTTCAAATACAACCTCTTACTTTCATTCTTCTTCAGAAAGCTGCCATTCTAAACACTTGCAGGATTGTTCGAAAATTCCTGACCATGGAAACATAAATGTCGGGGTGGAGACCTTGGGGCCGTGGCCGTGGCCGTGGCATTTGCGGAGAACCTCAAGCGGCGTAAATATGCGGGCCTGGGTGGTGATTGCATATTTGCGCCGTTCGGGGTGGAGACCTTAGGGCCTGGAGCGCACTGCCTCTACGGGGAAATAGCCAAGCGCCTTGTAGAGACATTCCGGGACCAGAAGGCTGGCCTCTACTTTGCTCAGCGTATATAAACCTCGCCACACAGCGGGCAAACGCCGCGCCGCCAGCCTACTCGGGACGCTCCCTGCAGGGAGCGACCTGGGCCAGGTCTTTTACTTGTAAAATGGTTAGGTATTTTGTAATTTTAGCTTAAGCATGTATTTTAGTGTTATTGTATTTTGAATAAACTCCATCTAAACGTCTCACATTCACTCATTATCAACACTCTCACACACCGATCAACTCTTATTTCTTCTAATTAACTCTACTTCTAATACCTCTTTTACTCATACTGTCGTTTGGGAAAAACCCCGCGACAGTATGGTAAACTCACCCCAATAATGGGAGAAAAACAGTGGTTTAAAAAATAATAATAATATTTTTTTTCTGAAACCGCCCCGTTACCATCATTGATGAAGACTTTTAGTGGTCCAGTCTGTCTGAAATGTTTGCAGACCAATGTTTTGATAAAAACTCCTCAAAGCTACGACGGACGGTGTTATTAATCGGCTTTGTCGGTTTGTTTTGAAGTTGCTTTCAGGGATCCGTACGTTCCCCGAAGGGTAAAACCACAGAAACCTGAGGAATAGCGCCCTCTTCTCTAGAGTGATGATGTGAGCACTGACAGTTAGCCAAAGGGTTTGGGCAAATGCAGGTAGGTTATAGGTTAAGCATAGGTTATAATAAAATAAATAAAATTAGTGAGCAACAAGTTAGTTTACAATAAACGCTGACCTCCGAACTTGGAAGTTCCTGTATCTCGGAGGACACACAAAAAAATAAATGAAAATGAACATGGGAAAATATAAAACTGCCAAAATTTGAAAGAAAGACAAAAAATAACAATAAAAAATGCATTGTGTGTGTGTGTGTGGGTGTTTGAGGGTGTGTATGTGAGAAAGAGAGGATGAGTGGACGTGTAGGGTGTGTAGTAAAAAAAAAAAAGATATTTCTTTCATAATTTTTGTCATATGTATGGTCTAGAGCTAGAAGTCGGGGCACGATCTAAAATTTGTTAGGTATTGAATGATGTTTCTATCGACTTTTCTAGATGTCGATGTTGTAGCACTGCTATTTAATGGGTAGGTACATATCACAATGTCCAAAATCTAAATATTCGTATTTAAAATAATAAAAAATGCCGACTATTTTAAATACCAAAAATATTTAAAACCGATCAGTTGAATCACTCAACCGCAAAATTCCGTATTACAAAACACTTATCCCCAAATAATGTTAATTTAAAACGTTTCAGTGAGATAATAAAAAACACTCGGGTAATTGTATTTTTAATGTTAGAAATTGAAGATAACAGCTTTACAAACGTAACATTTTATTTATTCTTTAAATTCTGTTAAACTGAAAAAGAAAAAGTGAGGCATATGTGACAATAGCCTTTTATTTTCACCATATAGTCATATAAATATTGTTGAACTTCATCAATAATTGCAATATGGAACATTATAATATCGATAAGTATGCATTTATCGATAAATATGACAATTCCCGACAACATGGTCTATTAATAAAGGATTTTCTATTTCTATAATATGTACTCCCTTGACCCAAATTCGAATATCGACTTAAGAATGTCGCAGAGTTATATTTATTTAAGCCAAACGCCACCGACGCTCTCTCGAATCGAACAGTCGAAAAAAACACACGATTTTTGAGATTTATTCCAATAAATGCATAATTTTCCATGAAATTTAATCATAATAAGGAACACTTCTGAGAATTGTAGGTATTATTTAAAAAAATCATTCGGTTTTTGTGGGTAGGTTACCTATATTATTTTATTATGTTTGATTCTACGCACATACGAAATAAATGAATTTTATTTGCAAGAATATACGTCATGTATGAAGGATCTTAAAATTACATAGGTATTCTAGCATATCATACCACATTGTGGTGTGCAAATTTATATAATAGATACACACACATAATACCATGCCATCACCCTCCCACACACTCAGTACCTCACATACACACTAACATCCTCATTCATACAACACAACACGCACACTGTTGCTTTCTTCGTCCGTGCAATCACTGAGGGGCCAGCTGAAATCAGCGCTGTGACTTGCCTCAGTATTATGCTGAGCTGGTGTACCCTTTTTGGCACTGTACCGCACCGGATGTTTTGTGCTGCATGTATTAATCTTTGTATACTTCTGTATTGTGTTCTATATTCTGGTGTTTACAGCGCTAAATAAACGTTTTCAATTTCATTTTCAATACATATATTTTACAAGAAATTAGAAAAAAAATTGATACAAAGGTAATTAACTAAACTCTTTAGATTACATGTCAGACAAGAACTCCTAGTCGTGGTACTATCAAATAAAGTACCCGAAAATATGAACATGTTTTGTTATAATATTAATTTGGCCTGAAACGAAATCTGACTTTATAAGACAAAATGTATAAGTTGTTTATCTATCTCATTTAATTCCGCAAGATGGTGAGGGTTTTTTAGTATTTGGTCAGGGTATAAAAATGATAAGATAAGATAAGATTCATTGTGTAAAAGTTTAGGTAAGTAATTACAAATATTGCAGATATAGTTGCATAAACATGTCACACTAAACTTTACCTTTATCTTATCTTATCTTATTATAGGGGGCCGGGAATAACCCAGCGGCACTTCGACCCTTGAGAATCTTTTGTGCCTACCACATTTTACACACGGTCATCTCAGTGTGCAGGTTTCCTCACGATGTTTTCCTTCGCCGTTACAGCAGTCGGTAAATGTACGTAAGTCTTTGAAAAATACGAATAACTCATTGGTACATGGCACTGCACGGTTTCGAACCCGGACCTCCCGCATAGGAGTCTGATCATAACTTACAAATTACAGATCCAAGAGCACGGAGCACTTATGTCGAGTGACTCGACTCGCACTTGACCGAAGAGGCAGGAATTTCGGAACATTGTTGAAAATTTTCGAACAATTTCTAGAAAGGGACTGTCGAAATAAATTTAGGACGGTGCTTTAGTAAAAACCGAGTATTAGGGAGAAAATATTTTAAATTTTGGAACTTATTTTAAATTTTGGGATAAAATAGGCCGGTATTTATCACTTGAAAAAAAATGAGAGGTAAATTTTTCACTCCTTTGTGAAAATACATGTACATTTCCTATGTAATTTTTTTGTGTGCAACAAAGTATTAATCTATCTATATATGAGGTGTCTTTTTATGCAATTTTACAGGGTTTTATTTTAGGGTTGTCGCCCCATAGACATCTCATCTAACTATAATGTTATTAGAGGGTATTCGATGCGCTGTTAACCTTGAGGATGGAGTGCCTCATGTGCCGGAAATTACGGGGACTCTCTTACTCTTCAAACCGAAACACAGCAATGCTAGAGATACGGTAATCACAATGAGCAATGCAGTGTGGCAGTTAGAAATAATAAATAACAACAATATTTTAAAAAATGTGGTTACAATTTTTATAGTACACTGTAAGAAAGTTTCTTGCTTGGTGAGCGTCGGTGGCGTCAGTGGCGTCGTGGCTAGGACGTCGGACTCCCATGCGGGAGGTCCGAAGTCGAAGCCAGGCAATGCCATGTACCAATGCCTTTTTCCGTTTTTTCGAAAGACTTACATACATTTACCGACTGCTCTGACGGTGAAGGAAAACATCGTGAGGAAACCTGCACACTGAGATAAACAGTGTGTGAAATGGGGAAGGAAATGGGAAACCACCCCATTACATCTGCCACGAGAGTCGTTCTATGTGATTAATTCCTTAGAATGATCACGATCCTCAGCAATTGGATACGACTTAGAAGAAGTAAGAACACTTGTTTGATTTAGAGCATAGCTAGCGCCTTATAGGTGACGAATCGCTGATGGAAGCTAGACTGCAAAGTCTGGAACATTGGCGCAAGGTTGCCTGTCTATCGGTATTTTATAGGATACATTTCGGAGAGTGCGCATCGGAATTGCACGACCTAATTCCAGCATCTGCATTCCGCCTTCGGACTACCAGGCGCGGGGAGGGGTTCCATCCTTATGTTGTTGATATCCCATCTGCTCGTACGAAGCGATTTGCTTCTTCGTTCATTATGCGAACGGCTAAGGAATGGAACAGCCTGCCGGCGTCTGTATTTCCCGAAATCTACAACCTTGGGATCTTCAAGGCCAGAGTGAATAGGCATTTACTGGACCCGCATGCTCCATCGTCGACCTCATCGTCGCTTACCATTGGGCGAGATCGAGGTCAAATGCGGGTTTAGTAGTCAATAAAAAAAATATAAAGTAATTTTTATTCATTTGAACAAATTACTTTATAGATACGACTAAGATCTTAGTTGAAGTTAACAATTTCTTGGTTAAAGTTAACAAGCCGACTTTATATGCTCGTATTGAAGCAAGTTCTTGTTAGAAGTAAACAAGCTTTTCTTTCAGTGTAAAGTAGCTAGTAAGCTGTACTTCTTGATGATTTACAATGGTGTGACGGTTAGGAAAAGTAATATTTAGCTGTTTTGCGGCAGAAATACGAATCGCGAATCTGACGTGGAAATTGTTGAGGGTATTTAATAAATAATCAGTTGTTTCCGAGCATCCGATGTATTTCATTACAAACACCACATGGTGCAGTGGAAATTAATTTACAGTGGAAATTGCAAAGGGCAAAGATTACAATAGTAAATGATTCTATTGTGTAAAATTGATACGCGTACGTGTTTGTGAGTCGTGTTATTGGTTACTGTTCCGAAATTGTGTCCACCCTGGAGCATAGAGGGTGCACAGCCTGGGATCGGCCGCGATTGGGGGTGGGTTCAGAGCAAACCCTGCGAATTTTGGTTCTTCCCTTTTTGATGTTGTTAGGCGACAGTTTTCCCGTCAATTTGCAGTGGATTGTAATAACTTAGGGGTATGCTAGGTACTCACCTGACGAGGAGCGGCTGGAACCACTGACACATCAAAAATATAACTTTTCGTGGAATTTGGGAGGGAAATGAATCAATTCAGGGTTAGGACTGGTTAGGGGTGAAAATAGGGACCAGGGGGCGTGGATTTTTAGGTTAAGTTATATATAAATTCTAAATTCAAAATGCCAGATCGTGCTGTGTCGCTGCGACGAGAGGGAAGCGAAAGTGATCGAATGACAGTTGTATTTTTTTAAACCTAAGATAAGTAGTGGGGTTGCCAATAACAAAAAATTTAACCGAAAGTAGGGGAGATACCAAAAGTTACTTTTGTGAAAATTTGAAAGTCAATTTAGCACGCGCGTACCCGCAGATTTAAATATGGATGACGGTCCCCTTAGTCGGGTGGACGCTTGGAAACGGTGGGGACAGCAATTAATGCCATTCGTGAAGGCCTCAGGAGTATCTACGGAAAAGGCAGCTGTTCAGGCTAGTCTGCTGGTCAATCTCATCGGTTCCGAGGGGTTTGATGTATACCAAATATTCACTTTTGCTTAAGAAGCAGATCGTGATGACATAAAAATACTACTGGACATGTTTGACATATATTTCGGGTCGAAAGTGAATATTACTTTACTGAGATACACTTGTATCTTAGTAAAGTAATATTCACTTACTGTACTTTGTGTAAAAAACTTTTTTTACACGAAACAAAGAAGTAAGTAAGTAAGTAATACGTTTATTTCACACACAGCAATGACCGAAACAGTTATAATTATGATAAAATAATTATGTAGTCAAAGGTAAACATATTGTTATCATGTCTGATGGTCTGCTGTTGTTGTGAAAAGGGCCTCAACTCGGCTTATTGCTGCAGACAAAAATGCCTACAGCGCTGGTATTCTGTTGGACCATGACCGATGGCTGGTCAAAACCTGTCCAAGAGGACAAAAATACGACACAAATAAATTTAATTGAAGATAGGTATTAATAAGTGAAAATATATATACCTCCATTTACCATGACACATAAATGATAAAAAAATAAGAAGAAGGTGAACCTATACCACAATACGTAACGGCATTACGCCTACTCAGTAAAAGTTGTAAATTCGTCGAACTAGAAGACGACCTAATTATGATCGCATAGTGTGTGGAGTGCGCAGTGCAACTCGTAAATAAATGGTATGAGTAGACTTGTATCGGGGTCCAGGTACCAATTATGCTGTGGGATTAATAAACTCCGATATGCTACACACGTCCAAATTACTGCGTGCTCATCCGAGATGAGAATCGGAAAGCTATTCGGAGCCGCTCGATTTCGGAAATCGAGTGATCTGTATGGACGGATGGCGAAAATGTGTTATTAGTAGTCTCTAGCTATGTAAGTCTATCCTATTAAATTATTTATAAGTATTAAAGAACCTTTTAGTAGTGGTAGATCCTAATGTGAAGGATCGCCTGGGGTGGTACCACCCTCTTATCTATTTCTGCCGTAAAGCAGAGATGCTTGCATTTCTGTGTTTCGGTTTGAAGTGTTTATTTTTATTGACTACTAAACCCGCATTTGACCTCAATCTCGCCCGATAGTAAGCGACGATGAGGTCGACGATGGAGCATGCGGGTCCAGTAAATGCCTATTCACTCTGGTCTTGAAAATCCCAAGGTTGTAGGTTTCGGGAAACACAGACGCCGGCCGGCTGTTCCATTCCTTAGCCGTTCGCATAATGAACGAAGAAGCAAATCGCTTCGTACGAGCAGATGGGATATCAACAACATAGGAATGGAACCCCTCCCCGCGCCTGGTAGTCCGAAGGCGGAATGGAGATGCTGGAATTAGGTCAAGCAATGCGTGTAAGTGAGCCAGTGTAATTTCCGGCACATGAGGCAATCCATCTTAGTCCTCGTGGTTAGCAGAGCATCTAAAACCCTCTAATATTAATACAGTGAGGTGAGATGTCTATGGGGGACGGTGACCACTTAACATCAGGTGGACCGTTTGCTCGCCTGCTCTCCTTATTAAAAAAAATTTTTTTTTTTTAAATCGTCGCTCCTTCATTATTTTTTAGTTTTATTACATTATGCAGAGTGTACAGTGGCCGATATATCAAGCATACTCTATTGAATCCTGTCGCATTATTTTTTTGTTATGCTTTCTTGACATTCTTATGAATAAATTAGAAAAAAAGGTGATTTTTTTATGAATGTATAAGTAGAAGTAAATTAAAGCGACAAAGTACAAAAGATTTCAAAGTGGCGCTGAAATGAAATGAAATGAAATTTATTTGCCAGAACACAGTGAAAATTACAAGTTATTTTAAAAGCATAGGTATCATATGTTCCACCGACAACGGTGTGCAAATCTTATCTGCTATTTGTTAGTGTCGTTGAGATACTCTTTTATGGAGTAATAACATTTGTCTATAGAAGCCACTTGGAAATATTAGTTTTAAATTGGCTAGCAGGAAAAAAGTTAAGTTAGCTAAGAAGCTAGTTTTTAATTGGCTATTATACACTAAAATTGCCATGCTGGTGTAGTTGGAGGTCTCTTAAATTATTTTAGGTTAGGTTTGGCACGGACATTGTAAAGAAGCGAGAGAAATTGGTGGTGGTTATTGGACAACCGGTATTCTGAGTACCGGGTGCCTACCGGTGTAGGCACTAACAAAGGCGAGCCGTTTGTAAACAACAACAAACATTGTCATATACCTACCCTAGATGAATGTTGAAATGCCGGTGAAGTCAACATACGGCCCGCGGCTATATTCTCTGTGGCCCCATACCTACCAATATAAAATAAAAACTTTTTTTTTATTCGTGCCGTGTCGTGCCGGCCATAAAGAATAGCACTGTGACAATGAGTAGTCATTTCCTACCCACATCCCGATAATATCAACTCTCAACTACCCTCTCTTCCTGTACTCCGACGAGCGCGCGGCCATAGCTCCAGTCGGCCCGGGACCGCGTTGAGAGGTGCACCGCAATTGTGATAAAAATAGAATCGCAAAAGGACTGTGTAAATCCTGGCTACCAAGGATTACTAGCTGGGATTACGATATCAGAGGAAAAGGATCCACCTTTGCGTCAATCAATACCGACCAACACGGAAAAATAGTCGTGAGTACTCCTTTTTTCCCCTCTTAAACTCTGTCCCCTACTCATTGTCACAGCACCACCCCAACTCTTCCCGTGTGTGTCGTACGAGGCGACTAAGGGTCTTAGTGGTTGCTATTCTACACCTAGTAGACGGCGATAGGCTCGCCACTTATCACGTTTGGTCACCGAATCTTACGGCGAAAAGTGGTTCCTCTGTCTACCCCTTTGTGGATAATGGACGTTAGAGTTAGGCTATAATAAGGTACGGAACCCTAAAAAAGGAATAAGACTTCGATAAACAATAGAGTCTATTCCTCATTCTAGGTTGTTTCACAGCTTACAGAGCTGTCTGTTGTGGAACTGACAGTAACAATTCCCCATTTCTATGAATAGACAATAATGACCTTACGACGAAAAGTGGGAACTACGATGAAGGTGGTTCCTTTGTCTATTCCCTCGGGATTATGAACGTGAGAATTATGTTATTTATTAATTCCTAAGTAAACCCAGGTAGCTACAAAGGTCCTGGCCCCCAAACTGGGATAGATATCCTGTACTATGAAAAGCCAGGTGTTTCGTCTAGTACTACCTACTAATTATCTAAACAAACATAAAAAGAAGAAAGCATATGGGAAATTTAACTCATCATAATCAGAGCGAGGGTTGAGAGTTAGAGCGTCGGTGGCGTCGTGGCTAGGACGTCGGACTCCGAGTCCGAGTTCTAAACCAGGCAATGCCATGTACCAAAGAGTTTTTCGGATTTTTCGAAAAATGTACATCGTGAGGAAACCTGCTTACTGAGATAACCAGTGTGTGAAATGGGGAAGGCAATGGCAAAGCCACCCCATTAAATCTGCCATGCGAGTCGTTCTATGTGATTAATTCCTTGGAATGATCACGACCCTCAGCAATGAGGAACACGACTTAGAAGAAGAAGAATCAGAGCGAGCGAATATACTTCTTATTGTTATTCGTTCCTCATTGAAGACGGTCGTGAGTGGTCAATTCTATGGAATTCACCACATAACATACTTTCTTGGTATAGTTGAATGGGGTGTTTTATACTTTGGCTTTCCCTATTTCACCCCATTTCCTCAGTGATTTCCTCACGATGTTTTCCTTTATAGTTAGATCAGTCGGTGAATGAATGCAAAGTCTTCGAAAAAACCGACAACTTTATTGCATGTAAAGTTTCGAACCTGGACTTCCAGGGTGGAAGGCTTGCATCCTAGACATTACGCCATCGACGCTCTCTACCAATATACAGGGTGTAACAAAAAAATATTTTCTACTTATCTATTTTTACCCGACTGCCCCACGAGGAGCAACGGCTTGATGTATTTTTTAATTTTTGAAGTGTAAACGTCTTTAGGTGTTTGTGTAACACCTTGCGCTGTTTCTGAACAGTGAACCAAACTGAACCGTCACGTTCAGGTCGGTGACGCTGAATCGGGTATACTCGGCTCTATTCGACATCAAGCGAGCTCGGGTCGGTGACGCTGAATCGGGTATACTCGGCTCCATTCGACATCAAGTGCGCTCGGGTCGGTGACGCTGAATCGGGTATACTCGGCTCCATTCGACATCAAGCGCGCTCTGGTCGGTGACGCTGAATCGGGTATACTCGGCTCTAGTCGTCATCAGCTGTCATCAGCCACGTTTACTGTCTAACAAGGAGTGCATCGTTTCAAGAATTACATTTTTATTTATTATCTAAGTCGTGCTTTGCGTGTTTTTGGTAAGTTTTCACTTCTATCGTGTAGTCATAATTTATGATGATACGGAATTTTGGGGTTGAGTAATTCAACTGTTCGGTTTAAAATATTTTTGGTATTTTGAATAGTCGGCATTTTTTATTATTTTAAATACGAATATTTTGGGCTAAGACATTTCAAATTACGACTTTTTGACACTGTGATGCTACAACATCGATATCTAGAAAAGTCGATAAAAACAGCATTCAATCACTAACAAATTTTACATCGTGCCCGACAACTTCTAGCTCTAGTCATAAGCACAAATCCTTTTTTTATTGTTCTGACGAGATCCCCGTTTGACCACTATTTAGTCTTACAGCCTCCAAAACCCTAACCCTCGTTTGTTCAACATAGTTTGTAACGCCTGATGTCGGGTAACATGCGATAAAAGGGACGGGCGTGTAAATACCATAGCGTGGGGCTTTGTTCTGTATTCGAGTGTACAGTCGTTGGGCAAATAGAAAACATATTGAACTGGAATAAAGTAAACACAAACAAAGGCTGGCGATTTAATCATTCTGAAATACTTGGACCGGGTACCGATCGGCATGGAATATACAAAAACTAACAATCGTGGATCGTACCTCGTCCGAAGGATCTCACTGGCTATCCAACGTGGTAATGCTGCCAGTGTTAATAATAATAATAATCTGTGATCGGAGTAGGTAGAGCTGTTTTTGGTACTTGCCACATACGGTCATAATATGGATAAGTATGCCCAATAATAAATATATTATTTAGATTTTTAACGTTATATTTGTTTTGATACACATTTAAGATTGATGGAGAAATAATTTTTTTAAAGATTCATGGCGCTAGTGTACCTATGGTAGTGTTTTAACTTCTTCGTAAGTTCACAATTTTTTAAAAATCGTAATCCGCCGAGTAAGGGCGAGGTTTGTAAAAGTAATTTACAACATTTGCTCGATAACTTAAAACGGGATCCCGAAATCATATCCATATTAATATAACCTTTGAGGACATTGACCTGAAAGAGCTCTACCTACTCCGATCACTGATAATAATAAATGAATTTAATTCAGGCATACACCCATATTACAAAGTAATAATATATTATATAATTTTACTGTAGGTACTATAACGGTAAATTTTAAGTAGTTAGTAGGTACCGCTAAAATTGTATCTATTAGTTTATTTTATCTTTTAGCTTTTTCTTTATATATCAGTTTATTATAAAGATAAAGCTAAAAGATAAAATAAACGAATAGATACAATTTTAGCGGTACCTACTAACTACTTAAAATTTAAAATTTGCCGTTCTCACACTGGTGCGCGGCCATCCAGTGTTTCATAAAAACATTGGCATAGTCCTCGTGTATAGCACACAAAATTCTGTTGTGCGATTTTAACAATCTCTCTTGGAACGATGCTATACGAGCTCAGAGAATAGCATAGAAGTCAGAGACTCTCGCGTCGGCGAACATGCCTTTTGCACAGCAATATCGAGGCAATTTCATTAGTATCCGAAATGCATCATAATGGATAACTTTGGACGAGGGTGGATTCAGGATCGGGACTGTATTTTTAAAAATGTTACATACATTAAATAATTAATTGTTAATTTAAATATATTGTCATTAAATATTGTATTAATTAAAGATATTAAATTTAATTAGATTTACTCCAGTGTTTACAAAATGAAATTATATGTGGTTGATTGTCTCAGTTCTAATAGTTCCTCGTATTTTTATATTTATTATAATTTATTGAGATGATCATAACATGTTATATAAAATCTACAATATATACAAAATGTTCCGCTGGTGGCATGGTGGATAAAAAACTTCTTTTCACATAGGAAGGCACGTCGAACTTTTATAAAAACCTGAATAAAATATGTGTTCTCGCTGATGATAGTTGGAAGTCATCCGTTTAGTATCGGCTGAGTCACGGAGAGTACACTGAGGAGGTCTTCAGACTTTCATCAGTGGGAATCCGTACTTTATTCAGGTTTTCATAAAAGTTCGACGTGCCTTCCTTTGTGAAAAAGACTTGGGCACCGGACTATGCTAAGAAAGTCGTTCAATATGGTTAATTCCACAGCATGCTACCAGAATAACACATAAAAACAGCACACTATACTTGACTTATCTTATCTTATGATAGGGCCGGGAATAACCCCAGCGGCACTGCGACCCTTGAGGATCTTTTGTGCCTACCCCATTTTACACACTGATCATCTCAGTGTGCAGGTTTCCTCACGATGTTTTCCTTCACCGTTAGAGCAGTCGGTAAATATGTACGTAAGTCTTTGAAAAATACGAAAAACTCATTAGTACATGGACCTCCGCATGGGAGTCCGGTGTCCTAGCCACTGTGCCACCGACGATCAGAGAGTTGACTTACTAGACACTGTATATTCGATATCAGTAAACCCCCACGTTGCAGGGAATCCCGAGAGGAAAATATCGAGGTAGAAATCAAAGCTACTACTGATGGTTTTATTATTTCATGAATTTTTCGTCCTCGGTGCTCACCATCTTGGCCAACCTGGTTCGAGCCGATTTTTCTGGGCTTCTTTCCTAAACCATGAAGATGTCCATGAGATCTCCCACCGAAAGTGGTTTTGGTCGGCCGCGACAACTACGTTTAATACCTACATTTACTATCTACATGTTCGGAATGTTTTAATTTATATTCTATGTAGGTACCTGACATTTTGTACGCCTTTTAACAGGCTGAATACTTTGACTTTAATATATTTTTAAGATCTTTTACTTTCTATACAGTATTCTGACAAATAAAGTATTTTGATTTGATTTGAATTGATTTATGGATTATTGTTGGATTCTTTTAAAATACAGTTTCAATATAAGACTATTCACAATAAAAAAAGGAGATTAAGAAATAGAAAATTATAACGCATCTTTCACTTTCGCGGGTTTGCTGGAAGAAATATCTTTTAGAGCTAAGTTCACCCTTTGTACAATGTCTCATTTTAATTGTTTTTATTAAGTCTATTGTTGTACAATAAAGTGTAAATATATAATAAATAAAAAAGTTGATGGTTTTTTTTTCCAGAGAGAGTTATAAGCCGATGTCTGAAAAGATCTGACCTCAATGGATTTGCATACTAAATAATAGAAATAGAAAATAGAAAAAAAAAATTATTCGTTTACAAAATATTAATTAACATTTCACATTAAACTATAACCTCCACACTAGGCGTTGCCTGTGTCGTGGAGATTACATACACACACTGACCATTTTACATTGTTATGTGTCAATTTAACATTACGCTCCAAAATTAAAAGAAAAATTACAGCTTAAATTTAAAAGATCATATGTATATGTATTATTTAAAAGATTATGAATTATTAAGACTTTTATAAATTTATAAAATATATTAATATATACATTTATATAACTAGGTATATTTATTTAATATATATTTATAATATTAAAGCTAATTATGTACATATATGCAATAATAAAAATAAATAAGTTACAGCTTTAATTACACAAATCTCCCCCAGACAAGACTGACAAACATTTTTATTTTTATTTTATTATTTTAAATAACTTTTCAGTTAATAATAATGTAAATAATAATGCAAAGATATACCCAAAAAACAAAACAAACTGAAAAAAACACATTTTCTTGATTTGTGGACGCTTTTTTATGGAGAAAATGTTAAATTTTCTAATGGACATACTCATAAAATAATACCTATTAGCGAAAGAAAATTGGGTGAACAATTTTCCGGTAAGAGTTACATGTTTTTGCCTTTTAGCCCATATTTCAAAAACCTTATAAAAATATGTTAGATTCTTTTTCAGGTGTAATCTGGGTACGGTACTGTATCAACACAGCAAATTATCTAACGTGGAGGAATTTATGTTGGGGTCGCCATTCAAACAATTTCCTTTTTGACTGGACTAATACACGACTAAACACATACAAATGTACACACCCCTTTCACCCTTACACTCTCTTCTACACAAACACGCTCACACACATTTCCAATAAACACATCCATATACACACACACCAAAACTTATTTCTCCCTATAGGCGTTGTCTTAAAATAGGAAATCTTTAATTGGCAGTATGTTGTATTTAATAGACTTTTTTATTTTTAAATTTAAGTGCTGTAGATTTTGTAATAAATAAATAAAAAAAATAAAAATAAAAATAAAATAAAAAATATGAGGTATCCAATAATGATATAGTCATAATTCATGATTCATCTGCAGTCCTTAAAATACAATATAATAAATATCCGAGGAGCCCGTAGCCTAGTTGCGAGCACGGTCCGAAAGTGATCGTGCAGGTTAAGCGACGTTGGCGCGGTCGGTACCAGGATTGGTGACCGCTAGTGGCATATTTCATCAGAGCTCCTCCGTGCCTCGAAAAGCACGTTAAGCAGTCGGTCCCGGTTGCTGTCGTTCGACAGCAGTCGTTAAGCCATGTTAGAGGCCCACGGGCGGCCTGAACAACTCTGACCAATCGGTTGGCCACTAACCATACGGTAAGCAAGCAACCTAATTATTTATTAAAAATACACTACCTACGTAATGTATAAATAGAAATAGAAAAACGTTTATTTGTCAACTGCAGCACACATGCAATTCCACTTATGGTAAATATATCGCCAACCCGCAGGCCTAGCGTGGCGATTATGGCATTACCTCCCACGGATAGCGCACAAAGAAAACGGCCCACAGTTCCCTGCCGCCCCACTATCTGCGCAAGGTGGCTGGCAGCGACTGGATGAGAAGAGTCGAAGATCGGGCTCAATGGCGCGCCCTGGGGGAGGCCTATGTCCAGCAGTGGACTAGAGTAGGCTGCTGATGAAGTATATGATATATTATACAATATACGAGTATATATTCTTAAACAACTAAATTAATAATGGACTGCGTACATGCTGCAGCACCAATTAGGCCAAATAAAAATTAATTAGATAATTACCTAACCATGAACGCAATAAATATTTGAAGTTTGAAGTTCCTACCGGTTTCTGAGAAAAAGGATCTTAACAAACGGACAGACAGCAACGGACGGGCAGACAACAAAGTGATCCTATAACTGTTAAAATTGAACTTCCTTACTCAAAATGTTCCATAATAAATAACGGAACTTTGATATCACCAGAAAATCCTTTAATCTACAATCAGGACCCTAATTAATTTTGATTTCAGCTTCAAACGGTCATCCGAAAGTTTTTCTGTTTCGTAACTGGCAGGGAGATAAAAAGAAATTTATGTTTTATCAGAAAAAAAGAATTTTTTGCCAGAATTGTAGCAGTAGGTTGTAGCTTTGAATTTTTATCAGCTTCGTGCCATTGGTAGTGTCCGACCGAAGGTCGATTTCTGGCCGAAGCCGAAGCCGATTATTCGGATATCGGCACAACCTTCGACCGAAGCCGAAGCCGAAGGTTTAAAAGCTCTAAGAATTTTGTTCAAGATTGGATACAAGCTAATTTAAATGATTTGATTTTAAAACTTTAAAACTGAAGGTTTTATATCGACTGTATAATATAATATAGAAAGGTAATTTTAATCTTCTCTAGAAGTTGATCTAGTGGTCATCAAAATTACCTTGCGATTTGTGACAAAATCGTTCGAATTCGTCGTTTGTTAGGAACCTGCGGCTTCGGCCAAAACTTCGGCCCATTTTGGCCAAAACCGAAGGTTTGGCCGAAGGTAGTTTTTTTGGCCGAAGGTGGCCAAATCCGAAGCCGAAGCTTCGGTCGGACACTAGCCATTGGTCTGCACTGAGTGCCTTCTGACACCTTTGATTCATTAGACGGGAATTAATAATTGATACAGAGTGAAGTCTGAAGCTGTCACGAGTAACTATTATGATTATAATATTATATTATCATTATACTATTATCATTATCATTATAAACTTTTTGTAAATTTAATATTATTGACATTGTATAAATTTTAATTACATTCTCTTGTTCTTGTTTATTTGTATGTTTGTAGTCTCTTTACTGTACACAAAAAAATACACAGAAAAATATATATAATTAAAATATGTACAAAGGTGGGCTTATCCCATAGGGATCTCCTACAGTCAACCTTTTATTTAGGACAGTTTAGACTACTTGTATGGTGGGTAAAGTTGGGTGGTTTTCTATAAGAATGACTAAATGTAAAAATGATATTATCAGGGCTATATTAAAGCAATACATTGTACATGTATGACTTAAATTTTCTAAGTAAACGATCGTATATAAGTATAAGTAATTTAAATTAATTTCTGTCTGTTTCGTATTCGTCTTTGCACCAATTTAGAAAATTTTTTAAAATTAAACTTTCGCGGTTCAAAACAGAGCTCTGGACAATTCTCAGCGCGCCAACTAGCAGCGCACCTAGCGGAAAAAATCCGCAACTTAAAAAAGATTGAGAGAAAAGCATGGCGCCGTCGGTCGGTCCGCCGCTCCGATAAAATTATTCATTTAAACCCCAAAATCTCGTGCCACACGTAAATAAACTTCTCCAAAATCAACAAAAAACACTCCAGCGCCGATCTGGACAATATTCACAAAGAAACCAGCTCTTGGAAGACCATCAGAGGGCCCTCAAGGATTCTTGGCTGCGGCTGCGCTGGTGAGTCTAAAAGTTCACTGCTGTGTGATCTTTTACGCGTGCCTGAATAAAGAATTTATTTATTATTATTTAATTTATTGAAAAAAAATTGTTCGTAGAAAAAATCGAGCGTCTTACTTAAGTGTCGCACTAGATTTTCTTATACTTAGCCGCTTCTTTAGGAATGTTTGCTTCTAACATCAGGAAACTCACTAATGGAGTCGGATTTGAGATTTCCGGGTCACAGATCAGATGGGGGCTCGAGTTTCGCAAACTATCCAATTAGGCGACTAAAGGCCTCCCTTGGATCTATTAGACGAAATAATAGCCAGGGCCGTCTTAAGCCTATTCGGCGCCGGGGTGCGGGGCTCAGCCTGCGCCCTCTTAGACCGGGGGCCGCCTGAAAAAAAAAAGAACCCATCGAGAAAGAAAATGACGTATAGGTACCTTTCTTTGAGTACGTTCAACTTCACTTGGTCGGCCATTCCGTATCCTGGATGGTTAAGAAAAAATACGTTTTTGGTCGTACTGCAAAAACTATCAGGAAAAGTTGAGGCTTACCAAGTGTTGTTGAACACATCGAAGTAAGGTTTCTTGATGGATTTGTTTTTTTTACAGTCGGCCCCTTTATTTTCTTTTACACTGCAGCGTGGCTCGCGATGCACAACTGACACGCTGCAGTATGAAAGAGGCCCTAAGTTCCCAGTCAACCAAGAAAACACAATACACGTAATTTACATAATTTATTTCTTTAAAAAACAAAACTTGAATTATACAAATAAAAAATAAAACTATTCTCCATTCGAGACATTATGCCAATTTTCTGGAATTAACACTCTAGGAAAGGTAAGGTCTTACTTCTTAAAAAAAGTGAAGATTTTTGAACCTCCTAATTATTAGACTTTTGCCTGCCTGAAGATGATTTATCGAAACCGGTCGCAATAATTTGTAAATCTGGTAAGTAATGTAAAGGTTGATCTGCTGCTTACTGTACATTCATCAAACGAACTCAATTTTTCTTGCTCTTGAGTTAGCAAAATTTTTAATTAAATCATTAATTTTTGTATCAATTTTGGATTCAATACTTATTTTTTTTTTTTTTTTTTTTTTTTATAATAGCTAAGTTTGTTAGTCTGTCTTGGGTCATGGTTGACCGAAGATAATTTTTTATTAATTTTAATTTTGAAAAGGATCGTTCCCCTTCAGCTACTGTAACAGGCAGTGTTAAATATATTCGTAGAGATGTTGAGATATTAGGAAATGAGGAGATCAAATTATTAGAATATATATAGCTTAAAATATCAGTGGGAGTACTTGTTGATGCATTGGGAAAAAATATTGGCAGCAATTCTAATTCATTATATAAATCCTCTCCGTCAATATCAGATCTATTTTTAAATGTTAGTTTTTCTTGGAGACGATAACATTGAGATTTTTTTTCTAGCAACTCTAATTTCCTCCAGGATTCAATATTTTGGAAGAGTGAAAAAACTGAATTGTGTTCCGTCATCAAATCGAATCTCTCATTTAATTTTGATATAGCGGTGTCGAGAAGAAAAAAATAAAAACATACTTTAAAATTGTTGGTTGGGTCTAAAATGGGCTCATCTGCAGCCTCGTAATCAAAATGTCTTTTTCGGGGACGTGGACGAGCAGTTTCTTTAAATTCTGTTTCGCATTCTAATTCTTCAGCAATTAATTTTGCATCAGATAACAACTGTTCAAACGCACTATCGGTGCGGTATTGTTCCAAATCTTTTTTAACTAGATTAATCATTTTGGTAGCCTCTGAGATAATTACGTCTGATTTTTGCAAATATTTGCTTACAATATTAATCTTTAGTAAAATATTGTACCATATAACTACTGAACATATGAATTTATAAGACTTTATTTTGGCTATTAATGAACTCGCTATGTTTCTTGTGTCGCTATCATACTTGTTATTTGTAAAAATAGAGTACAATGCATCGTATATTTTATCCATGTTAAAACGTAGTGCTCTAAGAGCATCAAATCTACTTTCCCAACGCGTATTTGAAAGAGGTTTTAATGTCAAAGTAGGTATCTGTTTCATAATTACATCCCAGCGTGATGTGGATGCAGAAAAAAATGTATAGATTTCTTGAACAATACTGAAAAAGTTTGTAATTTCCAATGAGCTTTTAGCGGCGTCATTTACTACTAAATTAAGGGAGTGAGCAGCACACGGGACGTAAAAAGCGCGAGGATTCATGTCCAATATTTTTTTTTGCAGGCCAATATTTTTCCCCCTCATATTGGCCCCATTATCGTATCCTTGGCCTCGCATATCATCTAATTCAATATTGGATAATTTTAAAAAATCTAACAAATAAGTCGCCAACCCTTGTCCGGTAGTGTCAGTTACAGGTAAAAAACCTAAAAAATGCTCTCGTACCTCAGCGCGTTTTGTCAATGGATCTAAATAAATAAACCTCACAATAACTGTAAGTTGTTCTTGGTGTGAGATATCAGGGGTGCAATCTAGAATTACAGAGTAGTATTTACATTGCTTCAAAAGACTAATTATGCACGTTTTAATTTTTTCAGCAATTATGCTGATAAGTTCATTTTGAATGTTATGTCCAAGATAATGGGGCATGCGATGCTGAGCTCTTTGAATACGAGCAATGTGTTCTGATAGTGTACTATCAAAATTCGAAATACTCTCCACCAACTTTAAAAAATTACCATTATTTGGGTCATACAACTTCTCAGTTGTGCCCCTAAATGCTATGTTTTGACCTGCCAAAAATTTAATAATTTCGATGATCCTTTCCAAAACTGCCGTCCACCTCTTTTTCTCGCGGTCTATTTCAATTTGATTTACCGAGTCTACTGTTTGCCCTTTCAATAGGTAATTTTTTAGATCTAAATATTTTTTTAAAGAACATATGTGCCCTGAACTTTTCTCATGTCTTTCTACATTTATCGACAAATGCCCCCAGTCTTTGTAACCAATGGGGCCATTAAAGGCAGTAATATTAGTATTAAAAAGCTTACAGTGAAAACAAAATACAGAATCAGTAGATGTGGAATATGCAAGCCAAACTCGGTGAATAATTTCGTTGTTTTCTAACTTTTTACTGTAATATGTATCTGAAAAGGACCTCATGTTACTATCTGAAGGATATTTGTTTTTTTTTATCTGAATTGGTCCACGTTCTATTAAAAATAATCTTAAATTATCGGGTATTACTTGCGGCCAGAGAGCAGGATCATTGGCGACATTTTCAGAAAATCGTACATCTGGTTCAGTTGCTGGTTGGGTAACTATAGGTTCACTTGGAGTAGGCGAGATACTAGTACTACTGTGAGCTGGAACTTGTGAATTACTCGTAGAAGTTATCTCTTCCAAGTTGACTGTCTCTTCTAACTGTCGGGCTGCTGTTGACGAAGATGTACCTAAAAATACATAAAATAGTCAACAATGTGTCTAACATATTTTAGGACAATAAAACAGCGCCTGAAAGCTAAGGCGGGCATAGTCAAATCCGTTCGTTAGTCTGGCCAAGCGCGCTCACTGTGGAATTGCCGAGGCGCGTGCGCACGCTCTGAGCGCAAATAGTCAGAAATTACATTAGTTGCGATTGGTGGATCTCGCCTGCGGCTATTTCATGAAAAACATTATCTCCAAAAACCGTTCAATTGCGAGTCGGACTGGCGAACGAAGGGTTCCTTACCATATCGAGCAATAAACGGCAAAAAATCAAGTTCATTGTATCGTAGCTCCCCTCAAACATTTATTTTATTTTTTATAGGTCTAGGTGGGTAGATTTCACCTTCAACTATACAGTTGGCATTGTTTATAAATTTGAAAAATTTAAAAGTACTGAAAAAATTTCGACCCGAGTTGGGACTCGAACCCGCATCTCTGCCGTGCCGGGGCAGCGCTCTTACCAATTGAGCTATCCGGTCATTCGAGCTACTCGGCGAATTTTGTTAGTACTATTTATATCCGCGATGATTGGTAAGAGCGCTGCCCCGGCACGGCAGAGATGCGGGTTCGAGTCCCAGCTCGGGTCGAAATTTTTTCAGTACTTTTAAATTTTTCAAATTTATTTTATTTTTAGTATTAGTTGTTATAGCGGTCAGAGAAATACACAATCTGTGAAAATTTCAGCTCTCTAGCTATCACCGTTCATGAGATACAGACAGACAGACGGACAGCGAAGTCTTAGTAATAGGGTCCCGTTTTTACCTTTTGGTACGGGACTCTATAAAATATACAAACAAGGGTCAAAGAGTCATCAAGGTTTGGGAAGGTATGTATAATTTAAAAAATATTTACCCCTGCCGGAATTCAAACCCGAGACCTTCGGCACAACAGTCAGTGTTACGTACGATCAATGGTGTTTATAACCATTGCGCCTTCCGGTGCGCAATCCGCAAAATACCTAACAACAATAGGTAGGAACTGAGTAACTTAGTACGGGATCGAACCCAGGCAAGCAGGATGCACCAGCGGTATAGTAATTATTTATACCAACCAACTAACTGAACTTACCAGGTCGAAAGAAAGAGTCAATCGGGGAAGTTAGCTTCTTAATTTTTTCTTCTTTCTCCAGTTTTCTTTTTCTGTTTTGAGCACCTGATGGTTTCTTTTTACCATCCCCCAATTCGGCCATCTACAATAAAATCAAATTTTAATTTAATATTTTTTTTTACTCTAAAATAAAGTACTTACCTAGGAAGGTTCTTATCAATCATTAACATTGAGAGTTTGTATTGTATTTTTGCGATTATAAACAAATAAACATGACTCTCTCTCATGAACAAATGCATATGCTTACATAGATTTTAAATTTCTAAAGAAAAATCGAAAAATTTAAGACACAGGCGGGAATCGAACACACAACCTACTAAGCCCACAACAATCTCTTCCAGGCAACCTAGAAGGAATCCGATCTCTTCCGGTATTGTACCTATGCATTGTATTTTAATTTTAAACGACGATTTCTCGACAATCGAACGTACCTATGTACGTAGATTCGGACACCCGGGCGCCCCTCCAGCTCACCGCTGGACAGACGAAGTCGGTAGGCGCCTCACCTAGGTATTTGAGGGAGGATGGACGAGAACTGTGTGCTGTCATGTGGGTTATTGGTGGCTGACGATGATAATAATTGTAAGTATACTTAATCTACCTAAAAGTCCAAAAAACTTAAAGTGACTTACCTTGATATTTTTTCTCTTATTTGAAGAAGTTTCAATTAATTAACAAAGCACTATTAGATGAGTATTGTTACACATACACTTAACACTGCACTCATTACATTAAGGATTCACTAGATCTTCCGTGCTAATCCGACGGTTGTCGCAAATGAAATGAGCTATCGAATTTAACTACATAAAAAGAAGAAATCAGATCAATCAAACACCGACACTTACCTATGCGCTCAAATGAACTTACACCTAATTGTTAGTGATTAAAGATCATTTTTCTTTGAGGGCAAATTACTATCGGCTATGCTTTGATAGACGCACAGCACAGGTGCCGCACCGCGCGCCCATTTAAAATGAACTTAAACTTCATTGACTTAGAGATCATTTTGCTCCAAGAGCGGGCGAGCGGGCGGCAATGTGTCAAAGGTCAGATCACTCTCTTTGTATAAGAGATTTTGCCGCGCGCGCGCGTTGTATAAATAAAAATGTTACTCTTGTAGTAATAAGAGTCATTTTAGCTTGCACATCATGAGCGTTATGACAAGCGCCGAAAGCGTAAAACAATTATTATTGTTAATGTCAATTTTTTTTCAATTTCATTTTGCGTATACGTTTTTGTCGTAACAAGTAGGTAATATGAAACTGTGCAGTGGCGTTAAGTTCAATTAAATAGGTAGGTATCTAAATATTCAGCGCTCGGCAGGCGCCCCCGGGCGCTCCGCGCCCGGGTGCACCGCACCCCTTGCACCCCCTGGTAAAGACGGCCCTGATAATAGCCTTACCATTTGTTTGATTTCACAGTTAGTTACTTTCCTACCTAATTCCTCAAGGTTGGCAGCGTATTAGAATTTAACTTTATTATGAGGTGAGAAATTCGAGACAGTGATGGTGGTGAGTAATGGATGCCACTGGCAGCAGTGGCAGGAGTGGCAGGAGTGGCAGGTAGCATCATACAGTCAACCACAGGTCAACCAACCCAATACGTCAAAATTTGTGAATCTGTAATATGACCATATTACAGAGGTCTTAGGGTTGATATAGGCGCCCCCCTGCCCGGTGGACCGACGACCTGATGAAGGTTCCTGGCGATGGTTGGATGAGGAAGGCGGAGGACTGAGTATTGTGGCGCGCCCTGGGAGAGGCCTATGTCCAGCAATGGACAGACACGGGCTGATAGATGGATAGTTAGATAGATAGGGTTGATATATAATCGATGAAATTTGATATACTACAATACTAGTATAATTCCTTTTGTTGTGCTTTCTTGACATTTGTGCAAAGAGTATGTACCTATATAAATACGTATCTACATACTCCCTTAGTACGTACATAATAATGTCGAATTTGTTTCCATTATCCACTGATATTGTGCCTTTGTGTATTTTTCTACTCCCATTTCGTAATTTGTTTAATAAGAAACCACAATCAACAACATAAAGAGGTCCATTCGTCATGGTCGTGTGAAAATAGTGTTTTAATGAAATATTAAATAACAGTTTTCGATTGTAATATGTAAATTTTTCTTTGTTGTATGGCACTGCATACAAGGACTCTTTCGTATTAAATGCACTACATTTCACTGGCCAACTACTTGTACTAAAACTGTAAAAAAAAACTCTACACCTGCGCTAGCGCGATGTCGACAATACGTCAAACATGTCTACGGTTTCCAGCTATCATGGCGTCTGTTCAACGTTCCGTAATGGTTTGTTTTTTCTGTTTATATATTTCATGGTCGTTGAAAAAGTATTGTATGCAACGCACGTAATGGCGATTTTAACACTAGAACGATCTATTATGAAACTCAGCTATCGCTATCATTACGTGACCGTTGCATAAACTACTATTATATAGCATTTTATTCTACTAAAATTCAAATTGAAAACGTTTATTTATCACTGTAAACACCAGAATATAGGACACAATACAGAAGTATACAAAGATTAATACATACAGCACAAAACATCCGCTGTGGTACAGTGCCAAAAAGGGTACACCAGCTCAGCATAATGCTGAGGCAAGCCACAGCGCTGATTTTCAGCTGGCCCTCAGTGACTGCACGGACGAAGAGAGCAACAGTGTGTGCGTGTTGTGTTGTATGAATGTGTTTGTTTTTTTACTTAGGGCACTTTTGACGAATTTATGGCATTTTAGACGTAATTCTGTTTCCGTTGTCCGCAGATTGGTTGGAAGTACACCAACGCGTGGCTTGCTGGCAACCTGTTGTGCAAATTATTGCTCGTACTACGCGCTTTCGGCCTCTACTTGTCTTCCAACGTGCTCGTCTGTATATCTCTTGATAGGTTAGTGATCTCAACTTTATGCATTTTGTTTTATAGATTAAGTGCTGGACTACATGCACCAGTTCCAGCGCCAGTTCGGTTCTCTGCAGTTAATCACAAGCGTTCCGCTCTCCCCCACTTGAAGTTCGTTCTTGGCTGCAGCGAACTGAACTGACGCTGGAACCGTCGTCGTGTAGTCCAAGCCTAAAGGTGCGGTTACACCTGGTCGTCGACCGACCGTCTGGGTGGTCACAGCGTGCGGCCACGTGCCATATGTGAATTACCAATCGTCGTACGTTAAAGTGTACAAGTGACACACGCGTCGAGCGAATGATGTTGGACGACTTCGGTCAACGACCAAGTGACAACGGAGGTCGGTGACCATAGGTCGGTCGCCGAAGCGACTGTGACATGCGTGACAAGCAATATGTGACATGAAATGTATAATATGTTAATTTATATGGGTAATTTATGTGTGATGTAATGATTGTATTCTAAGTAGGTACTTGAATTTAATAAAACTCTAAAATATTTGCATGCCGTAGCTGGCGAAATATGTGAGACCTAATATTTAAGATTTGTCATCCAACGTACCATATTTCTGGCGAGTAAATAATTCATTCATTCAAGCGGTCAACGACTATATGTATAAGTGCGCTATAAGAGTTGAGAGAAACGTCGTTACATAATGTTAAGGCTTCGTCTCTCGTCTCGTGTCGTCTCTATCTAAGAGTTATGGGCGTTGAGAGGGATAGCATGTATTTTAATGAAGACAATCGTGTCATATGAGGCGACTAATCCAAGTAACTTGCTGGTGGTAAAATCCGACTGGCTAGACTTGAACATGGAAAGGGGGTCGCCCTTTCCATGTTCAAGTCAAGTGTCAAATATTTTCACTTCGGCGTTGATTATTTCGGCAGTGTTTATAGAAAAGCCAGTACTTACTAAACCTGTGTGACTCATCGCCACTTACCACCAGGTGAGATTGAGATAAAACGCGGGGTTAGTCTAAATAAAAAAAATTGGTGCCTTGAGCCGGATTTTTGTTGTTTTTCAGGTTCTTTGCCGTAATATATCCGCTGAGGCTACCAGTGGCGCGCAGGCGCAGTAAACAGATGCTCTACTCCGCGTGGGCGATCGCTCTGGCCTGCAGTCTTCCTCAGGTGAAAGAAAGAAAGAAAACACATTTATTAAACATTGCATTATACATGATTACACTTAAAAAGACTTAACATTAAAAAAAACACAATGTCAAAAAGACACATGCTCAGCATATTCTGCGGTGAAGCTGCGGTGAAGTGAAGAAATTGTTCATTACCCAATTTTGTGCCCGAAAAATATTATAGTTGGACAGGGTTTTTCTAATAAAACTGTCTATTGTACGGTCGCGAATCTTAATTTAGGACCCACTTTTACACAACTAACAACCTTGTCATAGTCAACGTTAGATTAACGCTATTAGATCTATTTCTGATTGCCTTTACGTGGCTCAAAAATTTTGGGAAAGAGAGGACCCCCAAGCCTCCTCCCTTTTCCTCCAGACTTTTACTGCTTAGGGAAAACTAATTGGTGGTATGACTTATCAGTACAGATTCAGCCTAGGTAGATAGCACCCTATACCTATTTCTAAGGCAAAGCAGCATGCTTGCATTGCTGTTCCGGTGTAAAAGATTAAGAGAGCCAGCGTAATTACCGGCAAATGAGGCACTCCTTCATGTCCTCAAGGGTAACAGTGCTTCAAAAACCTCTAGTAACATTGTGAGGTCAGATTTTTGGACATTACTTGCTTATACCGAATAGTTAGTGGCCAATTTATTGTCAGAGTTGTTCAGGCCGCCCCGTAGGCCCTGACATGGCTTAAACCATCTACTTACTATCGCGTAGCTTGTTTGTTCGTCTGCTCGGTTGTCTTTCCACTGCTTGCTACGAGGTTTTCTAACGCTGGGGCAGGCCGGTGGGAATACCATAGATTCAGGGAACTTTTCGTGTATGGGACGGAATAGAATATCTCTACCGCCACTGGTCAGACGTAACTTGCTGGTGGTAGGACCCCTTCAGGGTCCGCTTGATGGCTAGCGTATGTAGACCCTTCTATGTAGACTTTGTCGTCAAATATCTTTGCATCGGCGTTGATGTGTTGAAAAACAGCGCTGCATATTTGGTACCCGAGTATGTCAGCATTTGCTGACTTTCCCACTTTTTGCCAAATATACATTACATATAGTGATTTGTACTTTAATTTTAAATGTAATTTTAATTTATATGAAAGATATATGATGTGTTTCGACCTTCGGCAGTGTTTATAAAAGAGCCCGTACTTTATAAGTCCGTGTGCTCTATCTTCGACCTCATCGTAACTTACCATCAGGTGAGTTTGAGGTCAAACGTCACATTTTATCACGATTTCGGTGAATAACAAAAATATCTGAAAATAATATCCATGTTTTCCTTATAATTTTCCAAGACGATAACTTAAGGAAAATTAACTTTTAGAGCTTCCTTATAGACATAATAAATAATACATATTGTATGATATAATAGGTGCTACCCTATAGGGCAGGGGTTCCCAAACTTATTTTGTCTACCGCCCACTTTGAGAATAAATTATTTTTTAGCGCCCACAAAAATTACCTATCTAGGAGTACTAATAACTATTAAAATGCGAAAGTATGTCTGTTAGCTTTTTATTTGTTTGTTTGTGTCTACTTTCATTTCGAAACGAAGCGACCGATTGACATGATTTTTATTTCATATATTCAATAAAACAGGACAGATATATGAACTACGCGGAGAGAAATAGCGAACCGAGTTTGAGCAATCTCAATCTAATATTAGTTGATGTTCACAAGTTGTAGTTGAGAGTCGAGAGCTCATGCAGTCGGTGTCTAAGAGGCCTCTTAGCTAAATGAAATTACAAATCACCCCCCAAGCCTCTACACAACGCCCCCATTTTTTTTCTGGGTCTCTTACCGCCCCCCTTTAGGCCTACAGCGCCCACAAGGGGGCGTTATCGCCCACTTTGGGAAAGGCTGCTATAGGGTATAAGAATAAGTTTATTTGTGCGGTAAGATAACAAAGGATTCCTAGATTCATCTTTCCAACATTTACTTTTCCCCCCTCTGTATTCTTTAACCCCGGCCAAAAGGGGGGTATTATAAGTTTGACGCGTTTGTCTGTGGCTTTTAAGAGCGAATTTTGTTGAGAGTGTTCTTAGTAATGTCTGATAAAAAATGGATCAGGGGTTTCCAAGATCTTGGAGTATGTTTGACCTCAGATGGGATCTCTAAAACGGTAACCGTGGTTCGAGTTTGAATTCAAATGTTTAGGACCATGGTGTCCTTCCCACATCTGGAACCTTGAAAACCTGATGATAACCATGAAAAAACTAAGGGGATCTCCACAATGGTGTAAGTTGAGGGGTTTCTAAAATTAATGTAGAGTAGTGTAGGAACGCGCTATGTGAGGACATGGATGACGTAACGTCAATTGTATGAAAGGTAAAAGGGAATATCTTCCACCAGGCGGGGTATTGTGCCTGGTGATCAGATGTCCTAGTCCAACGATGGATGTTTGGAATTCGTAGGAAAATTTCAATAGCGCGTTCTACACCGATGTGAGTAGGTATTAATCGTAGTGGCGCGTCGTGCGTCGCCATAGTAGTTTTTAAATCACAGACGTTACAAACTTGACCAGCGTTCACCCTCGGGTTGGAATATTTTCCTTTATGTTAACAATCTTATAAAATAAGTAGTCTAGTGGGTACTTTAATATATTGAAATATGGCCTCCCCACTTATCTTCAAGCCTTTGAACTCTGCTAAAGGCATTTAAATTATCATCTTAGAGCCTATGCACACCGCGTTTTTTATACGCTCTTCAAACGGGTTTCAGACGCAGCCAGTAAACCTTTGCACACGTAGATCCGCGTAATTTATTTATCTGTTCCGGTAGTGTATCAATAGGGAGTGATCCCTGGCACTCAGGGGATGTCTGACAATCAGCCGCAGTGCTAAAAGCGCTGCGGCAACAGGCTGAGACAGTCCTATTTTCCGGTGCTGCACACCACCTTCATCAAACTTAATTACTTTTGCTTATTTATTTTTGTAATATATTTGTTTAATATTATTTTTGTCTTCTGTACCTAATTGTTTGTATGTGTGTATCGGTAATAAATTCTTTCTTTCTTTAGTAACGCGCGTCTGTATCGCGTCTCTTCGTGTTTCCATCGAAACAAACGCACCTTAAACGCGCTTCTTACGCGCGTCTGTATCGCGTCTCTTCGTGTTTCCATCGAAACAAACGCACCTTAAACGCGCTTCTTACGCGCGTCTGTATCGCGTCTCTTCGTGTTTCCATCGAAACAAACGCACCTTAAACGCGCTTCTTACGCGCGTCTGTATCGCGTCTCTTCGTGTTTCCATCGAAACAAACGCACCTTAAACGCGCTTCTTACGCGCGTCTGTATCGCGTCTCTTCGTGTTTCCATCGAAACAAACGCACCTTAAACGCGCTTCTTACGCGCGTCTGTATCGCGTCTCTTCGTGTTTCCATCGAAACAAACGCACCTTAAACGCGCTTCTTACGCGCGTCTGTATCGCGTCTCTTCGTGTTTCCATCGAAACAAACGCACCTTAATCGCGCTTCTTACGCGCGTATGTATCGTGTTTTCATCAATAAAAACGCAAACAGTCTGCTTTTATGGATTTTACGGCGCCGTAAACGCGCCGTTGACACGCGTTTCAAAGACGCGCCTCGTCTGCGCGTATAAAATACGCGGTGTGCATACGCCCTTAAGTATTATTATATTTACTTTCCTACCACAATCTGTCCCTTTCTAACAAACTGTTATTAAATCCTTCCATCTTATGTACAGGAATTCTTTTGATGTTTCTTTTTTAGGGATCCGTACCGTACAAAAGGGTGGTAAGTACCTTTGCAGTCTAACTTTACATTAGATTCTCTCTCTTCTAAGTCGTGTTCCTCATTGCTGAGGGTCGTGATCATTTTAAGGATTTAATCACATAGAACGGACTCTCGTGGCAGATTTAATGGGGTGGTTTTCCATTGCCTTCCCCATTTCACACACTGGTTATCTCAGTGTGCAGGTTTCCTCACGATGTCTTCCTTCACCGTCAGATCAGTCAGTAAATGTACGTAAGTCTCGAAAAAACCGAATAACTCATTGGTACATGGCATTGCCTGGTTTCGAACTCGGACCTGGAGCATGGGAGTCCGACGTCCTAACCACGACGCCACCGACGCTCTTACTTTAGATTAAGAATGTACCAAAAATATTTCTATTTCGGTCGGTATATATTATATATCTAGGTCGGCTAAGTTATGGACTTTGCACAGGGTCTTACCACAGAATATACATATTATTATATATAGGTAGGTATATGAATACTGGTCATACCACCTTCTTACCCATGATGTCGGTTATTGACATACATATTTAGTTCGGGCATTAAGAACATGCCAGTGGTTACTGGGTCACTCTCCGCCTACCCCAGCTTCCTGAGAAAATAATGACACAAAATATGTACGTATGTAACGGAAAAGAAGCTTTTTAGTAGTAGCGTTCCGACGCGAGGCGCACTCACATTTGAACGTCGCGTCGCGTGCCGTGTACGATTGTATTGTGCTGTCCCGGTATAAGCCTCGGACTTCACGAGTCCGGTTCAGCCACGGCTCGGCTCTCTGCAACCAATTACATGTGCTCCGCCCTTCCCCCACTTGAAATCAGCACTTTGAGATTGGACGTCGAACCGGAAAAGAATCGGCCCAATTAAGTTCGAGGTTAAGCTGCAGTGCCCGTGCTCACAGGAGACGATCAAGCGTTTCCGCGGTCAGCGTTTGCTCTAATAAGATCTGATGAAGACCAGGATAAAGTAAGGGGATCAACACAGAAACCTTGCGTTAGCTACCTACGTATTTAAGGTGTACCGAGGTAAAATTGATAATCGGCAGGTGTTGGCATTCTTGAGACGGTTTGTTCCGGACGCGAGGCTGCGGCGAGGACCCAGAAACCAATTTTTCAAGGTCCCGATCGCTAGAACAAACCTTCTTAAATTTGCTCCAATCACGAGAGCTCTTCGAATACTAAATGAGGTATCCCAAAGGATTGATCTGGTCCATTGCTCGGTGACAGAATTCACAGAAGTAACACTGACTTATCTAAGCATGTAATTATTATTATTATTGTGAATTGTATTAATTTTAGTGTATTAATTTTAGTGGAATAGTATTGTCTTATATAATTGAATTGGGAATTCCCGTAATAATTATGTAAATTGTAAATAAATAAATAATAAAATAAATAATAAAATAATAAAAAACACAATGGTACGTCGGGGGTTTCATAAATTTTTAATGTAGAGTTATCTGTATTGTTACATGTTAAGGCAGACTCAAGTATGTACGAAGTGATTTGCTTCTTCGTTCATTATGCGAACGGCTAAGGAATGGAACAGCCTGCCGACGTCTGTATTTCCCGAAACCTACAACCTTGGGATTTTCAAGGCCAGAGTGAATAAGCATTTACTGGACCCACATGCTCCATCGTCGACTTCATCGTCGCTTACCACCGGGCGAGATCGAGGTCGATTGCGGGTTTAGTAGTCAATGAAAATAAATTAAAATAAACCTATTTTGTTATCTTCAATTTGCAGGCCAACGTTTTTGGTTAAATATGTGCTACAAGAACAACTCTGTAATTACAAACATCTGTATATTTAAAACAAAAATATACCAGTAATTATCTTTTCTTATCTATGCTTACCTATTTTGTAATATTAATTATAACTGATGAAACGTGATTTCCAAACTAATAACGAAGTTTGACGAAGTTTATCGAACTGTTGTCGAAAATTCATCATAAATTCGAGACCTTTCTGCTACTTGTCCTTGGCGAGAAATAAGGCTTTCTCTTCAGCAAACTTTTAAAAGAAGAGTTTTCTGTTACTAAACTTGACTGTCATCGTGATCCGAAGTGGAAAGAAAATTAGTTTCAGTCTCAGAATAAAGAACAAAATGAAAATAAGTGAAACGTACTACGTACGCGGTCAGTGACAATGGTTCATTGATATTTGTCACTTTTCATTGAACTTGAAAATCTAAGTAACCAGGGAACTGGACGTTCGGGGAAATAGACGTTCGGGGAAATGGACGTTCAGGGAACTGGACGTTCGGGGAATTTAACGTAACGCCCATGATCTTGAACCAAGAGCTGTAAAACTAAATATAAAAAGAGTGGGTGCCAGGGCCTGGCTAGGGGCTAGCAAGCTGTCATTGCTCCTTTTGGTTTACCCCGGGCGGCAGTTTTCAGGGGGCGGTATTGATTTGCGAGTGGCAGGTGGGGAATTAAAAAAGTGCGTTGCGCGGCGTATCATACCGTGAAATTATTATATGGCGATTGCAGATAGAAGAAAGAAGAAAGAAGAAAAAACATTTATTCAACATTGCACACATTATTAAACTTAAAACAATATTGGATAAAATAAAATAAAAACAATGCAATATTAAAAGGGCACATGCTCAGCATGTGCTGCGGTCCGACCGGTACGGCAGAACCGCAGCGCTGGTTTTCAGCTGTGCCCGGACGAAACGAAGGCATCGCGGGCGAAACGGCAGTCAGGGACTAAAACAAAAATATATTAAAAGTATAAATAATAAAACTACAAATAAATAAATACCTAAAGATGAAATAGATAACAATTAAAACTGGAAAGAAAAGGGATAGAAATACATAGTGAGTGTCTGTACATTGTGCGGCTCGTCATTCCAGATTGTGGAAATAACAAAAAAATCACAGATCTCGTGCATTACAGGACCTTCAGAGGATATTGAAATTGAACTTAGTAAAATGTGTTTTGTTTTATGTTTTTGTTTTGGTGGCTTTTGTTTTATTTTTGTGTTTTGGTGGGTTTTGTTTCAAGCGTAGGGGTCCAGCGTAACTAAATTGGTAACTCACGTGTAGGAGGGGTTTATTAATATGTAATCGAAAATAATAAAAGTGTAACAAAAACAACATTCATTTTATAAATATAAAAGATTTCGTTATTTTTTAATTCTATATCATCTAATAAGCATCTGATCTCATATAATAAGTTAGTTAATGACTCACTAACAACACCGGTGCGCGCGCGCGTCACAGCGCGGCAACGCTCCTCATACGAACACCTATAAATCAAAAAGTTATTAATGTATTTTCAAAATTCAAAAAACACCCCGAGATATTACCCTCCGCTACATTTTAACATGATTCAAATTTAAAAAAATCAACATGGTGACTATTTATTTATTTGTGCCCCTAAGACGCATCTAAAAAAGTTTTGGACACAACATTTTTTTCCATACTGTGGCCCTTGTCAATACGCACATTTACACACCCCAACCATCCTTGTAACCCCAAAACTCTTCAATATATTATAGCCATGTCGCACGACGAATACCCCCAAAGGGGGTGGGGGTGGGGGTGGGCAGAAACGATCGAAAAAAAAATCAGTTAAAAATTGCGCTGCGTGTTGTAACATAAATACTTATACATGGTGAAAATTATCGTGAAGTTATTGCGATTGCAGACGGTGAATTTAGTATTAGGTAGGTTCTAAATATAATACTCATAGCCATATGTATACTTAGACAGGCAGTCAAATAATACCGTTTCCGATGTTAATGGAACGGAATTTAGATTAGGTGGTTAAAATTTGTTCAGGGACGCATTCAGGCACATATAGCTTCGCAACGGATCGCTGTTTTATAGGTAGTAATAATCTTAGTTAGGATTTCGAAAGATGCTAATAAAAGCATAGACCGAGAGCGTTGTATAAATATGAATATAAATTGATTAACATTATTTTTGGGCCTCTGGGAAAATCAAAATCAAAACGTTTATTTATTGTAAATTGAAATTGAAATTGAATACACTATAAACACCAGAATATAGAACACAATACAGAAGTATACAAAGATTAATACATGCAGCACCAGCAGCAGGGTATACCAGCTCAGCATAATGCTGAGGCAAGCCACATCGCTGATTTTCAGCTGGCTCCTCAGTGACTGCACGGACGAAGAAAGCAACAGTGTGTGCGTGTTGTGTTGAATGAAAGTGTTTGTTTTTATGAATGAGAATATTAGTGTGTAGGTACTGAGTGTGTAAGTAAGTAACTTATAGTACATTTTTACAACGTCATTCTTTTTTACTCTACCACCGCTTCGTAAGGTGCTATAGCTGAAGGGAAAGAAGCGGCGCAAGAAACGAATTGCGATTTGACATAACAATTTAAGGCCTCCGCTATGCCAGGCGGGTGCACGCGCCAAACATAGCGAATGAACACAATAAAAAGCCACATTTTTCATTATACGCTTGTCACAGTGAACTTGCTTGACTAATGTAGTCATTAGTCATTTTGGCGTCCCTCCAAGGCATGGTTGACCTGGAGGGACGCCGGCCGGGTCCCAGGCGGGTGATCTGGTTCTATGTAGAGCTATTTCACCCAGTTCCCCCTGCGGAGCATCGGTTACTGATGTTCCGGCTACTCTCCATTTCATCTTCCAGTGTCTTTGCAGAACCTTAGGATATCATATAATAATTTATTGGTAAAAAATATTTACAAGTCAAAAGTTTAAATTTATTAAATTAATTTAAAATAATTCAATTTTAAATTAAATTTAAAAAATACAATAATTAATTAACAATTAATACCTAATATAAAATCAAAATCAAAATGTTTTTTTATTGTAAGTAAGTACCTTATAGTACATTTTTACAACGTCATTCTTTTTTACTCTACCACCGCTTCGTAAGGTATAGCTATAGCTCAGTCTTTCTCAAAGTGGGCGATAACGCCCCCTTGTGGGCGCTGGGGGCCTGCATGGGGGCGGTAGAAGGTCCGCGTTAACGCGGTCTAGGGGGCGATAGCAGATTTAAACGAAATGCGATAAATTATGCTTCCCTGATATTTCAAACTAAAATTAAATACCTACTGCAACTATCATTAATTTCGATGTTATTCTTACTCTGATTTTGTTTTATTTGTCCTGGCTTTCTTAGCCCGTGTGCTGTTTGTGCATGAATTGACAGAATTATCGGCGATTGTTTTAACATGCTCAGATGAATAATGAATTCGGAGCCTGATATTAACAAACTCTTTAAAGTGCATCAAATTCATCGTTCATATTAGATAAGTTTCAATCAATCAATTATTTATTTCTCAGAGAATACACAATCTTACAGTCCTTTTAAATTCAATACTTTGTTTTAATTTGGATAAAAATACCCTTAAATAAGATTAAGTATGCTTTATATTGCTCAGAAATAGGATATGGCATGTTAAAAAATATCGCAATAGCTGTTTTTAAGATGCGCAACAGATAGTAAGTTTAAAAAAATTACGAGCGTTTGAAAATTTTTGATTCTCAAAGTGGGCGGTGGGCGAAATAAGTTTGAGAACCTGTGCTATAGCTGAAAGGAAAGAAGCGGCGCAAGAATAAGGATAATGTACCAAATGAATCTTAATAATACGAGTATACAATGTCGTATTTCTTTGACATTTATAAAATCATTAAATTTTCCTATAAGCTTTTAAAGATACCTACATAGATAGATTAATACTTCATAGCACACAAGAAATTTACATAGGAAAGGAAAAAGCTCTATAGCTTTTCCTATAAGCCATATCTCCGCTGTTCTGGTCTTAAAGCTCTCCTTTTCCTATGATGCCCCTGCCAAAAACATCCCACTTCGAAAACATACACAGTGGACATAGGCTCCGAACTACTCCGGGCCTAATTTAGCCTCCAGATTTTTGCGATTCCTAACCCTGAGTATGTGCCTGCACGTAAATCTGCGTAAAATTTATGCCATACGGTTTAGTAACGAACGACGCAGAGCAATTTGATTGGCTCGTCGATGGTGTCGGGATAATTGCCTTTGAAACCTGACCTGCCACCCTATCCGTGCTTATTCACGAAACACTTTTAGAAATTTTCCTACCGATGACGCCCTCTTGGCATAGGCGAAGTATACATATACGAGTAACAAGGTGGAACCCTTCTTCTAAGTCGTATTCCTCATTGCTGAGGGTCGTGATCATTCTAAGGAATTAATCACATAGAACTACTCTCGTGGCAGATTAAATGGGGTGTTTTGCCATTGTCTTCCCCATTTCACACTCTGGTTATCTCAGTATGCAGGTTTCCTCACGATGTTTTTATTTTTTTATTTACCACTAAACCCGCATTTGACCTCGATCTCGCCTGATGGTAAGCGACGATGGAGCATGCGGGTCCAGTAAATGCCAATTCACTCTGGCCTTGAAGATCCCAAGGTTGTAGATTTCGGGAAATACAGACGCCGGCAGGCTGTTCCATTCCTTAGCCGTTCGCATAATGAACGAAGAAGCAAATCGCTTCGTACGAACAGATGGGATATCAACAACATGATGTTTTCCTTCACCGTCAGAGCAGTCGGTAAATGTACATTAGTCTTTCGAAAAAACCGAAAAAGTCATTAGTACATGGCATTGCCTGGTTTCGAACTCGGACCTCCCGCAGGGGATTCCGACGTCCCAGCCACGAGGCCACCGACGCTCTTATATGAACCCGGAACCCTTAAATGAAAGAAAAAATAGTCTCCCTCCCTAGGGGCGGGCGTTCGTTCCCCCATGGTGAACCCTATACTTACAATACAGTGTGTAATTTTCACTTTTTTATTAAATAAGGAGAGCAGATGAGCAAACGGGCCACCTGATGGTAAGTAGTCACCGTCGCCCATAGACATCTCACCTCACTGTATTAATATTAGAGGGTTTTTGATGCGCTGCTAACCTTGAGGACTAAGATGGATTGCCTCATGTGCCGGAAATTACGCTGGCTCTCTTACCCTTCGAATCGAAACACAGAAATGCAAGCATATCTGCTTCACGGCAGAAATAGATAAGAGGGTGGTACCACCCCAGGCGATACTTCACATAGGATCTACCACTACAATCTTACGGAGCAAACTGCTGTTCATTAACATTTAAATAATTAATAACTCATTATAATAAAATAAAGAACTTACAAATAAGGTTTTTGAAACTACTAGTAAACAAAAGAACAAAACGTAAGTACAAAGAAAATTGTGAAATACTGTTTAAAAAATGTAAAATTCTTTCGGTTGAAAATAAGTGTTTACACGTAGGAATTTTGGAATGAAAATTATAAGAAAAAAATTAAAATTAAATTTATAACTAGAACAATTAAATGGTTAGTTCCAAAAATATTTAATAATATCCCGACAGATATAACATAAAATAAATCCGTCATCAAAAAACAAATAAAAATAAATCGTAAAAGATATTTTTTTAAAACGAACTTAATCTAACAAATTAAACATTATAACAGCACAAACAACACGTGATAAACCAGACGTGAGAAACCGGCATAACGGACACCACCAGTGTTATTCATGCATCACTGGGTGGGATGCAGAGTATTATACCTATACATACTTAGGTATGAATGCAGTGCACCTGACCGGTTTCTATTTCTATGCAGAAGTCGGTCTATTCCATCAGGAATGATGATGGCAATCATGCCATCACCTCAACCGCCACCACTGCAGGCGGTGCGTTTTAGTTAATAGTAGGGAATTTTACCGCCGAGCAGAACCATCGATTCGGATCTCTACTGCCAACAACTGATGAGATTAAAGCAAGAAGTTGAGGGAAAGCGGCCGGGATTGATCAATAGAAAGGGCGTGGTCTTTCATCACGATAACGCTAGACCACACACATCTTTAGCCACTCAGCAAAAATTAAGAGAGTTTGGATGGGAGGTGTTAATGCATCCGCCCTGACCTTGTACCTTCAGATTTCCACCTGTTTCGGTCTCTTCAGAATTCTTTAGGCAGTGTCAGGTTAACATCAAGAGAGGACTGCCAAAACTACTTGTTGCGTTTTTTTGATCAGAAGTCCCAAAATTTCTACAGCAACGGGATCATGTCACTACCTACAAGATGGCAAAAAGTCATCGAACAAAATGGCACATATATACTATAATTAACTGTAAATAAACTTTGAAAAAATTTCTTGAGTTTTCATATAAAATGCGAAGAAACTTTTTCCCCGACCTTATATAATATTATATATTAGGTTTGTTAATACTAGGGTTTTTTTACGAGACGTGTTAGTTTGTAGTTTGACGGTAGGGTCTATGGTAGGTAGGACCATCTATTAAGTATGTAAGTAAGTAAATATAAAAATATAATGATTATTTATAATAAAATAAGGGAGCAACATGTCCGCCGATAAACTGCTAAGCAGTTTGGCGGTATATAAATAAGACGCTACTGTATACTGTATAAAAATATATTTTAAAAAAATCACTATGGGACCAACTCTGAAATCGCAAAAAAAATTCATACAAAAGCTCAATACACACGGAGTGCGTCCCCCCAGCGAGCGAATCGTATTGTTAGTGGCCAACCTATTTGTCAGAGTTGTTCATGCCGCCCGTAGGCATCTGACATGGCCTAACGACTGCTGTCGAACGACAACAACCGGGATCGACTGCTTAACGTGCTTTCCGAGGCACGGAGGAGCTCAGATGAAATATGCCACTAGCGGTCACCCATCCAGGTACCGACCGCGCCAGCGTCGCTTAACCTGCACGATCACTTTCGGACCGTGCTCGCAACTAGGCTACGAGCTCCTTTCAGTTATGGAGTTATGGGTATGTTGGTTTTCCTTTCGGGACTATATATAGGTGTTTTTTTTACACCCGCTTACAAGACTGTCTGTTAGCGACTGTTGTGTGTTTATTATAACCAAAACTTAGTTACAGCTCAATCGTTTTGATATACCTGAGTAGATTACAGCCTGTCTCTAAGGAAACCCGGCGTTTAATGAAAATTCTTTAATATCGCGATATTCATACGAAATAAATAGAAACAGTATTGGATCTTATTAGTACTGGCAAGGCACACACATGTACTCTTATGGGCCGCGAGCGTCGTTTTACAGTCGTGGCACAGTGGCTAGGATACCGGACTCCCATGCGGGAGGTCCGTATTCGAAACCGTACAGTGCCATATACCAATGAGTTTATCGTATTTTTCAAAGACTTGCGTACATTTACCGACTGCTCTAACGGTGGAGGGAAACATCGTGAGGAAACCTGCACACTGAGATGACCAGTGTGTAAAATGGGGTAGGCACAAAAGATCCTCAAGGGTCGAAGTGCCGCTGGGGTTATTCATAAGATAAGATAAGATGGGCCGCGAGCCTTTGTCGTTTACACGGGATACTTTGTCTAATATAAAGAACCATAATTTTTTTCTTCTATGTAGAATTTTGGTAGACAGGGGTCTAGAAGAGGTTCTAGAGATTGTCTAAAAAGTCAGTTTACACGGGTTTTTGGTAGAAATTAAAAAGCAGCTACTGACAAACCTTTATGGATTTGTTATACAGAATACGGGTTGTGTTGGGCTGGTTGGTCAAAACCTGGCTCAACCTGGGTCCCACGGCCTGTTTTCTGCAGAACATTTGATTTTCAGGTCTGTATCACTTAACATCTGGGAATGGCAAATGTCAAGTGATACAGAGCCCATACACACATCATAAGAACGCTCTGGCGCATTCACAATGCCCTTGGAAACAGGAATGCGATTCTCGCTGCGTTCGACATACAAAAGTCGACGGCTACGAACGTCTTGTCACGCTCACACATGTAATGTGAGCGAATGAGATAGGAGGAGGAGATTGTATACTACCAAGATTCAGCTTTGTAGGATTATTTTCCGTAGTTATACTTCTAAAAATATTAGGAGAGATTCTTTACTGTTATAATTTGTCTTATGATTATATTAAGCTGAGGGTTTCAGGCTTTGACAAGTTCCCCGGCGAATTTGTTTAATGAAACCCATCATATTAAATTCTGCTACTGTTCATTTCATGGCTAAATCAATGTGGATAAACTCCATAATTATGTTTTCATTTTCTTCATACACAGGTGTTTTGAAAGTTATATGACTCCATATAGAGATACGAGAAGCTTGCCTAGTACCAATGACCTTTGTACCTATTTCTGCCGCAAAGCAGCAATGCTTACATTGCTGTGATCCGGTTTGAAGGGTAAGAGAGCCAGCGAAGTTACCGGCACATGAGACATTCCCCCTAAGTCTTCAAAACCAGCGCATCGGAACCCATTGAGATCTAATAGTGGGTGTGGATGTCGGTGAGCCGTTTGCTCGTCATAAGATAAGATAAGATTTATTGTGTAAAAGTTTAGGTAAGAATTACAAATATTGCAGATATAGTTTCATAAACATGTCACACTAAACTTTACCTTTACAGGCAAATACACCAAATTCACAAATTAATAATGTTCATACAGATTTTGAAAAGAAACAAAAAATTAAATTAAATTAAATTAAATAATTTTTATTGAAAATTAGTAAAACGAACAATACCCTGACTCCCAAACTAGGCGAACCTGTATCTTGGGAGACAGTGCTTTCCCAAAAAGAAGGTATTCAATAACGGTCAGCATTCATAGACAACTAGGTAGCTATCCATGGGACAAATACCGCCCCCTACTGAATACCAAGCTATAATAGTCACAAATTACAATTTATTATAATATATATGTTTTTTAATTATTATTTTATACCCGAAGACGTGTGAATGTATGTAAGGGGGAATGAAAGGGTGTGTGTGAGGGTGTGTTTGGGGGTGGGAGTGTGTGTAAGGGTGTGTATGTTTATGTGTGAGAGGGTGAGTGTGAAAGTATGTATGTGTGCATGCTGTAGATGAGTGAAGTATTATTGTTGTGGACGTAATAGTTTCTCGGTTTGATCGTAGCTAAATTCATTCAGGTGGATTTTAAGAATTTGTTGTAAAGAGTGCCTACTAAATTTAGTAATATAATGGACATCGTTGAAATATCTATAAAGAAATGGGCCTAAGAAACCGTACTGGTGTTGGGCAAAGCTTGTTCTTAAAATTTATACAATGTTATTACAATATGCAATACAAATACAATTGAGTTAAAACGTTTAGCTTTGATTTACGCATTTACAAATAAATTATTAAAAGTACAAATAAATAAATAAATATTGAGTTAAATACAATATTTCTGAGATAACCAGTGTGTGCAATGGGGAAGGCAATAATAAACCACCCCATCAAAAACTGCCAGGAAAGTCGTTTTATGTGGTTAAAATTCCATATAAAAATCACGATCCTCATCAATGAGTGCAAGAAGGATATTGCAAAAGTTGCTCTGTTCTGAGTCATCCTGAAAGATGTCAATAATATTCTGTATCTTCTTGTCAAAATTACTAGATATGTACGTCTAGATAGGAACCTCAAATAAATACGATCCCTCGTCAGGAAAGTAATCGTTGGGAAAATAAATTACGCTGAGGACGGGTCTTGACTTGAGACGGTTGCGGATATAAACGGATATCTTATCTTACATGTTGAAGGCATGACAAGATATAGGGACATAGCTGATAGGGGTTTACTGTACGAAGAATTATGTGTAGTATTTAGATCTTTCACCCTATTAATTTCTAATTCCTTATAATCCATGTCGATTCTCTTTTTATTAAATATTTTATTTGGGCCAGAGCTGGTGGTTTTTCGGTCAATGAGTAGTGTGTGCTCTATGCTCGCCTTAAAACCGCGCGCCACCGGCCATGGAACGAGTGAATGTACGGAAGACAAGACCGAACAACAATGAAATCGCGTGTCCGCCATATTGAACGAGAAGAGCAAAATCAAGGGCAGTCGTTCAATGAAGGCTCCTGCGTAAACACGTACTTGGTTGCCGCGCAGTTCCCGCGCTTTTTCGCTTTGAAGAAAACTTCATTATTTTATGTGAATTTAAGATATTGTTTGTGCTATTTGTGTGTGTACACCCACTTACTAACATTTAGTTATGGAACTAACTAACTAACTCCTGTGTATGGACTAATCTCTGCAAGATCCGCTTCAGCTTTGGTGATGGCATGGCTTGGCATGGTCTAGACTGCGCATAACTGACTATTCAGGTGAGCTAGAGTTTCATATTGCTCAGTGACAGGAGGAAACCAGCCTGGTGATAGTTTCTGCCTTGGAGTTCAGTTCTTTATTTTACATATTTATTATGTAATGGTTTTACATCCAAATAAATAAAGTAAGTAAGTATGTTAAGGATACCTTTTTGTTAACGGGGGGAAATCTTCGAAAAATACCCAGCCTCCTGGGGGAGAAACTGGGTTGTGTGAGATTTTTACTCAGTAAAACCCCCTCGATGACCGGCCTCGTGCATATCGGAGGGCTCCGGGATCTCCAGAGGAACGCACCGCATCCTAGCATTTGCCTTGGGCTCTTCCTGGGAGGTGTATTTTCCACCTCCCAGTTCCTCCCGTCACAGCAGCGTGCGGCCATAGCACGTTGCTGCCTTCCCCAGGGTCACCCGCCAATGGACGGCCAAAGTCCCCTCTTTGACCGCCCGCGACCCTGATCCCTCCTTTTAGTCGCCCCTTACGACAGGCAGGAGTTACCGTGGCTCTATTCTTCGCCCGAGACTACAGGGCTGAGTTAAGGATACCTAGCATGAGAAATGCATAATACATAAAATTATATATCCAAATGTAATAGGTATAAAACAATTACTTTGTGGCAGTTCAGTAGCTGCCCCCATGCATCCAGGGTATGATTTAGGTACAATAGTTAGTACCTAGTATCTAAGTGACTAAAAACGTAAAATTAAAATCGATAAACTTAAATACTAGAGGGTGAACCGTTGTCGTCTAGGTTTCCTGAGAGCTGTATGGTCCCCAGGATACTGACTGCATTGCCTCGCTAGCTCGCAAGGAAAAATTAGACTTTTCTTTGTTTTGTTTGTATTGGCCGGAGGGGGGAAAGCACCCAGGCTAGGGGACCGGAGAGCTGTGATCTCTAAACACCCCACCCAAAGCTACCATGTTACCTACTTTTTTATATAGATATTATTAATGGTTTGACATGTATGGAATGACTGAGTTATTATTTTATTATTGTAGATTTTGATTATGTTTTTATTAGTTACTTTGGACATTATTAATCTAATTTATAATTATGTTAAAATATAAATGTACATTCAATCATTCGACACAACTGACATTGTTATGAATATGAATAAATATGAAAAACATATCCCACCACTTTCAAAACTTTATATTAATTTTGCCACTTCTCTCATACATTTAAATTTAGAATAAATGAGCTATAATTAGTGTCAGGGACGGGGGTTGTGGATAAGCAATATCCGATACAGACCGCGTATGAGTACGACAGCGGATACTCATTAATATAGGTATTATCCTGCGAGGATTAACGTCACAGGTTGACGAGATTAATTTTATGCCATGTAGCGCATGTGGCACGTGCGTATAATCTCTGGTATAGTACTAAATGTACCCTGTAAGGCTGTTACCTTGACGGCAGCGGGGCGACAGGCGGGGCGACAGGCGGGGCGACAGGCGGGGCGACAGGCGGGGCGACAGGCGGGGCGGCAGACGGGGCGGTAGGCGGCGCGGTGTGGTTAGACCATTCTAGCGTTGCAGAACAATCGACATTTGATGGAATTACAAGAGTAACTTTGCGATAATCCATATTTAACGTTTAAAGGCGAAATACGTGTGGCATTTAAATTCAAGATCGAATTTTCTAGCGGAATATTACTATTCATTTAGGACACATTCCTTTCACACTCTCCATCCTTAGGTGGTCGGATTTGTCATCCTTTGCGATTGTAAAATACCTACTTCTGGATTTGGTTATCGTTGGGAGGGCGAATCCGAGGGCGAGTGGTGGGTTATTCTTCTCCAAATAATTTAAAAATAAACTATCGATTGTTTGATAATTTGATAACTGATAATTTTCAGTCGAAAACATTAACGCTTTTGATAGTGGAACAGTATCGATACAATAGAAGTGAATACCTATTATTAATTATTATTAATATTAGATTAGCGGGCAGGTAGCTAATGCTGGTTAGCCTGTTTCTTCACAATTCGTAAGTGGCTGTCTAATCTGTTCTTAAACTGGTTTATAGTTTCAGCATTCACAACTTGCTCAGGTAGGCCGTTCCACGGGATGACTACCCGGTTGAATAGGAGATGATTTTTTGGGAGTGTGTTGGCCGTGTTCCGCACTAGTTTGAATTTGCACTAGTTTTAGTTTGAATTGCACGACCTAATTCCAGCATCTCCATTCCGCCTTCGGACTACCAGGCGCGGGGAGGGGTTCCATCCTTATGTTGTTGATATCCCATCTGCTCGTACGAAGCGGTTTGCTTCTTCGTTCATTATGCGAACGGCTAAGGAATGGAACAGCCTGCCGGCGTCTGTATTTCCCGAAACCTACAACCTTGGGATCTTCAAGGCCAGAGTGAATAGGCATTTACTGGACCCGCATGCTCCATCGTCGACCTCATCGTCGCTTACCATCAGGCGAGATCGAGGTCAAATGCGGGTTTAGTTAAACATAAAAAAAAAAGTTGTGTGCAGTGTCTTCTTGAGTGCTCCTTCAAGTTCAATATAAAGAAATTCTTCAGTTCATCTGTGTTATAATAATTGTTTGTGAATTTTGTAGGTCTCTATAAGGTCGCCTCTATTACTCGGATTACTTATTTAGAGTATTGTGATGACTGATGTGATGAGACAAAAATAATACCTACCCACATCAAATTTTTTTCATATTTTTCCTGGTTATATTTTTCCAGAGATATAAGAAGGTATAAATAAATCTTGTAGACCTTTCATTGACTTAGTTATTGTTCATTTTTCCTGTCAAATTTGATTTCTTCTATTACCGGTTTATTCGGTGGGGGCGTCGCACCTAAAGTCCATACGCTCAAATAGTCTTGCTCTTTGAAAATGCCGGCCGCGCTCGCGCCCTGCCGGCGCCGCTACTAGTCAAACGTTGCCGACTGCCGCGTACACTTTTGCCAAGTACCGAGATTATTTGAGCGAAAGGACTTAACTCACCGTCGCATCGCGCCGCTGATACGCCGCCTCGCTGCCGTCGAGGCCTCGACCTAAGATCATTTCCCCGTGAAAGCCTATAATTACTTGCCTAAAATAGCAACACTTGAAGGCACAGTGAACTTAACAAAAACGCCAATCGGTATTCAACAGAAAGGTCTTTACTCTCGAATGTCTACATATATTGCTTTGAAAAGCCACAGCAAGAATTTAAGGCCAGTGTCCCCAACAGCGGGTTTGCTAATGAAGAATTAACCCAATGATCTTAGCTGTTTGAGCCAATCTTTGTGGTTCTCCGTGCTCGCTCGCCCTTTGCACAATAGAGTCTATAGTAACGTGAAATGTGCGTATACAGCGTCTTTTTCATATTCCGCCGTTTAAAACAAATTATGGAAGGAATGCTTTTATTCCGCGAACATGTGTCTCCTACAATAAACGATTTACCAGTGTTGACCTTTTCAACTATTCTTTGGGACAGATAAAAAAATAGTACTAGGATGATTAGCAGTAACCTATCTCCAATATAATTTTGTTTATTTGTTTTAATAACATATAATTTTGTTTATTTGTTTTAATAGCATTGTTTTATATCCCTCTTCATTTTTCTACATTTACTTCCTTTGTATGTTTAATTTTCTATGTTTATATATAACTAGTGTGTACTTGTCTTGTCTACATGAACTGAAATATGTTATTTACGTTTATAATATTTGTGAAACCTTTTTGTTTCTGTGTAATTTTTTTTTTGTTTATATGTATTTCTATCTATTTGTAAACTGTTTGTGTTCCTTAATAAATAAAATATTTAAAAAAATATATAAATATAAACCCTTATCAAAAAATATTACTGACTTACTTCTTTCCATCTTCATTTCTTCGTGATTGTTTATTCGTGAGATAAATATTATATTATTTACAGACATGAATCCTTGGACCCTCCATAAACATGATAATGTCTCAGTCATCTGTAAAAACTTGTTACAAGGCTGATAATGTTTATAATTTAAAAATCTAAATAAAAAGTTAAGAAATCCCCGACTTACAATTGTTGAGATTCCCTTACTTTTCCTGGTTATCATCAGGTCCTCCGGCTCCAGATTTAGGAAGGGCACTATGGTCCTATACATTAAATCCCTAACTCAAACCACCTAACTCTTACCGTTCCAGAGAATCCCATCTGACATCGTAAGACTCAATTTTATCTGAAGTGAATTCATCGGTTGAATTATGATGCCACAGTCAGATATACGCGTTAAACTTATTCCATATTAAGGTTGGAGCTAAAAAAGTGAACCAGTTTTCTCTCTCTTCATTCAGGTTGGAGGTAAACAAGTGAACCATTTCTCACTCCCCATTATGGTTAGAGGTAAAAAAGTGAACCATTTCTCTCTCTCTTCATTCAGTTTGGAGGTAAACAAGTGAACCATTTCTCACTCCCCATTATGGTTGGAGGTAAAAAAGTGAACCAGTTTTCTCTCTCCCCATTATGGTTTGAGGTAAAAAAGTGAAACAGTTTTCTCTCTCCGCATTATGGTTGGAGGTATAAAGTAAACTAGTTTTCTCCCGATTATGGTTGGTGGTGAACAAGTGAACCAGTTTTCTCTCTCCCTATTATGGTTGGAAGTAAAAAAGTGAACCATTTTTCTCTCCCCATTATGGTTGGAGGTAAAAAAGTGAACTAGTTTTCTCTCTCCCCATTCTTCAGAAAGGGCGGTGGCTCCCCTTTCAGTTCTATAGAGGGTTACTGTTACACCCTGTATATCTTATTTCGTTTAAGCTCTACACCCGCGTGACAGACGGACTGACTAACGATGACGGAGCGACAGCCATCTGTTTTTAACAGTTTTTTTCTCTCCCCAGAGCATCGTATTCCGAGTGCAGCGCCACCCTCGAGTCGTGGGGTTCGAGCAGTGTGTATCGTTCGGCGCGTTCAGCTCGAGCCGCCAGGAGGTCGCCTACAACGTGTTCTGTCTGTGCGCCATGTACTTCGTGCCTCTGGTCGTCATCACCGTGGCTTACGTGTGCATCTTCTGCGAGATACGACGGAGCAGCAGGGAGTTGGACGGTAAGTGTTTGTAGTAGTTTCCTAAAGTGGCAATCCCCGGGCGGCAGATGTCGAGAGATTGTTAGAGGTCTGGAGAGGTGGGGCGGGCAACCGATTGTAGATTGTGGAATTGAAATAAACCTATCGTGAAAATATACGGATTGCTTGTGAATAAAAAAATATCGCGCGCGTGAACATGTGACTTCGTTTGTTTCAATTGTTAAGAATTCAGTATTTGTTATTTTTTAAATACCTATTATTTAATTATTTTGTGGAACAACTATGTTGATATCTGTAACTTAATGTGTACTAGTTACAAAATATCGAGTAGACGCACATCTCTAAAAAAAGAGAGATCAGCTGTAGCTCGAGTGAGCGAAAAACATGTTTATTTTTGTTTTATACTGAAAATTATAATAATTTGTATAAGGAGAATCCCCAGTGATCTTATTTCAGCATCCGCTACACTGCCTAATTATTTTAAAACAATACTGATGAATCGCCAGGGTACCCAAAGCCATCTGATTTAATATGCAGCCATCATTTTGTTGGTGGCAAGAAATCAGACGAGCTAGCCAGTTCCAGCTTGAATTATGGAACTCTGTCCATGTTTTGTTTTTAATTCTTCTACATCCCGGACATGTACAGAAAATACCAACAATTTGCCTTTGGATACAATTTGTGGTTGAAATATTATATTGTGAGTGACTCACAAAGCTGGTTTTTATATACTCATTTCGAGCTGAATACGATATTTAATATTATGTTGGTGATTCAACATTAGAACACGACTGGCCTTGACAATGTGTACATGCCAGAGAGCAAAACAGTCCAACTATTTTCATAGTTATACTTATGTATATTTGATTTTCTAAGTGTAAGTTACAATCACCGATAGTTACAATCACCGATAGAAAAATCCTTTTACTTGTATTACGGCTTCAGAGATGTATATAGGTGGCGTACTTATGCATATTATGACGATTACAACTTTTTGAATTGTTGTATCTCAGAAACGGTGGCTCTTAGCAAAAAAAGTATTGATACCTTTTTTATAGAAAATTTAATGATCTACAATTTATGTCTGAGGTAATTTTACGAAAAAACTTACCGTTTTGGTTAAAATCGGGAAAAAGTCATTTTTTGACCGTTTTTTGACCTTTGACCTCATGTAAATTTTTTTCCGAGGACCGGAATGATTCGGAATTTTAAAATGTTATTTTTAGTTGTGTTTCGAACTATTTTACTCATTTTCTGCTGTATGTAAATTTACGTACCTTCACACTGATTTTTTGGTCTAATTTGACCGGACTATAGAGATACAAGAACAATTATATATTTATCATTTTATAATTATTTTTTTAGATTTTTAATGACTTATTTTTCTTGTTTTACAACAAAACTACAAATAAAAATCAAGTAAACAAACCCTGATGTATCCAAAATAAAACACACTTTTTATATAAATTTTACTTACTTCATTAGAGACCTAAGGATCTCAATGATATTATCGGCAATTTTGTTGTTCCTTCATTTCTTGCTCAGTAAACCTGTCCTTCACCTATTCACATTTATTTTTAAATGGGATTTATTATTATTTACTTAAATCTCCAGACTTTGGTATTTATTTATCAGCTAGTCTGAAAAAAATCTAATTGTTTTACTTGCCTTAAAATTATCTAATGTTGAAAAAAAATGAGAATGAAAAAGTTTATTCGCTTATTACAAGGCACAATAATAGGACCTCCGACTTACAAACTAGGTCGAAACCTGTATCTTGGAAGTCGGGACTCCGTCGCACTTTCCGTGCAAGAATATGACAATTTATAACATTACATTAGTAACTGTATACTGTACCTGAAAGGAATTTGGAACCAGTTAATCAAAAGGAATTTAGGAAGAGTGTGTGAGTAGGGGTGTATTAGGTTGTGTGGGAGTGTGTAATAATGTAAGTGTAGTGTAGGGTGAGTGGGACAATGCCCAATGCCAATGGGTGGATTGACAATGCCCATTTACAGCAGCTATTACTGACATGTTTTTAAAAACTGTGTTTACCCTTTGACAATGGGACAAGCAGCTAAATTACCATGTAATTATTATTAATTCTATTTTAATATGTATTTGACCATGCCCCTTTACAGCAGCTGTTAGTGTTTAATGATTATTATTTTTAATTATTAGGTAGGTACTTATGGGATTAGTTTTATACTGACTGTGGTGCAATGCCTCTGGTGCATTGTGCTGACGAGCCAGATATTAGTTTGTATACCATGCCTACACTATAAATTTTAAGTAGTGTATACTGACGTGTTTAAGTGTGCTGTAAGTACCAAAAAAACGAAATAAATGAAATGAAAAAGTGGGTGTTGAGTGTGGGAAGTTTAGTTTTTATCGCCCGGTGCACTTATCCCTACCAAGCTATCCCTACCAGTAGGGATAAGTGAAATTTTTTTCCACCTATTTCTACCGGTAGGGATAGGTGCACCCTCAAATTCCACATAGTGCTACTGAGGTACGTTGAAGGAATATTAAGTACAGATATATTTTCATGAATTTTGCTTGGGACAGTACACTAAGATAATAATTTATCAGGCTCCCTGCCCAAGAAGCTGACAAATTAAATTACGTGAGATGTAGCCCTCGGTTTCCGACGCTGCTATCTTTAAAAGTTTATCTGTTGAGACGTCTCTACTCCGTTCTGAAGGGTTTATCTTTGCCTTTTATGTTTTTGTCGGGCGAAGCGAAACGCTTTTTGATGGCTATCTATCTATACCCTGACCAGGAATAAAAAAAAACTGTCAAGATGGCGCCGTCGCCCCTGGTAGTTTTACAATCTGTATAATGGAGTGTGCTACGAAAAAATAGTATATAACTAATAGTAGATTTCTGGTTTCCAATATTCGATACATATCTATGTATCCAGGCGACCCTGCACATCTCCATTCTAATCTTAGAATGGAGATGTGCAGGGTCGCCTAGGGAGGTACCACCCTTTTACCTATTTCTGCCGCAAATCAGCAATGTTTACATTGCTGTGTTTGGGTTTGAAGGGTAAGAGAGCCAGCATAATTACCGGATCATGAGGCACTCCATCTAAGTCCTCAGGTTTAGCAGCATATTATATATATCCTTCAACTTTAAAAACAAAATTGATCTTTTGATTATTTTATGGAATATGGACTCTAGCTAGTATTTTATTATAAGAGCTAGAATTTTATTTAATGTTTTTATTTTATTGACTACTAAACCCGCATTTGACCTCGATCTCGCCTGATGGTAAGCGACGATGAGGTCGACGATGGAGCATGCGGGTCCAGTAAATGCCTATTCACTCTGGCCATGAAGATCCCAAGGTTGTAGGTTTCGGGAAATACAGACATGCATAATGAACGAAGAAGCAAATCGCTTCGTACGAACAGATTTAATTCGGCAATATGACAAGGGTTTTTATTACATACCTGTTCAGGGTATACCTAAAAACATGCTGGGTCTGTTTTGCTTCGCAAAAGGTTCCGTTTTTTCCCCTTCAGGGTACAGATCCCTCAAAATAAGTGGCTTTTCATATCGCCCGTCATGTTTCTGCCGCTGTCGCTTGTTTGACGCTGTGGGGATCGAATAGTGGGATCGAAAATAAATAATAAAAGAGTGTTTATCCGTTCACACATTAGTAAAAGGTTTGTTGTTTTATTCTAATTCTTATATATATTATATGCCGAAGCCAGCCGCAGACGAGACAGGGCGTCAACACCTGAAATAGCGCGAATAGTTATAAGGACGGCCATCGAAATACGTGGACGTTTAACCCAGGTTACGAATAACAGCTAACTTTATCAGGAAAACCTAAACGTGTACCTCTCAACCCTGAGCACGGGGAAGACACCACACACGATCGTGGAGGTCCACCTACACCCCGCTATAGTATTCTGAATGCGTCGTCAGAAAAACAATGAAAACATACCGACCTGCGTATTCCTTGTTTCACATCATTTTGACATCACAACCTTAACCAGAAAATGATCATCAGCACCGGTAAACCGCCCTGATTACCATCACCACCAGCTGGGATGCAGCTGACTGTTTTCTTCATATTATAACCTCAAAACCCACAGGCCGCCGCTCGCTCTCTGCCACTAGACTGACTTGCGTTTTCGTTCCACGCATTACAGCGCTGCATATTACCGTTTTTGAGGAACACTAGCGCCTCACTCTCCGACATATATAACACGTATTGCCCTATGTGTCGAATGAAATGGTCGAGACCTCAGCAATACGCTTTCAAAACACACTTTACACATACGTTTTACGTAAAAAAAGACAGATGACATCGTACAAATAGCAGGACATGACTGAATAAAAACAGCACAAGCCAGGAAAAATTGGCGTAAACTGTAGGACGCCTTCACCCAGACGGGGTTCTTATCTAATTAAATTATAATTGTATTTATAGATACTATTATGATTGAATGTTTAAAAATGTGACATATAATAACTTTTTTAAAATTTAATTTTAGAGGCTTAGGTAGGTACACGACAAAGTGACCGTGTCAGCCTCGTCAGGATCACTAAGAAAAGGGAAGGGAAGCTCAAGTATTATTAGAGTCAGCCCTCACTTTGAGAGTCAACTCAGCAAATAGCAGTAAGTGTTTCATATTATCAGATAAGGACTGACTCAAAATAATATTGAGCTTCCCATTTTGGAGCCTTTATTTTAATTCTAATTTATATAAGGACAATAAAAGGTTTTTTTATTAATTTTATTTTATGTAAAAGAAAACCTGCTTTTCCTCATTTGTGATGGTTAGTGGCCGGCCAACCTTTTCTCATAGATCGTCAGGTCGCCTTTGTACTCTGTATAGTCCTCTGACATGGTCAAATGACCACTGTCGGATACTTGGGTATCAGCAGCCGGGACCGACAGCTTTGTGCTTTCCGAGGCACGGCCCCTCTGTGTTTCACCAAGTACCAACAACCGCAAGTATTAACCGTTTACTTAAACGATTATAGGAATATATTGTCCATCTATTCTTCTTAGAGAGGTATTTTGTCCAGTCCACCGTTATTTTTTATATTCTACTTAAAAGTCAATTTTTGGGGTAAATTTTATAAATATCACCCGTCAAAGTTTCCATTTTTTTATTGTGATGAGTTTTTTTCGCAATTTCAGAGTTGGCCCCATAGTGAAATTTGTTGATGTACATTCGTGATTATTTGTGATTATTTGATGTACATTCGAACACTCCCCTTTCGGCTATATAGGGTTGTTTTTGTTACACCAGTACATCTATAAAGTTACAAATGAGGTCGATTAATCTTTCGGGACGTGTAATCAATAACATATTTTACGCTGCTTGCACATCACATACCCCAAATGTAATACCTGCCTCATAGAGGCCCGGAGTCGGAAATTAATTCCAAGTTACGGTTTTTTGGGAGGCTCGTAGCCGAGTTGCGAAAAGCGATTAGAGCTTCGATGGCACAGCGGCTAGGACATCGGAAACCCCGGTCCGGGTGGGAAACCGTGCAGTGCCATGTACCAATGAGTTTTTCGTATTTTTCGAAGACTTACGTACATTTACCGACTGCTCTAACGGTGAAGGAAAACATCGTGAGGAAACCTGCACACTGAGATGACCAGTGTCACAAATGGGGTAGGCACAAAAATCCTCAAGGGTCGAAGTGCCGCTGGGGTTATTCCCGGCCCCCTATCATAAGATAAAGATAAGCCGAGTTGCGAGCATGGTCGGAATGTGATCGTGCAGGTTAAGGAATGTTGGGCGCGGTCAGAATCAGGATGGGTGGGTGAGGACATTTTCATCAGAGTGGTTTGTTAGCTTGTCGTTAAGTATTATTATAATATACTAGTCAAGTAGGTATCTTATCTTATCTTTGGATGGGGGCCGGGGATCCCAGCGACACTTCGACCCATGGGGATCTTTTGTGTTCAACCCCTTGTACCTATCTCTTGACCACATCACCGAATATGTCGTGCATGAGCAAGACTATGCGTCTTAGTGGGAGGGATTTGAATTCCCTTGGGTCCGGATAGGCAGAGCCTAACAGACCCATCCTTTTTGCTGCGAAAGCGTCACATTCACATAGGAGATGTGAAACGGTCTCCAGTTGTTCACCACAGGCTCTGCAAGATGTGCTGTCAGTCGGCTTCATCTTGTGTAGGTGGGCATTGGTGCTAAAGTGACCGGTGAAGGCACCGACCAGTAGGCGGTCAAGTAGGTAAGTAGGTACTCGTATCTACTGAAAATAACTACAAAACTCAACCTGTAATTTGAAACGATTCTCTTGTAGGTAAATAAAAGTTCTTTGTTGAACTCAACAAGTATGGATGTTAATATAAGTAGGTCGAAGGTAGAAGTGGAGACAGAACTCGTACAACGACTTGTCTGAGCACAGAATACATGTTACAGTTTACAACTACAAGCGAACAACCTGTGAATTCTATTGTAGGTAAATCTTGAATTATTGACCTTCTATTGTAATAATCTATGATCGGAGTAGGTAGGGCTGTTTTTGGTACTTGCCACATACGGTCATAATATGGATAAGTATGCCCAATAATCCCGGGATTTCCGGATTTTTTTATTATTTAGATTTTTAACGTTATATTTGTTTTGATACACATTTAAGATTGGTGGCGAAATATTTTTTTTTAAGATTCAAGGCGCTAGTGTACCGATTAACTTCTTCGTAAGTTCACAATTTTTAAAAAATCGTAATCCGCCGAGTAAGGGCGAGGTTTATAAAAGTAATTTACAATATTTGCTCGATAACTTAAAACGAGATCCCGAAATCATATCCATATTAATATAACCTTTGAGGACATTGACCCGAAAGAGCCCTACCTACTCCGATCAGTGGTAATAATTATTGAAACTTGATTCATCTCACTACCGAACTACCTTTTCACATAGGAAGGCACGTCGAACTTTTATAAAAACCTAAATAAAATACTGATTCTCGCTGATGACAGTTGGAAGTCTTCCGATTAGTATCGGCTGAGTCACGGAGAGTACACAGAGGAGGACTTCAGACTTTCATCAGTGAGGATCAGTATTTTATTTAGGTTTTTATAAAAGTTCGACGTGCCTTCCTATGTGAAAAAGACTATAATAGTTGAAAAGTGTGAGCAAAAAATGTTAAAAGTTTTTTCTTTCTTTTTGGTCTTTATAGTATACGGACCCCTATAGATATGGCGAGGCCCGACTCACACTTGGCCGGTTTTTTGAAATATGGTTTACAGCTATTGGTCGCTTTCGATGGCATATCGTTCTTACAAATATGGTTTACAGCTATTGGTCGCTTTCGATGGCATATCGTTCTTACAAATATGGTTTACAGCTATTGGTCGCTTTCGATGGCATATCGTTCTTACACATCGCTTTTGTGCCTTAAAAATGTTTCTTTATTGGTAGTATTGCCGCATAAAATGATGCCCAGTATACATTATTTAGTCTGTGGTATCCAATACTCAGCATTGGATGCTTGAAAGCACACAAAAGATTGCGAAATTGGCAGATTTCATTCATATTAAACTCAGACGGGTTATGTTGTTGCGTTCAATGCTGTCATGGCATGTTCGTCCTATTTTATTGTATAAAAACGGTTTACAGTGGTTATTTTTTCGTAAAACTAGTGTATTTTACCTAAGAATCGGTATTAAGTGAATGTTGTATGAGACAGTGAAATGGGAGTGAAAATAATAATAATAACAGACGGTGTGGATCCGGCAACCTAACCTCCAATTGCACTTGGAATACAAGTCACTAGGCATTCCTAGTGCCAGCCCTGTAGTCTCGGGCGAAGAATAGAACCACTGTATCTCCTGCCTGTGTAAAAGGCGACTAAAAGAAGGGATCAGGGTCGCGGGCGGTCAAAGTGGGGGCTTTTGCCGTCCATTGGCGGGCGACCCTGGGGAAGGCAGCAACGTGCTATGGCTGCACGCTGCTGTGACGGGAGGAACCGGGAGGTGGAATGTACACCTCCCAGGAGGAGCCCAAGGCAAATGCTAGGAGGGCACCGGTGCGTTCCTCTGGAGATCCCGGAGCCCTCTGATAAGCACGAGGCCGGCCATCGAGGGGGTTTTAGTGAGTGGAAATCTCACATAACCCAGTCTCTCCCCCGGGAGGTTGGGTATCTTTCGAAGATTTCCTCCCCGTTACCAAAAAAAAGGCATTTCACCTGAAAGCATTTTTTTAGTGTACGCCAAATACACTTAACAATATTACCTACCTATACCTACTTGTAACTTTTTGCTCGTTTACCTGGTGACTTCAATATTGAAATAGATTAATAAATAGTAGTAACAAATCCTTTAAACATATGTGTAAAAAAATATTAGAGCTCTACTCATTACATACTCTTCTTCTAAGTCGTATTTTCCTCATTGCTGAGGGTAAGGAATTAATCACATAGAACGACTCTCGTGGCAGATTTAATGAGGTGGTTTGCCATTGCCTTCTCCATTTCACACACTGGTTATCTCAGTGTGCAGGATTCCTCACGATGTTTCCTTCACCGTCAGAGCAGCCGGTAAATGTACGCAAGTCTTTCGAAATTAACCGAAAAACTCATTGGTACATTCCATTGCCTGGTTTCGAACCCAGACCTCCCGCATGGGAGTCCGACGTCCTAGCCACGACGCCACCGACGGTCTACACAAAATTGTGTACCAACTTATTATAACATAATGTACATTCCTATTTGACAATGCCTTATGCAGCAGCCATATTTTTATTTTGACAATGCCCTTTTACAGCAGCTAGTACTGTGTAAGTAATAATTTAAATGTTATAATATAACGGATAATAATTGTTCCTTGACGTGTCTAAGCGTAACTTTGTTATCAAAAGATAAGAAAAAACTAAACTAAACTAAGAATAGGAGCGAATGTTACTTAGTTGAAATAATAAAGTATGGAAGAATACACTTTTCTGTTCCAACAAGAATGAAATAATGTTATGTAACCCACGCACGTCCGTGAATATTGTTTTAGGAACGTGTACCTACATAATTGATCTACGAGTCCTGTACTTAGATTACAAAGTCTCTTAGCAAACCTTTAAATATTAATAATTCTTGGTAATCAAAATCAAATTATTGTTTGGAATTTTGTAGTGTTCATGTTTATATAATGTTCATGTTTATGTCATGTTCATGTTTAGATCGACTTTTACTACCCTCTTTTAGTATACTCAAAGAAATTCTTTCGATGAAGGTATAGGTATATAGATAGATAGATTAATACTTTATTGAACACAAGAAATTTACATAGGAAAGGAAACACAGAATAAGTGTACAAAGGCTCAGAGCGATCTCTTCCAGGCAACCTGGGCGATAGAACATTTCGGAGAGTGCGCATCGAAATTGCACGACCTAATTCCAGCATCTCCATTCCGCCTTCGGGCTACCAGTCGCGGGGAGGGGTTCCATCCTTATATTGTTGATATCCCATCTGCTCGTACGAAGCTATTTGCTTCTTCGTTCATTATGCGAACGGCTAAGGAATGGAACAGCCTGCCGGCGTCTGTGTTTCCCGAAACCTACAACCTTGGGATCTTCAAGGCCAGAGTGAATAGGCATTTACTGGACCCGCATGCTCTATCGTCGACCTCATCGTCGGTTACCATCAGGCGAGATCGAGGTCAAATGCGGGTTTAGTAGTACATAAAAAAAAAAATATAAGAATTATTAATAGGTTACCGGCAGTATAGTGCAGAAAAGTGAAATATGAAATATTTATTAGTTTATATACTTTTAATACATAACATAAGTAAAGCTCTGTACGAATACCAAAATACTATGGCCCTAGCCATTAAACAGTACATTTAATATAATTACAAAATTATTGATAAGTACATAATAATATGTAAAAATGAATATAGTTATATAGAATATAATGTGGGTACCGTCAGTTATAAAATAAAATCAGTCTAACAAGCTGTGGTTTCACTTCATGGCAACAGCGGTGGTATAAAGACTAATTTTATTTTATAAATGACGGTACCCACATAATCATAATATATGGGGCAAGCCTATAGAATTATGGCAAAGGGACCGGTAGAAATTCAAGAGGTAACCACCATTCGGTAGAAGAAAGGAACGTTTTCAGGTGGTAAATTCCACCACGTTCGATGAGCGAATAACTTATATTCAACGAACTTTTTAATTCGCAAAAAAAGCTCCGATCACGCTTCTGACTACGTAGCTGTTCTAGCGACGATATGTCAACCTCATTATATTTTTTATTGCTCTAGCCACTTTTAAAGCTTCATAAAACCTGGATTACAAGTCGGATTCAAGTTAATGTTAAATTGGTTCTGTTTGTATCTGATGCCAGGGTAAGTAAGTAGATTTTATTTTATTTAAACACTTTTTTTATAAATAGGCTTAGACATAAGCACCTGATGGTATTTAATGGTCACCGTTGCCCAGAGATACGTGTAAAACTACACTTGCTACAGTATGTCCTCTAGGTGCCGGCTAGCAGGGTTCTAGGACTGTCTGCAGATAAAGTAATAGAAGAACTTGGTAATACATATTATATTTTAAGAAACAGAACACAAAAAATAGTAAACGTAGAAAATAGGTAGTAGTAGGAGACAAAAATAAAACAGAGAAACGTCAGTTCAGGACAAAGTACAGAGAGAAAGTGCAAAATACGAAGAAAACAATGAAATTAATGTTTATTATGAATATGAATATAGGAATATGATTTGAATTTTGAAAATATAGATGAAGAAATGAGAAAGCCACGAAATGAGGTGAGATAAACGCTAATGATGAGGTTGAAATTGATGGCAAGGAGGTTGATATGGACGATGAAGCCGACATCGTTACACACTTCGTAAAATATAGAGCGTCGGTGGCACAGTGGCTAGGACACCGGACTCCCGTGCGGGAGGTCCGGGTTCGAAACCCTGCAGTGCCATGTACCAATGAAGTTTTCGTATTTTTCGAAGACTACGTACATTCCGACTGCTCTAACGGTGAAGGAAAACATCGTGAGGGAACCTGCTCACTGAGATGACCAGTGTGTAAAATGGGGTTGGCACAAAATATCCTCAAGGGTCGAAGTGCCGCTGGAGTATTCCCAGCCCCCTATCATAAGATAGTAAAATATAACAATTTTGCGAATTTAATTTTTTTTTTTTTGTACAGTCGTCAACAACCTACCCAAAACATCAAAATTTAAGAATCTAAAATGTATCATATTGCGCAGGAATAAGGTTAAGATTTAATCAAAGGTTTTTGACAGATGGTGTACTATAGCTTGTGTTCGACTTTACATTTAGCCTTAATGTACGGTTAGTTTGTTGTATATATGTTAGGTTCTTGTAACGCTGTAATCAAACATTTTGAAAGTCACCCTATGTAGATTGGTCGCTAGAGAAGTTTTCTATAGAAACCGCGTCTACCAGTTGGCGCATGCGATGTGAGCTTTTTACCATACATTAGTCGGGCACTGAAATGTCAAAATAATGTATGGTACTGGTTGCTCACTAATTTTATTTAGTAGTATATAACATATGCTTAAATTCCTACTGGTGTATGGACTACGAATCCTTTGTAATCTTACCGCACAAATAAACTATTCTTACTATTATAGTGCTTTTTCACAAACCCTTTGTCTCGCTATCAGTGCCCACGTCACCATTCTAGAGAAGAGGGCGATAGGTACCTACTATAATGGTTCAATTTCTGTGGGTGTAATACATGCCTTCAGCTCTTAAAGAGGATTGAGTTTTCAGCCTTACTCGTATATATTTTATTTAAAGCCTTAAAATGATCGTAATGGGTGCCGCAAAACACTGTTACAGTAACGACATATTTAATTTAATGTGCCATGCCGGGATAGGGTGATAGATAGACAGATAGAAACACTTTATTGTACACAAAATCAGGAAAAGTAAAAACTACAGGAATAATAACACGAAATGTACAAAGGCGGCCTTATCGCTTAAAGCGATCTCTTCCAGGCAACCTCTGAAGTTAATTGGACATTAAAGATATTAGCGACAGTGTAGTGTGAGGATATGAAAAAGGTCACTATTACTTAATATACAGTAAATTTAGTAAAATAAAAGTAATATGATATACATAAATAAATATGTAGGTATACTAAAATAGTTAAATGCATAGATATACATAATATAAATAAATAAACATATATAATAGATAGTAAACAATAAATAGGTAAATATACATAATAATGAAAATAAAATGCACAACTACAACGACAAATAATGATGAGTGAGACCCGCTTTAAACGAAGCCAGGGATTCCGAATGCCGAATTCGACGAGGAAGTGAGTTCCATAGGTGTGCTGCCTTGACAGCAAAGGAGTCAGTGTAGTATCTGGTACGACATAGTGGAGCCTTTAGGATATTATCATGGCTGGATCTGAGAGCGACATCATGATCAGAGCCTAGGAATGTGAACATGGATTTCAGGTACGCGGGAGTGATAGGACTGTACAGGACATTAAAAAGGAGGGAGAGGAGATGAAAGTTGCGACGGAGCCGAATTGGGAGCCATTTAAGCTGAACGCGGAATTGTGTAATGTGATCAAATTTACGCACACCAAAAATAAATCTGATGCACATGTTTTGTAGACGTTCAAGCTTGTTGAGTTGCTCCACCGACCGTGAGGTCCAGGAAACAGGAGTCGGCGTAGTCAAGGATGGGAAGGAGAAGGGATTGCGCGAGCTCGGTTTTCGGTTTGATTGGAAGCAAATTTTTCCACCGCCTCAATGATCCCATTGCAGCAAAGATCTTACGGCTAATCGATTCCACGTGAGGCTGCCAAGACAGTCGACCATCGATCAAGACCCCCAAATTTTTTACGACATCACTGAATGGTACCATTGTGCCATTAAAAGGGACAGCCGGTAAATCGTCGAGTGAGATCCGAGTTGCTTAGACCCACCCACAATGATGACCTGAGATTTGCTGGGGTTAACGCTCAGACCATAAGACTTAGTCCGATCGTAGATCACAGTCAAGTCAGCATTTATCCGGTTTATCGCTTCATTAATATAATAATTATGAAAAAATGGGGAGATCCGGAAAACGATTCATAATCTGTGCGAATCTTTCTTTTCCTACCTAGTTCGGAGGTCAGCGTTTATTGTAAACTAACTGGTTGCTCACTAATTTTATTTAGTTTAATATAACCTATGATTAAGTTCTTACTTGTGTATGGACTATGAATACTTTGTCGTCTTACCGCACAAATAAACTTTTTGTTATTCTTATTCTTTCTAACATGAAGAAAGTACTTTTGAAATTGAAAAAAAATATTCCTTTACCACATATTAATTATCATTTCACATTAAACTATAACCTCCACACTAGGCGTTGCCTGTGTCGTGGAGATTACATACACACACTGACCACTTTACAATGTTATGTGTCAATCTAACATTCAAATTCTAGAATTACAATTTAAAATTACAATTTAAGTTTAAGAGATTATATGACTATTATAAATGTATAAAATATATTAATATATACATTTATATATCTAGGTATATTTATTTATTATATATTTATAATATTAAAGCTAATTATGTACATATATGCATTAATTAAAACAAATAAGTCACAGCTTCAATTACACAAACGTCCCCTAGATAAGATATTTGTACTCAAAAGCTTACTTACTATAGATATTGCTTTATTCCTTGGATGAAAGTCTACAGATGAAAAAATTGTCTCCCCTAGGAGCGCTCCAAGCTCCAAATCGGCGCGTTTTGAGCCAGAGACGGGCAAAACCTGTGTCAACCTGGCCTTATTTGGGGGTCGAAGATTTCGGAGGGGGAGGCTTATTTCTGTGACCCCCTGCGACTGATTTCAGGCATATACAGTACTATTTGTGGTACAGTAAACTGGAAATAAGCGTCTAAACCTTCTCTATGTCAGCTTCTACGATATTTTTCTGTTTCTTCGTTGACTAACTACGAAAAAATTGGGGAGAGCTTTCTGGGAAGAGGAGAGGAACTAAGAACATTTTATCTGTCGCTAATCTCTTTAATGTCCTACTTTCTTGAATCGCACCACTCGTCTGCGGCTCAATTTCCACCAGCACTTTCTAAAGCCTTGGGTGTCTACCACGACCCGTTTTACACGAACGTTTCTGCCACGCACCTGTAAAATGTGGAACTCCGTTCCACCCGACGTTTTTCCACAGCGCTACGACATGGGATGCTTCAAAAAGAACGTTTAAAAAGTCCTCTCCCTCCACGGTCGGCAACAACGTGTCTCTAGGCGACGATGACTACTTACCATCAGGTGGCCCGTCTGCCTGTTTGTCGTAACTAATTTATATTAAAAAAAAGTCCAATTAACTCCAGAGGTTGCCTGGAAGAGATCGCTTTAAGCGATAAGGCCGCCTTTGTACATATCGTGCTATTATTCCTTTAGTTTTTGCTTTTCCTGATTTTGTGTACAATATAGTGTTTCTATCTATCTATCTAACATTTGAGTACTAATTATGAGGTCAAAATATTTGTATGGTCTTCTCGGAAACAGACCCTCCCTCAGATTAATATTATATCTAACTCTAAGTGTAAAAAAAAACCGCTTTTCATATTAAATGCCGACGTGCAAATACGCGAAGAGGGCTTTTACTAACAATGGTTCTTCCGACTTTGTCTGACGGAGCAATTATTTGGACGATTAATTAATGCAAACAGCCATTAAAAAATCCTTTGCGAATAATTCACAGTAAATTATTAGTCCATGAGCCATAGTATATTCATATATTTTTTTTAAGCAAGCCCACAGATAACTTAAACATTTAGATTTTTTTAATATGCGTGTCACCCACATACATATATTCAATTCAATTTCTATTCAATTATTCATTCAATTCAATTGAGGAGCTCGTAGCCTAGTTGCGAGCACGGTCCGAAAGTGATTGTGCAGGTTAAGCGACGTTGGCGCGGTCGGTACTTGGATGGGTGACCGCTAGTGGTATATTTCATCTGAGCTCCTCCGTGCCTCGGAAAGCACGTTAAGCAGTCGGTCCCGGTTGTTGTCGTTCGACAGCAGTCGTTAAGCCATGTCAGATGCCCACAGGCGGCCTGAACAACTCTGACAAATAGGTTGGCCACTAACCATACGATAAGCAAGCAAGCAATTTCAATTCAATTAATTTATTGGAATAACAATACACATTGCGTGCGAATTAAAGCTTAAGACTAATTAAACATTTAATAATTACAAATGTCAAACTAGTGTCTAATAAAGTTAAGTAATAAATTGTCAAAGCAAAAATTTAAATTTAAGTGCATTATGCAATATTACATATGTCACATATTAAGCAAACAATAATTAAAAGTCCTCTATCGAATAGCAACACTTTTCAACAAGTAGAGCTCTTGAAAATGAAAATGAAAAAGTTTATTTACTTATTATAGGGCACACAGAAAAAGGACCTCCGACTTACAAACTAGGTCGAAAACCTGTATCTAGTAAGTCGGGATTCCATCGCACTTTCTGTGCAAGCAAATTACAAATTATATACTTAACCTAAAAGGAATTTGGAAAATTTAATCATAAAGGAATTTAGTAAAGATAATGGTAAGAGTGAGTATGGGTGGGGGTGTGTTAGGTTGTGTGGGAGTGTGTAATGTGTAAGTGTGCATATGTAGTGTAGGGTGAGTGGGGGTGTCTGAGTGTGGGAAGTTAAGTGTTAATAATCTGAAGAACGTAATGAGTTTAGTGTGTAAAATTGTGTAATATGTATACCTACGTACGAGTATATTAGAATTATATACAGTTTACATCTCCCTGTAGTAATACCTACCTGTAGTTAAGTAATCCGAGTTCCGTGGTAGGGTCGGTGGCACAGTGGCTAGGACACCGGACTCCGATGCGGGAAGTCCGGGTTCGAAACCGTGCAGTGCCATGTATCAATGAGTTTTTCGTATTTTTCGAAGACTTACGTACATTTACCGACTGCTCTAACGGTGAAGGAACACATCGTGAGGAAACCTGCACACTGAGATGACCAGTGTGTAAAATGAGGTAGGCACAAAATATCCTCAAGGGTCGAAGTGCCGCTGGGTTATTCCCGGCCCCCTATCATGAAATAATATCAGAAGACCGTTACCGTGCTTTAAATTAAAATATAGAGCGAGGTTAATGGAGAGACAAAGACAGACAGAAAATTTGAGTCATCCTTATAGAAATATCGTGCGGCTGGCTTCTATGCTGAAAGACTCCAAGAATTAGTTATTTTATTCGTTACAATTACACTATCTCACGCACACAAACTGACACACCCTCCCTGACATCCACAACACACACACAAACACACACACGAACAAACACACACAAACACACACACCCACCCACACACACACACACACACACACACACACACACACACACCCACACACACACACACACACACACACAAAATATGTATCACAGGTCATTAGTGCAATTTATTTATTAACAGCGCTGCATATTTGGTACCCGAGTATGTCAGCATTTGCTGACTTTCCCCCCTTTTGCCAAATATACATTACATATAATATAATGCGTTGTACTATAATTTTAAATTTATATGATTTGGCAATAAATATATTTCTATTCTATTCTATTTCTATTCTATTCTAAGATAAAAATACCTACCTGTAGTTTATTTAATGAGCACATACCATAAAACATTACTTAGATTGTCGCAGTTGTTAGTTAGTTAACTTTATATAAGGACTGGCTGTGTATCAGCGCTGTGTGTTACACGCAAGTGTTATTCACTTAACTAATGTTCGGTCAACGATCTATAATAATGGCGTAGGTAATTTGCAAGCCATCTCTTGTACTATAATACAATACAATATCATTATTAATAACAACAAGTTACACGTCAATTTTCCAGTACAACAATACTCATACTTATAATGATAACAATAATAAAAATTTAATCAATAAATAATTTAATCGTTTCCAACATTCAATAATGAATTTTAAAAAATATATGTTATAATAGCAGGTACATATTGTAAAGATAGGTATGCCATGACGCTATGTGAGGAAAACCCGCCCAAAGCCTTCCTACCACTACACATACAACAGTGCCGGACAACTCTACTGCGATCGCTGTGACCGGGTCTTCAAGAGCAAGTTCGGATTCGCCAGCCACACCCGAGCGCTTGCTAGGAACTGAAGGGGGTCGCCGTCGTCGGTTTCGACGAGGAGGACTATATATGTAAAGATAGGTATGATGAATAATATTTTAATTTTAGAAATTCGTCATATGTATAAAAAGATTGCTTGGCAAGCCAATCACGTAATTTCTTTTTAAAAACAAATAATATTTGGTGGGTGCCATTTTTTCGCTTGGTTATCTTTCCATATTCTTTAGTTCGTTGGAAATAATGATGACTTGTACTATTGTCCCAGCAAAATGCTGAATAACGCACTCCTTACAGCACTTAAGAACGAGTAGGTATATGCGATTTACAATTGTGGTCCGGTGGATAAACCCAAATGTCGTCTAAAAGCTCCGTTGCTTCGGGCATGTGGAAAGAATGAAAGCGAGTGGAAGTAAATGCCGCGAGGTCGTCCAAGATTGACCTTTAATAAAGGTCAGATTGGTAGAGTGCTCTTATATTTTAATTTTAAGAGCATTTGACCCCAACGGTGAGACGACAAATGAGAAGTAGAGGAAGCAAGAGAAACGTGCTAAGACGGAAATTGGTGGCGCACCGTTCTCTCTGCTTACCCCGCAAAGGACATAGCGTGAAGGTATATATGATGTAAAAGCATCTGCCTACGGGCCTGTTTTAATATTGAATATGACTCACATTCCCTTGACCCTTAGAGTCCAGGCATTCCAAGCGTAGACAACAGAGTTTGGCAGTTCCTGGGATATCTTCATACTTTATTCAAAGCTCGACCCCTTCGCCGATCTCCTATCCAGTCTTGTAATGAGTGTGAGCTTAATTAATATTTGATAAGGGTGCGCATTCGTATGTTGGCCAGGGTCTAAGTTAGGTAGTCTAGCGCCCTAGTTCATTCAGTTAGCGCCCCTAGTTTACGATAATTACATTTCACTACTTAAAAGTAACTATGACTTAGAGTAAGTTCACATGCATATGTGGCAAAAGAGTCCCTGACTCAGCATTATGCTGTGAGGATATGGCTAGACGCTAGCCACCGCCGCAGCGCTGGTCTTCAGTCAGGGCCCGGTGACATGACGCCACGGTACGTAACGGTGAGACAGCTGTCAGCATTGCACAACTATATAAACATATCTCAATACAAAATCAGTGGTTAATCAGTGTAAAACAACTACTTCCATTCTAATGTTAGGTACATTTCGGTTCTACAGAAACAACACAGATTGAATAGGTACCATGGAGATCGAACAGGTAGCGCCCTCTGTATTAAATTTTAAGTAAAATATGTAACTTTATTTCATTTTTATGTGCTTTTATGTACAATAAATATGCCTTAAACTTTTTACAAAACTAAACGACTGCACTTTTTGTAGGTCATAACTACTCATAACTAACTAAATGATCATAACTATAGTCCATTTCGCTTAATAGTTAAGCTCGGTACACCCAAACTGATTGCAGGACTGCGGGTGTTGAAATATAAAATAGGAAATTTAATCATACACATAAGGAAGCACATAAGGAATCTTCTGTTGTCGCAGCGGCGGCGGCGCGGGCGCAGGCGACATTTTCAAAGAACGAGCTTATTTAATGAATGGACTTTACAACAGCCCCAAAGTCAGCCATAATGTGCGTAATGAAATTTATAATGTTGTTGAAACATTATTGGTGTCAGATACGATTACGAAAGTGTTGATCGGGATAGATATAACTTAACCACTGTTGTTTTACAACTCTTTAAATTTCGTAGAATATTTTTGTCTTAGTTTTTAATGGAGAACAAAAATTAATATAATTTTAATACTCTACAATCGCTTCGTAAGGTGCTATAGCTGAAAGAAAATAAGCGGCGCAAGAAACAACGCCCCATCACTGCAGGGGTGCCCTGCAGTCCAACCCTGGCTATACCTCCTTCACAGAACGACACTTCCCTTTCTTCCTTGTGTGAAATATCCAGAATATTTCATGAGACCACCGGTTTTATTCCGTTCGTGTTTACTTCTGTTCAGGGTGAATCCTAACTTGTAACTAGCTAGTCCGCCATGATGGAGCAAGTATCAAGTTGTCAATACTCCCCTAAATCAAAGGTTTGCTGGAAGAGATCTCAATGGGATAGGTCCGCCTATGTAATGAGTAGTTCATGTATCGTAATTTTTGTGTACTTGTAGATTATAAACAATACAAACTTTTTTCGCAAAGAAACCGCTCTAGTGTCAAACTTTTTGTGCATGATTCGAGTTGAGATCATACCAAGTCAAATTCATAAAAGGTAGAACTATGATTAACAGATCAGACAGGGTTCAAATCAAGTTCAAAACATTGTAAACTATATCAGGCCTAGATCAAACCAGTAAAATAAATCAAGACTGAATTCAGCCCATCGGTAGACTAAGCAATAATTAGGTAATAAAAATAAAATCAAGAATTAGAAAAATGCACAAACTTCTATCTTATTCTATTTTCTTACCCATATGGTCTCTCTCTATAGTATTAGTTATATATTTAGTTGCAAAGCCCTTTTAATTCTTATCTATATTTATATACTCTTCATACTGTTTTCATCTAGAGGGCGGCGGCGGACGTTTGTTACCACCTCGGGATAGAATATAGGCAGAAGAATATGTGGGCTATTCCATTATACACTGGGACGCAAAATAACGGGTCACTTAGAAAAACCGTGATATCTCCCAAAGTTGTAGAGATAGATCGTTCGTATAAATAGTATGTTATAAGTAGAGTAGTGAGTATTATAAACCTCAAATGCAGTTTCATCTGTAAAAGTTTCAGTTAACAAAAAAAAACACTGAATTTTTGAAAAAATAATAATTGGGAAGTAAGAACAACAACATTTTTGATCACTTTTATTTTTACTACGTCAAACCGAGTTGTCATTATAAACAATTCCTTGACTAAAATCTCACTACTCAGTGCAGCATCATATCACTACCACCTGAAGAATGTACACGAATCATTGCTATGGTACAAGAAGGAAGAAGTCAGCGTAGTACTGCTAAAACAGTGGGATTACACGGTTGTACAGGGTTGGACTGCAGGGGGTGCGTGATGGGGCGTTGTTTCTTGCACCTTACGAAGCGATGGTAGAGTATAAAAATACATTAATTAAAATTGTTCTCCTTTTCTTCAAAACAAGCTTGTTGATATCATTCTCCTGACGTCTATATACTCTTCGTCTCCCATCATGTGTAAAACAAAATCTGGACTCATCAGTAAACATAACCCTGGACCAATCATCTTCTGTCCATCGGACGTGCACTCGAGCATACCTTAATCTGGCAACTCGATGTTCCCTGTTAAGTTTGGGGTCATTTGCTGGCCTATGAGGCTTCATATCAGCTTCACGAAGTCGTCACAGTATTGTGTCAGAGCTCACATTGTTGTGTCGAACTTCTTGAAGTGGGTTTCGGACCTGAACGTGTGATGTTGGTTTCTTAGCATAGCGCTCACGATGCAGCGGTCATCTCGAGTAATTGTGCACCCTGGCCTGCCATTTCCTGGTCTTCTAATGTTCATGCCGGTCGCTTGAAATCGCTGGCGTACTTTTTGGACCGTAGATCGTTATCTACGGTCCAAAGAGTACTCCAGCGATTTATGTCCTTTTTTATGTATTAATACGAGTAAGTCATCTTCAACATACTACAATTTCAGAAACAATCTCATATATTTAATGAAATATCATTGTTTTTTAAGTGACCCGTTATTTTTGCGTCACGTGTAGCTCGGAAAGTGCTTATGAATATGAATAAGCTTTGTTTTGAAATAATAGTGCTTTTTCTGGTTCCTAGAAATCAGATTACCGGGAAAATACCTAGCCCTAGCTTTGATTTACTCACGGGCCTATTTTATAAGGTTAGACTTTGGTTAGACTCACTAAATCCTTTGTTTCATAATAATGAAAAGTACCTTTTTTATAATAGGGTCAGAATCACTAAGTCCTTTGTACATAGTAACTATAAGTATATTAATAGTAGTAACTAGTAAATAGTATATTAATAGTAGTAGAAAGTATATTAATACTGCATTCACACTAAAATTAAAAGAAATGCTGGTGCGGAGCGCATTTTTTAATTAAAATTGAAATTTATTTTATTTTATTATGGTTTATTGTATATTATATGGTTTATTATGGTTATTAAAAATTCAATTTAAATAAAAATGGTTTGCAATGTAATAAATGATAAATCACGTATAATGGTTTGTGATGTAGGTTATGTGACCATCTATTATGTCAGTAAGATAATTTTATTTATTAATAAAATTTCGTCAATAAAAAATAATAATAAAAGGCTTATGAAAAGCCTTAGTCAATAATTCCGCCCCGTGTCGACCCCGGCGCAAAGGTCCCCATGACGCTCGCGGCATTGCCACGCTGAATCGCCACGGCCAACCTCTGCACCAAGAACGACTCGGAGCGGGGTACCCTTATAGGATCACTTTGTTATCCGTCTGTAAAGACCATTTTTAGGTAGGTACCAGTCTCCAATTGTTGGGACCTTACATATAGGGGCGGGGTTGTATCAAGTTGGGGGTGGACCCCCCTCCCTTCCCCCCTTTCCCAATCCCCCGATGTACCTACCCAAATATTTTAAGTCCATTGTTAAATCGCAACTCGTCTTGGTTATCTAAATTACTAGTAAATTGCAAACACTCAAAAACATAAATAATAATAAATAAATAAATCATTTATTTACATTTTTGGTCCAATACATACGATGTTTGTAACATGGCAGGCAATATAGCAAAAAATGTTTCGTCAAGTTTAAGTCAATATATAATTGTAGTCATGGACAAAGAAAAAAAAACACTGTCCTCAAATCAAACGTAATTCTCCTGGATATCCCTCAAACATAACCTACAATGACTGTAGCAGTTTTCGCTCACTACATTAGAGTATGTACAAGTCTGTTTCTGTTACCATTTTGTACGAATTTTTGGTGAAATAGTCCAAACACCGTGTTTCGTATTCGTCTTAGCACCAATTTAGAAAATTTTTCAAAATTCAATTTTCGCGATTCAAAACAGATAGCTCTGGACAATTCTCAGCGCGCCAACTAGCAGCGCACCTAGCGGAAAAAATCCGCAACTTAAAAAAGATTGAGAGAAAAGCATGGCGCCGTCGGCCCGCCGCTCCGATAAAATAATTCATCAAAACCCCAGAATCTCGTGCCACACATAAATAAACTTCTCCAAAATCAACAAAAAAACACTCCAGCGCCGATCTGGACAAGATTCAAAAAGAAACCAGCTCTTGGAAGACCATCAGAGGGCCCTCAAGGATTCTTGGCTGCGGCTGCGCTGGTGAGTCTAAAAGTTCTCCGCTATCTGATCTATCGACCCTATTTTATAACACACCGTCAAAATAACCCGCGATTATAGTCTTCGTTCAAGAATTTGAAATCCAGAAAACTGTTTTTTTTACCGTCATGATTGTAGTATTAATATTTATATCTAGGTTTGTATACAAAGTTTGTCTTTTAAAAATACATTATCTCTACTAAAGTAGAGTTAAACTGGAAAATCAAAATTATTATTAAATATCGAATTATACCACCATACCACGACCCACTACAATAAATTTCCGCAATATTACCAGCTCAAAGTAAAAATCCAATGCCTCATACGTCTCCTATACTGTCTGATAATCATAATAAAATATGCTGTCAGCTGTCACTGACATTTTAATAAATCTCATGTCGGTAATAACAACACCCGTCGGGAAATCATTGAGCAAAGAATCTCATCGAGCAAAATACTCTTGAATAGTCTTTACATTATACGATAACGACACACCGATATGTGTGGTGTCGTAGACGACATGTGTGAAAGCGTCTAGTATGTACTAATGAATGAATGAATGAATACTCTTTTTTGCACAAAATTAGTATGATACTATTGGTCGACCCTCCAATCACTACCCGTCAAACAAAAAAGACGACAACGTACCCGCGCACCACCGGTCAGAACAAGCTTTGTCTGACACCAGTACGGTTTCTTAGGCCCATTTCTTTATAGATATTTCAACGATGTCCATGATATTACTAAATTTAGTAGGCACTCTTTAAAACAAATTCTTAAAATCCACCTAGAATGAATTTAGCTACGATCAAACCGACAAACTATTACGTCCACAACAATAATACTTCACTCATCTACAGCATGCACACATACATACTTTCACACTCACCCTCTCACACATAAACATACACACCCTTACATACACTCCCATCCCCAAACACACCCTTACACACACCCTTTCATTCCCCCTTACACACATTCACACGTCTTCGAGTATAAAATAATAATTAAAAAATATATATTATAATAAATTGTAATTTGTGACTATTATAGCTTGGTGTTCAGTAGGGGGCGGTATTTGTCCCACGGATAGCTACCAAGTTGGGATGAATGCTGACCTGTATTGAATACCTTCTTTTTGGGAAAGCACTGTCTCCCAAGATACAGGTTCGCCTAGTTTGGGAGTCAGGGTATTGTTCGATTTACTAATTTGTGATGTTTTCAATAAAGATTATTTTATTTTATTTATTTAATGCGTACAAAACGATTAATACAATCTAGGGGGGAATCTAGGCGGTCTTCCAGACAACCTTTTGGTGGAGTAATTTTGGTGGAAAAAGGTAGGGTGTACACCGTTTACAATAATACAATATAAACAAATATATTTATGTATACTTATACATAAAATGTCTACATATACACATACATAATACTAAAATATAACTAGAAACCAAAGTTGTGGAAAAGTAAGGAAGGAAGAAGGAGTCATTGGGATAAATAGAGAGCCTTAACCTGTGCTTTGAAAATGTCTAAGGATTTGGCTTGTCGTATGAACACGGGTAAAGAATTCCAGAGACGGATAGCATGGACAGTGACGGATTGGTCATAAAATGTATGAGATGAGAAGCTCGTAGCCTAGTTGCGTTGGCGCGGTCGGTACCGCTAGTGGCATATTTCATCTGAGCTCCTCCGTGCCTCGGAGCACACGTTAAGCAGTCGGACCCGGTTGTTGTCGTTCGACAGCAGCCGTTAAGCCATGTCAGATGCCTACGGGCGGCCTGAACAACTCTGACAAATAGGTTGGCCACTAACCACACGATAAGCAAGCAAGCAATGTATGAGATTCTACAACCGACCGACGATATTAAAGGGTGGATTTGAAGTAGCTGTTATTGGATTTATATGGATATCATCATCATCAGCCTATCATCGTTGTTCCCACTGTTGGGGCACAGGCCTCCCTTTGTACAAGGTGGTACGGGCCATGATCCACCGAGCGGGCCCAGGGCTGATTGGTGGTTTTCACACGCCTTCGAAGACTTTTCTCATGCAGGTTTCCTCACGATGTTTTCCTTCACCGTTAGAGCAGTCGATTAATGTATGTAAGTCTTCGAAAAAATCGGAAAAACTCATTGGTACATGGCATTGCATTATTTCGAACCCGGACCGGGCGCATGGGAGTCCGGCGTCCTAGCCACTAGGCTACCAACGCTATGATACTGGATATGACCAGTGCAATTTGTTATTCAAGTAACAGACAATAAGCAATTGAAATAAAAAAAACATAAGTTATGGACATAGCTCATAAGATTAGCAAGCTGAAGTGGCAGTGGGCCGGTCACATCTGTCGCAGAACCGACAACCGCTGGGGTAGACGAGTTCTGGAGTGGATACCGCGTTTGGGCAAACGTAGTGTGGGACGGGCGTCCCTGCTAGGTGGAGCGACGATCTGCGCAAGGTGACTGGCAGCGACTGGATGAGAAGAGCCGAAGATCGGGCTCAATATCGCGCCCTGGGAGAGGCCTAAGTCCAACAGTGGACTAGAGTAGGCTGCTAATGATGATGATGATATATGCGAAGTCCCAGGAAAATTTCGATAGCGCGTTCTACACCGATGTGAGTAGGTACTGATCGTAGTGGCGCGTCGTGCGTCGCCACAAAACTATAAGGGTTCCTAATTATACATGGAATCTTAAAAATGCAATTCTTCATTCAATTTTCTTGATCTGATTGATTTAATTGGCCTTGATCTTTATGGAATGGATGTCGAATTTGGCAAATATATATTCGTTTACCTATATATTCTGACTTGTGCGTGACATAATCTGATTTCCGTACAAATTGGTACAGATACGCTCTCACGTAATTTGTAAATTACGCATTTGCTCATGTCATGTGACTTGGCATACATTAACTTTATCAGTTTACATTGGTATCCAATACTTAACGATATACAAAATCAGTCTCATGATTTATTTCATTGAATTTGCTAATCAAATTGCCACTTTCATTTTAAAATTTTAGAAGTTACCGTTCGTACAAATAAATTCTGGGTACATACTGTTATGTAGGGAAACAATCAAACGCCAGAGCTCCATTAGGACTGCTCACTTTATTGAACGTACGGTAGATATAACTTATATCTACCTACATACACAACACTGTCCTCTCTCTAAATTAACATCCTATAACTACATATAGCAACAGTAAGATACATATAAAAGAACAAATAGGTAACAATGTAAATAAGTAGGTAAGAATATTTTCTTTTTTTGTTATCTTTTCTAAGCAACGAGTAGCAGCCTTCCTGCGTCGGCGCCGAGGAGTCCCGGGACTCTTGGGGACCTGCAGCCCAGGGGGTGACGGCGCGCGGACCGGCGGCGATGGGGCACGCGCCTCTTCGTTGTCACTCAAATCCGCGGCTAGCGAAACTTCGGGCGACTCCTCTTTGCAGCCGCCCATTTCTCCTCATCATCGACGTCCTCCTTCGCTTCCGACCCCGACGTGACAACCTCAGAATCGACCCTTTCACGCGTCGTCGGAGTACTTTTCTCGGAAGGAAGCAGAGCGAGTGAATGTCTCGACCTGCGCGAGTTTCTAGTCAAGATCTGATCGATATGACGTTTGTGAACGCGTCCGTCGTCCGTTTTTACTTTATAAGACACCGGCCCCGGACGTTCTACCACCTCGCCCTCCGCCCATTTCCTTCCGTACTTGGAGTAGTCGCGCACGAGCACGCGGTCGCCGGGACAGGCCTCGCGCAACGCGCGCTCACCATCCCATCCTCGTCGCCAGTGTTATGTAGGGAATCAATCAAACGCCAGAGCTCCATTAGGACTGTTCACTTTATTGAACGTACGGTAGATATAACGTATATCTACATACATACAACACATACCTTGAGTATAGTGCCATCTCAAGAGCGTCGGTGGCACAGTGGCTAGGACACCGGACTCCCATGCGAGAGATCCGGGTTCGAAACCGTGCATGTACCAATGAGTTTTTCGTATTTTTCGAAAACTTACGTACATTTACCGACTGCTCTGACGGTGAAGGAAAACATTGTGAGGAAACCTGCACACTGAGATAACCAGTGTGTGAAATGGGGAAGGCAATGGCAAACCACCCCATTAAATCTGCCACGAGTGTCGTTCTATATGATTAGATGAGTACTGCAAGACAGCCGTTGGCTAGTGCAGGTGCCAGGATTTGATTTTTGTAAATAGATACCTACCTACTTGTTTTAAATTGTATTGTATTGTATTTTAGTATTATGTATTATATAAGCTTTGAATATATTTTTTTATTTTGATTAATTCCTTAGAATGATCACGACCCTCAGCAATGAGGAATACTTTATTTTATTTTATTTGGTTACCTTACAGCCTTATTTACAAGTTACATATACATATAAAAACAATAGCCATTTATAAGCTTCCAAAGTTAATAAAAAATTAATAATAAAACTCTTAATCTAGCAACCATGTACATTTACTTAGACACTTAGGGACGCGAAGTAACCAGACGACTTAGAAGAAGAAGGAGAATATAAAAACATCCAATCATCAACTACAAATGGTGAACTAACTACTTATTCTGTGTAACTATGTCGAGTTCTGCTTCACAATCACAACGTAACTTTGATACAGGGTCCACAGATACTCAACGGTCGAAGTGCCGCGCCATCTGACATCTCTATCATAGATTGTGTATGAGAGAGCTCAATCAATTATCTTGCTGGTGGAAGGACCCCTCCAGGGTCCGCCTGGCCAGCGACCACCCTTCTATGTAAAGTCTGTCGTCAAATATGTTCGCTTCGGCGTCGATGTGTTTCTGCAGTGTTTATAGAAGAGCCAGTATGCTCCATCTTCATCTTGGGGACAGTCACAGGCTGGAACAACAAGATCTGGGGGCTGAATAGACGTCAAGTGCGTCTACTGGTCGGTCCCTTCATCGGTCACTTTAGCACCAATGCCCACCTACACAAGATGAAGCTGGCTGACAGCACATCTTGCAGAGCCTGTGGTGAACAACTGGAGACCTCACATCTCCTATGTGAATGTGACGCTTTCGCGGCAAAAAGGATGGGTCTGCTAGGCTCTGCCTATCCGGACCCAAGGGAATTCAAATCCCTCCCACTTAGACGCATAGTCTTGCTCATGCAAGACATATTCGGTGATGTGGTCAAGGGATAGGTACAAGGGGTTGAACACAAAAGATCCCCATGGGTCGAAGTGTCGCTGGGATCCCCGGCCCCCATCCAAAGATAAGATAAGATGCTCCATCTTCGGCCTCATCGTCAATTTTTTATTTTTTATTTTTTTATTTATTCTTTTACACTTTTGTGCACAGTTGAGTTTAATGCCTTGCGGCATTCTCTGCCAGCTGACCTTTGGGCATGCAGATATGTTATGGCGGTGCAGTGGCAATAAAAATGACAAATGTCAAAGAAACTTAATGATATGTGGAATTTATATAATAAAATAACACTATATTAAAATAACAATATTCTTACATAGTATATTAATATACAATACTAATACAAATATACAATATAATTTACTTATATACATAAATACAATATAATTAAATACATACGAAAAATAATAAAATATTATGCACAAATATATTGATATGTAAAATATATAGATTTAGGGATTATGAGGAACTCAAAAGGTGGCTACGAACTTGATTTTTAAACACAAAGCGATTCGGGGCTTTCCTTATATCTACTGGAAGATTGTTCCAAAGGCGGGCTGCGTGAACAGTGAACGAGTACGAGTAGAAATCAGTATGATGAGAGGGGAGGCCAAGGCGAAGATTGTGGGAAGAACGAAGAGATCTGTCATGAGTTGAACATAGGTTGTGAAAATTAATTTTGAGGTAGGAAGGAGAAATTTTTTCATTTAGTATAGAGTATAACAGACAAAGAATGCGAGAGTCTCTTCGTTGTCGAATGGTAAGCCATTTAAGCTGGGACCTGTATTGTGAAACATGATCGTACTTACGAACGCCGAAAACAAATCGAATGCAATTGTTGAGAAGACGATCAAGTTTATTAAGATAAGTCTCTGTTAAGTCCAAGTAGCACACATCAGCATAATCTATAATCACTTTTACCACCAGGAAGGCGATTCTCGCAGGTGGAATGTCGAATTCGCCCATAACGTGACAAGACGTTCGTAGCGCTCGACTTTTGTATGTCGAACTCTGCGAGAATTGGCTTCCAGGTGCGATTAAGGTCAAACCCGGATTTAGTCATAAATAAAAATAAACTAAATCTGGAGGAATATTTTCTTTACAAGTATAACGGTAATCGGGATTAAGTTTCTTATAATAATAACGAAGAATCTGGAAGGATAATTTTATGTTCCACTTCTTAGAATTTATCAACATTGACACTTACACAAAGATTATAAAACCTGTTTTTATATAAAGCTTCCCATTCACGGTCTACCGCGTCCGGACAGGGAGTATTAAAAGGACTTTTAGGGACTTATGGATGCTTTCAGTCCCGGACTTAGGGATTTATTCCGATTTATTGGTCATAGTTGCAAATAAAAGATTTGTCGATATTAGTTTTAGGGACCCGTACCCCAAAGAGAAAACGGAGCTCTATTGCTGTCGTTACGTCTGTCGTCCATTCGTCCGTCTGTCACGGCCGTCTAACCAATAACGTAATAAAACAAACTTCTCAATTTCACATATTGATTTAGAGAGAGCTTTAGATAGATCATTCAGGTCAAGGGGTTTCCTCCCGACACCGTGTTAAGTTTATATTAGTTCACTTCAGATGAAGTGGTTGATTCCAAAACCTTCCCTCTAAATTTTTAAATAAATAAGTACCTACTTACTTTTTCAGTTAACTAGAATATAGTATAATAATATAGAAATAAAAGAAAAAATAATGCCACAGCCAGCCACTAGCGTGCTTCGAATACTCGTCCTTTTTGTAATAACTACCGTTACGGAAAGGAAATTATAGCTTTGTTCTGGATGTTTAGCAGGGAATTTCAAAGTTTAAAATTTCACTCAAGAATCTAACCATGTATAAGTACCCATTAATAAAATTAAGTAATGGTAAAGTCAGTTAGTGGTTGGTTGTGTCAGTGGTTTAACCAGTGTAACTTGTTACAAATTCCATTATTGTTACTTGTGACCCCTGCATTATACAGTCCTGTTTCGCTAGGGTCAGATTATAAAGGACATCTCTAATTAACAGTCAATTTATCACTCAGGGGGTCATGATCTGTTAGTCTCGCCTAGGACCGACCCTGTCTGCTCATTTACTTCTCGACTTTCAGGAAAGGACGAAGTAAAATTGAAACAGCTTTATAGTACACTATAGGTACGTTTAAGTATACTGAATTAAAATAAATTAGGTGGGTATACCATGACCAGGAAAATAAAAACCATGACACGAGGGCACCACTTTCATATTCTTTTTTGTATTATTAAGTAAGAAGAGCAGATGTGCAAACGGTCCACTTGACGGTAAGTGATCACCGTCGCCCATAAATATCTCACCTCATGCAATACTAATATTTATTTATTCTTTTACAGTTTTGTGTACAGGTGAGCTTAATGCCGTGCGGTATTCTCTGCCAGCTGACCTTTGGGCATGCAGATATGTAATGGCGGTGCAGTGGCAATAAAAATGACAAAAATACTTACTTAATAATATGTGAAATTTATATATTAAAATAACAATATACGTACATAGTATACTAATATACAATACTAGTACAAATATACAATATAATTTACTTATATACATAAATACAATATAAATAAATACAAACGAAAAAATAATAAAATATTATGCACAAATATATTGATATGTAAAATATATAGATTTAGGGATTATGAGGAACACAAAAGGTGGCTACGAACTTGATTTTTAAACACAAAGCGATTCTGGGCTTTCCTTATATCTACTGGGAGATTGTTCCAAAGGCGGGCTGCGTGAACAGTGAACGAGCACGAGTAGAAATCAGTATGATGACTATTAGGGATTTTTCGAAGAGCCACTAACCTTGAGGTCCCGATGGATTGCCTCATGTGCCGGTAATTACGCTGGCTCTCTTACCCTTCAAACCGAAACACAGAAACGCAAGCATCTCCGCTTCGCCGCAGAAATAGATAAGAGGGTTGTACCACCCCAGGCGACCCTGTACATCAAGATCTCTCTACCACCTGTAATCTGTGTTATGGATAAAAAAAACATGTTTCATTTAATTCCCAGAGTTTTTCCATCTATATTTGAATTGAAATCAATCAATCAATCATCATCTACTATGTCAACGCCATCTTTAATAAATAAGAATAGCAATTAATTTTAGTAGGCTGCAGGGAAAAATATCCCTGTCCCTTTCCATCCCACGCACGGGGCATATACGCCTATTGTCGCTCTGACCTGTTAAAAACGGTAAAAAAATGCATAGCAAAGCATCCGCCGACGCGCATAGACCAATATATGGTTCCGCTGAACTTTCCCGCCGTTTGACCGCCACATGGTCGCCGCCATTTGCATTCTTCGGAGTGATGAACTGAACTACCGCCTGGGATTGGTGATACAGTGCCGGCACTAAGTGTTTGTGATCTGGACTGTTTTGACGACCGCTGAAGCCGCAGAGTCCATCGAGCTGACCAGGACCTGGATCATGTGAGTCCCCGTGCACTGTTTCCAAAACCCAAACTTGATACCCTTTAATTCCCTCTTTCTTCATTTAACTTTGAACTAGCCCCTGCTTGATATAGCAGTTCCATAAATTCTCCGCATTTTAAATTTTATATTTAATTTTTATATACTCGCATCCCACTGTATTTGTTTATACTTATTATTTACTGTACTCCAAACCTTACCCACCATAAAAGTAGTCTAAACTCTCCTAAATTAAAGGTTGGCTGGAAGAGATCCCTATGGGATAATGAATGAATGAATGAATGAATACTCTTTATTGCACAAAACTAGTGTGATACAATGCGTATAAAACGATTAATACAATCTAGGATAAGCCCAGCCCGCCTTTGTACATATTTTAATGTTTTATTTTCTGTGTATTTTTGTGTGTACGATAAACGGACTACAAACATTATCAAACACTTATCTGCAGCCTACATCGATAACCAAGTTTCAAACAACAAGTTCGTAACCAGTTTAAAACCTAACTTCAATGGAACTCTAATAACAAGTATTATGAAGTTTTGAACTTCTGACACCTCTTCTATCTCCGGCATTTCAAGTTGATGCGGCCCTGACACGTATTGAGGAAAGAAAGAAAGAAAGAAAACACATTTATTCAACATTACATTATGCATATTAAGATTAAACTTAAAAATACTTGAAATAAAAAAAAAAAAACAATTCAACGTGAACACACACACACACATACACACACGAACACACACACACACACACACACACACACACACACACACACGAACACCCACCCACACACCCACACACGCACACATGCACACACACAATGCATTTCCATATTAACCTTTATTATGGTTTTTTTTTCTTTCTTCCAAATTTTGTCCCTTTTATATTTTCCCATGTTCTGTTACATGTTCATTTTCACTGGTCACAGAAGATATCTGTCCTCCGAGATACAGGAACTTCCTAGTTCGGAGGTCAGCGTTTATTGTTACCTTTTGCTCACTAATTTTATTTAGTTTAAAATAACATATGCTTAAGTTCCTACACCATTGTAATCTTACCGCACAAATAAACTATTCTTATTCTTATTCTCAAAAAGACACATGCTCAAAATGTACTGCGGTCCGCATGTGAGGATGGGACGAAACTTTATATTACCCTCTTTTACTATTGGCTCAGTGTTCACTAGCTCTACTCGTCAACAGATGGCGCTGAACGGCCTCTGTTTACAAATTCGATATCGCCATACAAAGCTAGAACACGGTGACGATATTTACACCGGACTTCACATTATTACAAGTTTCGAGCACACACTGTCGGACAGTTGTCCTCAGGTCTACCACCAAGCCTGGAGGAATTAATATAGAATAGTGGTCAACTTTTTGCTGCGGATTACTAGGATGTATTCTTTAATCGTTGTTAAAACCTATAAATTTTCTCATCCTTTGACCCAACTCTACTATCTAACTGTTTGGTCTCTACATTGGGTTTGCCTTGAAATTATGTGGTTTGCCAACTTGCGAATGTGTTCCTAACAAGTCGCTAACCGAACTGAAATACTTTACCCAACTCTTTGTCTATGTGAGAACCGCAAATTACAGCCAGCCTAGGTCAAAGTAAATATAACTTTATTATACAGAGTCTATCTAGTGAGTTATGGCACCCCATTTTTTAAAAGGGAAATAAAAATCGACAGTAAGGAACACTCAAGTCATATCTTCTTCTCTGAATACGGGCGTTCTCGATCTTTTTATATATATTTTTTGTTTCCATACATTAGCACTCCAATATAATCCTTCGCAAAAAAAATAGGGAGGGCGTTAGGGAGTTTCTCCCGCGCTTTTGTGGCATCCGCGTCAGCTTTGTTTCGTTTTGTCTTGCAAATTGTTTTACAGTAGTGCTTTTCTAGTAAGAATGGTGTTTCTTGTTCGAAGAACAAGGACAAGATGTGAATAATGTGTGGGACAGTGAAGTAAAGTCGAATAAGACGCTGCAGACCGATCCGTACTTGGCTGGATTTTGAAGGGCAATACTGCGCCTTCTTCTTTGATTCGGATGGTGCAGAAGCGTGGAAGATTCTCCCAGATAGCATGCATTTTAATGAAGACTTGAAAGAGACATGGCTGACTGATGGCTGGCTTACATCAGATATGGCTGTATGGGCTAAGTTCCCTTTGCCTTAAAAAAACAACAACTAGGCGTTGGTATAGTTCATTCGCTAAAAACGTCTCGCTCTTTGATAATGCTGCCCGCGCTCGCTTTTTAAATAGCGAGACAATTTATTTTTAAACCTATCCTTGATTTATCAATATTAGATCAACCATAGTCATCGTTTGACTAACAACGGCGCGAGCGCGAGCGGTAATTTCAAAGAGTGAGACGATTTGAGCGAATGGACTTTACATGTATAATTGACGACACCTTGAACCCTCCCCTGGGTTACGACAACGTCTGTCCCCATCCCTTCAAAATATCTCGACAAAGTTGCTGTCATGGACATCATGAGACAATCAAACTACTCAAACTAGGTAAATCTGTGAGGGAATTGTCATAAAATACATAAGTAACAGAAACGATCTCCCTGGCGTTCGCGTTCTGGCGTGAGGCAGGCGCACACATACAATAGCAAGCCGCGCGCCGTGACCGCCTTTTAAAAACGTCGTCGAAGCACAGCGAGCCATCGCCGCACTGTACATGTAATTATAACAATTATCGCTTATATATTTAGATAACTTCGAAAGTTAGAAACGCTTATAATTAAAACTACGTAAAATTAGTTTTAAATATTTTACTTTATTATATAATTTATTGATATGATAGATAGATAGATACATAGAAACACTTATGATGAATGTAATCCATTTCCAGTTCTTATTGTTGATTTTGCTGATAATTTATTGTTAAGTATTATTTTACTATGATTGCTTGCTTGCTTATCGTATTGTTAGTGGCCAACCTATTTGTCAGAGTTGTTCAGGCCGCCCGTAGGCCTCTGACATGGTTTAACGACTGCTGTCGAACGACAGCAACCGGGACCAACGGCTTAACGTGCTCTCCGAGGCACGGAGGAGCTCAGATGAAATATGCCACTAGCGGTCACCCATCCAGGTACCGACCGCGCCAATGTCGCTTAACCTGCACGATCACTTTCGGACCGTGCTCGCAACTAGGCTACGAGCTCCTCGGGCATAATTAATAACTTTTAGATAATATATCCAGAATAAACGTGTATATTGTCTAACCCACACATTATCGAACTAATAATAAGTTGCGAATGGTTTGGTTCATTAATATTTATTTATGTTAGAAAGTTGGAAACAGAACAATGGATAGTTTTAATTTGCAACATCATTGGTGTTCGAAAGTCTATCTAAATAAAATATTCCATGAACATTGCTGGTTACTGAGAATTTGTACAAACCTAGTCCTAAGCTATCACATATATCCGACCGCGCCAACGTCGCTTAACCTGCATGATCACTTTCGGGCCGTGCTCGCAACTAGGCTACGACCTCCTTAATTTACCTGATTCATTAGTCTATTATTATTATGTTTAATTTCGAACACAATTTATATTGTTCACGAATAAATAAATAAAAATTGAAGCTACTTTTCTGTTCCTTTAGTACCTATTTTGTAGAGTTGTATCAATGACAAAGTTGCGGATTGCTTCGGATTTTCAGTTCTTACCTAGTTAATTTAGTTACAGAGATACATTTAAATATTAAAGGATCAATTTTAATTGGGTGAAATTTTAGGTGTAGAATTTGATTTCATTCTGACCTTTTAGAAGCCACTCAGTGTTGGATAAATAATTGGAGTTTTCACCAGACTGATATTAAAATAAGTATACATTTTAGACGTATTTCAAACGGGATTTATTTATTTTGGCTCATCTTTTCTGATTACCTGGCCTACCCGACCTGAAAAGTTTTTTATGAAACAAATAAAATCGGTAAATTATAGTATGTATATGTATTTATTTTTAATTATTTAAACACAAGGTAATAGAAGTACGTAATACTAAACTACGTGCCATGATAGGCACTTCCCTCGTGGATAGAGTGCCGAATATCGAGATCCGTAAAAACACTAGAGTGCTGGATATAGCCAGTATAGTGGAGATGGGCAGGACACGTGGGCAGAATGCAGGACGATAGGTGGCCCCGAAGACTGCTCGAGTGGCGACCCCGAGTAGGGCGCAGAGGTGTCGGTAGGCAGCCCGCGAGGTGGACCGACGACATTGAAGACGGCGGGGAGGATGTGGATGAGAACGGCTAGAGACCGAGGAGAATGGCGTGCACATGAAAAGGCCTATACCCAACGATGGGTTACGTTAGGCTGATATAAGAAGAAGAAAAGAATACTAAACTAAGTAAAATAATAAGTATTAAAATTACATAGTGATGTGTTTGAAGTAGAAGCGTTGCAAGCTGTTAGAGAGTGGAAGGACCTCACCAGGCTAGCCCGTGTCGAGAAACACCGAATCGTGTCGCGGCAACCTTAGCGGATATTGAATTTGAACTTGCTTGTCATCGCAATGCGATACATACAAACTGAGACAAAGACGAAATACTGTAAACACAACTTACCCTGGATAATAATGAAATACATAGCAAATACATTATATATAATAACAGTTATTACTTATTACTACTTACTATATGTACTAATAACAATAATATAATATTTTATTTATTTTATTTACTACTAAACCCGCATTTGACCTCGATCTCGCCTGATGGTAAGCGACGATGAGGTCGACGATGGAGCATGCGGGTCCAGTAAATGCCTATTCACTCTGGTCTTGAAAATCCCAAGGTTGGAGGTTTCGGGAAATACAGACGCCGCGCCGGCAGGCAGTTCCATTTCTTAACCGTTCGCATAATGAACGAAGAAGCAAATCGCTTCGTACGAGCAGATGGGATATCAACAACATAGGATGGAACCCCTCCCCGCGCCTGGTAGTCCGAAGGCGGAATGGAGAAGCTGGAAACCCGCCACTGCTCACTGGCTATAAAGTAAACCTTAAACATTTTCAACCTAATTATTATTACAAATGTATTAATGAATTAATGAATAAAATTATTAACTTTTGTGTTATTGAAATGTAATCAATTTGTTTATTTCTACTTTGATTTATATTATAAATCGATAATCGATTATATGCTCTCAGTCACACACACACACACAAACACAAACACACACACACACACACACACACACACACACACACACACACACACACACACACACACACACATACACACCTATACGCAATCATTATCATAAAATTTCCTGCAAAAAATAAATATAAAAAAAATATTTGTATTTGTTTACAAATAAGAAAAGTCATCCTTTAGGATGACTCAAGCTAAAAAAAAGAAAATTATAGCTCTATTCTCGAGTCAAGCTATACCCAGCCGTGCCCGAACCGCTATACTTGTCTGCAAAAGTCAAGAGTAAAGTCTGAAGTCCTCCTCTGTGTACTCTCCGTGACTTCGGAAGACTTCCAACTGGCATCAATGAGAATCCGTATTTATACCGAATAGTATACGGTTTGGAAATATAAGTAATTAGCAGTGATCGAAGTAGGTAGAGCTCTTTCGGGTCAATGTCCTCAAAGGTTATATTAATATAGATATGATTTCGGGATCCCGTTTTAAGTTATCGAGCAAATGTTGTAAATTACTTTTATAAACCTCGCCCTTACTCGGCGGATTACGATTTTTTTTAAATTGTGAACTTACGAAGAAGTTAAAACACTACCATAGGTACACTAGCGCCATGAATCTTAAAAAAAAATATCGCCACCAATTTCAAATGTGTATCAAAACAAATATAACGTTAAAAATCTAAATAATATATTTATTCAATCCCGCAAATCCCGGGATTATTGGGCATACTTATCCATATTATGACCGTATGTGGCAAGTACCAAAAACAGCCCTACCTACTCCGATCATTGGTAATTAGTTAACAAGTCCAGTGTCTTTTAAAGATGACTCCTCGAAGACACCCTGGTTAGAATCAGAATCAGATATTTTTATTGTAAGTAAGTACCTTATAGTACATTTTTACTACGTCACTTTTTAATCTACCACCGCTTCGGAAGGTGCTATAGCTGAAGGAAAAGAAGTAACAATCAGCAGCACATCTTTTAAAATAAACATACTTAACAATATCTATGAATAAAATTATGTATGAATACAATCATATACACAATGTGCAGAGCTGGAGCTGAGTTTAGGACCAAGCCTCTTTATCATTTAAATAGTCATTCATTTTATAATAACCCTTTTTACATAAGGTCCGTCTTATGTGGGTCTTAAGTTTTTTCTTTGTCATATTTATTACAGTGTCAGGTATCTTATTATAAAAACGTACACAGTGACCCATAAATGATGTATTTACTTTACTAAGTCGTACTTAGTTACTTTACTAAGTAGTACTTAGTTACTTTACTAAGTAGTAGGTAGTTATAGACACATGCCGCACTCTTGGGCCAGCTAAGAGGTACGACCCAATGCTTTATAAAAAGGTGACTTTTGTTTGTACAGAGAAATGCGTGCACGGGAACGGCGCAGCGTGCGCCAGCAGCGTGCGTCACGTGCGCCTGCGTCGCTCGGACCGGCGCGTGTTGGAGCGCGCGCGGCGACGCACTCTGCGCATGACGGTCACCATCGTCGCTGTGTTCGCGCTCTGTTGGCTGCCCTACGCTACCATCACTATGTGGTGAGCTTATAGTAACAGTGGGATTGTTGACAGAGGAGTGTAACTTAAGATATGTGATGTGTGGCTTTAACTGTGTCAAACAATTTCATGTGCCATAACTGTTTAAGCTTTCTTTGTTATTATATTGTCAATACTATAGTTTTTTTATACGGTATTTAAAAAAATAATATTTATATCACATTATATAATATTATATATTTATGTATATGTACTCTGAAAATACTAATTACTTGTCAGTAAGTAAGTATAGTCATCAAAATCGACAGCTCGGTAAAATAAGCCCCTTCTCACCGTGTCCCCCTCAAATGTCCCCATAATGATTGCCGCATTGGCCCGCTGCATTGCGATAGAGATGTGTTGGGCGAGGAAGTGTCCGGACCGGGGGTCGCACCCCTTCTCCCCACGTGCCCGCCGTCTCAACGGCGATCGGCACAAAGTCGTATGCTGACTACAAATTGGCGTATTTGGCGTGCTTCAGCCCAGCAGCTGTTTCAGCTGCTGAGCCAGCAGCGCGTTGGGTGCTCCTCAAGTGCGACGCCGCCTACGTGCTAACGCAAGTGGCGTCCCACACGAGGCAGCGATCTTTTTGCCAAGGAATCAGCGTTAGACCATCCGGCCTTTTGCCGTCCGTACGGCATAAAATACAATAATGTCTTAAATGTATACCGCCAAACTGCTTAGCAGTTTATCGGCGGTTAGACACGGGATTCTTATCACGGTTTGGGGTTGTTAAGCTCCAGATATTTCGGTACAGTCGCATGCGCCATGAATGAAATATCGGAAGCTCAAAATAACCCTAAATCGTGGTAAGAATTAGGGATGTTACGGAGGTGGTTTTACCAGAACCGGAGTCGAAACCGAAGGTTTTAAATTTGATTTATCGGAGTCGGAACCGGAGTCGGAAGCAGATTCGGAACCGGATTCGGAACTGGAGTCGCAGGTAGAAGAGAGATATTCAGATGAAGTTCAAATTTTAAACCGTTTTTTTAATTTTTATAGCTGAACTGGCCAATATTTTTATGATGACGTTTGCGGCAATAAAACATTCCTTTATGTAGTCCTACACTATTTAATAAAATATTGAAATTTGAATATGTTTGCTCACAAATCTTCGGTATAACCTCCGATTCAAAATTATCGGAGCCGAAGTCGGAGTCGAAGGTGTAAAATCATTCGGAAGTTTCGACCTTTCGGAGTCGGGGTCGAAGCTCCGTAACATCGCTAGTAAGAATCCCGTATCTAACTATAGTAAAGTTTAAACGTGCCAATTTACTATAGACCTGATGTGTTGTCCACTGCGTCTTGTGATTATATTGTCAGTACCTCGCGTCTGGACGCTTGTATATTTAAGTCTAAGCTCCTTTTCTATTACTTAAGTATCTATTTTGTGGATGATATATGACAATGTTGCGGATTACTATGGATTTCCATTGCTTAGTTGTTTTAATTAAACACGAAGAGGAGCGTGAGAGAGTTAAGACTATGGAATTAAATTAAACTAATTAAAATGTAAAGTAACTTGAGATTGACTCAACATTGAAGAGTGTGATTAAAGACACGAAGAGTTTGTCTAAGATACCGAATTAGTACCTAGCATGAGTTTAAGTAATGCGTCGGTGGCATAGTGGTTAGTACACCGGACTCCAAAGCGGGAGGTCCGGGTTCCAAACCATGCAATGCCATGTACCAATGAGTTATTCCGATTTTTTCGAAGACTTACGTACATTTACCGACTGCTCTAACGGTGAAGGAAAACATCGGGAGGTAACCTGCATGTCTGAGGAAATAATTTTCCGAAGGCGTATGAAATCCACCAATCAGCACTGGGCCCGCTCGGTGGATCATGGCCCGTACCCCTTTGTGCAAGGGGAGGCCTGTGCCCCAACAGTGGGGACATTAATAGGCTGTTGATGATGATAATGAGTTTAAGACTAAAACAATGTGATCTTTAACCTGCGTTAATAGATAGAGATCGATGCTAAATATAGAGATCCATACTCTTATGTTACAACTTATGCAACATATATTTACGTATTAATAAATAATTTCAAATATTTATTAATTATTACACTAATATGTATTCGATAACAATATAAATAACACTAAAATAATACTGAAGCTAAAACTAAACTAAGGCTAAGAAAACTAAAGATAAAAAAAATGGGTTAAGCCCCCCACATCCGTCAGTGTACCCAAGAGACTGGCTGCGTTGCCCCGTTGGATAGCTAAGCTAATCCGCTGGGCCAAATAGGAGCCAGCTCTGGGTCTTTTGACGCGTCGACCAGGCGCTTTGCGAGGTCCTTGAAGACGCGGTGCGCTCCCGGGTCCCAGGGTCCCGATGTTCAACCCTCAAATATGTATGTTTCACCCAGATTAGTATACGAGTATTTGCGCCGATTTGATCATTCAAAATCAAATAAATAATTTGATTTTGCGTTTGCTCAGTTTTTTTGGCGATAGCCCTTTAGTGCGACATGACAATGAGTGCTTAACTAAATCAGGCAAACCTTACATTACACTCTCTGGTTCTTTTTATTTATCAAATAAGGAGAGCAGAGTGAGATCTTAAGCGAATCTCTGTCATAAGATGTGGCATTTGATATCAATACGCTACTATCATATTGAAATTGATAAATACGTGCCAGTCGTGTCGGCCATAAAGAATACCACCACCCCATCTCTTCCCGTCGGTGTCGTACGAGGCGACTAAGGGATTTTGTGGGTACTATTCTACACCTAGTGGACGGCGAAAATTATGAATCACTTAATAAAGGTGGTTCCTCTGTCTACCCCCTCGGGGATTATGGACGTGAGAGCTATGCTAAGCTACTATCATATTTAATTCAAATGCTATATACAGATGGTGTGTCTTAAACGGGGACTCCAATTCCAATTCTCATTTAAGATAAAGATGTGACATAAACATTAGGCCCGGACTACACGACAACGGTTCCTAGGCCGGTTCCAGTATCGGTCGGTTCCTTGGAACCGGTGCTTCATATAACCTCAAATAAAATTGCGCTGTCGACTACACGTACAACGGTTCCACTTGGAACCGGCCTGCTCGGTTCCTGAACCTAGTGGGCCGGGCTTGAGCGAAACGCATGAGTTTGAATGCAGTCGACTACGCGACCGGTACCGATACCAGGGGATCGACTCCACTAAATACAACGTAACTAAATAGAATCTAAACTGCATCGTTATGACGTGTTTCGTATGCTACTATCCACTAACGATCAAATTTCAATTAAGTTACGATCGAATCAACGATCGATCGAACAGTAACGTATTTGTACATTCTACTAAAACGTTTAGTTTATACTGAATCGCAGCTGAACGGTAACAAAACGCTTCAACTGTCAAATATAACGAACATAAGTTCATCTCAAGGTACTTTTGCCCGACAGATAGTAAATCGAAAGGCGGCAGTGGTAGTTATGCGTCAGCAGAATGCGATTTGGTGTACAAATAGAATTGGAACGAAAACTAAATTGAAATTTGATAGAAATAGAACTACAAACGTTGTAATTTAGGCGAATAGGGCCCCAGAACCGAACCGTCGCTGGAACCGTCGTCGTGTATTCCGCGCCTAAGACATAAATACCTAATGTGAGCTTTATCTACCAACGTAACTTTGTCTGATTTAGTTAAGCACTCATTGTCGCGTCGCGTTTCGCGTTAAACAATACTCTAACTCTGAATAATACTCAAAACATTTGACGTAATGTTCCTTTCAGAATTTCAGGGGATCATACGAGCTTTACAACTTTTGCCTAAAAGCAAAGAGATAAGCTCGAGAACGGAACACAAATGAAAACTGTGTTAATATTTTTATTATGAAACTTTGTTCTCAACTCGAATTAAACTTCTTTGAAATTGTGTAACTTCAGGAAATGAGTCACGTGGATCAGGTATTACATTTCTAATGTAAAACAGAATTTATTTTTCTACGTGTAATCACATAGGAGAGTTGTTCTTAGCCATGTTTGATCAATCATGCATGATTTGCTTGGTGACGTGGTCCACCAAATTATGTTTGGAACTCGTATAAGTCTCTATAGGTGAAGTTCCATTGAAAATATCGATAGCGCGTTCTATTTTACGCAGATTATGCTTATACAAAGTCTTTGTTCAGTACTTTTAGCGACATCTGTCAGCGAGTTGAGTGAACAAATGTTGAATTTTTTTTATTTACGACTAAATCGGCATTTGACCTCAATATCATCTAGTGGTAAGTGACGATGAGACCGAAGATGGATCACAAGGGCTTAATAAGTACTGGCTCTCCTTTAAACACTGCCGAAACACATCAACGCCTATAAGCGTACAAACTTTATAAATATAGTGTAGTGGTCGCAAGCCAGGCGGACCCTGAAGGGGTCCTACCACCAGCAAGTTCATCCCATAAACGGAAAAAACAATTCTTCACGATTACGAAGAATATAAATTAATTTCTCAGGTACATGATAGACCGAGACTCCGCCTCCCGCGTCTCTCACCGCGTCCAAGACCTGCTATTCGCGATGGCCGTGTCCAACTCCTGCATGAACCCGCTGGTGTACGGCTCCTACACCCTCAACCTTCGCGGCGTCATTCGTCGGTTGTTGCGGAACACCTGCTGCGTGTCCACTGCGGCTTCAGACACTTTAGGTAAAACAATATGCGATTATTGTCGCGTATCGCGCGAGTATTTTCGCGTTTTGCGTGGGTATTGCCGGGTACTGCGCGAGTATTGTCGCGTATTATACGAGTATTGCCGCGTCGCGTACCGTTTATTATCGTAATGTACAGCGTTAGTACTACGCAAGACAATTAATGAAACTTGCTGTCTAAAAAGCAAAAGCTTGGCACACTAGGCCGGTGGTGGTTCTTTGTATTTCTTTTGTTTGTTTTTATTGTAAATTAGCTTAGTCATGAGAATTAGTTACGACGTGAATTGGCGGAAATATGTGCCTTAAACACAATACTGAACTAAGGCAATTAAAAAAAGATAATTAGGTAGTATTTATAAGCAGTAAACACGATTCACGCACAGCCGCTCGTGTTCTTCTAAATATTTTATTTAAAATTTAAAATAAAATATAAATAATAATAAATGTATAAATATTATATAATTATAGTATAATTCTTTGTACTATAATTTTACATTTTAATTTGTGTTGTAATTTGGCAATAAATATATTTCTATTTCAATTTCAATTTTTTAAACATCTTTTACGTTAGCGTTACGTTAATTACGTAGCGTCGGTGGACTAGGGCTAGGACATCAGACTCCCATGCAGAAGGTCCGAGTTCTAAACCATGCAATCCATGTACCAATGAGTTTTTCGGTTTTTTTTTCGAAGACTTACGTACATTTACAGACTACTCTAACGAAGGAAAATATCGTGAGGAAACCTGCATGTCTGAGGAAATTTAAAGTTTCCGAAGGCGTGTGAAATCCACCAATCAGCACTGGGTCCGCTCGGTGGATCATGGCCCGTTCCCCCTTGTGCAAGGGGAGGCATGTGCCCCAACAGTGGGGATATTAATAGGCTGATGATGATGATGATTTACGTTATGACAGTACCTACTTAATAAATAACTTACATTTTTCTGCAGGTAATTCTGGCTCGAGTTCAATAAAGAACAAGAACATTAACATGGAAATACCATTAGTAACAACGTGCAAGGTGAGTTATGGGTAACTTACTTTCACCTGTTAAAGAAAATTATGGGTCTTCGCTGACCTATACTACAGGTTAGTACTTATTTGAGAGGAAATATCGAGCTTATACTTATTTTCTTCATAGCCACCATTGTTCTAGATAAATAAAAATAAAATAAAAAATAAAATAAAATAAAATTATTGCAAGAGTAGGATATGTTATGACTCATAACATATCCTACTCTTGCAATAATTTGACATACCTCCAACTATACAAGCGATATCTGCTTAGAAATTCATAGAATCCCACCACTCACCACTTATCATCACTCTTATGAATGGTGAGTGAAAATTCGCGTACCTACGTAGATTCACTTCCCACGCAAAACGAACCAATCGCGTAATCGAATTAGCACTCCCTCCGTCCATACCGCCAAAGAGACCCAAAATGGTTTACTGTGCAAACTGTCGACTACGCTCAAGTTGAGTGTCAATAACTGTAACCTAATATGCTGTAACTTGTACCACAGAATGGAAGAGTACGCCCAAAACTTGGTGTCCGGTTCGCCGAGACGTCGCTCACGCTGCCTGACAGACCGGAAGCACCAAGAGTGCGCGCGCCGGCCTGACAGCCGCCGCCGCGCCTGCTGTGCGCACAGCACGAGCGTTGCCGGGTGCTGCGCGAGTACTGCCGCGCGCGTGGAGACGCCGTGTGATTTGTGATAATAGACTGAACGAATTTCTAAGTTAATCATAGGTGTAAATGTACAGTGCTCACAGGCAAGCTCGAATATTGCCGCGTACTACGCGAGTATTAACTATATATATATATATATATATATATATATATATATATATATATATATATATATATATATATATATATATATATATATATATATATATATATATATATATATATATATATATATATATATATATATACGTTTTGGGTAGGTTGACCTGTGGTCGACTCGTACGTTTTAGTACTTATCACAAATATGAGTATTGCAGAGTACCGCGTGAGTATAGCCGCGTACCTACTGCGCGAATATTGCCGCGTACTATGCGAGTATTGCCGCGTACCGCGTGAGTATTGCCGCGTACCTACTGCGCGAATGTTGCCGCGTACTGCGTGAGTATTCGAGATTATAGCTAATATGTAATTTAACTAAGTTAGACAGACCATTAGTTAAAACTTTTTATAACAATTGAAGAAATAATTCATATAATTGGAACAATATTATCTATAGAATACAACCTTATTAAAGAAACATGCTCAATGGTGCGCAAGACTACATTTCTTTTTTAATATCTTCTCTGTTACTTAACCAAAAAGTTGTCAGGAAGTATAAACCGATATCTATGGACCAAGTTATTTTTAATTTCTTATCTAGGAAGATTCAGATTCATCTAAGTATTTATGGACAGAAAGGAATTTCTAAGAATAGAAGCCCACTCAGTGTGACATCCTTATGTAATAATCCTTATGTAATGCGGAGGAGGAAGAAACATAGGAAATCGACTACCTACTTTTATTATAAACTGCTCAAAAAGTAGTTTTTTTATGACGATGGACAGCAGATGAGAAGGTGGACCCACCTGATGGTAATTGGTTACCATCGCCCTTATACGTCTCACGAGTAAAATATTGTAAGACTGCTAACCCTGAGGACGTAGATGGACTGGAGTGCCTCATGCTGCAGGAAAGGGAAGGGAAAGGGAAATTCAAACGGGAATACAGCAATATCGTTAGAATTCTTAGTCTACAGAACTTGATTAAACAGTAACTTAAGTGGTTTCGTGAAATAAAAGTAAATAAATAGGTATTTGTCTAAATATACAAGTATTTCATTTGTCTGAAAACTTTATCATTTCTCTGAATTGTTTCCACTTTTGAAGTCCTAATGGTCCATGAGTGGCGTCCAAATTATTTAAAGGTAAAGTAGATGAATATTTTCAAGAGGATTGTGCGCTCAATTTTCTGCCAATGGAAATAATACATATTTATCATCTATACCAGCCTTTCCCAAAGTGGGCGATAACGCCCCCTTGTGGGCGCTGCAGGCCTAAAGGGGGGCGGTAAGAGACCCAGAAAAAAAATGGGGGCGTTGTGTAGAGGCTTGGGAGGTGATTTGTAATTTCATTTAGCTAAGAGGCCTCTTAGACACCGACTGCATGAGCTCTCGACTCTCAACTACATACAAGTCATTGGCAGGTGTAGCCCGTAAGAGTTAACTTGAGACCTGAGCGCCGTTGTGTATTACCGACTGCGCTCAGGTTTCAAGTTAACTCTTGCGAATTATAGTAAAAGTCTCGTTTAGAATTAATGTTTAATCTCCGCTAATATAGCTCACAATAATTAATTAATTTAATTTGAAGTTATAGTCGTTTTTAAGTAGGGGAAAAAATGGGGGCGCTAAAAAATAATTTATTCTCAAAGTGGGCGGTAGACAAAATAAGTTTGGGAACCCCTGATCTATACCCTCACCGGGATTATTAAAATCCAGGCCATATTGTTGAATTAAATAGTACTTACTAATTTTTTTATTATAAAACTACCAATGACGCCCTTTTGGTATGGTTTTTATATTCCTGTTCAGAGTATAGATTGCTGAATGTACACACCGTAAAATAACGTTGCAAACATGTTCTGTTAAGTTTTTATTTGAGATGATTGCTTATCGTATGGTTAGTGGCCAACCTATTTCTCAGAGTTGTTCAGGCCGCCCGTAGGCCTCTGACATGGCTTAACGACTGCTGTCGAACGACAACAACCGGGACCGACTGCTTAACGTGTTTTCCGAGGCACGGAGGAGCTCAGATGAAATATGCCACTTGCGGTCACCCATCCAGGTACCAACCGCGCCAACGTCGCTTAACCTGCACGATCACTTTCGGACCGTGCTCGCCACTAGGCTACGAGCTCCTCAAATTCTTATTTGAGAGAATAAATATTGACTATTAAGCCTTTTTCCACTTCAGGTATTTATAAAATATATTTCTATCAGTTTATTAATTCCCATGCATACGTACTCTGAGTTTGTTAGGTACTCATATACAGTGTGTAACAAAAACCCCAGAAAGGGGGCGTTCAGTATCCATAACTGACCAACTTACATTCGCCATGCGGCCAACTCTAAAGTCGCGAAAAATATCGGCTGTTAGGTCATACATTTTGGCTGTCATACATTAAATAGTACTTACAAATAGTACTTACAAACTCCATAACTAACACATTATAAAACTCCCAATGACGCCCTTCTGGCATGATTTTTATATTCCTGGTCAGAGTATAGATTGCTGACAGCTGTAGACCGTAAAACAACGTTGCAAAAAAGTTCAGTAAAGTTTTTATTTGAGATAATAAAATATTAACTAATAAGAATTTTTCCACTTCAGGTATTTGTAAAATATATTTCTATAAGTTTATTCATTCCCATGCATACGTACTCTGATTTTTTTATAGGTACTCATATACAGTGTGTAAAGAAAAAACCTCCTGAAAGGGGGTGTTCAGTATCCGTAACTGAGCAACTTTCGCTATGCGCCCAACTCTAAAATCGTATAGGTATTGTGTTTTTGTAAGGAACAGCTGTTTTTATTTCGCAATTTCAGAATTAGATCCATAGCGTAAGTTATATAGAACCGAAAGGGGGTGTTAAGTATCCATTACTGTCCAGTAATGGATACTTAACACCCCCTTTCGGTTCTATATGCGGTTTTTGTTGCATCTGTGCGAAACGCAGCATAGACTATAAATATTGTGGTAAACGCACACGTTTTTTTTTTATTTTTTATTGACTACTAAACCCGCATTTGACCTCGATCTGGCCTGATGGTAAGCGACGATGAGGTCGACGATGGAGCATGCGGGTCCAGTGAATGCCTATTCACTCTGGCCTTGAAGATCCCAAGGTTGCAGGTTTCGGGAAATACAGTCGCCGGCAGGCGGTTCCATTCCTTAGCCGTTCGCATAATGAACGAAGGAGCAAATCGCTTCGTACGAGCAGACGGGATATCAACAACATAAGGATGGAACCCCTCCCCGCGCCTGGTAGTCCGAAGGCGGAATGGAGAACCTGGAATTAGGTCGTGCAATTCCGTCAAATCTTCCCTCTCGTTCTGGCACATACAAACAAGGCATCGCTATCTGTTTTTTGTGATCATCATAGGGAACAGTGCAAAGTTTTGTAATAAAAACTAAATAATTAATGTAAAATGAATTTTTAATTCGTTTCACTAAAATAAATGTAGCCATATCCTACACAACCTGTATAGTTATAAGTATAGGCATAAGTTTACGCTTGATGTCATTGTAAGTAATATATATTTTGTGAAGAAATATTGCTCAAAAATAAGTGTTGTTCAACAAAGCAGGTGAAGAGCCAATAAAATCATCGAAATTTTTTGTACAAAAAATTGTTTTATTTTTTGAGCTTTCCATTACTTTTGAGCTAAGCTTACCCTAAGTTAGGTATCAAATATTCCACTTTTAACGAATATCTTTTTAATATTTGTTTTTGGATAAAAATAGAAGTTCAACGAACGAAGGAAAGTGCTAAAAACGATTTATTCAAAGGGTTTCATTTAAATTCAACCGATCATTTTGTTTTGGACAGAAAAGACTTTCGTTTTTTTTTTAAAAGTTACTTTTGTCTGGACTTCTTTATTGTATACCCTGACAGGAAACTAAAGAACACGTATGTATGTTTCATATTTGTACACGTATGTATGTCTACTTATAATTATAAATATCTTTATGTTAAAGGTCTAGCTGGAAGAAATCTCTATTTTAGAGATAAGCTCTACCTGTGTACGTCAAATTTCTTATTGTTGTTGTTTCATGTGTGGTATATGTGTGCAAATAAAGTATAAAGTATAAAGAACCCTGTTTACGCCACTGGTAAATCTATAATCTGTGTTACGGATTTGGCTATAAAAAAAACCTTTTACTTCCACAAATGTCGAGGGTGTTTTACTATCTGGTCAGGGTATATAAGGTTATATTTTATATTCTTGGTCAGATTTGTTGAGTAGAGTTATACATTTAATAAAAAAAATTCGGGGTTGTGTCGTTAATAAAACCAATTACATTCAGGAAATGGCCGCCACAATTTAAAATGAGTTGAATAATAATGAGAAACCGGGAAAAGTACCAATGGAATCGAAACAATGTTTCAAATTTCATGAATATGAATGTCAATTATCTTCAAAATATGAACGATCATAAAATAGGTAACCAAGAACAGTAATAATCTCAGCTAAGCGGGATTCGAACCCACGATTGAACATTAATTTTTCACATTTTTCTAGATTTGAATTTCCGTTTCGCATGGCGTTAATCATGAAGGAACGAATGCAAGCCCCTAAGGTAAAACTAATATTCTTTCATCAAAGGCGTGAATGCTAAATATTTCATAAACAATTTTATTGTTTTTCTCGAAAAAATATTATTTTTAAAAGTTGAAAAAATTTAAAATTGAAAAAAATTATTCGTTTACAAACTATTAATTAACATTTCACATTAAACTATAACCTCCACACTAGGCGTTGCCTGTGTCGTGGAGATTACATACACACACTAACCACTTTACATTGTTAAGTACTTACTTAATTGTGTTGTAACTTAGATACAAGCACAGACAGCGTGGACTTTTTAGGTAAGTGATCACCCATGGTTTATAAACATCAGCAACAATCGAAGGTCATGATCTTTCGGTCTTGAGAAGCAGACCTAGCTCTTATCTAAACCAAGTCGAAACACATCACCGCTAATTAAATCTTGAAATGAGCAAATGGAGATTGTTTTCAAAATTGAAAAATAGATAATTGAACAATAATATTTCTTTACCACATATTAATTAACATTTCACATTGAACTATAACCTACACACTAGGCGTTGCCTGTGTCGTGGAGATCACACAGGTACATACATTGACCACTTTACAAGCTATGTGTCAATCAAATATTCAGATTCCAGAATTACAATTTAAGTTAAGTTGTGACCCCCGCTCCGGGTCGTTCTTGGTGCAGAGGTTGGCCGTGGCGATTCAGCGTGGCAATGCCGCGAGCGTCATGAGGACCTTTGCGCCGGGGTCGACACGGGGCGGAATTTTTGACTAAGGCTTTTCATAAGTTTTTTTGTTTATTTTTTTATTGACGAAATTTAGCATATCATTAAATATAAATTTAGGATATCACTAAATGTAAATTTAAGTTAAAGCTTAATTAAAGATTTACTGATACTCTTTATATTGTGTCACAATTGAGTTTCTATACCAATTTGTTAGCTGGTCGCGGGAATCAAATTACGGAAATGGTAAAGTTTTGAGGCATTCGAAGTCTAAAGGGTTACCTAATTTTCACACTAATTTTCGTTTGTTAGGAGATGTAACGCTGGGGGCGTTTGCAGTAGCTATTATTTTTGTTTTCGAAAAAATTTTCGTTTCATCATCATCTTCCACCCGACGTTTTCCCGCAGTGCTACGACATGGCATGCTTCAAAAAGAACGTTAAAAAGTCTTCTCCCACCACGGCCGGCAACACACAAGCAATACCCCTGGTACGGTACGTGTCTCTAGGCGACGGTGACTACTTACCATCAGGTGGCCCGTCTGCCTGTTTGTAGTAGCCAATTTTTATTTAAAAAATCATCATTAGCCTATTAATGACCCCACTGTTTTGGCTCAAGCCTCCCTTTACACAATGGTGGTTGGAACGGTCCATGATCCACCGAGCGGGTCCGCGGTGGATCATGGCTCGTGCGGTGGATTTCACACACCTTCGGAAACTTTTCATTTAATTTAATTTAATTTAATTTTCCTCAGAAATGCAGGTTTCCTCACGTAAATGTACGTAAGTCTTCGAAAAAAAACGAAAAACTCATTGGTAGGTGCGAGCACTTGATTAGCAAGTACTTACCTATAAAAGTTAATACTCGTGGTAAATATGTATGAAATATTCATGTTAATTCTATAGATAGATAGAAACACTTTATTGTACACAAAAACAGGAAAAGTAAAAACTACAGGAATAATAACACGATATGTACAAAGGCGGCCTTATCGCTTAAAGCGATCTAATTCTATATTTTTATTCTAAAGTTAACCGCGTTCTGTAGGTATACAAGTCAAGTATAAGCGAGGAAATCTGTAATTGGCCTTCTTTAAGTTTAATACATATGTGATTGCATAATTGTTAATAGCTGTAGATTTCCCTTATAAATATAAATAAAAAAATGACATTTCAAAATAAAAAATAGAAAATTGGTTTCGAACTCGGACTTCCCGCATGGGAGTCCGGCGACCTAGCCACTATCCCACCGACGGTTTTATTTTTAGGCTACGGAAGATTTAAGTCTAATAATAATAAAATAAGACAAGCAGAAAAGTTTCAATTTCATATATCAGTTATATTAGCAGTAACAGACAGACCGTCGAATTTTAACGAAGTCAAATTCTTCTCATGAGTTCTTTGCTCATGATATGCCTTAATCATTTCATAAATGGCCTTCAACCTATAATTCCACCAAGACTTGAAATCCTTATAAACAGTCGTCTTCTTCACGAGTGCCTCATCATTCAGTGCTGTGCAGATGTTGCAAACTTCCTGGTTGCTCCAAGTGGACTTGAATCTGAAATGGTTTCTCCAGCGAAAGAAGTCATGGTATAAAGTAGAGTTGTTGATTATGTCGTTCATGGTTTTGGCTAGATTTTCTGGGCCAAGGATTCTTGCGTCCAGGTAACTGCCTGGTGGTAGGAATCTGAAATGATTTGTTGGATTAAAGAAGTTAAAAAAATACTACAGGTAGCTAGGTACTTATACTTAGACGAAACTGCTGCCAACTGCTACAAAATCTTCTTGACATATGAGAAATAATTTGACTGGACTTGATCAGTACTTATCAAACTTGCTATGCTGTAGTTTTGAAGGAAGGATAATGATGAAGAAGATTCATCGAATGTAGTGTTTATGACATCATAGTGATCACAATCCAGAAGGAAGACTATTCGAAGCACTATGAATTGAAGATAGTATTCGATATAATGTAATTTTATGAAGACCTATCCGCTATAGCTAAGATTGCGGCAACACTAGTTGGGAAGTATAATTGCAGAATTTTACCTAGAATAATTAGCTCCTCCATACACCACTGGCACTACAAAGTTGTTCAAAGCCGTCAAAACCTTCTCAGTGACGTAATCATCGTCAAAAGAATTCTCAAAGGCCAGATAAAAGTAGTAGTAAATCTCTAGTAATTTGAAACAGGTTTCAGGATCCTTGAAGCTGCCGCATTTCAAATTCCCACATTTACCGTAAACGTCCACCTTCCAGCCGTACTTCCTCAGCTCTGAATAAACTTTGTCAGCAAATCGTACCCTGCTATGGTCACAGTTGGAGACAAACCAAGCGGCTATCCTGGTTTTACTCTTCAATTTCTTTTTCAATTTCTTACTTATCGGCTTTAGCTGCTCTGGCCAATTCATATGTTTTGAAGGGCCTAATGCTTTATTTCTCAAATCGTATACCGTGAAATGTTTCCAGACAATATCAGAGTCTAGCCTGTACGTCCAAGTCCAATTGAAGAAGTTATCGAACCTAGACGAAAGGACTACATTTTTTGGCGCTGGTTCTGTTGAAACAAAAACGTACTTTTGCTTTGAAGATCTGCTTGTCGGTAAATTCCTTTTGGTCAATAACTTCACTCCTAAACTAGCGAACATAATAGCATCGAATTTCGATTCATCTGATAGATAGTCTCTGTCGTTTGTTATAAAACAATTTGTGAATTTGCATCTATTGGCTATAAAGACAGCTCTATTTTGCTTCAATACATGGAACGGTGTCCGAACTGTTGATGTCCATTCAAGTATGTATTTCATTTTAGTACTGACTCCTGCATTTTTATTGTCAGAATCATTTGTTTCAGTTTTATAGTCGGATTGAGCTTCAAACGGAGCGTTACTAACATTTTCTGGATAATTATTATCTGTTTCAGATTCTGCGGGTTCAGTTTTATGTTCAATATCATCAAAAGCTTTATTATTATTGTTATATTCATTTGGTTTTAAAATTTCACTGCGATTTTCAATCTGCAGTTCGAAAAGCTCAATTTTATATTCAGGAAAATCTCTTACAGTTCTTGTAACAAACCCGTAATGCTCAATAAGTTCCTGATCATAGGTTTCAATACCAAATGCTGGAAAATTTTGTTCTATATGAATAATATCGGTTCTAACTTTATGCTCAACTCTTGAAGGTTCTGGCTCTCTGCCGATTCCATGTATTGTTTGAAATTTCATATCAGAGGCTTGGTATGAAAATGCAAACAGTAAATTAAGAGAATAAATTATACAGCCGAAAGTACAAAATAATATGAGATTTTTACGTTTATAGAAAATCCAATTTTTCAAGAGTTTCATTTTGAAAAACCTCAAGGCACTGAAATTTGTCACAGAAACAAATTAAATATTAAATTGGTAAATGGAAAAATAATACGTTTAAAAACATTGTTACAAAATGATTTTGAATAATTATAAAAACTTGATTAATATTATGTCGGAACCAGAGAGAAGCACAGATCAAAGATCCTTTTGGTATACTATACTACTCTTTGGATATAATGTTTCTACGAAGAGAAGAATGACTGTAGAACCTTGAATTACGAAAAAAACAAACTCATGGAGGTTGCATGGAGGTCTCAGATAGATAGTCCGAGTTCTTCTACTCTTCTTTGGTCCTACTGAAGATGAATATCCTTTTGGTATTCTTATACTACTTACTCTTTGAGATGAATACATCAAGAAAGTTCTAAGTTTATGATCTAGCCGTACTTAGGAATCTTAGAAGTTTCGAACACATTGAATATGAAGATGATAATGATGATGATGTCCTCCACGACGTATCCGTCGACGGCGACCCCTGCTTAGCTCCTGGCGTGCGCTCGTAGGTGGCTAGCGAAGACAAACTTCGTCCTGAAGACTCGGTCACAAACAGAGCAGTAGAGCTGTCCGATAGAGTTGAAGGTGTAGTTATAGGAGGGCTTCGGACGCGTTTTACAGACATGGCGTGATATGAAGATGAATGTGATAGTAGCATGGTTTAGGTTTGTTTATTGACTGAATTATTTGAAGATCCTTCATAATTTGTACTATAGGCAGCTTTTTGGCTCTCTTTTTCTTCTTTGATATTCTGCTTACGCAAACTACAGCAGTCAGTATGTCGCTGACAGCAGTACTGTCCCAATCGATTGAAAACAATTTTTTGTTGCAGCGAAAATATATTTAGCATTTCTAAAGCAATAATTTTTGATACCGGTGGAAACTATACCAGTATCATACAATTATTCAAATACTTCAACACTGGTAGTCTCTTTTGATAATGTGGTACTATTCAAATATTCCGACATTGGTGATCGACGATTTGGCATTCTGCTAACATTCTCCCTATCCCGATGAAAATCCAAAATCAATTTGTATAGGGTCATCCTTTGCTGATGGTTCCACCACACGCGGAAGTCCGGGTAAACGCTGGTCTTCTTTACCAGCGGTTCATTGTTTAGTGCTGTGCAGATGTTACAAATTTCTTTTCCGCTCCAGGTGGACCGGTATTTGAAGTGGGACCTCCAACGAAAGAAGTTGTGGTACAAGGTAGCGTTATGGATAATGTCGTTCATGGTTTTAGCTACCATTTCTGGACCGAGAGCTCGTGCATCAAGGTAACTACCTGGAGGTAAAAATCTGAAATAAGAAATTCAGGCAATGCTTCAGGTTTGTAATATCCACTTACCTATTTTACAGAATGACGCCAAATATCTAAAGGTGATGGAAGGGTTTAGAAGAAAGCTCTCTTTAAGAAAATATTATTTGGTAAACAAAGTGGACAATGCCACGGTGTAAACAACGGTATAGCAATTTACCATCAGGCGAAACATACTGTCTGTTGATGATGAGTTTGAAACGCTATTTTACCTTGAATAGTTAGCTCCCCCATACACCACAGGCACGACATAATTGTCGAAAGCCGTCAATACTTTTTCGGTAACATAATCATCGTCTAAGGAGTTCTCAAAAGCTAAGTAAAAATAATAATTATTCTCCAGCATTTTGAAGCAGGCCTTCGAATCCTTGTAACTGCCACATTTGTATTTCCCACATTTGCCGTAAGTATCGACCTCCAAACCGTACTTCTGAAGCTCGAATTCAACTTTTTGAGCAAATCTTTTCCTGTACTGGTAGCAATGAGAGACAAACCAAGCAGCGATTTTAAATTTGCTCCTCAATTTCTTTTTCAACTTAGCGCTAATAGGTCTGAACTTCGTGGGCCATTTCATATCGAATGCTGGACCAACGGCTTTGCCTCTCACATTGTATATCGTAAAGTATTTCCAGGTGACATCAGAGTCTAGTCTGTAAGTCCAGGTCCAATTGAAGAAGTTATCAAACATTGTATGAAGTATCAGTTGTTTCGGAGCTGGTTCTGTCGAGACAAATACATACTTTTGCTCCGGAGACCTGAATTGCGGTAAATGTCTTTGTTCTAAGAAATTGGCTTCACAACTGCTGAACATAATAGCATCAAAGTCAGTTACGTTTGGTAGATAGTTCCTATTGTCTGTTATATAACAGTTTGTGTGTTTACATCCGTTAGCAACGAATGAAGCTCGCCCTTTTCGGAGTACAAAGAACGGAGTGGAGTACGACGGTGTCCATTCAAGAATGTATTTAAGATTGGGTTTGTTGACTTCACGTTTATTGTTGACTTTAGATACGGAAGAGACAGATCCAGTTTTGTTTGTTTGCTCAAAATTGTGTTTATCAAGTTCAGAAACAGAAGGTTCAATGTTCTGTTTATTATATCCAAGTGGATCAAAGTAGGCACTAACTTCATACTGAAGACGAATCGATACAGAATTTTCAATTTTATCCGTAGAATGTTCAATCTCAGTTGTTACATTGTGGTTTGAATTATGTTTAGTGATGAGTTTTCTATGTTCGTGTTCAATTTTAGTAACAACGGCATTCTCAGGAAGTTGATCTATGATTGCAAAGTCTTCTATAAAATCATATTGTGTTTTACCTCTTGAAGGCGTGTTATACTCTCTTTTAAACTGGGTTTTGGTTTGTCGAAATGGAGCGATGAACAACAAAGTAGTAGAATAAATTATACAACCAAGTATGCAGACGAAAACAAAGCTCCTAGGTTTACAGAATATACATACTTTCGTCATTATTTTTAATTATTTTTAACTTTATAAAGATGTAAGGAAAATACTATAATTTGTCACAGGATTAGTGATATTTAGTAAATGTAAACTAAAATCTAAAAATTATTAGATAACGTATACATTATACAATGATTTGACATTTTTCAATGAAACTTTTGTAGAAACATTATATCTTTGATCTGTGGCGTGAGGCAGCATGAGATGAGGACGTCAAAAGAGATGTGAACCATTCAAAAAGATTAGCACTTTTGAAACGTAAAAAGTTGTTTATTACCATCAAGCAAAGTTTTTGTATAAGATGAAATGTTATAGGTATATTTACAATGGAGTACACATGGATGAAAAAAACATTTTAGTCCTTAGGGACGGGCGTTCCTACCTTCATGGGAGTACATATCTGTTAAATAGCATTCAAAGTTAAGCAGATCCGCCTGAAAACCAGTGTCGTAAATTTCACAAAGAGGTAAATGAGGTGCGAAGAGAAAAGATTGGGCTCAATAGCGTGCCTTGGTTAAGCCTTATACGTTCAGCCACATAGACCATAGAGGCTGCGTCGTTCATACATAAAAATTCTCTATTCGTACAAATTAGACGAGTGATGTTGTACAATCCGTACCACGCATACCTTGTTTATAAGTTTTGTTTACATTAGCGACAGTTATTGTAGGTAGTTTAGCATTCGTTTTTATTTCGTTCTATCAAATATGAATGTCCAGTGAGGGTAATTTTTATCGTTGATTGCCACTCGCTGACACAGAATCGGAAACACAGCCCTCGAGACAGCAGCTATTTGTGCGCGTGTCACCGAATGTCGTCATCGCTTATGAACTATCACCTCCATGGACTCCTCGCAGTGCTGATACAGTGCTGGTGCTTCGGTGATATAAAAAACAGCTAGAATTTTGGACATTGTCGGCGCCGAGCGTCTCAGCCCAAGATCACCCACGCTAGTGAGTTGGTCTTTCAATGGTATTTATTGCCTGCCCTGGACATTATCTCGTTCCCCTTAGTTTATTTCGCCGTCGAAAGATCCCTGGGGATAGTACAGATATAAAATACAATATAAACATTGGCAGCACTTTACTGGCTTATTTCATCAGACACATAATTGTTTACATAAGTTATTATGACACATATTTAATTATTTTCATCATTAGATCCATCGTGTATGTTTTATTCTGTAGTATCTCTACAATCTTGTCATAAAGCTCGGTCCATCTCCGTCTGTTCCACCAATTTCTGAAGTCTCTGTAGTTACTGTACCTCTGGACCATGGTATGATCATTCAGAGCTGTACAGATATTACATAACTCCTTGCTGTCCATGGTAAGCTGGTATCTGTAATGGTTCCTCCATCGGAAGAAGTCATGGTACATGATGGGGTTCTGCATAACTTTCATCATGGTATCGGCAAGTCTCTCTGGGCCCAGAGCCCGAGCATCCAAGTAACTGCCATAAGGTAAGAATCTGAAAGAAATAATACAATGAAACAATTCTAGTATAATACTTTAGGTGCAGACTCCCGAAAGTGGAAACCAAACTGCAAAGAAGACGTATGATGACAGAAAGGATGCACAGACCACTGCAGTAATCTAATATGTTGTCCAGAATTATTCACTCTTTTTTTATGAAGATGGTTTTAAAAACTGTTCTGTGGTTGTCAATTTTTTGCAAGCTACCAGATCTTCGGCGATCGTACAAATGATTTAGTAGCAGTAGATGTATTTATTTACCTGGAATATTCAGCACCTCCAAATACCACGGGAACAGCAAAGTTATTCAATGCGATCAAGACTTTGCCTGTTACATAGTCATCATCCAAAGCCTTTTCGAAAGCGAAATAAAAGAAATAACTTTTCTCCACCATCTTGAACCAATCAGTCGCATTGTCAAATCTTCCAATCTTGTACTTCCCACATTTGCCATAGATATCTACCGACAAACCGTGTTTCCGTAACTCTATATTAACTTTTCTAGCAAATTGCATCATGTTCCCACGACATATAGATGTAAACCAAGCAGCAATTTTCGTTTTTGAACTCAATATCTTCTTTACATCCTCTTTAATAGGCTTCATTTCATTTACCCACATCATCCTTATAGACGGACCGACTACTTTGCCGTCTAAATCGTAAATGGTAATATACTTCCAAGAAATATCAGAGTCCAATCTATAAGACCAAGTCCAGTTGAAGAAATTGTTAAAACTTTCTTCTAAAACCAGTTGGTTTAAAGCAGGCGGCTCTGTGCCTATGAATACATACTTTTGCTTCACAGTTCTGCTGTTAGGTGTATAAGATTGATTGGAAGTAGATACGTCGTAGCTGCTAAATAGGATAGCATCAAACTTGGATTCGTCTATGAGGTGATTTTTGTCATCAGTTACGAAACAGTTTGTGAATTTACATTGGTTTTCTATGAAAGAATCGCGTCCTTTTTTCAGCTTAATGAAATTAGTATCATTCGGCTTTGATGACCATTTAAGAATGTATTTAATAGGTATTTGTCTTTCTTTATGTCTATCAAAGAATATGTCCTCGTCATCTTCATGGTCACTTAGTTTATCAAGCAAGATAGATTTAAACTCTGTTTCAAATCCGTCTTTTCTATGGGATTTTCCAAATTTATCTTCATGTCTATCTTCTATAGCTTCAGATTCTTCAGAATTCTGAACATTATGAACATTGTGTAAAGTTTCAAATTTAACGGCTCGTGACTTGATTTTGCTGCGAGGTGAAACATTGATAATTAAATTAAAGTAATTGATAATGAATATGATAATGAGCAAATTGAAAAGCGTTCTTCGTTTTCGTATTAGGAATCTCCAGAACATTTTTTTGTGAAATAAACAACCACAGAACATGAAATATAACAATGGCATTAGCTGGACAATGCCACTTGATTTTTACTTTTAAAAGTTTTTTTACTTTACAAAGAAGTTTTATAAAGTAAAAGTCTACTTAAAGAAATTGGGATCTGGGTAGAACTTTCTGTGTGAACTTTCTCGATTCTTTTGTAAGAGGTAAATTATACGGCTGTCTAAATTTTCATTATAAGAGTGGAGCCGCAGCGACTTTCTTCGATAACAATTGAAACTAAACCTTAAAGTTTCTAAAATACGAGCTAGCCTGTCGTTCCGCACTTGCCGTCGGCCGAGTGCTTGATATTGGCATGCTATTTTGAACCGTATTTTAAAGATCATAAGGTTTAGTTTACATTGTTATCGATGTAAGTTGCTGTGCCTCCACTTCGATAGATGCCGATAGTGTGGACTAGGTTTCTGATGCGCACGGATGTCGATGTACCTACATTGCTGGTTATCGTGTTCTTTCGGTTAAGTTTTAACTGCATAATATTCAAGCGGACTACCTGACTGAGGGATTGGGGACCGACCCTTTGGGGGGGGGGGGGACATCTTCGAAAGATACCCAGCCAGGGGGAGAGACTGGGTTATGTGAGATTTTTACTCACTAAAGCCCTCTCGATGGCCGGCCTCGTGCATATCGGAGTGCTCCGGGATCTCCACAGGAACGCACCGGCCCTCCTAGCATTTGGCTTAGGCTCTTCCTGGGAGGTGTATTTTCCACCTACCTGTTCCTCCCGTCACAGTAGCGTGCGGCCATAGCACGTTGCTGCCTTCCCCAGGGTCGCCAGCCAATGGACGGCCAAATCCCGCACTTTAACCGCCCGCTACCCTGATCCCTCCATTTAGTCGCCTCTTACGACAGGCAGGAGTTACCGTGGCCTATTCTTCGCCCGAGACTACAGGGCTGTGGGGACCGACCCTTAACTAAATCATGTCTCTCATAAGCCCTCATACAATAAATTCAAATCACCGAAAATTAAATTGAAAGGCCCGTCAAAGATATCTCAGTTTACGCATACCTACATATGTACGTAAAAGGGACCAAGCGAAAATCTCGTTAAGTGCTACTTAACTTAGAGATTATCCCAAGTAAGAAATGGTTAGAAAGAATAAACCTCTTTCGTTTAGTACTCGGTCAGTTGTAAATAGTTGCTGCAGACAAACGGTTTTCTATTTTTATTTACGACTAAACCCGCGTTTGACCTCAACCTCACCTGGTAGTTAGTGACGATGAGGCCGAGGATGGAGCACACGGGCTTAGTAAGTAGATAGATAGATTAATACTTTATTGCACACAAGAAACATAGAATAAGTGTAAAAAGGCGGCCTTATCGCTCAGAGCGATCTTTTCCAGGCAACCTAGTACTGGCTCATCTACACTGCTGAAACACATCAAAGCCGAAGCGAAGATATTTCGCACTGAAGCCTGAAGGGGTACTAGGATTTGAAGGGTAAGAGAGCCAGCGTAAATACCCGCATATTACTATGAGGCACTCCATACAAGTCCTCAAAATTAGCAGCGCATCGGAAACCCTCTAATAAATTACATTATAGGGAGGTGAGATGTTTACGGTGATCACTGATCACTTACCAGCAAGTAGCCCGATTGCTTATACAGTAAAAAAAGTCGCTTGAGGGGATGGTATAAACTACGGCCTTGGGTAAAGAATTTTGTATTTCCAATAAAAATATTTCAACCTCTATAATCACAATGAAGGGTATTTCTGTAAAAAAATTCACCCCCATCCTTTCACCCTTCTAGGTATCCATAGCCCTAAACAAACTCCCCCTCCCCTAATGAAAACAATGTGTTTATGTTTATGTTATCACACGGGCGGGAATCGAAGCTACTTGCACTAGTAATGAAAACATCCGTATTTATACAACACAGAGTGTAGAGGTAATTCAAATGTCTCTCCGAACCTACCAACTAGGTTAAAATAAAGTGTATTTATTTTCTTAGTCGTAAGTATTTCTCATTTATCAGAGGGTCGTGAATCATTCGTAGAATAATTAGATGTGAATGTGCCGGTTTCCTTGCTTGTTTATCATATGGTTATTGGCCAACCTATTGTCAGAGTTCTTCAGACATGGCTTAACGACTGATGTCGAACTACAAAAGAAAAAAATATATACATAAAGCATTATGGGATGTGATAAAAAGATCACCAAAGAGTTTTAGGTCCTCCCAGTGACTTACTTAATATTAGATTGCAAGTATCTAATCCTGCAACATCTGTAGATCAAGTGAATGAGCAGTTTGTGAACATAGGCATAGATCTTGCGGCAAAAAGAACCTCTTCTAACCCAGTGCAACCCTTTCAACTGGACAACTCAGTGTTTAATTCTCAATGCAATTCCATGGTCCTACTTGAAACAGACGAGGCTGAGGTTGAGAGGGTCGTTCTGGGTCTACGCAATGACTGTACTGCGGGACGGGATGGGATTTCTTCAGTTTTAATTTAATTTAATTTAACTGTGCTTATTTTTGAAGACAAGGGGTGGGAGGGGGTTGAATGGTGATTACGTCAGCACAAGAAGCGATCAGCAGTTTGATAACAATGATACTTGTTTAAAAAAACCTGTATAAATGCGTTAGGGGGGGGGGGGTAAGAGCTTTGCTTACTTTCGTTGACAAGGTCTCACTTCCCCTAATCCCCATCGCTGGTAATAAACGACGACGACGGTAACAAACAAAGCATTCCAGCAACTACAACCATTAAGTTCCAGGTTGTACAAAAAATAAACGATCAACTTGATATCTTCACACTAAATAAACATTATTGTAAAACCAAACTTAAGAGATGGCTACTCCCTTTAGATTACGACGAAACTGAGGCTCTGCTCATCTAACAAATAATTTTACACATTGGCTTACCACATCAATTATGTTGTTCAGACACCCTCTATTTCCTCCCTCTACAAACTCGCTATTAACACTTCACTTCCCACATTCACACACCCACCCACACTACACTAACAGTTAGAAACACTATACATAATTACACCCTCCCACACTTACCTCTCTATTATTAGGTACCTATATTCTAAATTCCTTCTGATTAATTTGTTCCAAATTCCTAGGTATAGTATATAGTTACTAATGTAATGTTATAAATTGTAATATGCTTGCACGGAAAGTACGACGGAGTCCCGACTTATAAGATACAGGTTTCGACCTACTTTGTAAGTCGGAGGTGCTATTATTGTGCCTTGTAATAAGTAAATAAAACGTATTCAAACTTTTTTCAATACCACTCACGGTCACTCATCCTGGTACCGACCGCGCCCAACGTTACTTAACCTGCACGATCACTCTCCTCGGGTTTCCTTGTAAGTGGTAAGTGGTTGTTTAGAACGTCGGTGGCACAGTGGCTAGGATACCGGACTCCCATGCGGAGATCCGGGTCCGAAACCATGCAGTGCCATGCACCAATGAGTTTTTCGTATTTTTCGAAGAACTTACGTACATTTACAAACTGCTCTAACGGTGAAGGAAAACATCGAGAGGAAACCTGTACACGAGATGACCAGTGTGTAAATAGGGTTGGCACAAAAGATCCTCAAGGGTAGAAGTGCCGCTGGGGTTATTCCTGGTCCCGTATCATAAGATAAGATAAGTGGTCACCGCTTTCTGTCTTGTTGTCACTAGTTAAAAAAGTGTGACGATATATCCAAAACGAGTTTCGCGCAAAGATTTCGATCTTTTCTCGCACCCCATGTATACAAAAAATATTGTAGGGATCGACCGGTTGGTGATACAGGAATGCATAATAAGCGGAACGTTGTAGCCTGGCTGTCGATGAAGGACTATGCTGAAACGGAAGAGCTATTAGATACATTACGTTAAGTGGTATTTTATCGTGGCTATTGTTAACCTCTCACATCACACACACACACACACACACACACACACACACCACCTCACACAACTTCATACACCCTCTCCCCTGTACACCCACAGTATCATATCCCGCTGGCTATTTTAGTGTGGACTGGCATGCTGCAAGACAGCCGTAGGCTAGTGCAGGTGCCAGGATTTGTTTTTATAAATAGATACCTACTTACTTGTTTCAATTTATATTATATTGTATTGTTTTGTAGTATTATGTATTATATAAGCTTTTTGAATAAAATTTGAATTTTGAATTTGAATTTTGAATTTTTGAAAATATCACGCTATCTTGTCAAAAGGAAAGATATGGATATGGGGCGAATCCTTTTCTATCACTAGTGACAAGGTACATAATAGATCTGCAGGAGGTTCGGGTCATCCCCATCCAAACTCTGATCAGCAAGATACATAAAGGTCCTTTAAACTTTTGTATCTGTAAACTCATTTCGCAACAACGAAAACATTGAATCTACATGCAAACATATTCCGGACAAAACTTGATACATCCCCTTTTCAGATTATCTTCAACCCTTTCATAGGGATGAGATGGGACAAAAAAGGGATTTACAGCCCTAGGACAGAATGTTTTGGTATATGTGCGGATATGTCTTTAAAAAATAATGAGATTTACCCAGATGAATGCAAAGCAAGGTTTTTAAAACCGATTAAAGGTAAAGTTCATTTAAATTTACTCAAATCGTATCGCTTTTTAAAAAGCTGCGCTGCTACTAGTCAAACGATGCCGCCGCGATAACAGAGGATGCCGACTGCCGCGTACACTTTCCTATTTTATGAAAGGTACAATTTACTATTTTATGATATTTAAACACCCGCAGCGCATTTCGTTTAGGAGTACCGATATTATTTGAGGGAATAATGGACTTTTAAATGTACCTACCTACGTTTTATTGGTTTTATATTTCTTCTGCATATTTAAAAAAATAAATTTATTAGTTAATAAGATTTTTTCTGTTGAGTTGATTACATTTAAACCAGAAACCGCGCCTAAAAACGAGGAACTTTTTTAATACCTATCTATTTTTATATTTATATTTTTTAAATCTTTTTGTCTAAAATGTTTAAGTATTTTCGGAAACGGAAGATTTATAGCATCACCGTAATGTTAGGGCGAGATTTTGTAACAAAGTTGAAAACTAAAATATCTACAAAAAGATTATGAACGTGGTGCAACCACAGAGGTACCAATAATAAGTTGAAATAATTCACGTGACAATTGTAAATGATCCATTACCGAGTTATCAACTGAAAATTTATCAAACTTCTATTTAACACAAGCAATGGATTGTGTACAGCTGTCGTGAATAATTTCAACTGGTTTTAGAACGTAGCCTAAAAATACGAGCATTGATGAAAAAACAAAACGCAATTTTGACAGATCGTCGCTTTTCCAACGTCAAAAGAAATAGGATAATGCGATTTCTCTAGTTTTCTCCAGTTTTTATTAAGAAACAGTGTTTATTTGAGCCTTTTTTTAATAATATAAGTGAAAATGTCGGGCAATTCGTCTTATAATACTGAGACGGCGGTTACAGTGGAGGTAGAATATCCAGCAACTGACCCCGCATCGGGAGCCTTTTTCCAGCCTGATTACAAGAAGTAAGGACAGTTTTATTTATTTATTTTTAATGTTAATTGTCCTACAAACAATATTTTTATCACAGGAAACTTCTCAGTCCACTTTAAACCAGTAAATATGCTCAATTTTATTATATTTGGAGAGCATTTTAGGCCAGTTACATTACGCCCAATTTTGGAGAAAGCTTAAAAATAAGTATACTTTCATTCTACGTACGTAAGGATTTAGGTGTCAATAGAACTCCTGATATATTTGTGTTAACATTTATAAGCATTTTGATGTGATTTAATATGATCTATTCAAATTACAGTAATCTGATATTACTGTAACACCCCTCAATGTAAAGTGTGTTGTCAAATATCATTGCTTCGGCAGTGTTTATAGAACAGCCAGTACTTACTAAACCCGTGTGCTCCATCTTCGACCTCATCATCACTTACCACCAGGTGATATTGAGGTCAAACATGGGTTTAGTCATAAAAATAAAAATAAACTATTTGTCATTTATAGGAATGAAGATCTGAAGCTGATGCTGGATGGGTCCAAGGATGGGCTAAAACTAGAGGCCATGAAGAGGATTATCGGCATGATAGCCAAGGGAAGAGATGCCTCTGATTTGTGAGTGCATGTGTATATCATTCCTAATGTTATTCTGTGGAGCTCCGAGGTTTTACAGATTTTCGAAGACTTGGGACACTTACAGACTGCTCTGATGGTGAAGGAAAACTTCATGAGGAAACCTGCACACTGCGGTAACCAGTGTGTGAAATGGGGAAGGCAATGGCAAACCACTCCATTAAATCTGCCAGGAGAGTCTTTCTGTGGTTAGTTCCTTAGAATGATCATGACCCTCAGCAATGAGGAAGTATGACTTAGAAGGGGTTACTTTGAGGTTTTTGTTAAGCAACTAGTTGGTGGGGTGGCACACGAGGTACCCTACCAAACTATACAAGGTTAACAGGGCGTTGAATACAGTCTTCTAAAATTTTGGTTAGGTGCCGTTGATGACGGTAACCACTTACCATCAGATGACCCGTCTACTTTCATTTTATATTATTAATATAATTATAAGTGTTAAGTATCCATAACTACTAACTAATTTTCACTATGGGGATCAACTCTGTAATCGCAAGAAAAAATCAGCATACTTCGGTTTTTGTATTATAGTTTTCAACTTTTCAGTAACCAATTAGTGGAGAGTGTTAATTTTTTTAATATTTGAATCAAAGGATTCAAATATAAAAAAAGCAGAAACCTGCTGATGTACTGTACTTTTATTCTACTTAGGTAATATTTATCAATTAAAGTTGATTTTAGCTTTACCTGACAACATACAATTTCTAGATTTCCAGCAGTAGTGAAGAATGTGGTATCAAAGAACATAGAAGTGAAGAAACTGGTGTACGTGTACTTGGTGCGCTACGCTGAAGAGCAACAGGACCTCGCTCTGCTATCCATTAGCACATTCCAACGAGCTCTGAAGGTTAGTGTTGTAACCAAAAAATTAAGGGTTCAATGGCCTTTACGATTATTTTTTTATTGAATAAGGATACCAGATGAGCAAACGGGCCACTTGATGATATGTGGTCACTGTTGATCATAGATATCTCACCTTACTATAATGTTAAATGTTATTAGATGGTTTTCGATGTGTTGCTGGCTAACCTTGAGGATTAATACGTATTATGCTGGCTCTCTTTCACACTGAAAGACCAACGCAAGCGTTGCTGCTTTGCGGCAGAGTAAATGGTGGTACCACCATAGGCTGACTCTGCATAGAGTCATATCCAAAGTGCTTTGCGTGTTAGATATTCTCATAATCAAGCAAATAAATCAATGATTTTTTTTAAATTTACGACTAAATCCGCGTTTGATTTTAATCTAATCTGGTGGTAAGTGACGATGAGGCCGAAAAAGCATACGGGCTAAAAAAATATCTAATAGGGAACTTGCATGTTTTTTTTTTGTTTTTAATCGAAAGATACTTGAAAAAGAGAAACTTTACTGAACACAAAAGATTTTTAATATGCTTATTTAAAGAGATATAGCTTTGTAAAAACCCATAATACAATTTTCGCGCCAAAACGCATTCATTTTCTCAAGTGACGTAATTGGATTTTATGTAAACAAACGTGAGGTGTGAACAGTCTTGAACTTGTCAAAAGATTTTTCGCTTTAGAGGTTATTTTTATATTGGTTATTTACAAGAGTAATAAAACTATTTACAGTATTTGTGTAATCCTAAGAACAATAACTAGGGTGTAATCGTAATGATTCGTTGTTTTGATTACAAAAGTTGCCAATTGCAAAAAATATTTTCCTTAGAAGTTTATCAAAGTTTATGCAGATTTGGATACGTGTAAGCGTTACTGCCAGTTATTTCTATATACAGTTATGTATAATTATTATAATAGGTATATAATTTATAAAAATAATAATAGTTTATAATAATAATACATATTTATTCAGATAATTCCGCCTCACTTGTAAAAATATTCCCTAAATTTAGGGTAGAGAAATCCTATGACGTCACTCAATGCTGATAGGTGTTTGAAATTACGTTCCATTTCGCGCTACTAAAAAGCTAAATATCTCAATAAATACAAATATATAAATATTACTACTCACAATTTAATCTTTTTATGTACTATTCTATCGACTGCAACACATAGTTTTAAATTTTAAAATTCATGCAAGTTCCCTATTACGACCTATTTATATGCGGTGTATACCTCCAGGACCCAAACCAGCTGATCCGGGCGTCGGCTCTTCGAGTGCTGTCATCCATCCGAGTGCACATGATCGTGCCCATAGTAATGCTGGCCATTCGGGACTCGGCCAGTGATATGAGCCCTTACGTCAGGAAGACGGCCGCTCATGCCATTCCCAAGTTGTACAGGTCTGATATAATCTAATACTAACCCTTCCTTATACATGGAAAATAGGCTCAATAATATCTAGCACGAGGAAATAAAACACCCAAATGGAACACGAGGAATGATCCCTGTAAATGTCGAGTTGTGGAAACCAGCCCGTTACTACATTACAAGCCTTCCTTACCAATGAAATTTCTTAAAGTCCTTTCGATAAGCCTTGGGTATCTACCAAAAGCCTTGGGTGTCTACTACGACCCGTTTTACACGAACGTTTCTGCCACGCACCTGTAAAATGTGGAACTCTCTTCCACCCGACATTTTCCCGCAGCGCTACGACATGGGATGCTTCAAAAAGAACATTAAAAAGTCCTCTCCCTCCACGGCCGGCAACACACAAGCAATACCCCTGGTACTGCACGTGTCTCTAGGCGACGGTGACTACTTACCATCAGGTGGCTTGCCTGTCTGTTTGTCGTTGCCAATTTATATTAAAAAAAAAGATATTAGTTGGCACATCTCAATAAAAAAATATGTTAAACCATTTACGATTCTTTCATGCTTATCGCTGAGCAAAGGTGTCCGGTACCGCGATACTATAGTGAGACTCGCTTATCGAACTAACTGATACATGTAATCGTTTATCGGTCGATGGAATACGCAGTAGTGGGCGACAGTGTCCTATCGTGCCAACTAATATCGAAAAGACTGTAGTCTGTTTTTTTTTTTCTTCGTTTAAGCCGTCCGCTGCGTGACGCGGCGCATGAATTTCTTTTTTTATGGCAACTGTAATTCCTCTTGTGAGTCGTGAGGAACAATACTGCCAGCGTCAAGTGATTGATTCATGCATGTAGTCGAAGAAAATATAATTTGGAACCTGATTGAAATCTCTGATACCTGAAAAGACATAAAATAGGGTTAGGATATAATAAACATATAAATGATAAAAGAAAATAAGTAAACTTTATAATTTAATTTCATGAACCTTTAAAAAGAGGAGAAAAGCCCTGAATGTCCACTACTCGTTATGAAATGGAAATGTCAGCAAAAGAACACGATAACCAGTAATGTACATCGACATATCCGCGCGGTTTTTTCTCTTAACGCAGCGGACAGCCTTAAATGTCTAGACATTGGCGTCGATTTCGGGGTGGCCGCTAAAGCTAAACCTAAATGTATTAATTTCGCGGCTGGGAGTGCGGCGTTTCCGATCTGACAAGTTTAGACTTGTTTACACAGATACTTAAAAAAAATCGTGTATTTTCAAGCATAGCGGTACTACACCGCGTTTTGACCGCTGAATATAAATTAAACCTTAATATACATTTTTGATCTGTGTTTTGTCAGATTTAAAAAAGACATACTGTTAGTTTAAATATGAATTCAATTGATTATATGAATAATCCCAGTTGTTTTTTTCCTAACAGTCTAGACCCGGATCAGAAGGAAGAGTTAGTAGCAATCATAGACAAGCTGCTGTCGGACAAGGCTCCACTGGTTGTTGGTTCAGCTGCCATGGCATTCTCTGAAGTGTGCCCGGATCGCATGACCCTTATACACAGGAGCTACAGGTACATGTTGGTTTCCCTCGACTCTTCCTCACCTCTCAACTACTTTGGTTTTTTAATAACATCCATAACAAATAACTATATAAAAAAAAAACAATGTTAAAAATACAAATTAAAAAAAACTATGTCTGCACGATCGACATAAGATATATAATTATATAATATTATTGTAAACTGTGCACAACCTACCTTTTTCTACTAAAATTACTCCACCAAAAGGTTGTGTGGAAGAGATCGCTTTTAGCGATAACACCGCCTAGATTGTATTAATCGTTTCGTATGCACTGTATCACACTAATTTGTACAATATACATAGATTATAGACCGTTCAACATCAATCAATGTGTGCTATTACACCAAACCGATCTGCCACCGATTGAGTATTGATCGTTGAAAATATTCGACTTTGGTTGATGATTGATCGCAGCAACTAGCACATGGTTGATCAATTGTCGTTCGACGTATTTTACAAGCCGCAATCATTGATGATCCTGAGCTATTACACCTACGCATCCGACGAGGTATCAATGCGTGCAGGTGTAATAACACCCTTAAGTCTAGCGCGCACTACGATTTCTACGATTTTTAATCGCGCTATTATTTTGTCGCAGAAATGCAACGTAAGGGTTTCTGGAAGTGCGCACACATGCGACAAAAAATCGCAGCGATTTTAAAATTGAGATTTGTCACATTTTTCCGCGACTGATCGCGACGCGATTGTCACAAAATAAATTGCAGCATATGGAGTTGAATGGTTTCACGCGCCCGGCCCTCAACCTCATACGCATTCTGTTCTTCATAAAGTGAACATGTCGGCGTCTGTAGGAACATTTTGATAATCGAAATACGAGGAAGGCCACATCTCCTAAAATATAGTCATTGTAGTGAGATTGAATTTAATCGTCTAGTATTTTTAAATTTTATAATCGATTTGAGCTTCAACAATCCTAAAACATTTGTATTAAATGTTTTTAAGAACAACACATCATTCTATAACCCTATTGTGCGAATGTGTAGATTGTTTAACGAAATCTCTTCGAACAGCAACAATAAGCCATCGTTCGACTTATACGATCCTAGGACATTAGTTTTTAAAAGACTGGTTGAGGATGTCCTCAAGTAAGCTATCCACGCACCTACTTTAAAGTCTTTACTTTATTATTTTTATTTTTCAATAGGTATTTTTTAATCATTACATTCAATAGTATTTTCTGCTTTCCCAACTCAATTTTGTACAACAATCAATTTTCCACTTCCTAACCATGCTGTGTTTACACGTTAAGGGTTACGACCTAGCTCATAACATTATATTGATTTTTCTGTAATTTCTCTGGTTGTAATCTGTTGTGTTTACCTAATACATAAATTAAATTAAATCCTTCGTAATATGTCATAACTTTGAATTTTTATTCTAAATAGTCAAAGAATATTTGGGATACATACAGCATCATTGTGTTTTAGAAAAGAAACCTTTAATACATCTTTCAGCTATGAAAGTATGAGTCCAGTATTGTTGAATTCTTTTTCCTCCTACAATTCCGAAGTAGTAATAAGCACAGACAAGTTGACACGAAATCCATGTTGAAAATGGACAATTTCATTTCTGCGATATTTTACAGCGCGATTTTAAAATCGTGTCGCATAAACCAAGATCGTAGTGCGCGCTAGGGCTTATAGTTAACTATATTTGCAGGAAAATTTGTTCCCTACTGGCAGATGTAGACGAGTGGGGACAGCTGGCACTACTGAATGTGCTCACAGTGTACGCCAAGTCTTGCTTCCCGGACCCCAACAGTGAGGTGAGTTACATATTTTTAATATAATAATTTTAAGAAAATGATTTTGATGCTTTATCTTATGGTAGGGGGCCGGGAATAACCCCAGCGGCACTTCGACCCTTGAGGATCTTTTGTGCCTACCTCATTTTACACACTGGTCATCTCAGTGTGCAGGTTTCCTCATGATGTTTTCCTTCACCGTTAGAGCAGTCGGTAAATAGTAACTAAGTAATATGTTTATTTCACACACAGCAGTGACCGAAACAGTTATTATTATGATAAAATAATTATGTAGTCAAAGGTAAGGTATATTGAAATCATGTCTGATGGTCTGCTGCTGTTGTAAAAAGGGCCTCAACTAAATGTACGTATGTCTTCGAAAAATACGAAAAACTCATTGGTATGTACCAGTGCCATGTGGCACTGCACGGTTTTGAATCCGGACCTCCCGCTTGGGAGTCCCGTGTCCTAGCCACTAGGCCACCGACACTTATGCTATGTTAATATTTTTAATTGCTGGCTCTCAAGAGACTGGTTAGAAGTTTGAGGGTCAGAGAACATTGTCTAGTAATAGTACAGGTCAATAGTATAAGTTTACCATATTATTAAGAGCGTCTGTGGCGTCGTGGCTAGTACGTCGGACTCCCATGCGGGAAGTCAAGTAGTCAAGTAATTTAGTGTTATTTACATTCATAAATCTTACATCCATAATCCCCGAGGGGTAGACCGAGGAACCAACTTTATCATCATAGGTGGTTTCCACTTTTTGCCGTAAGATTTGGTGGACAAACGTGATAGGTGGCGAGCCTATCGCCGTCTACCAGGTGTAGAATAGTATCCAGTCCCTTAGTCGCCTCGTACGACACCCACCGGAAGAGTTGGGGTGGTGTTATTCTTTAGGGCCGGCTCGACACGGCACAACTGTTCTTCTTCTTTGACCTCCCGTATCGTGTTCCCGTTATACGGGGTCGGCATTCTTTATATTGAGGCGCCACTTGCTTCGGTCGCATGCATCACCCTCCACAAGGCCTAGGTTTCTTATGTCCTTCTGGACAGTCGTTAGTCTGGTTTTTTTATTATAAATTAGCTACGACAAACAGGCAGACGGGCCACCTGATGGTAAGTAGTCACCGTCGCCTAGAGACACGTGCAGTACCAGGGGTATTGCTTGTGTGTTGCCGGCCGTGGAGGAAGAGGACTTTTTTAACGTTCTTTTTGAAGCACCCCATGTCGTAGCGCTGTGGAAAAACGTCGGGTGGAAGAGATTTCCACATTTTACAGGTGCGTGGCACAAACGCTCGTGTTAAACGGGTCGTGGTAGACACCCAAGGCTTTAGAAAGTACGGGTGAAAATTGAGCCGCCGACGAAAGAAAGAAAGAAAGTAGACGACGGCACCAAGTCAAATAGTTTTGAGTTCGGAGTTCTGTATTCAGAGGCCTTCCTCTGCCCCTTTTGATCGTAGCGATGGAAAGGCATTTTTTCACGACGTGATCACGGAACAACTGTTATTTACAATTTATGTTTTTATAGACCTACTCAACGGACAGTGATAGTGACAGGCCGTTCTATGCGTCCGACTCTGACGAAAGCGGCGCCCCGAAGAAGAAGCAGTCGTCCCGGTCACCCAGCCTGGACCCTGACCACCGTTTGCTGCTCAGGGCGGCAAAACCCTTGCTGCAAAGCAGAAACTCCGGGGTCGTCATGGCCGTGGCACAACTGTTTTACCACTGTGGACCAGGTAACTGACCACACTGGTCCTACTTATCACTCTTGTCTCACTGGTCACACTTGTATTACTGGTCACACTTACCCCACGGGTCATATTTGCCTCACTGGTCACACTAGTTACACTTAGTGATACGCCGTTCTATGCGTCGGCCTCTGACGAAAGCCGCGCCCCGGAAAAGAAGCAGTCGTCCCACTCGCCCAGGCTGGACGCAGATCACCGCCTGCTACGAAAAAACCCTTGCTGCAGAGCAGAAACTCCGAGGTCGCCATGGCCATGGTACAACTGTTCTACCATTGTGGACCAAGTAACTGGAGTCTGAGAGACATTATTCAAAGATGCAATAAACAAATAAACTGGTCACATTTGTCCCACTAGTCACACCCGCATTTGATGGTCTGATGGTAAGCGACGATGAGGTCGACGATAGAGCATGCGGGTCCAGTAAATGCCTATACTTGTCACACTAGTAACACTTGCCTCACTGGTGCCACTTTCCTCACTGATTACACTTGCCTCACTGGTCATACTGATTCCACTGTCCTAGGGCGTTTGCCACACCAACCCCTCTAAGAGCTGTTACATTGTTCCAGTGCAAGAGCTCCCACCCGTGGCTAAGGCGATGGTACGATTACTACGAGCCCCCCTCGAGGTTCAGAGCGTCGTTCTCAACTCCATAGCCTCACTGACCGTCGGTAAACGGGTAAGTTGACGCCTCAATACTTCATTGATAATGTTAAATTGATCGGTGGCATAGCGTTGGAAATTAGTAGAAAAATGTATCTGAAACTTATTCTTTTATATAATACTGAAATGTTTGAAACAATGTGATGCGAAGAGCGCGCTCTGAAAAACATTATTATAATTGTTTAATAATTATAATAATTATGTAGGCATGTAAGGGGGGTCACCAACATCTAGACCTCCAAATGTCAAACTCACCTGCACGTGGTGCATCCTGCCGATTAGCGAACGAGTCCCTGGCGACCGACTAGTGGCGGTATTACCACTCAATGATGTAGGCATGCAAGTCTCACATATTTACAACATCTTATACAACTTTAAATCCTTGTCATCATGGTAATTATATTAAATAAAATATAAATATAAACTTAATCATGTTTTAATATTTTATAAAGACGTAATTAGTCTGTAAAAAATAATTATTTTATATGATATGTGTTAACTAGTTAATTAACATGTATTTTGTCGATTTTAAAATAAAGACTTCAAAATAAAAATATCTGAAAAACATTATTGTCCAAAACTTCTACAGTTTTCTTATTAAAATCTATATAATCTAATCTAATCTATAAATAAAAAATAAAATAATTTTTCTGTTGTACTCTCTTTTAATGTAAGTATATTATTTTATGTGTTTGTGCTGTGATGTATTGTAATAAAATAAAATAAAATAAAAAATATGCCAGATCTGAGGGTAAGGGCATAGATGGCCCGCTATCATTCTCTGGGTGGTCCTCACCCTGTGGATCTATTTTTGCTTTTAAAAAACCAGCGAAATATAATTTTATAAGTTATTTAACAGCGAATTTGTTACTGCCTAGTTACTCGACACTAGCTAGCCACGGGTCAACCGTCTCATCAGCAACCGGTTAGACATTCAATAGTAACCGGCCATACGAGAGTCCTCTGATAGCAACCAGTTGCGGTTAATTATTCGGAAATGCAATATTCTCTATTAAAATATCAAATCCGACTGCCTCGTCGACGAGTCGCAAGTGAATGATGCCACCTTGGGTCGGGCGCCCGCTTTTATAGAGGCCAGGTAGTGGGGGGCGGCATCACGTGGTATCGGCTGTTGCTGCGTGTTTGCTTCGTCACAAGCGCAGGTGGGCATTGCACGTGCGCTATGACGTCACTTGCTGTTTGCGCTGACATATATGAAGATGTAACCTGACTCAGGGCTCAAAAGATGCACTAACTCACCCTTGTTTTATGTCTAGCTGACTGACTCCCAACTAGGTTTCCCTGTGTGTGGAATATCAGGAATCCATCCATAGAGGAACGTGCCTCGCTCGATACATTTTTATTTCCACTCGAACACTGCACTTGTATATTTAATTTTACTTTTAAATAACATAGTAATATTCACACTTTGGTATTATTGTATGCATAAATAATTAAGTTATTGTTTTATAAACAATCCTTGTAATAATAATATTAAAGCTGAAACTAACTAAGGCTAAGAACAAGAAAAAAACTAAAAAATTAAAGAGAAACCCTCAAACCGCGCAAATATACTAATCTGGGTGAAACATACATATTTGAGCCGTTTGGGGTTGAACATTTGGACCCTAGGGCCCGGGAGCGCACCGCGTCTTCAAGGACCTCGCAAAGCGCCTGGTCGACGCGTCAAAAGACCCAAGATCTGGCTCCTATTTGGCCCAGCGGATTAGCTTAGCTATCTAACGGGGCAACGCAGTCAGTCTCTTGGGTACACTGCCGGATGTGGGGGACTTAACCCTGTTTTTATTTTTCGTTTTATAAACAGATACTAAGTGTAAAGTGAAAAGTGAAAGATGACCAATGTCCACCGATAACTTTATTATTTTGAAGGTGTCGGGTCTCAACCCTCAGAATGATTTTTAGTCTTATCCAATTAATATTATAATATCACAAAGGGTAAAGTGTTCAGGCCGCCCGTGAAAGGCCGCAGATAAAAGTGGTCACTCATCCAGATACTGACCGCGCCCAACGTTGCTTAACCTGCACGATCAATTTTAGGCTATGATCGCAACAATGCTACAACCCCCCCCCCCCCCCCCCCCCCCCCATATTTTTACTTGCTATTTTTTAACGTGTATTTCGAAGCTATGAATAAGTAAGATATTCTATGCGTTTTCTTCTCTCTCTTTTGGGTCTGAACAATATATGGATTTGTATTTGTAAAAGCTAGGGCACGAACTGCGGCGCAAGCGTCGCCGTATCGAATCCACCTCTGGACCATTATGGTGGACCACACCTTACTTGGGTACTTGTAATGTGAAAACATTAACAATGTTTAAAAAAAAGTTATAGGTATCTTTTCCTAATTATTATTATTTATTTATTTTATTTATTTAATGAATTACTTTATTTAATGATCTTTCACTCCAATCACAATATCACACAACACATACTCTCATTTTATTGACTACACTCACTCACTTACTCACTTTGCACTCATACACATTCTCATACATACAACACACACTCACACCCATAATTATATATTCCTCCCCGTCCATTCTCTCTTTCCCTCCATTCCCCAATATCCCTTTTTCTAATTCATACCAATGTAAAGTTTTAGTGTATGTACTGTAAGCCGTATTTGAATTCCTGGTTAATAATGTAATGGTCCCCACGGGACAGGCTTAGCCTAGTGTGGGGTCCAAAGGTAACTTTGTGCATCATTATGTTATATTTTGGTTAAATAAATAATTTTGAATTTTTTTTTTTTTGAATTACTTTTAATGAATTAATTAATGAATTAATTTCATGAAATACTTTTATCACAAAACTATTTGTCCACAGTCGCTCTTCGAACCATTCCTCAAATCATTCTTCGTGCGGAACTCTGACCCAACGCACATCAAACTCCTCAAATTGGAGATCCTTACAAACCTGGCGACGGAAGCCAGCGCTCCGGTGGTCCTTAGAGAGTTCCAGACTTATGTCACTTCGAACGACAAGACCTTCGCGGGAGCCACTATACAGGCTATAGGGAGACTAGCGGTCCATATACAGCCTGAGACTGAAACTTGCCTCAACGGGTTGCTACATCTGCTGTCTAGTAAGGATGGTGAGTGTCGATTATATAACTATTAGTTTTATGGGAGTGTTATAAGAAGCAACTATACAGCCTATAGGTAGACTTGCGGTTCATATACATCCTGAGACTGTGAGTTACCTCAACGGGTTGCAACATCTGCTGTCCAGTAAGAATGGTAGATTAAGTAACTATTAGTTATATAGTAGTGTTATAAGGAGCTGCTATACAGCTTATAGGCGGGCTATCTGTTCATATTTTGAAGCGACAATGGCTCAAAGGCTGGGGCACGAGACTGCGACGCAAGCATCGCCCGATCGAATCCACCTTTGGAATTATTTTTTTAAAAAAGTTCGTTGGGATTGCTTATAATGTGTAAAAACATTATCAATAGTTTTGTTAAAAAAAAACATCTACCGTCCGTTCGCTCGCCTGCCCGCGACACTTTATGTTTGATACAATGGGATTTGGCTCTGTGAATCTAGTCGGGAATTTATTTGTTGATTTTGCAATATTGCCACGAAAAGGTTTTTTTTTTAGCAAATATTTAATTAAGGCTTTGTTAAAGTCTCTTTGGAGCGTTGGTGGCGCCGTGGCTAAGACGTCGGACTCCCATGCGAGAGGTCCGGTTTCGATACCATGCAATGTCATGTACCAATGAATTTACCGACTGCTCTGACGGTGAAGGAAAACATCGTAAGAAAACCTGCACACTGAGATAACCAGTGTGTGAAATGGGGAAGGCAATGGCAAACCACCCCGTTAAATGTGCCAAGACAGTCGTTCTATGTGATTAATCCTTAGAATGTTCACGACCCTCAGCTATGAGGAACACGACTTAGAAGAAGAAGTTAAAGTCTCGTGTTATCTCTATCTAGAGCTATTCGTAAGAAAAGCATAACAGAATGAAGACATAACGTAACATAAGTTTCGTGCAACTGATGGAAACATAACGTAACATAAGTTTCGTGCAACTGATGGAAACAAGCGGTCTCTAAAACTAAATAATTTGAATGGAAAGTGTTTGCCAACAGAATGGGTGGTGTGCGAGGCGGTGGTGGTGGTGAAACGCGTGGTGGGTGGGGGCGCCACGTCCGCCCGCGCCGCCGTGTCGCGGGCCGCCAAACTCCTGCGCTCAGACAGGTATTGTGCGGGAATAGGAGATAATCCTGCAATATTTTACCACTAGAGGCGCCACTAACACAATGGTACGTAGCCAATCAACATGTAGATACGTTCCTTTCCACCAAATCTTTTTTTTACCCCTCAGACTCGCGCCACGCTGTCTTAATAGATTTTTTAGGTCTGCTATTTTGAGATGGCCATATGATGTCATTATATCATCACAATTTTAGTAATAGATTTTTAATAGATTTAGTAATAGAGAAATTTGTGATACATTCAAGAATGACGTTTCGTTTTGCTTTTGGGTTGGCCAACCTGGCCGGAGGACAAGCACTCGCCGTGGCTGGATTCTGTAATTTTTATTAATTTAAGTAAAGTGTCTTTCAAATAGAGCGGGTCGATGTTAATAATTTGTGGCGGCCATTTTGTTTTGGCGACATCTGTCAAATCTGTTGTTTCTTATTCAGTCACTGATGCCAAATCACCATGGCAAGTTACACGGTTCAGCAGCATGTGCAAATGATAAGACTTTATTATCAAAATGAGTGTTCGTTAGTGCAAACGTTGCGCGCATTGCGCCCATTTTACGGCAGACGCGGTGGCCCTTCAAAGTCTACTCTCCAACGTTTGGTCGTTTACCGAACCGGTCGTCTCAAATTTGGTCACAATTTGAGACGACCGGTTCGGTAAACAACCAACCAACACCTTTACGTCAAAGGAACGCCAGATCGGCCGAGAACATCACCGCTGTACGTGAGAGTGTTCAGGAGACTCCGAGGCAGTCGATTTCTCGCCGTGCACAAGAACTCGGCCTTTCGCAGACTTCAACTTGGAGAATTTTGCGTCGGGACTTGGGCCTGCATCCGTACAAGATCCAACTGACCCAAGAGCTCAAAGTTAATGACCATAGACAACGCCGTATGTTCGCTAAATGGGCTTCAGAACGCTTGGAAGAGGACCCCGATTTTGGCCGAAAAATAATCTTTAGCGACGAGGCACATTTTTGGATGAATGGTTTTGTTAATAAGCAAAATTGCCGTATATGGGGATGACCACAACCCACATGAGGTTCACCAGGTGGCAATGCATCCACAAAAAGTTACTGTTTGGTGCGGATTTTGGTCTGGCGGCGTCATTGGTCCGTACTTCTTCGAAAACGACGTTGGCGAGGCCATCACCGTCAACGGCGAGCGCTACAGATCAATGATTTACAATTTATTTTGGCTTGAATTGAACAATATGGACGTGGACGATATGTGGTTCCAGCAAGACGGCGCTACGTGCCACACAGCGAACGACACAATAGACATTCTGCATGAACGGTTTGAGGGTAGGGTTATCTCTCGCAGAGGTGACGTGAATTGGCCACCAAGATCGTGTGATTTGACTCCGCCAGACTTTTTCTTGTGGGGTTTTCTGAAGTCGCAGGTCTATGCCAATAAGCCACAATCGACCGTTGCCCTGAAAGCCAACATAACACAGGCCATCGCTCAGATTCAACCGGATCTATGCAGCAGAGTCTTTGAAAATTGGACCTCTCGGATTCGTGCCACCATTCGAAGCCGCGGCGGACATTTGAACGATGTTATATTCCATTCATAATGGCATAAAAGGGCCTTTCAAATAAAAAAAAATATTTCGTTAATATCTCACACACATCTTGTTTTATTCAATTTTAACATCGACCCGTCCTTGTTGAAAGACCCTTTAGTTTTAAATCTCGATTCAAGTCACAAAAGTTTATTACTATGAAGCATGTAACCTAAAGTAATTGATTCAGCGACTGAAGATCACTACAATGGATTATTTCACTTGTTCAGCTTGAGATATACAGAGTAAACACGCACTATTTGCAGGTATTTAGATATTTTCCACTGATTCCCTGTGTAGGTATATTTATTTATTTGCGATATTTATATTTTTTTAAATGTAGGTATATTTTTCACTTATTAATACTACCTATCTTCAATTAAATTTATTTGTGTCGTATCTTTGTTTGCCTTCGGTCATGGTCCAACAGAATACCAGCGCTGTAGGCATTCTCGTCTGCAGCAATAAGCTGAGTTGAGGCCCTTTTCACAACAACAGCAGACCATCAGACATGATTTCAATATGTTTACCTTTGACTACATAATTATTTTATTATAATTATAACTGTTTCGGTCATTGCTGTGTGGGAAATAAACGTATTACTTACTTATTTTTCTATTTACGGAGTGTGCTAGTGGCTCCATCTACGCAACGCTTTGCGTTTTATGTCCTATTTATACATGGGTCGTAGACAGGCTATTTCCGGAATTTATAAGGAAAGGAATTTGAAAAGGACCATGGGTGGTGGTGGGTCTCCCCAGAGGCAGAGGCCCTACTCGGAAAATTGAACGAAGTTAGCGTAGGACGAGAGTATAGTGAGTAACTTCGTGCAACTTCGCTTCGTCTCGGGCGACTTCCGTTCGGCGCCCGAAGTCCGAGCACGAAGTGTCACACTCTCGTCTTACTTCGGAGCACTTCGGCGAAGTACTTTGTCGAGTGTGTAGTGGGACCTGTAGAAAGGGATTCGGGTCTTGAGAATTCGGTTATTCAATGAGAATGTTCTAAGACCAAAGATTTTGAAATTAGATTGCTCGCTATATAGAGAAGTTTTATGTGGAAACCGCGTCTGCTAGTTGGTACATGCGATGTGAGATTTTACATACATTATTCTGGAAATGTCAAATGTATGAAACTTATCAAAATTATATGCACTTTTTCCCAAACCTTTGGCTCGCTGTTAGTGCTCTCATCGTCATTCTAGAGAAGGTCCTACTAGTCAGATTTCAATAAAAAATATCAGTCCGATCGTAAGAATCCCGTATCAAATCTCGGGACTACACGCGTCCGGTTCCAGCTCATTTCGGTTCGCAGCGAATAATCACATCGCTCCACCCTCCCCGTACTTAACATCATCGCGGGACTGAAACCGGACGCGTGAAGTCCAAGGCTAAACAATAATAATGTATGTATCTGTCAGACTGGCGCCGAATGCCCGCGCAGCAGCTGTCTGGCTGGTAGCGGAGCATGGGGCGAAACACCCTCGTGCGGCAGCCATATTGGCTCACATGGCGACCAACTTCGCCGATCAGGTACATATACGGAAGGTAACAATAACTTCCTTAGGCAGGGACTACATGCACCGGTTCTGTTCGCTGCAGCCATTCACGAGTCGCTGACTTCAAGTGGGGGGAGGGCTACAGTAAACCTGCGCTGGAACCGTTGCCATGTGGTCCAAGCTTTATAGTCCCGAAAAGGGGTTGTCCAGTATCCATCCATAGCTGACTTTCACTATGGGGCCAACTCTGAAATCGCGAAAAAGAAACAGCTGTTTCATAGGTATTGAACTTTCGTATGGAACAGGTGGTTTTTTTGTAAAAAAAAAGAAGGAAAAAGAAAGATAAGATAAAAAAGATACTGTCTGCATGAATATTTTTTTTTTCGCTTTTTTAGCGTTGGTCCCATAGTGAAAGTAAGTTATGGATACTGAACACCACCCTTTCGGAACTATAGGGGTTACTGTTACAAATTACATCAATGGATGCAGCCACTAGAATAACTGTAATAAAACAAATACATCGCTCAATGTTCCAATTAGGGACAGAAAACGAGAAAAAAGAGAAAAAAATAAATGGTACATGTTTCAAACCCAGACCTTCCCGCAAAGGAGGCGTCCCAGCCACTACGCCACTGACGGTCTACAGTCACCTAAAGCTTCAAAAGCTGAGTTGAGGTCCTTTTCACAACAACAGCAGACCATCAGACATAGTTTCAATATGTTCACCTTTGACTACATAATTATTTTATCATAATTATAACTGTTTCGGTCATTGCTGTGTGTGAAATAAACATATTACTTACTTACTTACAAAAACCTATTTCCAGGACGAACTAGTAAAGCTCCAGCTCCTATCTCTAGCTGTAAAACTATCCATCACCCAACCAGACACGTTGCCTCTCTGTCGCTACATCGTCTCTCTCGCTCGCTACGATGCCAGCTACGACGTGCGGGACAGAGCAAGGATGCTACGGAGATTCATAGAGCCTCAGGATGGGAAGGTGTTACCAATGTTTGCGGCTGAGATATTCCGGCCGGACAAGCCTAAACCCACTATTGAAAGTAGCTTCAAAGGTGAGTTTCTTTCTATCTACATACTCGTACATACATACATTCACGCTATAACCCTTGCAGGGTAGGTAGAGAGAACGGAGCGCCACGAATCTCTAGAAATAAAAATACTTAATTTTATTGTATTATTGCAATGTATAACCTAATATTATTTTTCAAGACGTAAAAATTTTTTGCATGCCAAATTAATGTCGAAACATGTATGATTTATTCCAACAATACTACTATCTTATATGTACAGTGTTTCGTGCGAACAAAATAAATTTCATTTCATATCATTTATTTGCAAATATGGGTACTGCAGATGTTACATTGTGTTTCAGTATCACCATATTCTACCCGAAAGCGTACACATTTTTGTTCAATTAATAAATCAGTCAATCATAAATTAGCAAAATAATAATAAAGTTAACAAACAAAAACATCAAAATGTTTACTGATGTCGCAATTTAAAGAAAATACTCTGTTTTAGCACGCTTCTCTTTCATCCTCTTGTAATTACTAACTACAAGGATTGTGATTAGACATAAATAATATACTGTTTCACGAGTTTTTATTGTATTGTATTAATTACGACCAGTTTCGTTTACACATCTTCAGGCTTTGTAAGTAATTGGTAATAATTAATAAAATACAGTAAAAACGCGTGAAACAGTATATTATTTAAGTCTTATCATGTACTACAAGTTTCACCAAGTACCAACAACCGCAAGTATAATATTAACCATTTACAAGGATTGTTGTTTTGTAATATGCGGTCTAGGTGGCCCGTTTCCTCCTCTGCTCTCCTAACACATACTAATCCTGACTACCCGTCCTCCAGATCGCCAGCAATACACAGTGGGCACTCTCTCCCAGTACATCGGGACCGCAGCCAGCGGGTACCGCCCCCTCCCCGCGGCCCCGCACTCCCCTCTCGCAGCCCAGCTGCGGGACGCGGCCGCTAACAAGAACGAACACACGCCTGCCAATAATAATGAGGATACGCAGGTAAATAGACGGATACGCTGGTAAACAGGTTGGATACTGAAGGATGCGCAGGTAAATATAGTTAGATACGCTGGTAAACAGGTTGGATACTGAAGGATGTGCTGGTAAATAGACGGATACGCAGGTTAACAGGTTGGATGCTGAAGTATGCGCAGGTAAATAGACAGATCTGAAAGTAAAACCCTCATGCACAAACAAAATACAGAAAGGTTCTCAGACCCCAGCGGTCCTGCAAGGCCTGGCTACGGCAGCCGTCGGGGAACCGGCAGGACAGAGGGTGCTAAGAATCCCTGGGTAGGATCCGGCTGCTTACAAAACCTATACCTGGCTACGTATAACGTGCAGATGACATAAAGAGATCTGCTGGAGGAAACTGGATTGGTCTTTACCAATCCAGTTTCCTCCAAGTTCTCAAGATCGTGGAAAGTGGCGTGCATTGGAGGACACTTACATCCAGCAGTGGGTGGACACCGGTTGGAGAGAGAGAGGAAGTAAACAGGTTGGATACAGTAGGCTGCGCAAGTAAACAGGCAGATACTCTGGTAAACAAATTGGATATTTAAATAAATACGCCCTACGCTGGTAACAAAAAGGGTTACTGATGGATACTTGGGTAAATACGGCCACTTACCATCAGGTTGCTCGTCGACCCTCCTTTAAAAAAAGTCAAGAGTTTATTATATCTTTTCTACAATTAATTCAGTTCATTTGTATTTGCAGAAGAATAAGAGTTTCTACTCGGCACCGAACAGCAGCGGTTCCGGATCGTCTTCATCTTCATCAGGCTCCAGCAGCTCTGAAGAATCTGACGAGTAAGTTTCATCATCAGCCTTCTTGTCTCCACTGTTAAGTAATAATAGCACATTTAGAAGTTTTTGATGCATGAAATGAGATTAAAATTAAATATCTTTAGAAAGAAAGATTTAATTATTCTTAATTTGTAGAGAAGAGAGCATCAATGAAGCGAAGAATAGCAAGTCAGAGAAACCTAAGGAAACTAACAACTATAGGTGATTATATATTTTTTAATTCACATACCGGCGCATATAAAATATAATAAATACACTTGAATGTTCACTGAAAAATTAAATATACACTGATAAGGAATATAAAAATCCTCGCCATATTACGGATATAGCATAGTACGCGACACCCCGGAATGCGGATTTCTAGTACGGGCACAGGTACTTGAAACCCGCATTCCGGGGTGTCGCGTACTATACCTACTATTTTTTCATAGCAATCTCCATTACACAGTTTACACAGATTATCAAACTACGAATGGCGCCCCCTTGACAGGGGTTCTATATTCCTGGTCAAGGTATAAAGGGTGATAAAGGTTACGTACAGTCTGTGTGCTCTTAGAAAAGGATTCGGGTATGGGATAAAATCGATCTCTGTCTCGATCTTACATTCATCATCATCATCAGCCTATTAATGTCCCCACTGTTGGGGCACTGGCCTCCCGTTGCACAGGAGGGTACGGGCCATGATCCACTGAGCGGGCCCAGTGCTGATTGGTGGATTTCACACGCCTTCGAAAACTTTTAAGTTTCTCAGACACGCACATTTCCATTCAATCTTACATTCGCTAATCGTCAATAACTGAAATCTCCTCTAAAACCTCTAAAAGGTCACGGACTTCTAACTCTTTCTAAGAGGTCACGGACTGTTAAATCCCTGTAAAATCACTATATTTATAAAACCACAAGATGTGCTCCTTAACGCTTGAAAGTTCACAAATGTCGTATGACAGCAGGTCTTCTAACTCTATCAGCTCAGACACCGAGTCTGACAGCGAGTCGTCCTCGGGCTCCGAGAGCGACTCGGAAGGCAGCTCGAGCAGCTCCGAGCAGTCGCCGAGCGATACCAAGCAGAGAGGTGACCAGGTACTGAATAGAATATGATTTGATTGTAAGTAGTTTAACTGTGACAGCTAGTCGTCAAAGTCTGACAGTGTGTCGTCTAACTCTGACAGCGAGTCGTCTGACTCTGACAGTGTGTGGTCTAACTCTGTCAGCGAGTCGTCTAACTCTGACAGTGTATCGTCTACCTCTGACAGTGTGTCGTTTAACTCTGACAGCGAGTCGTCTAACTCTGACAATGTGTCGTCTACCTCTGACAGTGTGTCGTCTACCTCTGACAGTGTGTCGTCTACCTCTGACAGTGTGTCGTCTACCTCTGACAGTGTCGTTTAACTCTGACAGCGAGTCGTCTAGCTCTGACACGGACTTGTTTATAATCCAGTATATTAGTGAAAGTGACAGTTTCATTTAGGTTTAGCTTTAGATCTGGCGCCACCCCAGAATCGATGCCAATGTCTGGTCCTGAAGAGTGAGTGATATGTCTTGGGTCTCTCCAATGTTGCCCTGGTCTTCGCTTTTGCCCACCAATGGACGAATACGGGATAGATTATAAGAATATTACGAGTAATTAAAAATTAATTTAAAAAAATATTGTTATCAGGCGCCCAATCAACAACCAGACAAGACAGAAGATCAGAAAAAGATTGAGAAGTCCAACTTGGAACTTCTTTTGGAGCTGGACGAAGTGGCTAACTTTTTGCCAACTATGACCCCCACTTGTGGGGGGTTACTGTCGCCCCCCTCTGTTGGGGCCCAGGGCGTTGGAGATGGTAAGTTCTTTTGTATTAGGAAAGTAGGCGAGCAAACGGATCAAATTATGGTGAGGGGTCCCAATCGCCCGTAGACATCTCACTTCACTATGAGATTACTTTTTAGAGTCTTTTCCGCAGTCTGCGTTCTGCGTTCATACTCTGATTGAAGCAGATTGGTGGGTTCTGGGCGTTATGGAGCTTAAAAATGACATCGTAAAAATATACTCTTTGAAAACCTCTTTATATATTTAAAAATCTTATCTTATGATAGGGGACCGGGAATAACCCCAGCGGCACTTCGACCCTTGAGGATCTTTTGTGCCTACCCCATTTAACACACTGGTCATCTCAGTGTACAGGTTTCCTTACGATGTTTTCCTTTACCGTTAGAGCAGTCGGTAAATGTACGTAGGTCTTCGAAAAATACGAAAACGGTACACGGTACTGCACGGTTTCGAACCTGGACCTCCCGCATGGGAGTCCGGTGCTCTAGCCGCTGTGCAACCGACGCTCTAAAGGCGGTATTACTCTGGGCATGGTCAGCCTGGGGTGATACTACCCTTTTACCTAATTCTGCCGCAATGGTTTCATCTCTGTGTTTCTGTTTGAAGGATAAGAGAGCCAGCGTAATTACCGGCACATGCACTCCATCAAGGTCCTCTACTACCTCTAATAACATTATAGGGAGGTGAGATTTCTATGATGCCGGTAACCAATTACTCGTAGCATCAGCGGGCCCGTTTGCTACGACATACAGCAGGTTTCCTCGTGATAATTTCCTTCACAACCGATACCAGCTTGTTCTACATTCCGCATACGACAATTCCAGGCGACAGCATCACCCCAGTGGGTCCGTCGTTAGCCCCAACAGTGGTCACGGAAATGATATCCCGCGTGGTATGCGGCGGTTTGGCCGCGACCAGGAGGTGGACGCGCGCACCACATCTGTACTCCCACAAGATGTGCGCCATAGAGATAGCCTTCACCAACCATAGTCAGCAGGACGTCAGCAATATCAGGGTCAACAAGAAGGTCAGTTGACTCTTATAGACTCTACAGTGACTACAGAGCACTCCCACAGGTCAAATGACTCTTATAGAGTCTACAGTGACTACAGAGCACTCCCACAGGTCAAATGACTCTTATAGACTCTACAGTGACTACAGAGCACTCCCACAGGTCAAATGACTCTTATAGACTCTACAGTGACTACAGAGCACTCCCACAGGTCAAATGACTTATAGACTCTACAGTGACTACAGAGCACTCCCACAGGTCAAATGACTCTTATAGACTCTACAGTGACTACAGAGCACTCCCACAGGTCAAATGACTCTTATAGAGTCTACAGTGACATCTGTACTCCCATCAGATGTGCGCCATAGAGATTACCTTCAGTCTAATCCACGGTCAATAATGGATAATTTCCTGGTGTATAATAATGTTTTACCACTGGAGGCGCCACTAGCACAATGGTACGTAGTTAATCAACATGTAGATACGTTACTTTTAAAAATTAAAAAAAATATATCTTATTGAAAACATCACTAAAAGAAAGAAAGAAGGAAAGAACTAAACTTGTAAATCTAACAATACCCTGACTCCCAAACTAGGCGAACCTGTATCTTGGGAGACAGTGCTTTCCCAAAAAGAAGGTATTCAATAACGGTCAGCATTCATCCCATAGACAACTAGGTAGCTATCTATGGGATAAATACCGCCCCCTACTGAATACCAAGCAATAACGGTCACAAATTACAATTTATTATTATTAAAAAATCCATCCTTTCCTCTCCACCAAATCTTTTTTTTTACCCTTCAGACGCGCCACGCTGTCTGAACAGATTTTTTAGGTCTGCTATTTTGAAATGGCCATATAATGCCATGATATCATCACAATTTTACTATAGCTTTGAGAAATTAAATAAAATTAATCCAAATAACGATATCTTTAAAAATGACGTTTCGTTTTGCTCTTCTGTTTACGGAGTGTGCTAGTGACTCCATCTACGCAACGCTTTGCGTTTTATGTCCTATTTCATATTATTTTAATAATACAAATAAATTATTATTGGCAAATTCTTACCTAAATTCTTCACATAAGTATTTAATCTTTTTAATATTTAGTGAGTGGTTAAAAAAATTAAAATTCAATTTAATTTTTTTTACCCACTATCACTATCGCTCCCACTAACATCTCGGGATAAGGGGGGAAATGATAAACAGCGCTGCATATTTGGTACCCGAGTATGTCAGCATTTGCTGACTTTCCCCCCTTTTGCCAAATATACATAGTGCTTTGTAATTAATTTTAATTGTTTTTGTAAAAACATGAGTATTTGGCAATAAATGTATTTTTATTTTTTTATTGACTACTAAACCCGCATTTGACCTCGATCTCGCCTGATGGTAAGCGACGTTGAGGTCGACGATGGAGCATGCGGGGCCAGTGAATGCCTATTCACTCTGGCCTTGAAGATCCCAAGCTTGTAGGTTTCGGGAAATACAGACGCCGGCAGGCTGTTCCATTCCTTAGCCGTTCGCATAATGAACGAAGAAGCAAATCGCTTCGTACGAGCAGATGGGATATCAACAACATAAGGATGGAGCCCCTCTCCGCGCCTGGTAGTCCGAAGGCGGAATGGAGATGCTGGAATTAGGTCGTGCAATTCCGATGCGCACTCTCCGAAATGTATTCTATAAAATACCGATAGACAGGCAACCGATTTCTATTCTAAATAGCCAATAACAATTTTCACAGACGTTAACAGGCTCCCGGTCCGTCCACGACTTCGCGCCCGTCCCCTCACTAGCGCCAGGCGCTTCCGCCACCACCACGCTGGGTGTCGACTTCGCGGACACCATCCAGCCAGTCGAGTTCACCGTCACATGCTCGCTCGGTCAGTGGTCACCATCGTATTACGTATTTATACCACAAAACAGCAGTATTGGGTGCTTCAAGGATACAGACGCAGACAGACCTATGAAAAGATGGCGGGACGGAATGTTTGGAATAGCCTCGGGGGAGGCCTTTGCCCAGCAGTGGGACAACGGTGGCTAGGGAAACTTACTCGAATGACGAGAAAAAAATGTAATATTAAGCGTCGGTGGCACAAAAACAATCCACACTTGTTTCACAGGCGAAGTCCCAGTTTCAATAACGCCGCCAGTAGGGGAACTGATGCGGTCAGTGGCCATGTCCGAGGGTCGGTGGGACGCGGAGCATAAACGGTTGCGAGGGATGACTGAATGCAGCAAGAAGGCGGCGCGGATGGACGAGGATCAGACCGCTTGTAGGAGAGTCTTCGAGACTGCCAACGTAGCTGCTGTCACTTCCACTGGCAGCTTGCTCAGGTATGTTTTAACCCCCGACCGATCGAAGGCGTTTATAAGTTTGACACATTTGTCTGTGTCATAACTTGACAACGGATGATCTGGTTTGGACCCGGTTTTTTTTTATCCAATAGAGAATTTGTCGAGTGTTCTTAACTAGGCTGATAAAAATTGGACCAGTGGTTTCCAAGATCTTGGGAGTATCTTTAATGTAAGATGGGATTTCTGGAACGATAATAGCTAGATGGTTCGAATTAGAGCTGAGTTCAGGTTCATGGTGCGTTTCCGACATCTGAAAACTTGAGTATCTGATGATGACCAGGGAAATTTTAGTGAACTTTAGTTTCGCAATATGAAACTGGAAGAATTGTAAGATTATCAGCCCGCCGAAACTATAACAGTTAGATGGGGTCTTCTCGAACTAAAGTTGTAGGGAATCCTCAGACGTTACAAGTGAAAAAAAATTAAAGATGGCGGTAAAAAATAAATGAAAATGATGTGGACAACAACCAACAACGATGTGGAGTTAGGAATTTTAAGATAGTAATGGTGCAGTGAGATGAGATGTCTACGACTTTTAAAAACCGCGTTTGTCCCCAATCAATCTCACCTGGTGGTAGATGATGAGGCCGAAGATGGAGCACACGGGCTTAGTACTTACTAAGCCCGTGTGCTCCATCTTCGGCCTCATCATCTACCACCAGGTGAGATTGATTGGGGACAAACGCGGTTTTTAAAAGTCGTAGCTAGTACTTACTAGCTCTTCTATAAACCCTGAGGAAACACATCGACGTCGAAGCGAAGTTGAGGCAGACTTTACATAGAAGGCCGGTCGCTAGCCAGGCGGATCCTGGAGGGGTCCTTCCACCAGCAAGTTACTCGGGGTAGTCGCCTCGTACGTCACGCTTATTCAGTGGCGGTAGGGATATTCTAATTAGGGATGTTACGGAGCTTCGACTCCGACTCCGAAAGGTCGGAACTTCCGATTGATTTTACACCTCCGTCTCCGATAATTTTGAATCGGAGGTTATACCGAAGATTTGTGAGCAAACATATTCAAATATCAATATTTTATTAAATAGTGGACTACATAAAGGAATATTTTATTGCTGCAAACGTCATCATAAAAAATATTGGCCAGTTCAGCTATAAAAATTAAAAAACGGTTTAAAATTTGAACTTCTGAACATCTCTCTTCTACATCCGCCTCCGACTCCGGTTCCGATAAATCAAATTTAAAACCTTCGGTTTCGACTCCGGTTCCGGTAAAACCACCTCCGTAACATTCCTAATTCTAATTCCGTCCGTACTGGTATGACAGTTTTGTTCGTTCAGATGTCAGTATTAAAAACAAAAAAATGTACTAAAATGATTTTATTTAGAAACTTTTAGAACCAAATGTACAAGATTTTTACAGTACATTTCTACCTATACATACATTCTTGTGATGCTTTCCTTTCATCCAATTTTAGTATCAAATTAAAGAGTAAATCCAAATACAAAAATTATAATCTATTTATAGATAATATCTTTTTGTCTTATGGAAAATTAGTATTTCAACCAACCACTTCAACTCCACGATCCACATCGATTCCACCTTTGGACTATTGTGGTTGTTGTCGTAACAACCACAATAGTCCAATGGTGGAATCGATCCGGCGACACTTGCGCCATACGCGATTTACGAATTTTGCAAGATGTTATGCAAATTTCAAAAAATACTAAACTTATAAAAATAACTACTTATCTTTAGGGGGGGCTGGCTAAAGGAAAGGGGGTTCGAAAAATTCGGACTGGTTAAAAAACTTCATGACTGCGGAATCAACTTAGATATATTGGGCTCTTTTAAAATTTACTGTCCCGTATCGTCCACGATAATATCGTGCCGGTATATATATAAGGTTGGTTATGTTAGGTTGCATTATAACAACCATACATCCATCGCCTTTTCTTCGCGGCCCTACCGATACTCTGACCGTTAAAAAAATAAAACTAAACATAAAAATAACTACTTATCTTTAAGGATAAAAAATATTTACATTTTTTCCAGATTTGCGGGTAGAATGATGTCATCCCAAGACCTAGTGTTGCTATCGGTGAAAATGGAAGCGGACAACACTAGAGTTGTGGCCAACTGCCCCAACATGGCCATAGCTTCGCTCCTGGCCAACGAAGTCGCTCAAGCCTTCGCGAAGACCTACTGATAAAGGTTTTAACTTCGCGAAGTGAATGATGCCTTTTGAAGATCAAACAGTGGCCCGATTCTACTAAATACAACGTTATCTCAATATACATTGCAGTGACTTGGAAGTTTTTCCCATGCAACTAGTCACGGACGATCGATTAACGTTACGTTTCGGTCAAGCCGACGATCGACAAAACGTAATCGCTATTTACTTGGAAATTAACGAGAAACGTAAAACAGTGGAATCGTAGGTTGGAGTGTCGCTAGGGGGGTACTGAGGAAAAAAGGGTTAGAAAAATTCGAGCTGATAAAAAAATTAATTGTTTCACAGAAACTTTATGGACGCGGAATCTACTCACGACATATTGGGCACTTTTAAAATTTACCGTTCCGTTACGGCACGATAATATCGTGGACGTCCACGTTAATATCGTCCGAACGCTTTTATATTTACCTATCGATAGGGTGGGAAGAGGGGCGACCTCACTCACACATCTTTAATATTCTTTTAGGTACACACTACCACTACATTAAGAGCCTATGTGTGCCACGGCAAGGGTATTTCCGTGGACGGAAATTTAAAAGCGTCTTCATACAGTTCCATATATTTTCTTTCCCTGTTAAATCGTGACGGTAAAACGTGCCGTTACCGTGCAAAATTATAAAAGCAGCCTAATCAAAAAGGGCTTTTGTAAATGTTTTGAGCTCACTACAGCTCACCTTCAGCAGCACCTTTAGCTATAAAAGCCAGTCTAGCCTACTCTATTCAAAAGGATTATAGAAACAGCCGCATCAACAAAATCTATACGTAACGGACACTAAACCAAAATATAAATTAAATTATCCTTAACACTAAATTCTACACAAATAACTTGATTATCTAAATAAAAAAACGTTCCGACGATATACTGTAGACGTGGGCGATAATATCGTGCCGTCCAACGACACGGTAAATTTTAAAAGCGGCCATTAGGTTATGTTAGGTTGCATTATAACAACCATACATCCATCGAATTTTCTTCACAGCCCTACCGATACTCTGACCGTCAACAAAACGAATATTTTTAAGAAAGACTTATAATAATGAGATTCCTTATCATTAGAAATATTATACAACATAGATTATAATAATGTTCCTTGTTCAATTATTAAGGAAAATATAACACTACAATGCACAGCATACTGAATTTTATTGTCTTAAACTTATGTATGGTACAAACCATTCTCAAAACCGTGATATGATATGCCAAAAAAAAGAGAACGATATATCAAGTTGTATTATGAAAATTAGACCCGTGATTTGCAAGATCTTGGAGTATCTTTGAAGTCAGCTCGGATTCTGTTATGATAATAGTTAATATATGTATTATAGTTTGAGTTTGAACTCAAATGCACCTGATCACTATAATGTTATAATTGGTTTTTTGATGCACTGTTAACCTTAAGTTGCCTCATGTGCCAGTAATTACTGAATCTGCAGTTATACCTTTTGGGGTATTCTGAAAAATCACGTTTTAACACAAAAATAATAGAACTGGTTTTATTCACCTAATCTCAGTGATGAGTTGGATAGTGTCCCCACACTGGAGGCATCAGTCCATACGCGGGAGGATTCATCGCAACCCTAGGCCTCTTACTGGGGTCATCGTGCATCACCTGGTGACTCTGACTTTGACCTTGATGCTGCTGACTTTGAACTTGACCTTCTATCCTATCCTTCTTTGCTCGTTTCTTCCCATTCGAAGTTTCCGGGACGATTCTTCGTTCATTCCATAGCCGTTCAACTAATTGTGCCCTAACTTGCAATCCGTTCTGGTCATCGTTGAGTTTTTTAGATAAAGGGCCATTGGCAACTTTCTGTTTCATAGCCTCGAGTCGTTCTTCTGTTTGTGTGAACGGACAGACGGGTAAACCTCTTCGGTTGCAAATGTTATGTAAAATACAGCATGCAACGATCATCATAGATACTGTGGCAGGATCGAACTGTTTATTACAGGTTGCTTGAAGGCACTTCCACCGGCTTTTCAAATGTTTTATCGTAGTCAAGGCTGTGGTGTGTGTTTCAGTGTGAACGTTGTTAAAATACTTTTCTGGTGACACTGGGGATTTCTTGGTTATCTTCGGGATTGGCGTCATGATGTATGGTTTGAGTGAATAGTAGGGGCCACCTGAAATGTAATTTATATTCATGATTACCACACAACCAGTATTTATACGTATATATATGTATATGAATACCAGCCATTTTTCTAAGATCGAAAGAACCGAATACGTTACTCATTGGTACATAACATTGCATGGTATGCGAACTCAAACCACGCGAATGGGAGTCCGGTGTTCTAGCCACTACACCACCGACGCTTCATCATACCATCTAGGATTTTTCCTTACATCACTGGGTGAGTCTACACACAGTGATGGAAGGAAAAGGCACACCGGACACCCATGCGCGTGGTTTGAGTTCGTAGTTGAGGATTTTTCGAAAGATGTACATTTACTGAGTGCTCTAACGGTGAAGAAAAACATCGTGAGGAAATCTGCACACTGAGATAACTAGTGTGTAAAACGGGGAAGGCATTGGCAAGGCAATGGTATTAGATTATGTGATCATATCCATAGAATAATCACGAGGAATATGACGGTTGGTTGAATGCTGTGAATTTTGTTTTATAGATATGACATGTAATGTACTTAATTGTCTGAGATTAATGAATTTGTTATATGACCAAAATATTTGTATTCTGAATTCAGCGAAATATGTGATCTTTAAAACTAAATGTGACATCTCATGTATGTACCATATTTCTGGCAAATAAACATTTGTGGTGGCTTCCCGCCACAATGACGGCGCATGCGCGCTGTGCAGTCTGCGCGCGCTTCTGACGTCTCAAAACAATCGCCTCCGCTTTTCTCTTACTCGCGCTGTCACTCCTCTTCCTTTCATCATCTGATTCGCAGGTCGCACATTGTTGGATTTTGGGCATCAGCACCCACCCTGGGACCCACGTGAACCCAGCAGAAGCTGGAGCCAGTCATGTCAGGATGTCAGGAAGCATGGGTTGAATTAAGTACTCTTATTTTCACTACATAGGGACCGTCCGTGGCGGAATCAAGAGGCAAATGAGGAGACATGCAGGAAGGACCGGGTTTATATTTATGTCTTTACTACTGTCTTTCTCAGGAACCACCAAACCTATAGACTCGAAATTTGGCACAGTTGTAGAACTTGCTTACCATCATCTATCTCAATAGGATATCATTTTTATTTAACTATTGAAAATGGGGTCCGCAATGGGGGTTCGTAATAATATCTCGATTTATACAAATGCTCAGTTTGTCTGACTATCGCAGACAAGAAGCGCAGGGCCAGAAAAGCCTTGAGGCCTGCGGTGGTCCTGATTTTAACCCCTTGTCTTGTGACTGCTACTACTGTTCGTCATGTCGCACCTGGCGAATGATGCTGATGAATGTTGCGATATGTTCATGTCGGACGAATAAAATTATTCACACATATCGTCCGACGCTGTAGGAGTCACTAATTATGGGTGATGCTTGCTTCAGATGGTTGTTGCGTGTTCAATGTCGAGGGTCACCAATTATGGGGCCGTAAGAGAAAAGCGGAGGCGATTGTTTTGAGACGTCAGCAGCGCGCGCAGACTGCACAGCGCGCATGCGCCGTCATTGTGGCGGGAAGCCACCACACATTCATTCATATGATGAGGTCACTGTCACATGTTAAAGGACTTACCGATAAGCCAGCACTGCTCCCCTGAGTTGTTAAGACTCTCCAGGTCAACCTTAACAGCGTGGCGACCCAGGATGGTGTCGGGTGAAAGCGACCCTGGGCTCGGGTCTACGCTGATGATGGTCAGGTCACTGTCGCAAATCTGGACAGAGAAACAGATGGTGTAGGTAAAGAGATACAGTACAGTAAAAATAATCTTGAATGGGTTAAAATTGATGCAAGCACTGCATGCTTGCAATCTTAGATGATAAGTTCATTGATGCCTGCATCAGGCTTATCTAGGCAGCATTCTAAAACAAGTAATAATTACCCGAGAAAGGTACTCATTACCTGAGAGTTGAAATAGTGCTGGTTCCAAAACCGTTCCAGGCAATGAGTGCCATTTGTCAGATAATCATTAAAATGGTAACAGTTGTTCAGGCCGCCCGTAGGCATCTGACATGGCTTAACGACTGCTGTCGAACGACAACAACCGGGACCGACTGCTTAACGTGCTCTCAGATGTTCAGATGAAATATGCCACTAGCAGTCACTCATCCAGGTACCGACAGCGCCAACGTCGCTTAACCTGCACGAACACTTTCGGACCGTGCTCGCAACTAGGCTACGAGCTCCTACAACGAAATACTAAAACACTAACTTTAAATGATTAATACTTGCGGTTGTCGGTACTTGGTGAAACTTGTAGTACATGATTAGACTTAAATAATTTACTGTTTCACGGCATTTTTATTGTATTTTATTAATTACGACCAGTTTACACATCTCGGGTATTTGTTTATAAATTATTTGTAAACAAATACCTATAATTAATAAAAATACAGTGAAACAGTGTATTAAGTCTATAGTGTTTAAGTCTAATCATCACTAACTTTTCTTTGCAGTTATTTTTTTAGTTTTATTACCCAACAAGCGAAACTGGTTTTGGAATGTATCCCTAGAGTGTAGGTTCAGCAATGGCATCTTGTGTTTATGTGGCATACATTATAATGTCTGTAGGATTGTCAGTTTTTAATTCAAGTAATTTTTTTTAATCCAATGCTGCTCACTTTATCTTCTACCAAATGAAGCTAATAATCTTCCATTGAAACATTCTACATTATTCTAAATAGAAAAGTGAGAGACTCACAATCTGCACATTTTTAGAGTGGTAGGACTTGTTGTAGTGGCTCTTTTGGTCTTCCTCAGGCTTTGTTATAGGCACATGTGTACACTCCACACACCCTATCACATTCGGGACACCATACTTCATGTAGAACCTGCAATTAACGTGAAGTATAGTTTTTTCATTGTATAAGGAGTGCAGATGAGCAAACTTGATGGTAAGTGGTCACTGTCCCCATTGACATCTCACTTCACTATCACTATTATTAGAGCGTTTTAAGGGTCCACCACAGTCATAGACCTAAAATCTGTGCCTCATTAAACACAGACACTGGTAAAATTACTGCAATTCGGTAGTTGCCAAAAAGAGTAGTTACTTTCATTGCAATGAAAAGCTACACAAACCTAGCTTTAAGAACGTCCCTCTCCTCCCGCAGATGCGGGAAGTGTATGTATTTCTTCACGATAGTAGGATGATTCATAGCTTCCGTGACTTGCATCACAGCCGAGGATACGAAATACTGGGTGATGTTGGGGTCCGTTTTGCCCGCTATCGACTTCTGGTACTTTCCTGAGGCATAGAATGATAGTGCTGCTAGGACCTGGAGATAAAGAAAAACTTGTTTGATATAAGCTTGTTTTTTATTTATATATGACTTAACCTGCATTTGAACTCAATCTCACCTGGTGGCATGTGACAACGAAGTGAAGAGAAAATTCGTTATATTTATGGCCTGGTTTTTTTTTGTCCCCAAATTAAATATACCTACTTCATTTTAGTGATTCTTAGGTGACTTGTGCCAACCAATAGAATAACTCGTTGATGTCTATGTCCATACAAAATTAACCTCAGTTTTAACCCGAGAGTTAACGGTTGGCGCAAGACGACATGAAAACAAAATATTCCCTTTTCAACATTGATCAAAACCAGTATTTACAAGCTCCTGTATTTTTTTTAAAACCTTGAAACATATAAAATAGAGATTAGCCTGGCTCCATTCCCACCCACCCATTCTTATCCAGGGTTCGCGTACAGGTATGTAAATACAGAAAAACAAAAGCTCACCTTGCATTCAACAGAAAACTCAATGGATTTCGTAGTCTCTGGCATCACAGGTTTCAACTCCTCACAAAGATTACGCGCCAAATCCTTCGACAATCTATACGTCTCAATAAACTCTGGTTCCATTAGACTGAAAGGATCGACCTCCTGAGGTTTGCGAGACCTTTTTTCTGGAATTTTTGACCCCTCTGGTGGTTCGATACAACTAGGTTCTGGCTGCTTCGGAATTTGTGTCGTATCCCACTTTAAAAGCTGCAGAATTTCTGGTTCTTCATCTACAACAGATATGTATCCTTCCTCTGGCGGTTTTTCTGCCATTTTCTATGCGTTTTCTTGTGTTTTAAATTAGAATTCAAGAACGAATAATAAAATATAGCACAGCTTGGGCTTTATTGACAATAAAAATGACGTTTGTGTTCAGTGTTGTAGTTAGACAATCTCGAATATACCCAAAATAATTGTAGAAATTCCCCGATTTCGAGATATTTTGGACTAAAGTCCGAATGTTGCCTGTATACACTGTACAATTACCGGATTAATATTGAAATCATATAATTTAGATTTTTATTTACTTGTGGGACAAAAAAACTCCGAACAAAGCTATTCCCCAAAGAAAATCCACTTCTAAATTCCCTAAATTTGGGGAAAATTTCGCAAGACGGCAATTCTGCGTATATGGACAATATAGAGCCTTAAAAATAAAAAATAAATTTAATGTTGCCATTTTGGAAATATTTCTACTAAGTAGTATTGCCATTTATTGAAGAAAATAAAAGATTGTGATTAAGTTTGCCTAACCTTTTCTGTGCCGACCGCTTGTGGTATGGACATGCCGACATGCCTTAGTTAAAGTATCACAATGTCCGTAGCGTGGACAACTCAGTAAACCTTGTAGGAATACCTCTAGCTTGCATGGAGAAAAAATGTGCCTAATGGGTCGGGCGTATTTCTTTCCCTCCTTTCTGCATTGTTCTTCTTAGTCGTATCGTATTACTTCATTGATGACTGTCGTGATCATTCTATGGAAATAACCACATAGAACGTTTTTCTTGGCAGATTTAATGGCCTACCCCATTTCATACATATGTGGGGATCACGGTGCTCCATGGTACCTACGTAACGTAGACCTCCATCACGATTTGGAACTCCCCACGATCGCTCAATACATGAAGTTAGCGTCTCGACGCTTCTTCGAGCAAGCTCCCCACCACCCAAACCCTCTAGTAGTAAGCGCCGCCGCTTATTCGACTAATGGTTTACCGACATCCCGTTGACGACGTCGGCCTAGACACGTCCTAGACGACCCCGACGACGCCATCACGATCTCCATCGCGGAAGCCACTCCCCCACCCGATAGTGGTTCACACACAGCACCTACATACCGCCCGCGCCGGCGCGGGCGGCGACCCGCTTCTGGCGCTTACACGCGCTATCGGCGTATTCCAGGCCGCTTCTCCCCGACCCCTCCCTCCCCAGCGACGTCCTAAGCCGAGGTCCGTACCCACCTGGGTGCTCTTAGGCAGTCGCTTCTAATAATAGTTTTTAAGTCCTCCTCCAGGCTGGAGCGCACTTAGCGCTCGCCCCAAAAACCCCGGTGAAGCTGTAAAGGTCATTAGGACCAACAGCAATTATCAGTACAAAAAAAAAATGAAAGTTTTGCGTAACTCATAAATAAAACAGTTTATAAGTAAAGTAATATATTTATTGTTTTTCAAAGTATTCTCCGTTACATTTTAAACACTTTTTCATCATTCAAACCAGTTTTGAAAACATGAGGACCATTGATCTTAGGGCATGTTTTTCACGTACTACTTGAGATATGAGATAGAAAAGGAAATAGTGAAGTACAATTTAGGCGGCCTTATCGCTAAGAGCGATCTTTTCCGGGCAACCTTCGGTGGTGTGCAAGGTTTATGGAAAACGTTATATAAGAGTATTTTATTTACAACAATAACATAAATACCAAGGTAATTATACTATACTTACTGTATGTACTTACTTACTTATGTACCTGACATGTAATAGAAGATTACCAATAAACATATGATATGTCTATGTATATATGAAAATAGTACTTAATATGCAAAGGACAGCTATATACAGCGGTATATACCTACAGTTGTGTTAGGATATATATTATGTGTGCATCTATCTAGGTACATACTACACTTATATAACATTCGATGTCGTTGGATTGATGTCATCTACGGCGCCAGTCAGTCGAGTTTCGGGACTAGTAAATAATAATGTACGTAAGTCTAGTCTAAAATATCGCAGACACAAATTATACAAGATAAATCTTTAAAAATATATTTAATTAACATATTCGCGCGCGGTACTTTTGCTCACTTTGGCAGTACCAATCTTCACTGCCGTACTGCATAAAATAAATGTAAGTAAGTTATTGCTTACCATCACTACTGCTGGTGCCGTAATACGACACATAGAATAGCTGTCATGGATGTACTGTCAATGTGTAAGTGTCTGTGTATGAGTTATCTCCAAAAAGGAACACCTATAAACCCTGCAGTTTGCCAGTAGAAACAAAATGCACTCTTTGCAGAATGGCAGTGGGAGGAGCCTACGTACTAAGTTCATAGAAAATCGTCACCTATAACCGTAGTGCTTTTAAGAAAGGTGTATAGGTCTGTCACTTCCCTTCTCCTCAAAATGCCTACCCACGTCTCCAGTCGCTACGATGGCTCGTTCACTGTCCATGCAGTAAGGTTGTGGAATTCACTCCCACATGCTATACGTGCAAGTCCGTCCTTGGAAGTGTTCAAGAGTAGAGTGAAGGAGCATGATCTATCCTTATGAATTCTATACTTTATTTATTATTTTATGTATATGTATGGATTGGTATATATATTTCGTTTATTAAGTATTTTTTGTATTTTGTCTGTGTGTGTAATAAAAATTATAATAATAATAATAGATTTGCCGGCGATGACGGTACTGTAATTTTTTAAAGTCAATTTAACGGTAATAGCCGTTACCGCGCGCGAACGTGTTAACTTAGACAGCTTAAAATTATTTATATTATAATTACAGAAGGAAAGGTACACAAATAAAAATTAAATGTAACTTATAAAATGTCTTAGATTAGGCCCGTGTGGTAGAGTGGGTACCTGGGATGCTGGCAGCGTTGCCCCGCTGGAGCGCTATGCTGATCCTTTGGGCGAGATAGCCGCCAGCCCTTGGGTCCCTCGTCGCATCAAATAGCCGCTTGGACAGCTCTCGGAACAGTGATCCTGCTCCAGAGCCCCAAGGACGAAGGGTCTCTATACCAATATCAATTAATTCGTCATCGTCATTTGTCTAGGAAGGGTTCCGAAATGGGTACCTCATCCCCTGCAATCGAAACAGTGCCGGTTCCAAAATCTACCGGTTATTTAGAGTAAGGCTACGATTACATGTACAGTACGTACGTTATGTCTATAAAAATATATCATAAAACACAAATCAACGCCATTGAATTAAAAGATTCGATATTTAATAAAAGTTTAAAGTTATATCTTCTTAATAAATGTTTCTAATCTGCAGGAGTTTTTCAATAATAAAAGTAATACCTATCTTATCTTATCTTATGACAGGGGGACAACCCCAGCGGCACTTCGACCCTCAGGGATCTTTTGAGTAAGTAATACCTAACTTTAAAATCAGTAATAATTAATAAAGAAATTTAATTTAATTTGAATTATCTCGTTAGCATCTATTATTACTATAATTTCTTATTATATATTGCGACGCCCTACTCAGGGTTTCATGTCATCATCATTGTGATCATCATCAGCCTATTAATGTCACCATTGTTCACCATTGTGCACAGGCCTCATCAGGACAAGGGGGTACGGGCCATGATTCACCGAGCGGGCCCACTTCAGAAACTTTTAATTTCCTTAGACATGCTGGCCTCAAGGTGTTTTCCTTCACCGTTAGAGCAGTCGGTAAATGTATGTAAGTTCGAAAAAATCCGAAAAACTCATTGATACATGGCATGGTTTCGAACAAGGACCTCCCGCGTGAGAGTTCGGCGTCCTAGCCACGACGCCACCGACACTATCATGTAAAAGACCAATTGTAACACATGAAAAGCAATAAATGGTATGAGTATGAGTACACGGTTCGGTTAGACTGACTATTAAAACACTACAACGATTTTGAAACGGAAGCGGATCGAAACCATAGAAATCTAGAAAACCTAAAAATAGATTTCTATTGATTCGGTCCTCCCGTCATAGGTTCCGTTTCAAAGTCGCCGTAGTGGAGTTATTGGCCCGTGACTTCAGCACGGTTTTTGTGAGAACGTTAATCAATCTGTCGGTGCTCTCACTCACTCCAAGGCCGTGGTTATCAACAAGTGAATGTTTTCGTTTACTCTATCAATCATAGACTACTACCGGGCAACCATCGGGAGATTAAACAGAAATATGTATTTTGGATAGGCAAGTACTTTTTTTTCCCCCTTTATTTAAATAAAACTAATTACATGTCTTAAAACATAATACTGGCATAAGCCAGGGCTTGTGCGCCAGTAAAGAATCGAAAAATGCAAATTATAGGATTTAAAGGTCCATATACCATACTAATAAAAGGGTGAAAATTTTTGAACCTGCGGATTTGCCGTTCCGTGGCAGTGCTCTAACCAATTAAGCTAAATTTTTCACCCTTTTTCTTTTTTTTTTTGAATAGATATGAAATTTATTTGCCAGAACATAGTGAAAATTACAGGTGATTTAAAAAGCATTAGTATGATATGTTCCACCGACAACGATGTGCAAATCTTTTATGCTATTTGTTAGTGACGTTGAGATACTCTTTTATAGAGTAATAACATTTGTCTAGAAGCCACTTGGAAATATTAGTTTTAAATTGGTTAGCAGGACCATTTTTAAGGCGACTAGGCAGATTATTATACACTAAAATTGCCATAAAGAAGGAATTCTTTTTATACAAGTCTACACTGGAACTTGCAACTTTATATTTCTAATTTATTTAAGTAGCCTTGCATGCCAAATGCTTAATAAATAAAATTATTTAAGTTTTAATGAAATGTTTCACTTCCTGAAATAAATACTTCCGCCATTTCAACCTACAAACTACACATAGGTAGGTACCTATTTTGTTACTACACCCACGCCTCCACGCGATCGACGTCTGATGGATATCAGTAGCTTTGACTGATCGACGTTTGCTGGTAGAAAAACAATCGATCGTGAACAATCGATCGACAAACAAAGGTCATATCGTTACATCAAATGGATCAGCCCGATTTGAATTGAATAGTGTATTTCGTTCAGCCACACACACACACACACATAACTACTGAACTTAACTTACTTTCCTACCTTAGATACCCGGGTCGGCTGATAAGCCCCGGGCCTCACAATGTAAACATTTTTTTTTAATTTATATATTTCTCAATATAAACTCCAGAAATTATCATAACGGTGTTCTAATTTAATTAAACCATCTCTATGATGTGATTCCTCGAGCTCCTCAAAATAGTTGTTTACGGCGTAAATAACCTCCTCGTTCTCGTAGTAACATTAAATATAAGAAATATAAATATAAATATCATTTATTTGTAAATATAGGTAATGCAGATGTTACATTGTGTTTCAGTATCACCATATTCTGCACGAAAGCGTACACATTTTTGTTCAATTAATAAATCAATCATAAATCATTATCAATAAGGTAATCAATCATAATAAATTAGCAAAATAATAATAAAGGTAACAACATAAACATCAACATAAGTAACATTCTTACAACTTCTCAAGTAAGTCAGCGATCGATGTTGCGTCGGCAGTTCTAATTTTTCTATCGATAGGATAAAAGAAAGAAAGAAAGAATTTATTTATAAAAGCGCACACTTATAAACAATTAGGTACAGAAGATAAAAATAATATTAAACAAATATAACGGAACGGACGACGTCCGGTCGGACGTCCCAGATACCGCTGGCGCGATGAAGTGGAGAAGGATCTGCGGGAGCTCCGGGCGCCTGACTGGCTCGAGAATGCGCAGGAGAGAGAGCGATGGCGCTCTTTGGTATCGGAGGCTAAGATCCACTTCGGGTCGCTGCGCCAGCGGAGTAAGTAAGTAAGGAAGTAAACAAATATATTATAAAAATAAATAAGTAAAAGTAATTAAGTTTGATGAAGGTGGTGTGCAGCACTGGAAAAAGGAGACTGCCTCAGCCTGTTGCCGCAGCGGATTTAGCACTGCGGCGCTGATTGTCAGGCATCACCTGTGACAGGGATCACTCCCTAATCCACTACCGGAACATGTAAATAAATAACGGAAACATTAATAAACAGAAGTAAAATATTAGGAAACGAAGGAAGGATAGGAAAGGAAGGAAGGATAACTTCGATCGGGTGAATGTAGCTGCACCTTAACGTAACGTTAGTAAGTTAAGTTCAATGTATGACCGAACAAAATACATCTAATGAACAAGTGCTAATTAACGTAGTATCAATTGGATACTAATGAACAAAGTTACTAAATGTGGCAAATTTATTTTAGGAGACATACGGCATTTTATCTAGTACGGTAAACGGTAACAAATGTTTAATAATACATACCGACTGGCTGGTGAGTTGACTGTTTCACTTCAGTCAGTATAATACGAGCCACGCGCGAGGTATGACGCGGTCCAATCTATTCGAGGTGAAACCAAAAATTGTTAAAGTAAATTAACCGTTATGTAACGGTTATTAGGCGTGCACTTTGTGATAGATTCTATATTTCTATCATTAAGTTTGAGTGATATAATTTTTGTAAGTGGAATATTTTTTAAGTGTTTATTTTTGCATATGTACATAATTGCAGATAAAAACGTGGTAGCAGGTTTGGTTTGTGATAACATAGTGATAATTTGTTTAACAATAATTGTTCATTCATTTTGGGTACTAGGTATGTACTTGCAGAGATTGTTGGACGTTGAAGGCTAAAAGGTCGTTGGTTCGATTCCCGGTGAACACGTGTTCTAGGACGTCTAGGTATTTTAAAACGGGTTTTTTTTATCCATTCCGTATTAATGTATTCTGAGGCTTTTTAGAAGTTACGACGACTATAAAATATACTATAGCGATGAATTAAAATATCAGGGCGGTGCATGTAGGGTTACCTACGTAAATCTTTAGTAGTATTTACCACCATGAGTCATCGATATTCCTATACATATCGATGACTCATGGTGGTAAATAAATACCAGTAAGTATTTAAAATTGCAATATACAATAGACAGTTGATTTTAACTTGTTTTATATTGTTTTTACCCAAGACGGAACGGACAAGGTTATCATTTACTCACTTATCTATGCTTAAATTTAAAAAAAGTGTTTCCAATTTTCTCTGGCTCTGAAACGGCTGAACCAATTTCGATTAGGTTTTTTGCTTTGGAATTTATTAGTATCAATTATAACAGTTTTATATTTTCTTGGCTTGGTCTGTTACATGTTCATTTCCACTGGTGACAGAAGAGATCTGTCCTCCGTGATACAGGAACTTCCTAGTTCGGAGGTCAGCGTTTATTGTTACCATTTGTTCACTCATTTTATTTAGTTTAATATAACCTATGCTTAAGTTCTTACTTGTGTATGCACAATGGATACTTTGTCATCTTACCGCACACATAAACTTATTCTTATATAAACAAGTAAGCTATCTAATTGATTACTGTTTCAATTCTTTTGGTCAACAAACATATTTTTATTGGTCCAGAATGCGATATATTTTGAAAATTTTTAAGCGCTACGTTTAGGTACTGTTATTTCTGAAAGTGAATGTTATGTTACTGTGTGAGATATGCACGTTTTACGCCACAAATAAATTGCCCAGCCGGGAATAGAACCCTGACCGTGTAGCGCAATGGACCGTTAACTAATCAAATAGGAACTTAACCCTAATGGGTAGATGGTTTGCAAAGTATCGGGTATGTTAATTAACGATGTATTACTTCTCTAATTAGAACTAATAGACCATTTTTAGGGTTCCGTACCCAAACGTTAAAAAAGGAACTCTTATAAATGGTGAGATTTCGGTGTCCGTCCGTCCGCCTACATGTCACAGCTGTTTTTCTCAGGAACTAGGTACTAATGGTATCGACTTGAAATTTGGCACAATTATAGGACTAGCTAACCCGCATCTATTCCAGGCAAAAGAAATTTGGAAATAATTATATTTTTTTATTAAAAATGGGATCCAAAATTGGGGTAAAAATCTGATAGTGGGGCAAGTGGGGTATCATATGAAAGGGCTTTGATTGTACATTTCAAAACTATTTTTATTTTGTTTTTTGTCACAGTTTTTTGACTTATGGACAAAAATGTGCGAAAAAAGGACCGTTCCTTATCTTCTAAGTTTGCAAGTCAAAAAATTTGAAATAATTCCAGACTTTTAGATAATCTTCTATATTTTATAGGGAAAATAAAAAGAAGTTTCTAAACTTCAGTGTTTGAGAAGTTTAAAAAATAAATACTTATTACTATTATTAACGGTTAAAAATCTGAAATAATTAGTACTGATAGAAGGTGTCGTATGTATTCCGGAAAAAATAAAATGAAGTCTAAACATTTACAATTTTAGAGAAAAAAAATAATTAAAATTGATATTTTTTCTAGACGAAAAATATTTCTTTTGAGAACGGAACCCCCGTTGCGTGAGTCCGACTCGCACTTGACCGGTTTTACCGGACTACGTTTTATAACGCATCTGTAGAAAAATTAAAAGTGACGAATGTTTTATGCCGTGGTGAGCCAAAACGGTAAAGGCCCGATTTCACTTGGTCGTTCACCGATTCGGCGACCGACCTACGGTGAACGACTTACGGTCACCGACCGCCTTTTTTTTTACTTGGTAGTTGGTAACATTTAGTCGGTGGTCACGTGCGGTGACCGTCTAGATGGTCGTTCGTCGTTAACCGCGCCTTAATAGATACAAGAGTGATTGTTGTATCATTCGATACCTAGACCGGTATCTTTAACCCAGATCTTGATTAAAAAAATAATATTATAGCATCCTATGCCTATAGAGCATCCTAGGAGCTCGTAGCCTAGTTGATCGTGCAGGTTAAGCGACGTTGGCGCGGTCGGTACCTGGATGGGTGACCGCTAGTGGCATATTTCATCTGAGAGCACGTTAAGCAGTCGGTCCCGGTTGTTGTCGTACGACAGCAGTCGTTAAGCCATGCCAGATGCCTACGGGCGGCCTGAACAACTCTGACAAATAGGTTGGCCACTAACCATACGATAAGCAAGCAAGCATCCTATGCCAAAGATATTATATCATTCGATAGACCGGTTCAATATCTCAGACCCAAATCTTGATAAATAAAAAAATATTATTATAAATTATAGTATGTCAATGGGCTGACCATGTCTGTCGCAGAACCGACAACCGTTGGGGTAGACGAGTTCTGAGTGTGGGGCCAGCGACCTGAAGAAGGTTGCTGGTGATGGTTTAATGAGAAGGCGGAGGACCGAGGGATGTGGCGCGCCCTGGAGAGGCCTGTGTCCAGCAGTGCACAGTGGATGATAGATACATGATTATTAGTATCCTATATGGTAAGCTAGTGACTATAGTAAAGAAAATTAAAGACTCGATATTCAATAAAAGATTAAACTTATATCTTCTTAACAAATGTTTCTATTCACTGCAGGAGTTTTTGATGATAAAACCAATATTTAACTATAAAATCAATTATGTATAACTTATAATGACATTTAATTTGATTTATCCCGTTAGCATTTATAACTATTATAATCTCTTATTTTATATTGCGGTGCCCTACTCAGGGTTTCATGTATGATCATATAATATATATTTTTAAGATCAATTGTAACACATGAAAAGCAATAAATGGTATGAGTATGAGTGTGAAATTGTTTATTCAAAATTAAGTAAGACTAAAATAACACTAAAATACATACTTAAGCTAAAATTCCGTATGCGTCCTGAATTACAAATGAGTGACGGGAAATTCGGTAGACAGTGTGACATCATGCTTTAATGACACTCCCAGGGACGTTTCAGGAAAAAACTCGTCGGGCGTAGTGACTAGGACGTCAAACTCCCATGCAGAAGGTCCGGGTTTGAAACCACCGTTAGAGCAATCTTTTTTTAACAGCGTTTTTAATTTTTTTGTCACTCAGCCCTTTTATTTTCTCTGGTACTAAATTGTAAAATCTTACACAATTCACAAGGAAGGACTTTGACACTTTAGTTAGTCGTGTAATGGGTAGGTACCTAATATAATTTTGTTACTATTTCTTGTATTGTATCTATGTACATCACAGCTTTTTTTTTAAATCGGCCAAATTTTTTCGAGCATATATGTTGGCTAAAATATATTGGCATGGCAACATTAAAATATTTATTTGTTTAAAAAGTTAAATTACGACTCGATTTCCTAACAAGTTTTTCCTTACATTCATGTTATTCGTATTAAATAAATGTTTGCAATATTTTACTGAAATATTATTACGTCATTTGATGTTGTAGGTACTGTCGACGATCCAATATTTTTTTGTTATACTGGTAGAATTTATTAGAGCTAAGTCTCGATCTAAAATATTTCGGATCTCTAAGTTCACATATACAGACCTAGAACGAAAGTTATTCAAAAAGTAATTCTGAACCTACTCCTTCCTTTCTGATATAAAATTTCGTCGCCATTTATAATTTATGCATCCAAATATTTATTATCAAAATCACGTTTACACTATCGGCTAGCCACAGGTAGATTGTGTATATAGCTAGCTAGGTAGAGGTAGTTATACAATGGAAATTCATCAATGAACGCGAACGTGCAGGCAGTTCAAGGTTGTGTGCCCATTTTGAATTGTTGAACGATAATGTCAGAACTTTAGAAGAACAACCGTAATTATCTTATTGTTTATATCTTAGCTTCGGAGATACCTCCACTACCAAGACTATACCTAGGTAATTTAATTATCTATGCCTACCTAATTATATAACAGTCTAATGTTTAATGCCGTACCTTGGTAGTAAACGTTAATTTGCCGACAGGTGTCGCTGTGCGTTTATACCTGGCGACATCGTTTTGTTACCTTTGTTTCCCTTTATTTAAATAAAAACCTTACCTCGGATTTATATAGCATTTAAATATTTTGAAATAAGTTGTAATCTCTGAAAGTTAATGGCTTTCGTTCTTTTTTGATATAGGCGCAAACAATATTTAAAGACAAATCGACGTTCTATTCTATGGTTTTTTGGAAAATCGTACCCACATACAGTCTTTATTCTTTTGTAAGATGATCATCAAAATATTTTTTTATAACACTATAGGTAGAAATAAAAATAAAAAGAAGAAAGGAAAAGCTTATACAATTAAGACTGAATAACTAATTCCTCTATTTAATTTATAGTTTTATATTTACGCCGAATCCGTTTCAAAAATGTCAAATTCCCAGAGTGTCCAACTGTAGCAATTTTGAAACGGAATCGGAGAGAGCCGATAGAAATCTAGAAAATAAAATAGAGTTATGTCGGTTCGTTTCAAAATCGCTGCAGTGTGCGTGTTAAAGAAAGACTAAAGGCATTAAGGTAATTAGAGTGTCGGTGGCACAGTGGCTAGGACACCGGACTCCCATGAGGGAGGTCCGGGTTAGAAACCGTGCAGTGTCATGTACCAATGAGTTATTCGTATTTTTCAAAGACTTACGTACATTTACCGACTGCTCTAACGGTGAAGGAAAACATCGTGAGCAAACCTGCACACTGAGATGACCAGTGTGTAAAATGGGGTAGACACAAAAGAGCTTCAAGGGTCGAAGTGCTGCTGGGGTTATTCCCGGCCTCCTATCATAAGATAAGATAAGGTAACATTACAAATCACTGTATTGATCGCTTGTCAGGATGACTCATTGAAGAATAAAGGGGTAGTGCAAGTGAGCGTGTACTCGTATAGTTAATAAAAGAAAGGACTTCTGCTGTGCTGGCGAACATAGAGCAAAGGCATATACGAGCATGAAGCAACGAACGCCCGCCCCTAGAGAGCTAATATGAGGAGGGAGACTATTTCTTCTTTTATCCAAATATACGAGTATTTATTTTTAGGAAATTAGCCATATTATAACTAGCGCAAGAACCTGACAATATTCCCTCAAATCTGTGACACTTTTTGATCAGAAAACAGTCAAAACTTCCACATTAGACTTCCGTTGCGATTCGAAATTTTTATTTGATTCGATTCGATTTGTACGAATTTTACGATTAAAAATTTATTGACTGACATATCCCATGGTTTAAGACGATAAGCTAGCCATTCATTTCTCCAGACATGATAATTCATTCCAATGGAATTTTAATATTTCTTCGTTATTTATTTCCAGGTGCCATGCGATGATTACGTAATGTGAAAACAAAAGATGGCGGAAACAATGGACACCGACAAGCTAACCGGAGATAATAAGATCTCGACTAACGCAAATTACACAGAAAACGATATTAACAAAATAAACTCCTTAAAGTCAGATGAAAAACATGACATTGTCGCACATTACACGAAAGTAAACGATTCTCCTCCGGTAGAAAGAGTCAAATTTGAAGGCTTAGATGACAAAGACAGCATATGCTCCGATGATTCGGACGAGGAACTACCACCAATACCTGATGGAGGATGGGGTTGGGTAGTAGTCGTTTCAGCCTTCTTAGTAGCAGCCTGTGCCGACGGCTTAGCGTTCTCATTCGGTCTACTCCACGAAGAATTCACAAACTACTTCGATACAACGCAATCAAAGACGTCTCTCATTGGTAGCCTTTTCATAGCAACCCCGTTATTAGCTGGACCTATAATGAGTGCCTTAGTAGACAGATACGGGTGTAGAATCATGACAATGATTGCCGGTGTAATATCTACTATTGGATTTTTATTAGCTTCTATAAGTAATTCTATAGCAATGTTGTGTTTGACATTTGGTTTCCTGTCTGGATTAGCCATGGGAATACTTTATGTGACTGCTGTCGTATCAGTAGCCTTTTGGTTTGACAAGAAAAGGAATCTAGCAGTTTCTTTAGCTTCCTGCGGTATTGGATTTGGTACATTAATATATTCTCCGCTAACGCATTATTTATTAGATGAATTTGGATGGAGGAATACAATAGTTTTGCTAGCCGGTACTTTATTGAACATGTGTGTATGTGGAGCTTTGATGAGAAACCCTGAGTGGTTGGAAATTAAGCAGAAAAGAGAACGAAGATTGTCAAAGGCAAGATCTCGAAAATCTTCCAGCGCTGGATCTGTTAGCTCAAGATCTATAGATGCAGATTCAGTGTTTTTAAGTGCAGACGAGTTGAAAACTTTATTGAAAAGTGGGAAGAGTCCAGATTATATTCTAGAGACGTTGGTATCAACAATAGCTGAGGCAGAGGAACTTGAAGCAACGACACAAATGAATGCAGAGCACTCGTACAAAAGGATGCATTCAGTCATACACTTGCCTACGTTTATTCAGCAGAATGAAAAGGTAATCTGTCTTATTTGATCAAGATTATTTTTTAAGAAAACATGCAATGTCATTCGATTCGAGAGACCACATAAGATAACCAATCAAAACATTTTACATTAGTAAAAGATAAAGTAGCTACATAATGCCATACAATCATAATTTATTGGCTCAAAAATCTAGTTGTACACATAGATACATTTATGTAGGTATGGATTAGACATCTTTCTTTTAACTAATAAAGTGCATTAAATGAATATAAATAGTCAATGTAACATTAAACCACAAACTTAGATTTGTTATTTTCAGGTGCCTCCAGAAGTAATAGAGAAACTGGTGGAGAACAAGCGTCTCTACAACATAATACTACAAAACTACCCAGATCTAGTCACTAGAAGACGATCGGATGTCAACTTACACGTTGAAGAACCTCCTGTATACGCCGTTATCGAACCCGCCAAGCAAACCGTTCAAGTCAAAGTAAAGAATCCTAAGGAGAAATCCGAACATAAGTCTGATGATAAAAAACATGATAAAGACAAATCTGATACCAACAAAGAAGCTAAAACAGATGGAAATAAAGCTCCATCTAGCTCTAACATTGCTCATGATTCAAAAGAAAAACACAGACATTCGAAAGTCGAAGATGGAGCTAAAGATGATCCTAATAAGCACAAACAATCGCACAAAAATATGAAACCAGCCCAGCCTGCTCAACCTACCAGTTGGGTTCGTCAAATCTCCACAGACCACCATTACCTGAAAGATATACCGTTGTATCGAAATACAATTATGCATAGAGGTGCAATGATGAATATTCCAAGATACAAATTAAGAGCTTCGTCATTGCCAGATATATATAGAAATTCTATGTGGTCCATAGCATCTTCAATCGAAGAAATGGTATGTATTCTATTGATACGCCTAAAGTATTAATTAGCTACAATCTTTCAAAAAAATTCCAATCAAATTCATTGAATCATTGTTTCTAAATCACTACATAACTTTATAATATTTTAGTTTTCCTTGATGTTTATTTTCTACGTTTATGGTAGAAACATTTATCTCTCATATTACGGCAATTTCGCTACAAGCATTTTGTTTTTTTCATTTCAGTTATGTGTGATTGCTGTTAAAATTATTTTTAACGTTTCCTTTTCTCTATTCTTTTAGACGTGGTACGGTCACTGCTTCGAAGTCCTCAAGGCCACCTTCGATTTCCGAATGTTCACCGAGTTCCACTTCTTAATGTTCAACGTGTCTTCCTTGATCCTGTCCATCTGGTTCATCGTCCCTTACTTCTTCCTCAAATCCTACATGACTTCCCGCAATGTGGATGGTGGCGAGATGATGATAAGCATAATTGGTGTAGCTAGCAGTATTGGTATTGTGAGTTTTTTTTCTTTGTAATTTATTATTTTATGCACGACCTACGTTGTATATATTTTCCGTGTAAATCCTAAACTTATCATGAATTATTTCAAAAGTAATCTACATATTTAAACAAATCATCATCATCGGTATATTTAGGTCCACTACTAGATTTAGGCTTCTACAGTTCCCCTATCTTCGACTCTCTTCATCCAGACATAACCAAGTTCTTTCTTCTATTTCAGGTAGGTTTGGGCTGGGCAGGCGATCAACCCGAGGTCAACGTGATCAAAACCTACGCAATTTGCTTAATCGTGTGCGGCTTTTCCGTGGCTGCCTACCCTGTCTTCATCACCAACTACTGGGCTCTTGCCGTCATCTCGGCGATCTTCGGCCTTTCATTTGCCAGTTCCTACTCTTATACGCCTGCTATCTTGATGGAGCTCATGCCAATTGATCGCTTCACCGTGGCGTATGGACTAATTTTGTTGAGTCAAGGGATTGGACATTTGATTGGGCCGCCTATTGGAGGTAAGGATCTGTTTATGTTGAAATATTCATTCTAAAGCGATTCGCACACTGCTCCGCGCTCCGCTGCGGTGGGAGGAGGCGGATTTTGTCGCGGTTCTCCGCGTCTCAGCGCGGTGGCGGCTAGAGTTCCCCGCGACCGCGCGGGGATGCGGATTCAGTATGTAAAGCGAACACGGTTTACATACAATCCAGTACTACTAGCTCGACCGCGGCGGAGCGTGGTGCAGTGTGCAAATGGCCTAACTAAAAACATGAAGTAAGAGTTGCCTTCATGGTAGAAGCATGCCCTGAGACGGGATTTACGGTTTGATCGACCCTAAAAGTGAAGAGTATGTTATAAGTGAACTCTTGCTTGATGGTAGATCTTCTTTGTTTCAACAATGGCTAGTGAGTTCTGCCGTCAAATATTTGGGTCTGTATTCCGACGATGCTTAGAAAATCCATAGCTTATCCTATATTGCGGCACCATGCCATTGTAAAACCATTGAGTTGAGTTGTTTTTTTGCCTCCACAACATTACAAATTATCGTACGGGATTCTACGCTAATTGAATACCTTCTGTTTGGGAAAGCACTGGCTCCTAAAATACAGGATGCCTAGTTTAGAAGTCAGGGCATTACAAGCTTTATGATGCTTTCAATAAAGATTTTTTTATTATTATTTTATTATTGGCACAATGCGTTTTTGGCAATTAGCGTAGGATCCATCGTACGTACATACGTAAGTTTGATTCTTTTTTATCTTCTTTTGTACTTATTGTACAACATTTATTCATCTATTGTACGCATTCATGAGGCAAAGTAAAGTTACTTACTTATACTTACAATGAAAGCTGTTAATAATAAAGCAGATTATTAGCTTGTCTACGTTATTCCACCTGGCTAGGCTAAGTTACCTCCTTTCTCTACCTTGATATATTGGGACAGCGCGAGAATCCAGACCCTCAGACCTACCTATTACTACTGCTTATAAGCGACTGAATCCGCTTACCATCAGGTGAACCATCTGTGTTACCTTTTTCTTGGCTTGTCTTGTTTTCATGAACCATTCTCACATTCCAGGAATGCTCTTCGATCTGACTGGAACTTGGGACGTGACCTTCTACACTGCAGGCGTATGGCTGGTTATCTCCGGTCTTTGTGTGGGAGTCATCGCCTACACCAAAGACCTCCGCATATGTGGCACTGCTCCTCTCTTGAAAGAGGCTGAGGAAGCCGAGAAGGAATTAGAAGAAGCTGCCAGTGTGTAATTTTTTGAGAGTTTTTTTATGTACGGCCTGGATACTTAGATCAAAATGAAGTTTGATGTTGTAATGGTGATAACGCTGGGTGATAATGTTAACGCCTTAGAGGAATGAATATGGTCCTCACAATATTATTTCCTTCGAGGTTAGAAAAAAAAAACACGGTTAAGCTACGCGTCGACTACGTCGTCATAGCAGCGTACGCTGCGAACGGCTTTGTATTGGTTCCTATAAAAATAAAATAAAACAAAAATCTCCTTATTTTCATGATCACATTAAATAAACTATGCTAAACGTTCGACTCCGCACAAGGCAACAGCCTGTGTCGTGGAGACCGGTTCAATTTTCTTATCTAATAATATACATAAATTTATAAAAGGTATTTATGAGATATTTAATCATTATTTATTTATTTTTATATTATACATTTATTAAAATAAACAGAAATAAAAGTTTTGATTGAATAAGTAATTATAATTAATTAAGAAGTGACGATTATGAAGTACGACGATGAGTTTTTCGGTTTTTTCGAAAGACTTATTTACATTTACCGACTGTTCTGACGGTGAAGGAAAACATCGTGACGAAACCTGCACACTGATATAACCAGTGTGTGAAATGGGGAAGGCAATGGCAAGCCACCCCATTAAATATGCCACGAGAGTCGTCAAATGTGATTAATTCCTTAGAATGATCACGACCCTCAGCTATGAGGAAAACGACTTAGAAGAGAAGAGAGTACGACGATGAGCGTGAGTGTGCTAGGATATCCTAGTGCGAATGTGTGTGTGGGTAAGTGTATAATGTAGTTTTGTGAGAGAGGGAGGATATTTATGGTGAGTGCAGCCAAGTGTGAATGAATGAATGAATGAATGAATGAATACTCTCTCTCTCTCTCTCTCTCTCTGTGTGTGCTGTGGAAGTCAGTGATAGAGTGATCGTGAAACAATATTTTTGGTTTCGTCTATGGAACTGCGTTCACTAGGATCGGTAAATCCGGGCCGGACGTCAGCATTTTGGCCATACTAATTCGTAATACCGACACTCCGTTCGCAGCGTACGCTGCGATGACGAAGCAATGGACGCGTAGCTTTAGGGGCGAGTTTCCGTTTAAAACATTCCAGGGCGAAATTGCAAAAAATTTGCTAAAGCGATTATGTTAAGTTATGTACTTACATTTTTTTTCCTTACAAACAATAGCCCAGATTTTAATCCATCGGCTTATTTAGCCCTTTAATAGTCGAAAGGGCGAAGGAGCTTTCTCAACGACCAAATTAGTACGTAACTAGTCCAGAAAGAAAATATAGTCCTATGTACACTTGTTCCGGAATTGTGTCCATCCTGGAGCATAGAGGGTGCACAGCCTGGGATAGGCCGCGATTAGGAGGGGTGGGTTCAGAGCAAACCCTGCGAATTTTGGTTTTTCCCTTTTTGATGTTGTTAGGCGACAGTTTTCCCGTCAATCTGCAGGGGGTTGTAATAACTAAGGGGTACTAGGTACTCACCTGACGAGCAGGCTGGAACCACTGACACATCAAAAATATAACTTTTCGTGGAATTTGGGAGGGAAACGAATCGATTCAGGGGTAGGGCTGGTTAGGGGTGAAAATAGGGACCAAGGGGTGTGGATTTGTAGGTTAAGTTAATAGAAATACGAAATTTAAAATGCGAGCTCGTGCTGTGTTGCTGAGACGAGAGGGAAGCGAAACTGAAAGTGACAGTTGTATTTTTTAAACCTAATTAGCGGGGTTGCCACAAACATCAAATTTTAACCGAAAGTAGGGGAGATACTAAACAACATGTAGATTTATTATAAGTACATACCTACCTAAGTCAAAAATGTAAACAATTATCTAATAAACACTATTGATAGTATATTTTGTTTCTTCATTTACATTCAAGTGGAAACGATTTCACTCATTTTCTTTCATCATCATCATCATATCATTTATTCATAAACATTCATAAGTTGTGTTTGAATATTCACATGCCAAAAATAATAATTAAACTCTTTCAGTGTCAACCTTAGCTAAGTTATAAAAAAGAAATTTCTTCACGAAACCTTCCCAAGAGCTCAATGCAAAATATTTCTAGGTCAAATTTACGCCTCTTCCACACTGAAGCGTTGCAACTTAGTTATAAAATCTATTTTTAAATTTTCTAGATTTCTATGGCTTAGGTCAACTTCCGTTTCAAAATCGTTGCAGTGTGCTAAAGGCGTAAAAACCTAGTAAGTATGAAAAAAAGAGGTTCTGTTTTTTTAGTCTGAATAATTCGTCATTCGTTTTGGCTCGTATTTTTAATTCTAATATTACAGAGGAAATCAAATAAAACTCTCACGAAACCTTATACAATGACAACTTTATTGTGAAGAGAACAACAACGAAGGAGATCGCATCTATGGCACAAGAACATGTCTCATAAAGGTACTTCACCATTCACCGTACAAAACAGATACGATTTGAATGATATTTCAAGCAAAAGGATATTAATGCTTGGCAGACAATTACAAAAACTTTACTGTTAAAAATATTCCATGACTTTTAAATTAGTAATTTAATTATGACATTGAAATATTGTAGGTCGTATCAAATATTTTTTTATTGCCAACTTGTTATAAATTAAAAAGTTTTTTTCTCCTGGTCAGGAGATCGATTCCACTAAATGCAACGTAACTAAATATAATCTAAACTGCTTCGTTATGACGTGTTTCGTATACTACTATCCACTAACGATCCAATTTCAGTTAAGTTCCGATCGAGTCAACGATCGATCGAAAAGTAATGTATTTGTGTATTTTAATAAAACGCACTGAATCGCAGTTGAACGGTAACAAAACGCTTCAACTGTCAAATATAAAGATCGAACATAAGTTCCTCCCAAGGTAGTTTTGCCCAATCGATAGTAAATCGAAAGGTGGCAGTGATAGAGTTAAGCGTCAGCAGAATGCTATTTGGTGTCCAAATAGAATTGGAACGAAAACTAAATTGAAATTGGATAGAAATAGAACTACAAACGTTGTAATTTACGCGAATTGGGCTCTTGGAATATAACTATTGTTTTTTCATAGCGAACTACATAACACAGATTATCCTACCAATCGCGTCCTCTTGACAGGGTTTTTATTTTTTAAATTCCTGCATGGATAGGGACAAGAATACATTCTTGTCTTAGATTATCTTGTATCCGCAATTCGGTAAAAATGACAACCCTAGTGACGCAGGGTGCGTACGTGTGCTTGTAACGTGCAAACCGCAACTGATATGCCTGGTGAAGTATGAGCCGTGTTCTTGTACCATGGTCGTATTAACAACAACAGTATGTAACACAGAGTCTAGTTCACAACTTAACACCTGTAGTAGGTAAGCACTGTACAGGGGTCGCTATAAATTAACCACTCACTACCGATATTTGTTGTAATAAGACTTGGAGAGGGACACACGGAAGGCGATTCTCGTAGTGGAATGTTGAATTCGACATTAGTCTTATCTCATTCACTCACATTATATGTGAGCGTGACAAGACGTTCGTAGCGCTCGACTTTTGTATGTCGAACGCTGCAAGAATTGGCTTCCAGGATGAAAATATATAGTACCTAACGTTTAGGGTTGCCACCTTTTTTGGGACGAATAGAGTATTTATTCATTTCGGTCGAACAAAAATAAAGTACACAACATAAAAAAGAGTACATATTTATTTTTTACTTATTTATCTTTAAAAACATATTTTTTGTTACTTTTCGCAACATATAACAAATATTTGTCTTTCTTGAAGATAGTTACAGCCTCTTTGCAATCAAAATTAAAATTAAAATATATGATCAGCTCGTTTTTAATGAAGTTTAGGGTAACTTTGTTCCTATCGTCTTTCCACTTTACATTCATAAGGGAGAAAACTCTCTCAGTGAACGCTGAAGTGGCAGGCACAGAAAAAATATATGAAATGAATTCGTATATATTTGGAAAATATTCAGTTTTGCGACTTTGGATACCAATTTATTTAGTCTCATAAGTACTCATAACCAGATAGAGTATTTTAGCGTACTTTATTCGTGTCGTAGATTATAAAGTACACCTTCACGAAAAAGAGGACAATACTCTATTATAGAGTACGGGTGGCAACCCTACTAACGTTACACTTTAGGCACAGGTGACGGTAGGTATTAAGAAGCGAATGCTTAGTTAAATTCAATACAAAAGGCCTTCATAATTTGATTAATTTCTTACTAATATTGAAGTGGCTAATTTTATAGCTACACTTGTAAGTATTCAAAACTGCTCTGTAGATATGTTTAATAATCCATTTTTAAAAATTTAAATACAATAAATATTTTATTTTAACATTCGACTGTTGTCGTTTTAAAATATTTATTTGAATAAAAGTTAATAACATCTGAGCAAATATTATGTATTCGTATCTATGTATTATTTGGTTAACTATTTCTCACAACATCATTTGTATTATTTATTTCAAATTATATTTTTCCGTGATATACTTCAATATTGTCCATTTATTTTAGTGATAAATTACAGTAACAGTCTGTTTAGTTTGTAAATGTGTTACAAAACGACTTTTTTGATACATCTTCTCTAAAATGGGTCTTTATTTATCGTTATCGTGTCTATCACGTGCGGGAAGTCCACATGTGGCACTCGTGTATCCACAGCATTTGTCTACGACTCGTATTGCGAAATAACACTCGTTGCAATAAATTTGGCCCTTCTCACACTAGTTAGACAATGATTTATTTTGTTTATTAAATAGGTACCAACCGCTAGTTAGGTATGTTAAGGTCAATTATAATTTATGACATAGGTATTGCAAAAAAGATAAATATTTACTTATACAGGGTGGGCCAAGAATTCGTTAACATTTAAACCTAACACCCCGCGCTAATACAAGCCGCGCGGGGAGCGGGGAGGGGCGTTACCACTAGCTCGCTTCTCGGAAATTTAGTCGCAATGTATCGCTTCACGGGGCCGCAGCGCGCTTATTGTGTGAAACAATTTTATTTAAACAACAGTTCGCTCATTACAGTGAGACGCTTATTTCGCGTTGAATACGACTTACACGATTTAAATCAGTGTCCGAGTGCTCCATTAATAAAGAAATGGGTTAAGAAGTTCGAAGAGACGGGATCTACACTAAACGTGAAGCAAACCGGCGGCCCACGGACTTCTCGGAGCGAAGAGAACGTGCAGCGAGTTTCCGCATCAGTTCGACGTGATCCAAATTTATCGACGCGCAAACGTTCGGCTGAATTAGGACTATCCCGAACATCATTGCGCCGTATTTTGAAATTAGACATGAAATTACATCCATATAAGATCCAGTTAGTGCAGGAATTAAAACCTAATGATTTAAATTTGCGCAAGTCGTATGCCGAAACAATGTTAGATCGATTCAATAATTTTGATAACCTCTTATTTTCCGACGAAGCCCATTTCCACCTCAACGGACACGTAAACAAACAGAATTGCAGGTATTGGAGCAGCGAAAATCCCAAATCTAAACACGCGAGGCCACTTCATTCTCCCAAGGTAACGGTATGGGCTGCAATTTCAGCAAAAGGAATTATTGGGCCCTACTTTTTCGAAGATTCTCGCGGCCGTTCGGTTACTGTGAATTCTGCTGAGTATGTGAAAATGTTACGGGAGTTCCTGGCACCGAAGCTACTGGAATTTGCTGGCTACAACCGTAACACATGGTTTCAGCAAGATGGAGCCACTTGTCACACATCCAACGAGTCCCTGCCGGTAGTAAAAGAAATGTTTCCGGAAAAGCTGATTTCCAGACGAGGCGACATCCCATGGCCACCCAGGAGTCCAGATTTAACGCCAGCAGACTTCTTTTTATGGGGTTATTTGAAGAGTCGTGTTTACACCCATAAACCAAAAACACTACGTGAACTAAAGGAAAAAATTAGTGAAGAAATGTCAGCGATCTCGCGGTCTCTTTGTCGACGAGTATTCGAAAATTTCGGTGTTCGCTTAGAAGAGTGCAAAAATCGAAACGGTGGTCATTTAGATGATGTTATTTTTAAAAAATAAATTCCAAATAACTAACTTTCTTGTAAATAAACAATTTTAAAAATATGTCAAATGGTTTTCTTTATATGATTTTTTCAATTGTTAACTAATTCATGGCCCACCCTGTATATAAAAGTCGTTTTGAAAATATTTTTTTTTTAATTTTGTAGTCAAATCTGGTTAACTTTGTACAAGTGATCATAAGAACATTTTTGAAATTAATAGCTAGCAGAACAAGGAAATTTCTGTAAAAAATATATATTATTTTTAAAATCCTTATTTACTAAATCGAAACCGAAGTTAATGATATCAAGGAGATACTTTATTAATTACTTGCTACATTTAATTAAAAAATAATATTCCTAACGTTATTATATAATATTATTTTTACTTATTAATTATTAGAAAAAATACTGTCATCTGTCTGATAAAATTCTGCAAACAAGTCCCTACACTATTATTATTTGAAACTAACACTTTATCTAAGCTTGATGATAGATAAATAATCTAATATTTCGTAATCATAAAACTTACACAAAATATATATAACATTAATAACCTACTTATTTTTCTTTTCATTACAGTATTAATATGAAAAATAAAGTCAAAATATGAAATTTTGAGCCATATAAAGATGGAATTACAACTTACTTTTGACAACGTTTTATATAAATAAGATATTTTTAGAATTTGAGTGAAGAGGTAGTTCAGAAAGATGTTTAATTTACATAAATTACGTATTTAATAAAAATCCTTATTGGATATTCATAAGAGACTTTAAAATCGAAGCGTAGGTTTCATTTATTAATTTTTCATAAGTATTTCATAATGATGATAATGAATAATGTATATCTAATGAGAAAATAATGTATCTTTTCAAACAATTACTTAAACCTACTTAACATTAAGGGCGCGTTCCCACTATGTCGTAACGATAGATAGTCGTGTATCGTGGCTTGTATATTTAAATGGAGTTGTTCACATACAGCACGGCACGATTAACTGTCATCCACGATATGACGATACACTGTCGAGACAAATGGGAGGAGCTAGACGACAGTCGTCCGGCGATAAATAAAACGTCACGATAAAAATGTCGCGACTACTATTTGTCGTAACCTTTTAGCGTTGTCTGCACGTGCTCTACTCCCCCTCTCGTCCCCCGCGCTTACTCGGCTCGCTTCGTATGTATCAGTAATAGACTGTTGCGCAAGGTGGACCCATATGACAAAGCGACTGCCGTTAAATAATAAATTGTCGTCATGATCTAGTGGGAACAGCTAGACACGACAGTCGTCCGACGATAAATAAAACGTCACGATAAAAATGTCGTGACTACTATTTGTCGTAACGTTTTAGCGTTGCACTTGCTCTCGTCCCCGACACTCGGGTACATTATTAAAATTTCATCTTCATTCATTGTACACGGAAGCGAACACACACTACTGACTTTCGGTAGCGCAAACGACAAAGCGACTGCCGTTAAAAAATAAATAGTCGTCACTATCTAGTGGGAACAGCTAGACACGACAGTCGTTCAACGATAAACAACACGTCGACGACACAGTGACGACAGATAGTCATGATAATGGAATAGCTAGAGACGACAGTCGTGCAACGATATAAAACATTACGACATAGTGGGAACGCGCTCTAAAAGGAAAAGATTTAGATAAATATACAAGGGAAGACGATTTTTTAACGAACGAAGGAACTTATTCATATTTTTTTCCCTATTTAGCTTAACTACAGACAGTTGAATAAGTTTATTAAACACTTTAATAATACAATAGGATATGTGACAGCCTTTCGAGGTGTAATACTTTCAAAAATTGTGCATAAAGGTTTAGTGGAAAAAGTATCGAAACATTTTATAAATTTTTAATAAACATTATCTATTCTTAAACAGCCATCTTATTTATAACATGTAATTTAACAGTTCTTCACATTATCTTACTAATATAACAAGGATCTCAGGCTGGACACAATCGAGTAAGTAAAAACAGTTTTATTCCCTTGCACAAGGGGGTACGGGCCATGATCCACCGAGCGGGCCCAGTGCTGATTGGTGGATTTCACACGCCTTCGGACACGCTGGTTTATTCGCGATGTTTTCCTTTACCGTTAGAGCAGTCAGTAAATGTACGTAAGTGTTCAAAAAAGTCCGAAAAACTCATTGGTACATGGCATTGCATGGTTTCGAACCTGAACATCCCGCATGAGAGTCCGGCGTCCTAGCCACTAGACCACCGACGCTCTTTTTTGTATTAAGTTAAGTATTAGAAGTGTTACTTAAAAGATTGTGTCGTTAGCTCTTTGACGGCTATAACACTAACATTAAAATGACATAGAAAAGGACGTAGAAAAGACTTAGACGAATCTATTCTCACTTGAAATCACGTTAGGTTACATCAGACATTTATATTTAAGATTGTAGGACTATTCCGACCACCATTTTTAAAGATAATGAATGACGAAAGCTTCAGAAAGTTAAGGCAGGTTTTTTTCGTCGCTGTATAATATAGTTTATTTTGTTAATTTCGTGTCTAAGAAACTTTATTTATGTCTCATTTTTCAGTGAACATGATACTGTAATGAAAGACGAAAGCTTCAGAAACTTGGGGTAGCGTTTCTTGAAGCAGCAAAGATTTAGAAAATATTTTTGTTACTTTTTTATCTAAGAGAAGTTATTTATGTCTCTTTTTACTTTATGTCTCTTTTTACCCACGACGGAACGGAGAAGGTATTTGCGTTTGACCTAAGAGGACGTTCGTTTGTTCCCATCTAGCTCCGAAACGGCTGTACCAATTTCTTTGCGTTTTTTTGCTATAGATTTGGAATTTATCAGAGCAGGTTCTTAGCTGGATTTTATTGTGCTACTCCACCAGGGGGCGCCGCTGTAGATATTTGTTCCTATCGGGCTGAAAATTGGCATTCGGGGGTTTTCAAAGCTTCTGATTTCGAATTTGACAATAATTTTTGTGCCAATCCACTAAGGGGCGCTGCAGTAGATATGGCAATGCTTAATATTTGTTACTATCGGGCTGACAATTGGCATTCGGGGGTTTTTATTGTATTAATACAGTAAACAGTTTCTATTATCTTTTTTTTTGTTTTCTCATACCACAGTCGGATTAATCCTACAGGTCTGTGTACTATTTACTTAACAAGTATCTAACTACTAACAGTTAAGTCGAAATTATAGAGAAACGATGTTTAATGGCATACCTATTCACATCGGTAGTATCTACGAGTATTTACCTAAAATTACAAAAATATTTATATTTTTACCTAAACTTTGAATGGTTTGGATATTTCAGATAATAAATTTATTATTGTTTTATGGAACAATTATTATTAAAAATATTTTTTTATAACTTTTAGTTCAAAACCAGGTTTTAATTTTTTAATCTTATACGTGAAACGCCAAACCATAATTTTATTTTATTTAAGGTAATAATTTATAGAAACATTTCTTATTGATGTGATTTCAGAGGAATTCTTTTTACCTATAAATACCCAATATTTTTGTTTTCACGTTTCGAAAAGTCGTTTATGCTTATAACTTTTCGTCAAACATTACTTGCGACGAAACCTCATACATACTTATGACGATAAGACGTAGAAAGTAGAACCAATGAATTTAGAATATTATATTCCAACTACTGACTTTCTATAGCCAGATTCATAGAGCCTAATTACACGACAGTTAATACCTGCTGATATAGTGAGCAGCACTTTGTCATAAATGATTATGAGTTCGTCCACTGTATTTTCATAGGTACACTGTGACCACTGTTAATAATTACTTCTTAAGACAAGAATAACGTAGTAATTATTTTTTACACGACTTGTATAAGCAGTCAAGCGATATTTGTAGGAGAACAACCGTGAAACAACCGCTTTCATACAATTTCGAAGACTTTTGTACAATTTCGAAGACTTTTGTACAATTTCAAGGTAATTAAGTATTAGTAAATTCATAAGTTTAGAATTATAATATAAGTTTGAACCTTAATCAAGCTCTCAGTACGTTCACACATACTTACATTAACTTTGAGTAGCAAGTTGCTTTTCTGGGGTTTAGGTACATTTGAATTCTGGTATTGCTTCTATGGATTACAAAGCACGAAGTTCCTATTTTTAATGGATCCTTTTCTATTTATTTTTTCGAATCCATTACCTACCAGCTTCCTTATGGCACAACTTATGGCTTGCATTAAAATGCCATCTAACCATGGGACCGAAAACTAATAATAAGCCAAATTGGAAAACGCCACCTAGTATCCTCGTTACAGGCGAAAATCTGAGGTGAAAATTAATCATGTTATATGCAAATCTGTTTTTTTTTCGATTATACTGAAATCCTAAACGTTATAAAGTTTTTTTTAGTAGGTACTTATGCTTTGTTCTGACTAAATGCAATGAACGAAGTTTAAAATGATATGTTTTAATGATGTTTTTCAGTTTTTCACGATAAAACTAATTGACAATAAAGTCTAATTTACAAAAATATAAACTATAAGGAATTAGTTTCTAATGATATATTTTTACAATTTAAGTAAGATGATAATTATTATTTGTTAGTTAGTTATTAATTTTCATTTGTCTTTTTAAAATTATTTATTATAATTTATACCAGTTTATTTTAGAATATTTATAGTTCATTTTTATTTTTGTCATTTATTGAATTGATTCAATTTATAGCTACATAATTATTATCCATAAGCCCCTTATTTATTTATGTATGAGGCAGAAACTTGCCATTTAATGCTTATTTGTCTATATTAAGCCGTAAGTATTGAATACCTACGATATATTGATTCAATTGAAGGATTCCATCAAATACCATTTAAATAATACTTAAAAGTTAAAACAGCTTTTTATAGGGAAATTGGCAAAAATATAAAATAGTTAATCCAATTGACTTATAATTAGTGAAACGTTAAACTCAAAAAAAAAAGAAAACCCTCAAAATTTTTGCCACAATCAGGTTTTAATTTTCTTTGACGACTTTATAATAATATATTCAGTGGATGGTAGAATTGATGAAGTACAATAACAGGTCTTTACAAAATTTAATGGAGGGAAGAAATAGTTGTTCAAAATTGTTTGCGCTTGACAAACTTGGATAAACATTGAAATATTTAAAAAAAAATATTACGTCAGCTGAAAGTATACTGTGTAGGTACTCTGTACCACAGACAACAAAAGACAGAGATTGGTAGTTTGATTGAAATAATAGGATAGCAAGGTCATCACTTTTATGTGATTTTATTCTCGACCATGGTGCAAGCATCGCAAGACATGGGCGAAAACGGCGCTAGGAATAGGAGGTACTACCTTAGAGAGGGATATTACCCGTAGGAATATCTGGCACGTATCGAAATGCAAAAATCGAAACGATATTTTCATCCATCTCGTTCACTCACATAGACACGGACATGTGTGAGCGTAACAACACATTCCGTAGCCGCTCGACTTTGTACGTGCCAGACAAGAACGCCGCTTATATCCACAGATATTTCCGATGGTTAAAAAAATATGTAAGAACCACAGTATAAATCAGTGTACAGAAAGATAACGCGCGTCGCTTTATCGCTCCGCCCGCAAAGGCGCGAGCGCCGCAAGCGACGCGCGTCGCCGGCGCTAGGAGGCCGGTGACGCGGGCGCAGCTGAATGCGAGTGCAGGCCCGCCGTAGAACCTCGCGACACGCGGGGCTCCAGCTCGAGAGATAACGTGTATTGTCGCTCCTCAGGGATAACCAGAGAGCGATCGAGGAGGAAGTCGCATACCTGGAAATAGGTTATACATTAGGTATGTAATATAATATTGTAGAAAGCGAAGCCTTTGTGATGTTGGTAGAAATCTCACAGCGTCCAGGCCCAAAATGACCGCAGAGAGAGAAAAATTCAAGTGTAAGGGTGCTGTGCATAAAGGGGTTTGTTGAATGTGTATACCACAGGGTTAAAAAATTGCGGTATTAAGGCCCGGACTACACGTGTGTAGTCGAAGCTTATACCTGGACGTACCGATGACCAATAACAATTTTAACTTAAATAATTTAATATATTTTGATAAGATCGCCTATAATATATTCTGCCATTACATACGCAATGTCTTAAATTAAGTTTTGTGAAATAAAGTATGCATATATTATATTTCTATTATATTCTATTAATTTGGTAGTCAGCCTTACCTTTGGTATGTGATCTATTTTGTATGGGGTTTGTTGAAAGTTTCGTATTTCACGAATGACATGCGCAATCTGAAATTAAATTACGTGTATTAAATTAGATTGAATTGAATTTAACTCCTAAACTTTTTTCACTACTAAAGCTAGCAAAATCATGGAACACTCACCATCCTCATCTTTGAGAAGTTGAGAAGCCCGTCAGGAGTGTAATTGGACGTCCCTTCTTCAATAAACGACAGGTCTGATAAATACATTCCTAAGTAAGGAATGCAGGGCGGGTCACACCTATTAAAAAAATATTTTTCATCAATTGATCAAAATAAAATAAAATAAAGTAATTATCTAATAAAGATAAGAAAACAAACCTGTGTAATGCATCCCTTAAAATTCTGAATCTGCACTCTGACGATATTATTGTCTGCATTTTCTCCATGGTTTGTTTACTCTGAAAAAAAAACACAAATCAAATATTACTTAATATGCCATTAGAATAGAAAACCTTTTTCCTAAAATGAATAAACATTATTAAAGCATATGGAAAACTATGGTAAAAAAGGAGCTGTCTTAGGTTTTTTTACAGAAATCACTAAATGAAAAGTCTAAAGAAATGATAACTTATACAATAAATTTTACGCATTGTTTTCGATAAGTTTTCATTCCATTTGGTTTAAATAGTAAAAGACAAAGTATTTTACACACAAACATCTGAAAAACATCTTAAACAATAGTGTTATTTGTATATATGGATGATGACATAATAACTGGGTAACTCAAACTCACCGTTTTGGAAACTTTTTCCCAAGTTTTTTTCAGGCGATAAACCGAGGTGTTGGAAAGAGCTGCACACACTTGTAGTACACCGTTGAAGTTATGCAGGCAACGCGCTATATCAGCTACTGCTGCCCACTTCTCTATTGCCGCTACGCGACCTGAAAGGTAATATGCAGTATTGATTAACAAATATATTACCCAGTGCACATATTCGTTTGAATTATTAGTTGATCTTATTTTAGATATTAGGTATAATTATATTATTAACATTATGTGAACTGTCAAGTTTTCATTTTGATTTTTGTCGTTATGAAGCTGATATCAAGAAATTGACGAAATTGATTCATCATAATCATTCTGGTTTGTTTTGTGAATAAGACCACAAAGATACAGACCAGTCAAAGTATACTTCTTGAGGATCTCAGATATGACAAGATTGGAGATGTGGTTGAAATGTCCCGTCATCATCAGGATGTGAGGAGCTCGTTCAGCCTTGTCTGCCTTCGTCCACGCCTGACCTAAGAACTCCCTGTTATAAGAAACAACACATTAATCATCATTGTTCTTTCTCTCTCTCTCTCTCTTTTGTAATTTATTACCTATGTGTAGTACAATTACTTACTCGCTATGGATTGCACTGAAGATCTGATAATCCAAATAAGTCATTTGTTCTGCGATTTCTAGTGCAGATAATGTTTCGATACTTTCTTTAGTTGGCACCTGAAAAGAAAATCAAATGTATGAAGCAAGAAAACTACCTAAAGAAAAAATAAAAAGAGGCAAACTGACAGAATAAGTTATTGTAAATAATTCTTGATCCAGATAACAAGATTGTATTATTGTAGGGTGAATATGTTGGAACGATTTCGACTTTTCTCAAAAATGAAAAAGATTAAAAGATAAAAAGTAAACTTATACATATTGGAAACACAATTTTGAAGGTTGCCTGATTACAGGATATCATGAAATATATTGTAATCGTGATGGTCGTAATTAAAGCAGTAGATATTAGAAGCCGCCAGTTTAGTAGTGAAGCCAAGACAACAGAATATGATACAGAATATAATATTACATGAGGAGGAACGAATAAAGCCTTCAAATCCACAGCCCTATCCGGAGCCCGCTCCAACAACCGTAGCAGCTGTGCTGCAGCCTTGTGCTCAGCCGGCAGCAGTCCCGGGCTGCCCTCGATCTCCTTCAGGAAATCCATGGTCAGACCTCGGAGACGCTCATCCGACCAGAAGTCTGAAGAGTGCTTGGAGATCCAATGCCTGGGAATAATGAGGACAGGTTAGTCCGTGTCACAAACACAACACAACCGGTGAAGGAATTATCATTCTGATATATTACAATATTGGAAATGTAATATTTTACCAAGCTGAAATTTTAATAATGATCAGAACCATAGAGGAACTAGTTGATTAGAACAAAGAACTGTTGTCTGAGAAAGAACGATTATATCTTTTTAGATACTTAATTCGTAGTTAATACATTGGAAAACAAACAGCAAAATAGGATGAGATAAAAGATAGAAAGAATCACACGTTTTACGCAACACCGAGAAGATCATACCAGAATTACCTGTATCATGTGTGGATTATACATAATGAAAGACATTACACAAAATTAAATTATAACAATAATAGGATAACAGAATACTTAGAAAACTAAAACCCTCACAAAATCAACAAATAAAGTAACCACGCAGTTGGACTGACCTCAAAACGTTCAAAACCCTCATGGTAGCTGCAGTTGATATGACAGAGTCTCGCCTGGTGGCTGGTGGGGAAGTTGGTGGCGGAGACCGAGGGTTGGATGATGCTGAAGTGGCTACAGCAAAGGCCACTGCCGCAGTCGAAGTACTGCTCCTAGACCGAAAAATTATATTATCGGGGGAAACTTGAGGGAAGATATTAAAGGCTTGCTTTCCAATTGGAAACGTTAATTTTAGTCAAGACTATTTTACTCATCACTCAGTTATGTATTTAATTTATTGTTTTTTTTATAGACAAGAAAATTATAAATAGCGGAAATACAGATAAGAAGGAAAGAGATGCAAGATTAACAGAGGAGACAGACGTAGAACAAGACAAGGCATGCAAAGATAACTTAGAGAAGAAGAAAAGGAAATTGAAACGATAGTACAAGGTTAGAATACCTAACTAAAGTATCTTTTTATTTATTAGAGCTTCTTTTCGAATTGAAGTTTAATTAAAATTAAAAACATGCACGTTTATTAATAATTGCTGTTTAGTTTAGAATGCATCTAATTATTAATATCAAAAATAAGCTGATATTTAAATTTCAAAAGTACGATACAAAGAAAAATCTAATAAAATCCTGAGAGTGACCAAGTGTTCTATAAAATATTTCATTTTACTACCAATTAGGAAAATATATTCAATAGTGATTATATAATAATATGCTACCAATTTTGAAAAAACTAAAACATAAAGCACAAAAGATAATTTTCACGTGAGCGTTGCTTATGTGGAACGATTGAGTTCATGTAATAGGCGAATGATTTTAAAATAGTAAAAGATAAGTGGTTTGTTTTAGAAGTGATGACTGATGATGTGAAAATATGAGATGGTGACAATGGCATTCATCAATCCGGTGTCGGTGCTGCTTGGTGTTGCTTCATTCATATCTTGATCAAAGTTAGAAATAGAAGTGATCAGTGAGTTGTTATTTTTGAAAGTGTTCAATTCGTTGTGGTGTCCGTGTGACCCTCAGGGCGACTACATTCAAAATCCAAGGTCGCGATTATAAAAAAGGGTAAAAACATATGATCTAGGTAAAGCCAAAATTCCAAAATACATTTCTACAGCAGCTCTAAATAAACTGCATTCTACCTTTACCTTCGCCAGTCACTCACCACAACAGGTCTTTTCCAAAGCTGTTAAAAACACCAGTTTTAATATTAAAAATGTAAATAAAATGTAGACCAATGATACAAATAAAGCTTGAGAAACTCCGAATTCGATAATTGAAATTGATGAAGAACATCGTGCAGAAACAATTATAATAAAATTTATTATTGTACAATAGCATCGAAATCTTAAAGTTGAGTGAGTCATGCCACACACGACAACGAGAGTAAATTGAGCTCTCAGGCTCACTATGATAGACAAAATGTCACTAAAAGTAATGAATCGGAAAAAGATGACAACAATAAACCAGTCTAAGTTAAAGTTACCTTCTGTGCGATTGCCTAAAGGATGTAATGACCACTCCAGCTTTCGGTTGACTGGTTTCACGGCGATAGTTCTATAAATATAAAACCAAGTCATTATCATAAAATAATATAGACAAACATTCTCAATAATTTAATAAAAATAAACAACGAATTAACCACTTTAAAAATATAATGTTAGAATTACCTGAGCCACTTGTGAGACTTGAGATGTGACTGAAGATCGAGGTTCGGATCCGCCCCAATAGCGGCGACGTTCGCTAGTCAATGAAGAGTTGGTGCACCGTCTCTCGCTGTGACAATGAAAAGATACTGAATAATACAAACGAGGGATGTTACGGAGCTTCTACTCTGAAAGGTCGGAGCTTCTCGAATTCCATTTTTTTCGGTCGATGCAGTTGGTATTACGTTCGTCAGCATTAAGTGTCACTTAAACTTATTGTTTTATACTGACTCAGAGGAATCTATTCTATTATATTCGATTATATGATTCTACACTTCCTCTACCTCTATAAATATCAGTTAGATTATTTCACTCAGTTTTGGGATTAATATTTTCAGGCTTCTTATTCCTTGGCTCTCTGATGATTCCATCTCAGTTTACAGAGTCATCTACTTTTTTCTCTTGCTGCTTCTTCCATTTCTTTTATGATCATTTCTTATTATATCTTATCTGTGATATTGCCTTGCCTTCTTAAAATAAGTTCTTTCCTTTACAATCGAGATTTCCCAAGTCTTGCTAAAAGTGTCCATGTAGATAAGCTTACCTGACTGATCTTCTAGGAGCAGAAGCATATCGACCGAAGTCAGAAGCTCTGCGTATATCCTCTGCGGCCGCTGCTGCCTTGGCGTCCCGGGCGCTGTCTGACCTTCGGCGCGCTTCTGATGTGGCTGCAGATGAGGGTAGCAGGCGACGAGGGCTCTCGGACATTGTGCGCACGCGCTGTAGGGTCAGAAATTCAAAGGTTACCCTAGCAATCTATTTCTGTTTATGTGCCATTTGTAGTGTGTACCGTATTCTGCCATTTTTGTTGTTGTCATTAAATTAAGTCGTATCTTCTGCAGCTATCATAATCCTCTCATTTCTTCAATATATTTAACGCCTTTTTCTGGGTCTACTATCAGGGGTTTCTATTAGGGCCGCATTTCTTATTGTTGAATATCATCATTATTTAAAAAAATATAACACATTACTTTACCATTACCTTTTCCATATCCAGGCTAGACTATCTCATTTCACAGGTTTAACCACTACGTTCAAAGTAAAAACTCTATCAGCAATGCTTACCGAATTTTCTACAAAATACAAATAGTAAAAATTTTGTACTAACATTACATACCTCAGAGAACCTTTGCGATATTTTAAATTTATCACTCTTATACTTGTTTTTCTCCTGTTCCTCTTCTTTGTACTTAATATCCTCATCACTCTGATCAACCAGTTCTATGCTTTCGTCTTTCATGATGGCAGCGGCTGCGTCGTTGTCTTTAGTTGGAGATTTTCTTTCTGGTTTAGTGTCTTTAGTTTCTTCTGGGCTAGCTTTCTTTGGGCTTCCAATTAAAGTGACTGAGCTTATAGCTCCAGGAGACGATGGTGAGGTACCTTTAGAGACAGTTATTGTCACTAATTAGTATGAAATTAGGAAGATCAACAATACTATACTTTTCATATCTTGTTTGACATCGTCAATTGACTTATTATTAGAATAGCTATTACTTTTCGTGAAGACAAGTCCATTACCTTTGAGTAATTAAATATCAGTTAATCTTAATCTTAGAGTTAAGACAATATTTTACCTTTCAAAGTCTCATTGCTAGATGAAGTAGCCATTATTTTAGGAATTGTAAGGTGACTGTTGTCCTCTTCCGCCTTTGGTATGCATGTGGTAACAGGCAATGGAGAATCAAATAACAATCTAGATAAGTTTCTATCTTAACAATCAGGCAAATAAGAAAATGTAGATGTGAATAAAGCAGAGAAATATCAGATACGAAATATTGTTTTATCTACCAGGAAGAAATCGCAATAGATCGTTAGAAATTGACAATGTTAATAGACTAGAAACCTAAGAAACCAATCATACAATTTACCTTACTAACGGAAGACGTACGCCGAGATGGAGCCATCAAATACGGCGAAAGCTTGTCATCTTCTTCACCTAAAGAAGAATTTCCTTTTAAACTGATAGATGATATTATATTCAATGGCTATAAACATGATATAAACAATATTGAAATGCTCACTCTTCCTGGATGCTCTCCAGAACCGTGACTGCCAATCCCTGTCGCTGTACTCTGATCCGTAACCTGGTAAAAATTAATTTATACTGAACTTAAACAAGCCAAATTAGAAGCTTATTGGCGAACTGAATCCCAGATTACAATACAAGTCTAAAATAGCAACATACTCGTACTTTCTAAACAGCATTGTAATTACAATAGCGTCAATATTGTAATTAAAATACTGTATTATAGGGCTGATAATAGGTTGACCACCCCTAATAAGCTTTCTCACCAGACACCGAGCTCGCAGCGCTCGTCTTCCTTGTAGCGTCTGGGGGAGGCGCCAGCTCGAGCTCCTGCTGCGACTGCTCATAGAACACCTGCTTTAGAGCCTCCAGCACAGTGACGCCGTCCGTGAACACGCGGTACGTCAGCAGAAACGTGTTGAGGAAGTCCACTGACAAGAAACGCAGGTCTACGGAGGAGGGTGAAGAATATTAGAATTTTGAAAAAGGTTCTTACCAAGTCGATCTCTTAGTAATTCAGATGTACAGCTTTCAAGGAGTTTTGAGTTCGATCCATAGTCGGGAAGTGCTCCGAAGATAATGTTGCATTTGAACTGGAGTTTAGGACTAGTAGGAGTATCAAATATGTTGAGTTTTGTTTATGTCTCCTTTTGAGGTGTCATTTCATTACCATTCGAACGCGCGCGCAATGTGCATTGTAATTATGTTTACCTAATGAATCTGTTCGTTTGTCTACTTGTCAGTATTTCTGTCTATAATAGACACATATTTCTTTTCTATGGTTTTACCCCTTGTTGCCTATAAACTTTAACTCTCTTAAATCCAGTTTACAACTTTATCTCCTTCTACGTTTGTCTATAAATCGTTATACAGCATTTACGAAAACATTGTTAAAATTACAAAACACCATCTCACCAGTAAGCCTCTGCAACAGCCGCTGCGGCGTCGCAGACCTGATCTGCGGCACTTTGCACGAGTTCAGAGTCCTGCTGAAGCGAATGTCCACGTCATCGGTGAACAAGGCCCGGTCTGACCGACAGGCCGGCAGGCTGGCTGATGCTGCTCCACAAGATCCGCAAGCTCGGAGCAGCTCGGTTAGGGCAGCATTCTCCATGCATTGTGCGAGCTCGCTTGTCCAGGCTGCTTTTTCTTCTAAGGTTGCTGCCACTGGAGGAAGAACACTTTGATTAGGCAGCAAAAGCATTAATATGCTTTCCCGACTTTGCTTTCGAGACTTTCCCGAGGAATTGAAAACGGTATTGAAACAATAAAGTTTGACTGTTTTCATGTAGGTACCTACCTACCTAAGTACCTGCCTTAGCATCATACGAGAGAGAAGAAGAACCAAGGAAGTTAAATACCAGTAATACTTACTAAGTTCATGAGAAGGACCAAGGACTGAAGATAATGAAGTAAGTAAGTAAGTGATATGTTTCACGCACTGTTAGATTAGGTTAGTAGCATGAGCATCATCGTAAAAAGAATACGATTTTTTTAACTAAGAAAAAGAAATAGAAGTTTCTTTTTTATGGTACCTAATTAATGTGACGGTTACATTTGGTGAAGTCTTCAGAAAGGTCTTTATAATGAAGAAAAACTTTCGATAATTAGATAAGGATAAAGAAGAAAGCTTAATGAAACTTGTGTGTAGAAAGTACGAGTCAGATCAGGGAATCTTACCCAAGTGAGCGCATATTTGCTCCCCTTTGACCTCAACTAGGATTTTGAAGTCTTTGCTTTGATAAATGTCTCCTCCAGGTGATGAACATACAGAGGAATCTGCGAAAAAAGGGGAATCTTACTTAGTATATCAGATGTTGCAAAATAAAAATGAACTTGCACGATTTGTACCTATTCATTTCGACTCTTCATGACCATGACGGATGCAACTCTATCGAAGCGTCGTACAAAGTAAACCACAGTTTAGTTTATTAAAATAAATACCGCCCCAATTAAGTCACGTTTTCGTATTTTAAAAAAATCATCATCATCATCAAGAGGTCATCCTGAAATCCAAACTGATATAAGATCAAAATGTAACATACCGTCATCATCATGGTTCGACGGATCCTCAATCAACAGCGCATCGTGTAGCGGCAGCCGACCAGCTGGCGGTAAATGGAGTCTTCCTCCAGTTGCCCTGGTAGTCAGCAGCAGATGGTTGCTGAACAGAAACGCCTGTCGAGCCTGAAGCGTTGCTCGACGACCTTTGCCTACCACTTGGGACAGCGTGCCTGAATGAAAAGTAGAGATTTAGTAATATTCAATCGAGAAGGTGCTTTCAAAAGATTGTTCATAGAACAACAGTTAGATACAAATAACACTGGTAGAAGACGTCGTAAAAAAGAAATAGGGAAGAATTTACAAAATGAAGAAGGAAATAATTTATTTGACATTAACAATACAGGAAGGCAGATTATATACCTTGACGAATGAAGACTTGATTGACATCCAACAGTATGTCACAGCCCTCAATGATCATGCGTTCCACAGCCAAGTTCTTCCTAAGATTCTCTGTCTCGCTGACCTAAAAACGTTTCATGGTGAAAATTCATTTCATGATGAACAATGCATAAGAAGAATCATGAGCATGATGATTCAAGAAGGATAATATTTTTCAATAATGGATGCAGTTAAAATTGAAGTTAGAAATATACCTCATCATGCATCTGTCTTGATAACTCCTCAAGTTGAGCCCGAGCGTGTTGCAGGCTCCTACGCTCCACATGATCGTGAGGAGTGTGTGCCAGAAGCTCGTGCAATGTTATGATGTAGCGAGGAATCTGTAGTCAGCAGGCACATATTTTTTACCATGAAAAGCTTTTTGACGTCATGATCAATATCAATAAGTAATACCAATCAGTGAATAAATAAAGATAGAAATTTATGGCTCTAAACTAAAGCGATACTTTTTACATCACTCAGGACGTTTATTATAACAACCTGAGTTAAGCATGTCAATTATTAATACTTTGTATTACCCAGAAGGTTTAGATGATTTTAATAGTTTCTAAATAAATACTTACCTGATGCATAGGATAAGTCAGAAAGGTCTCAAGCGACCGTCCTTGACAAGCTGGTTTGCTCTCAAGCCTTGCCAAAAGATGTGCGAATGGCTGACTCTGCTTGCATTCGGTAAGGACTTGAAGTGAATAGTGGTGGTTCCTCACATACTCCTGGTAAATCGTCAGCATTGGCAGCAGCATGTCGAATAGGTCTCCTGTATGAAATCGACTACTAAGTATCTGCTTGTAAAAGGCATTTGATTATGCAAGACATAAGTATTCTTAAAGGGATTAACTTCCAGGGTTGCCAATCAGACTGCCAAGAGTGCAAGACTAAAAAGAGTTGCAAAATGGGACGAGGTTTTCACCATGCAGTCACATGACAACAACTGACTTCCAATGTACTGAAGTATTAATATCAAAGTACCACAGGGTACAAATTTGGGACCACTTTTATTTCTTATTCATACGATAACCTACCTAGTAGCCTCCCTGCTGATTATATTGGTAAATTTATTTGCAGATGACACTCATGTTGGCATTAAAAACAAAAATGACAGATTTAGAGAATAATACAACAATCCAGAATAAGTTAAGTGCCTAAAATAGTTTAAATTTCATGGTGAGGTGAATATTATAAAAGCGATAAGAGTGATAATAAAATACAATAGTAAATAAGTAATCATGACAATAGCATTATTGCAGTACATTTTAGTAAGAAACAATCAATAGAAAATAGTGACAATAGTTGTTAATATTCAAATTGAAACAGGATTGATAACTTATTATCAGTTTTGGGCACGTAACAACTGTACAAATACCTACCACAACAATAATTGTTTATTTACAAAATAGTGTCAAAAGTGTAGAAATTTAGCAAAATATTTTTTAAACGTTATAGTGATTGTCGTCTGATCCATGCAAATTCACAAAGAAGCAGAAAATATTCCAGAAAAACCAAGTTCTTGAAAGAAACTGAAGTGTTAAAGTATAATTTGTGACTATAAATAAATTGATGATGACAATGAAATAAGCGTAGAATACTAAAAAAATTCACCTAATACAAGCGTCGGCCAAGACTCCATTCTGGACGTGAGACCTTTGAAGAAGATTTGATGGAGGAACAGCACCGTCTCACTGTTCAGGAAGATGGAGTTCACATCCTCGTGGGTGCAGGGTGGTTTCTTCGAACTGGCTGCCATTTTGAAAGGCCGGAGGAAGCAAGTAACCTTGGTAAGAAAATAGATCAATTAATATTCTTGTGGACTAGAGTTTCTATAGGATTAAAGCCTAGAACTCGACCCAGGGATTATACCGAGGCGTTCAAAACTACGTAAACGTAATAGTGCAGCTTCTGTGCAGCGATATTTAAACATTTACCTTGTTTGTCAGTGTTAGTTTTTGTTTCTAGCTCTTTTATCTAGGTTTCAGCTTGCTTACCAATATTTCCATTTGTTCAAGATACTCCTCCTCTGCTTCTACCATTTTGAAAACAAGACTGAAAAACAAAAAGCATTAGTATTTCCAAAACCTTTCAGGAAGTTAAAATAAAGTTAAATGTATTCTTAATATGATATTATTTTTGTAAGATTTTTATTACCTACCTTATTTTATTTACGTTATTGTACCATACCTGTTTCGCTTCCTCATGCTTTCAGCGTGGGGACTCTTGATGTACTGGTCCACAATTTGCTTCCATCGTCTTCTGCATAACCATCCTCTGAAGAAACTCTGAAAGAAATATCTTCTTCTTATTCGCATTCCTCATTGATGAGGATCACGATCATTCTATAGAAATAACCACATAGAACGACGTTCTTGGCAGATTTAAAGGAAAGAAATATATTCTTCCTTTGATGTCCACTTAAATCAATTAGCATTTGAATATTAATGTCAATTGAATAATTTAGTAAGTTCAGTACCTAACTAGTGTAGCAAAGCGCCTATATTGTCGTCGGGTGGAAAACTTCGGGTGTATAATTTACGTGAAATCGGCATCCATTTTTAACAATGTTTGGAAGGGTCAGTCGTTTCTAGTATTAATATATTCTATTGTTATTTCTAAAACCACATGTGTTTGTCTTCGTCGTCATTTATGTTAATGGGCAAGTTTTGGTCAGAAAGTAATCGTGCAAGTTAAGCAACGTTGGGTGCGGTCAGAAGCAGAAATGGATGACCAATAGTAGCACATTTTCATCAGAGCCTCTCAGTGCCTCGTAGAGAACATTAAACTGTCGGCTCAGTCTTTAGGCCATATTAGAGGCCTACGAGCGGCTTGAACAACTCTGACAATAGGTTGCCCACTGTGGCTTGCCTCAGCATTATGCTGAACTGGTGTATCCTTTTTGGCACTGTACCACACCAGGTGTTTTGTGCTCAATGTATTATATCTTTGTATACTTTTGTATTGTGTACTTGCTGTATTCTGGTGTTTACAGTGCTAAATAAATGTTTTTCAATTTCAATTTCAATCTGGGACGTCAGGTGAAATTATGGTCAAATGTGAGTTTGCCTTTAAAAATAAAGATACAGTATCTAACTGTCATATCTTGGACTCTGTCTTCGTAACACAGTGTATGTATGTATGCTACACTTACCTGAACTTTCTTAATCTTCCTCAGTTCAGCAGGATCGATCTCAGGGGAATGAGTTGGTGACGAGCTGGAAGTGGACTCGGCCCTGGTTGATGGTTCGTGCTCCTTCTTGTAAGTGCAGAGCTGAGGAACATAGCACTTTTAAGACTTGACCTTTAAATGGACATCCTTCTCCTACGTGAATGGTGACATTAGTATTTATTGTGATACCTATTAGTTAGTGAAGGGTGATATTAGTTTCTACTTACCTACGTTCCTACTTAGATGTTGTAAAATCACCAGGTTCATCAACTTCTTCAACATCTTTAATACATATTCTTGAACCGTGATTTGTGTTTATCTTAGCATGCGATACTTTTATATTAACTTTAGTAGAGACCCACTGTCACAGATCAAAGATTAATGTTTTTACTAATGTTCTAATTTGCCTAATGTACGAGTAATGTCTTTGGAAAACTTATTTTCTCCTCAGACGTGCCGGTTTCAGTACGACGTTTTTCTTCATTTCGTTAGTAAATAGAAAGTTCTTAGTAGTTCCTTACCTCAGTTCTCAGCTTCTTGACCTCATTGCTGAGCTCGTCGCACTGCTGCGCGTACTGCCAGCGAGAGGTCCTCTCACTCTCCACCACCTGCAGCAGGTGCAGCTGCTTCTGTTCCAGCTCTTCCTTCTGGAGAAGCAGCTTGTTGAAGCTGCGAACAAACCAACGACTAGATTTAGCGGCTGCGAAATGTGTTTATACGCTCACACGATATTAGTCCGTGTCTATGTGAGTGAACCGATTCTCTACTGGCGCACAAGCCCTGAGGCTTATGTCAGTATTATGCTTTAAGACATGTAATTAGTTTGATTTAAATAAAGGATTTTTATTATTATTAAAATATAAAATATATACAGATATTTCCGACACTTTATACTAGCCAGTGCTGAGTTACCGGCTCTCTGCGAAAATATTAGCAAACACAGTAAAAACTATAGAATATGCAAAACAAAAAAACAGTTTGTACCTATCTTTTTTTATAACTCTAAAATATTTGCATGCCTAAGCTAGCGAAATATGTGAGACCCAATATTTAAGATTTGTCATCCAATGTACCATATTTCTGGTGAATAAATAATTCATTCATTCATATGACAAACATCGTTCTGCCAAATTTAGATTTAAATTCAGATTAATTTATTAGTCCTGAATGTAGGTACATGATTACAAGATGATACACACCCAAGCAACACACGCGCAAGCAACACACACACAAGCAACACACACACACACACACGCAACACACACACAAGCAACACAGACTTAGTTACAATTTCAAGCGCTGACATCAAGTGGGGGAATAGAACCGCGGCTGGAACCGGACCCATGTAGACCAAGGATTGAACCCTTCATGCAGAAAGCAAGCATTTCACCATCAATCAACTCCTACCATTAACGTTATAGGCCTGACACGAAACCATGCACGGTTAACAAGAGTCGTTTTCACAGCTATCCATCACGCCACACGAGATCGCGGTAGAGATTGCCCGGCTCATACAGTAATGGCGACAAGGTAGCGCCCTTATAGAACGGGAGCCAAATGATCGTTTATGAAGTAGAAAAAAAAAGAAATGTAATAGGTACTGTGAAGAGTAAGCCTCGGACTTCACGGGTCCGGTTTCAGCCCCGGTTTAGTCCGCTGCATCAGATCACGAAGTGCTTACTTCAAGTGGGGGAAGGCGGTACGCATGTGATTGGTTGCAGCCAACCGAACCGGGGCTGGAACCGGACGCGTAAAGTTCGAGGCTAAGTTATCTTATCTTATATTATGATAGGGGATAACCCAGCAGCACTTCGACCCTTGATGATCTTTTGTGCCTACCCCATTTTCCACACAACCAGTGTGGAAAATGGGGTAGGTATCTCAGTGCGCAGGTTTCCTCACGATGTTTTCCTTCACCGTTAGAGCAGTCGGTAAATGCACGTAAGTATTCGAAAAATACGAAAAACTCATTGGTACATGGCACTGCACGGTTTCGAACCCGGACCTCTCGTTTGGGAGTGCGGTGTCCTAGCCACTGTGCCACCGACGATGGAAATTAAATTATGGACAATGGAAATTAAAGATTAGATCTTCGAAGAATTAAATCTTTTAACACCTTGGGTCCGTGTGTGGTCTACGAACACAAAAAATAAACATACAGCAAACAGTTTTATTACCTACATAGATTTAAAATTAATATATTTGTTGCATTAATTAACTATGAAATTGCACGTAATGGCTATTATGTAACTCGTGCTGTTAATAACAGGTAGTCTTGTCTATATTACCCAATGAGGTAGATACTACAGATAATATAAATTTTCTTTGGTCTTACCTACTAGGATGTTACGGAGGTGGTTTTACCGAAGTCGGAACCGGAATCGGAACCGGATTCGGAACCGGAGTCGGAGGTAGAAAAGAAATGTTCAGAAGAAGCTCAAATTTTAAACCGTTTTTTAATTTTTATAGCTAAACTGGCCAATATTTTTTATGATGACGTTTGCGGCAATAAAACATTCCTTTGTGTAGTCCTACACTATTTAATAAAATATTAAAATTTGAATGTTTGCTCACAAATCTTCGGTATAGCCTCCGATTCAACATTATCGGAGCCGAAGTCGGAGTCAGAGGTGTAAAATCAATCGGAAGTTCCACCTTTCGGAGTCGGAGTCGAAGCTCCGTAACATCCCTATTACCTACTATCCGCGAGTTCACGCCGAATGAGATCGTGGCCCGAGATTGCTAGCAGCTCATAAACGCAATGGCGACACGGTAGCACCCTACACCGAGAGCCAAATAGAATGAATAATAAAAATAAAACATCTTAACATTATTAAGGTGAGATAATTGAATTGAGGTCAGAACTCAACATAAGATTTCCCTGTCAGTGACTTCACAGTTTACAATTGTTATATTAATAATGTTGAATCTCCCCGTTCTATAAGAATAAGAATAAGTTTATTTGTGCGGTTAGATTACAAAGGATTCACAGTCCATACACCAGTATATATAGGAACTTAAGCATAAGTTATATTAAACTAAATAAAATTAGTGAGCAACAAGTTAGTTTACAATAAACGCTGACCTATAAGACCTACCTATAAAAATGTTTAAAAAACAGATATTTAAATTACTTATCGTCAAATGTTTTTACAACGGTGCGACTGGTTCACAAATTGAAAGTCGCTCAGCGTGCTGTGCTATGCTCGGAGTATCTCTGCTGGATCGAATCAGAAATGAGGAGATCCGGCATAGAACAAAAGTTATCGACATAGCTCATAAGATTAGCAAGCTGAAGTGGCAGTGGGCCGGTCACATCTGTCGCAGAACCGACAACCGCCGGGGAAGACGAGTTCTGGAGTGGAGACCGCGTTTGGGCAAACGTAGTGTGGGACGGGCGTCCCTGCTAGATGGAGCGACGATCTGCGCAAGGTGGCTGGCAGCGACTGGATGAGAAGAGCCGAAGATCGGGCTCAATGGCGCGCCCTGGGAGACGCTTATGTACAGCAGTGGACTAGAGTAGGCTGCTGATGAAATGTTTTTATACTGTAAAAGAATTTATGCAATGTAAAGCACCCTAGACTTTGACTATTATATCTTTTGAGGTTGACTGATTTACTGTTGACATTTGATCGAATTGACATGCATTATAATTATTATTTTTAGCATGATTATTAAAAATTAAAATTTATTCATGCAGACAGTATCTTTTACATTTTCTCAGAATCCATGGCTCCCACACTAGGATACCCTGTGTTGTGGGGGTTAGTCTCTTCCGATATCTCAATAATTATTATGATGACATAATAAGGTTATGCAATTAATTAAATAATTAAGTATGCGTGATGTGAGAGGGTGTGTGTGCGAGAGAGGCTGTGTGTGAGGGGTGTGTGCGTGAGATGGTGTGCGTGTGATGTGTGTATGTATTATTATTGTGTGTGACATGAAATGTATGCTAATTTATATAGGTTATTTATGTGTTATGTAATTTATATAGGTTATTTATGTGTTATGTAATGATTATATTGCAAATACTTACTTGAATTTAATAAAGTTAACTCTAAAATATTTGCATAACAAAGCTGGCGAAATATGTGATACCCAATCTTTAAGATTTGTCATTCAATGTACCATATAAGGGATGTAAGGGGGGTCACCAACATCTAGACCTCCAAATGTCAAACTCACCTGCACGTGGTGCATCCTGCCGATTAACGAACGAGTCCCTGGCGACCGACTAGTGGCGGTATAACCACTCAAATTATGGCTGGGTCAAAATACCAGAAGCACGATGACGGGCAGCAGCGTCATCGGGGCAAGCGACCCGGCTACTGCGATCGCCAACCCGCAGGCCTAGCGTGGCGATTATGGCATCACCTCCTATAGACAGCGCAAAAAGAAAACGGCCCCCAGTTCCCGGCCGCCCCACTATTCCTGGTCACGGTGGCGGCCATGGTAACGATCTGCGTAAGGTGGCTGGCAGCGACTGGATGAGAAGAGCCGAAGATCGGGCTCAATGGCGCGCCCTGGGAGAGGCCTATGTCCAGCAGTGGACTAGAATAGGCTGCTGATGATCTGATGTACCATATAATACTAATTTATTCACATTTCTGGCGAATAAACAATTCGCCAAAAAAAATATTCGTTATAATAATTATAACGGTTTAGGTCATTGCTGTGTGTGAAATAAACATATTACTTACTTACAATTCATTCATTCATTCAATGTTCCTCTTTATGATCACCTTACAAAAGTATTGTGTGTAAGGGCTCTGAGGAATCAGTTGCATGGTAAAAACGTCCTAAGAGTTCAAACTCCATTAAAATGTGGGTACTCTGTCCCTTTTTAGGGATCCGTGCCGTACCTAATATGGAAAACAAAACTCGATTGCTGTCGCTCCGTCCCTCGTCCGTCTGTCACGCGCTTCTAGCTCATAAACGGGACAAGATACAGGCTTTAAAATTTCACATTATGTTTTCCCTTGATCCAAATCCCAATATTGACTTTAAAATTTTATAGAATTATGTTTTAGAGGGGGATTTCGTACTAATAAAGGGATCGATACAAAAAATTGTACTCTACCGTGTGGTTTTTTTTTCCGTAGACAATTAACGACGTAATCGCTTGTTGTTAATTCTAGGCCACTTTTATCTCATGAACAGTATTATTTAACAATTTAAAAATTAGCCAGAACATTGGCCATATCCTTCATTCACAAAAAATATATACCAAAACTTAATACATCTGTAGTATGAATAGGTAAGTTTAGTTGTAAAAAGAGGCAAAAGTTTTTCGCTCAATACTTTCATAAAGTCCTTATAAAATATTATTATTAATGAGCAGGCAGCATTAAGGTGATGCGCCCATATCTAAGCTGGTGTATTGTTCATTCACTTATAGCACTTAGTCATCGAGTTCATATTCAATTAAGTCCACCACTGTTTAAAAACCTATCTAGTCTATTTTTGTAACTGTTGCCTGAAGATGCATCTACGACTTCTTGCGGTAGCTTGTTCCATAACCTCACGACTCTGTTATTGAGCGAGTTATGGCCGACAAAGGTGTTTGAACGAGTGGTCTTTTAAATAGTACGGATCCCTTTAGATTTGGCGTGGCCTGACTTGCACTTGGGTTTTACTGATAACACTTTACATCAGAACACTCAATAGGCTATAAAAGCTCCCCGTGAGCTTCCGTGCCATTACAGTCCCCTCGTTATGTAAACGAAACGTTGATGGAATGATGTCGTTTAAAACGGGAAGGTAAATTAAAAAAGTGCGTGCAGAATTATTTAGCCCAGTCACTTTTTGGGTTGTATGATATTGTAGGAACGCGCTATGTGAGGACATGGATGACGTAATGTCCAGTTGTATGAAAGGGAAAAGGGAAGATCTTCCACCAGGCGGGGTGCTGTACCTGGTGACCATATGTCCTGGTTCAACTATGGATGTTTGGAACTCGTATATATGCGAAGTCCCAAGAAAATTTCGATAGCGCGTTCTACATCGATGTAAGTAGGTACTAATCGTAATGGCGCGCGTCGCCACAATATCATATTAATTAATATACGTATGTGCAAAAATATTTAATAATCAAATCTTCGTCTTCTAAAACGTGTTCCTCATTGCTGAGGGTCGTGATCATTCTAAAGAATTAATCACATAGAACGACTCTCGTGGCAGATTTAATGGGGTCGATTGCCATTGCCTTCCCCATTTCACATTCTGGTCATCTCAGTGTGCAGGTTTCCTCACGCTGATTTCCTCCACCGTCAGAGCAGTCGGCAAATGTAGGTACGTAAGTCTTTGGAAAAAATCTAAAAACTCATTGGAACATGGCATTGCCTGGTTTCGAACCCGGACCTGCCGCATGGGAGTCCGACGTCCTAGCCACGACGCCACCGACGCTCTTATTACTGCTACCTGATGGGAAAAGTACTCATGGTAATTAATGGTAAGTACTCCGAAAATAAATTTGTACGTAAAGATTTACGTACGTCTTCGAAAAATACGAAAAACTCATTGGTACATGGCACTGCACGGTTTTGAACTCGGACCTCCCGCATGGGAGTCCGGTGCCCTAGCCACTGTGCCACCGACGCTCTAGAGCCAGTACTTACTAAGCCCGTGTACTCCATCTTCGGCCTCATCGTCACTTACCACCAGGTGAGATAACAGACATAAACTCTCACGTCCATAATCCCCGAGGTAGTAGACGTTTAGTCGTAAATAAAAAAATAAGTAAAAAAGGTAGTAAGTACTTAACAGTACATAAGTGAAAACAGGTCATCGACCCACCGATAAATATTATCATTAACTATTAAGAGTGTCAAAGTCGATATCCATTTCCGTTTTAGACATGGAGCCTAGAATCCATAATTTATTATGATTTATTGACATTTCTGGAGCGTTTTAAAAATATACCAGCTCGTGTAGCCATGGCGGGCATCGAAATGTCAGTGTGACCTTAACCCCGTCTCCATGGCAACCGGCAGATTCTCCCGTTACATTCCCACAGAGTAATATACCTAAAGGCTGGTTTACACTTGGTCAAGTGTTTAGCGAAGTGCAGTGAGTTAGGACAGTGTTGTAAACCGATGGACAGTGGCGAGTCGAGTTGGCTTGCAAGCTGCCTTACCAGTGGATCCAAATTTAGTTTGACTTCTGTCACTGGCCAGGCACTTGCCTCATATCATATCATATTCATAAACAATCATAAATTGTGTTTAATTGTGAAAACAAAAAATAAACATGTAAAAAATAATTATTATAATTTACCTCTTCCAGTGTCAATCTTAGCTACATTATAAGCACGTTATAAAAAAGAAATTAAAATTTCATCAATAAATTTATGGATTTTTGTGAATCCATGTCACAAAAAATATTAAAAAATAAAACTGAATCCAAGAGTTATTATCAAAACAAATACATTACAATAAACAGTCTGCTAAATAGTCATATTTCCGACACAGGTACCTACTTACTTTAAAATTCTTCTACAGAATACAAACTCCTTTCCAAAAGACCCTAAGACCCTAAATGTATGGAGGCTCATGTCTGTCCTATATTAAACAGGCAACTTGATAAACAGCGCACAGACTTGATATCTCGCACAATGCTTCCTCTAACTTGTTAAACAGCGCACAGACTTGATATCTCGCACAATGCTTCCTCTGACTTGTTAAACAGCACACAGACTTGATATCTAGCACAATGCTTCCTCTAACTTGTTAAACAGCGCACAGACTTGATATCTCGCACATTGCTTCCTCTAACTTGTTAAACAGCGCACAGACTTGATATCTCGCACAATGCTTCCTCTAACTTGTTAAACAGCGCACAGACTTGATATCTCACACAATGCTTCCTCTAACTTGTTAAACAGCGCACAGACTTGATATCTCGCACAATGCTTCCTCTAACTTGTTAAACAGCGCACAGACTTGATATCTCGCACAATGCTTCCTCTAACTTGTTAAACAGCGCACAGACTTGATATCTCACACAATGCTTCCTCTAACTTGTTAAACAGCGCACAGACTTGATATCTCGCACAATGCTTCCTCTAACTTGTTAAACAGCGCACAGACTTGATATCTCGCACAATGCTTCCTCTAACTTGTTAAACAGCGCACAGACTTGATATCTCGCACAATGCTTCCTCTAACTTGTTAAACAGCGCACAGACTTGATATCTCGCACAATGCTTCCTCTAACTTGTTAAACAGCGCACAGACTTGATATCTCGCACAATGCTTCCTCTAACTTGTTAAACAGCGCACAGACTTGATATCTCGCACAATGCTTCCTCTAACTTGTTAAACAGCGCACAGACTTGATATCTCGCACAATGCTTCCTCTAACTGGTTAAACAGCGCACAGACTTGATATCTCGCACAATGCTTCCTCTAACTTGTTAAACAGCGCGCAGACTTGATATCTCGCACAATGCTTCCTCTAACTTGTTAAACAGCGCACAGACTTGATATCTCGCACAATGCTTCCTCTAACTTGTTAAACAGCGCACAGACTTGATATCTCGCACAATGCTTCCTCTAACTTGTTAAACAGCGCACAGACTTGATATCTCGCACAATGCTTCCTCTAACTTGTTAAACAGCGCACAGACTTGATATCTCGCACAATGCTTCCTCTGACTTGTTAAACAGCACACAGACTTGATATCTCGCACAATGCTTCCTCTAACTTGTTAAACAGCGCACAGACTTGATATCTCGCACAATGCTTCCTCTAACTTGTTAAACAGCGCGCAGACTTGATATCTCGCACAATGCTTCCTCTAACTTGTTAAACAGCGCACAGACTTGATATCTCGCACAATGCTTCCTCTAACTTGTTAAACAGCGCATAGACTTGATATCTCGCACAATGCTTCCTCTAACTTGTTAAACAGCACACAGACTTGATATCTAGCACAATGCTTCCTCTAACTTGTTAAACAGCGCACAGACTTGATATCTCGCACAATGCTTCCTCTAACTTGTTAAACAGCGCACAGACTTGATATCTCGCACAATGCTTCCTCTAACTTGTTAAACAGCGCACAGACTTGATATCTCGCACAATGCTTCCTCTAACTTGTTAAACAGCGCACAGACTTGATATCTCACACAATGCTTCCTCTAACTTGTTAAACAGCACACAGACTTGATATCTCGTACAATGCTTCCTCTAACTTGTTAAACAGCGCACAGACTTGATATCTCGCACAATGCTTCCTCTAACTTGTTAAACAGCGCACAGACTTGATATCTCACACAATGCTTCCTCTAACTTGTTAAACAGCGCACAGACTTGATATCTTGCACAATGCTTCCTCTAACTTGTTAAACAGCGCACAGACTTGATATCACGCACCATGCTTCCTCTCGCCGTTCTACTTGCCAGTGTCCTTACACGTGCATTCTGGAAATAAATTATTTCTTTCTTTCTATCGGGGCATATCTTTGAATATAGTCTAAGTGAAATCGTAAAGTCTGCTACCGGACTATGACGCACTCGCCCTCCATACTGTACCATGTCGTCGCGGTCACGTGTCGCACTCGTCACCCTCACCAGGCGGCACAAAATATAAAGATGCAGAAGGCCCGCGCCGGGCGTCTGCGATTTTAGTTACCTATAGCTACGATACGCTGTAGAGCTATTTGAGTATTTCTACAATGTCAATAATATTAAATTTACAAAATGTCCACTAATTAATAATGCTGTGTGTGTCCACTAATTATTAATACAATCATTTATTTAATAATAATCCAATAAAAATATACAATCAGCAATCACAACATTATCGTTTATCGTCAAAAAACCCTTGACGCTATAGAACATCTTTCCACAACCATGTTATCAGAGTAAATTTAAGTTTATTTAAATTTTGATTTTATTGGGCAATCGACAACGTATGTTATAAATTTAACAAAGTGAATAAACGATAATAAGGCAAATAACAGACTGCCTCGTATTTACTAAAGTGGCGACTAGACAAGATAATGAAAACTAGATGCTAAAATATAAAAAAAACCATTAATTTTCATTGTTTTAAATTCATCCGGAAGCTTGTTATAAATTTTGACGCACATTATGAACGATTTTTCGGATACTAATGTTAAGTTACTACAGGTTTATATAATTTTTGACGAAATTGTGAGCGGAGGTTTCTTGAATCGCGCGTTTGTATTAAAGGTACCTACTGTATCTTTATAATTTTTATGGTAGCCCACCCGTAGGTAGTATGACGGGAATATCTTTCAAATTAAATTACGCTCGTTCATACATATTACAGTAGATATAGGACACGCAAATAACTCTCGTGTTGCTTAGGAAACTTCCCACTTTTATGGGGGCTTCTTTTGGATTTCACGTGTTTTTTCTTCAATAGGGATATTGATAACTGTTATTATGACATCTTGCTATCAAATTCTACAGCTTGTTATTCTAAGTCCTACAGTTGGAAACTGTATTAAGGGTGGGGTTGGATGGCTGCTTTGATATACGAAATTATTTAATCTGTGGCAATAATTACTATTTAATATCATCAAAAATATATAACACAGAACTTCAGTTTAATTATAAGAGAAGATTTTAAAAAAATGGCAACTTTTACTGAAATAAATAATTATAAACGTTATGAAACGTAATGTTCAAATTTTTAATTAATTAGAAAGAAAAAATTTAAATGGTATATCACATTTTTTTTTCATAACCCTCTATTGCTTGTTGTTATGTCTGTTTTCTTTTTAAAAAAAATTTTCTATTTTAGCATCTAGAAATCTTTTCATTATCTTGTTTAGTCGCCATTTTAGTAGATACGAGGCAGTCTGTTATTTGCCTTCATATCGTTAATTCACTTTGTAAAATTTATAATATACGCTGTCGATTTAAATAATAAAAAAATAATTAAATTAAAATTTAAAAAAATCCGCCCAAGGATATTTTTTTTTCCCGTATTCTATTTATTTAAGTAATATGAAAGATCAGGCGAGATCGAGGTCAAATGCGGGTTAAGTAAATAAAAAAAAATGAAATGAAACTCGATCGATTTGACATCGATGTATGGAAAACTGCCATGGTTTCTACTCCATATAAGTAGATACCAATGTAGAACTTTCCTAATTTCATATTGAAACAATGTATTTTGAATCTTAAAATAATGGGTGAAAGAAGGACCCGTAAATAAGTAATGGATTTGATAGTTAGTAGTAGGTGTGTATTAATATAAGTAAGTCTCTCTGCTAATCCTCGGTATACACGTAGGGTTGCCAGATGAGCGGGATTCGCCTGGATTCTCCCGACATTTCGTGTGATGGATACTCCCGACAAAATACAAACTCTCCCGCCAAAAACGTGTTTATAATATTTTGTATAGGTACCAAATAGAGGAATCGCATGGCCTTTGATTCAATTAAAGCTGACTGATTGATTAAACTAAACTTCAAGGACAATTGTTTGAATTTTAAGTGTTTTCTTTATACTCCAAAAGAATACTAATTGGTAAATTCCATAAAAAACAATTCAAAATATGTAGGTACATATGAGACAACGAAAAATTTAAGTTCATTAACCGATATAGTTAATTGATCTCAAAATTGTTAATCATTAAATAATGTTTACTTTTTTAGAAAAAAAAATATTGTTGATTCATATTATTTCTCCAGACAACAACCCCAAAATCCCGACATTTTGAATTTTTGTCCAGATATTACAGTTTTCCGATCTGGCAACCCTATATACACGCCTCCTCAAGACCGCGTCCCGGGCACCGAGAGTTTCCTACAATATTAATTACACTGCATTGCAGCCAGGCACAGGCACAACACAGCCGCAGGTAATTATTACTGCGGGCTACATTGCCTAGGTTAGAACCATGTTAGAACTGGGAGGTAGGTCAGGGCTGAAAATTTAATCCTACATGTGGGATATATGGAAGATAAGTTAGTTATTGCTCCCTTCTAAGTCGTTTTCCTCAATGAAATTGAAAACGTTTATTTATCACTGTAAACACCAGAATATAGAACACAATACAGAAGTATAAAAAGATTAATACATGCAGCACAGAACATCCGGTGCGGTACAGTGCCAAAAAGGGTACACCAGCTCAGCATAATGCTGAGGCAAGCCACAGCGCTGATTTTCAGCTGGCCCCTCAGTGACTGCACGGACGAAGAAAGCAACAGTGTGTGCGTGTTGTGTTGTATGAATGTGTTTGTGAGACTCGTGATCATTCTAAGGAATAAATCACATAGAACGACTCTCTTGGCAGATTTAATGGTTACCATTGCCTTCCCCATTTCACACACTGGTTATCTCAGTATGCAGGTTACGATGTTTGCGTACGTAAATGTACGTAAGTCTTTTGAAAAAACCTAAAAACTCATTGGTACATGGCAATGCCTGGTTTCGACCTCCCGCATGGGAGTCCGCCGGTGTCCAAGCCACTAAGCCACCGACGCTTCAAGTTATTAAAATAAAACAATTAAATCAAGATAATCAAATTCAAAATTCAAATTCAAAATTATTTATTTAACCAAAATATAACATGATGATTCACAAAGTTACCTTTGGACCCCACACTAGGCCTAATCCTTCAATAATATATAGTCAGATTTTTACACGTGCAGTCTGTGGATTAATTATACTAAAAAGGCTTTCAATGCCCTGCGGATCCAATATAATAACGCCTTCAGGATGCTGATGGGGCTGCCGAAATACTGTAGTGCATCGGGGATGTTTGCAGAAGCCCGCGTAGATGGCTTTCACGCAACCTTACGAAAAAGGATTGCTTCCCTGATGCACCGTGGACATAGCAGTCCCAGCAGCATCCTGTTGACGTTTGCCGAGTCCCCCGACTCCCCGATCCTGAGGCACTGGATATACCTGCATGTCAATGCGAAGTAGTCGTCCAGTGCTTTAGGGTCGGTACCATAGGCTTGGTATTATTTCTTTAATATATTTTTTTTACTATCATAGTTTTAAGTAATATAATATACTAACGTTATTGTATGGAGCCTGTCTGATTTAAATATATAATAATAATAATAAAAACTGTTGTTGGTATATCTTCACCTGTGTTATAAAATGTCTACATTGGTTACGATTTGAGCTGCAACCTTACCTGGGCTAAGCTAAGCTAAAAATGGAAGGTCACGGCTGCATACATAATCCATTACGTGGAGTACAAGTATAGAGAGACTGAACTTCACTAAAACTCGTGTATTGAAAATAATTGTGTAACAAGATACCCAATTACATCTAGCAAATTGGAGAGCATTGAATGTGAGTAACCGAATACCTACGTATATGTACATATACCAGAGAAGGATTTTTTTGTGATTCAACATCATCATCATAAATATATATTTTGTCATCCCTGTATTATCTATTATACTATAATTATATTTATTTCTCTATATGTTAGTATATAGTATATATTTCTATATTGTATTATATTTATGTACGTATTTTCTATTGTGTATTATTCAGTATGTGCGATCCCCAGCGATTCCAGGGATCTTTCACGGGCGATAAATAAACTAAGGGGAACGAGATAATGTCCAGGGCAGGCAATAAATACCAATGAAAAACCAACTCACCAGCGTCTCAGCCCGAGATCACCCGTCGGCGCCGACAATGTCCTAAATTCTGGCAGTTTTTTATATCACCGAAGCACCAGCACTGTATCAGCACTGCGAGGAGTCCATGTAGATGATAGCTCATGAGCGATGACGAAATTCGGTGACGCGCGCGCAAAATGTCGCTGTCTCAAGGGCTGTGTTTCCGAGAGTGTGTCAGCGAGTGGCAATCAACGATAAAAATTACCCTCACTGGACATTAATATTTGACAGAACGAAACAAAAACGAAATCTAAAACTACCTACAATTAGCGACAGTTATGTCGCATATGTAAACAAAACTTATGAACTAGGTATGCGTGGTACGGATTGTACAAAGTAGGTATATTTATTGAGCATATAGGTGCACCCTTCGCCTGCCTTTCGTATCAAATTGTTACTTTATGGGGTTTGCTGGAAGAGATCTCTCTTAGAGATAAGTCACGCCCTTTGTGCTTCATATTTTTGTCTAAGTTTGTAACATATTCTGTGTGTGTAGTTGTGTACAATAAAGAGTCAATCATCGGGTATCATCTAAAAATCGGATTTTTTCTAAAAAGATAAGAACGATGGCCACTTTCAGTCACCAAAGTCCGCGGAAACTTTAGCTTAAACGAAATTTAAGAACGATATTAAGGTCCAGTCATTCTGAAAGGTCTTTAGATTCTGTTCTCATTTGTTAGGTACTAGATTGCTTGCTATTTTAAAATATTCAACACCATCTCAAAAATTTCACAACACAAGCCATGAGGCACACTTATCTTATGATAGGAGGCCGGGAATAAACCAGCGGCACTTCGACCCTTGAGGATCTTTTGTGCCTACCCCATTTCACACACTGGTATTCTCAGTGTGAAGGTTTTCTCACGATGTTTTCCTTCACCGTTAAATGTACGTAAGTTTTCGAAAAATACGATAAACTCATTGGTACATGGCATTGCACGGTTTCGAACTCGGACCTCTCGCATGGGAGGCCGGCGTTCTAGCCTCTGTGCCACCGACGCTCTTATTACGCACACTTACAGACACCACATAACAACCAGCCCCGGTCATTATAACTAACACGAAAACCCTTTCCGCAGTTCATAACTAATTCCTGGTTACGATAGACCTTGGAACCAGATCTGTGGCTCCCGATGTATCGGGTCGAGGTCATTGCGACCTACTGTCGGTTATAAAGGTGCCTTTCGACCAGAGCTGTGCGAGGAAGCGAGGCGGTGAGCGAGGAAAAATTCCGCCAATGGGATCACGCCATTTTAATAATGACGTGATATGACGTGATAATGGCGCGATCCTATTAGTGGATTTTTTCCTTGCTCAGATCTGGTCGAAAGGAACCCTTAGGGTCAGAAATAAAAATCGTGACCTCAGGTTTACGATTACCGCTTCTTTGTTTACGTTTTTACTAATGCTAAAAAACCTGATTAGGTATATACTTACCAATGAGGTTTTTAAGTACTTAATTTATCGACTGCTCTAACGGTGCAGGCAAATATCGTAAGGAAACCTGTACACGGAGATAACCAGTGTATGAAATGGGGAGGCAATGGTACACCGCCCCATTACATCTGCCAAGAGAGTCGTTCTATGTAGTTAATTCCATATATGCAATGTTTACAAATACGACCCTAATCAATGAGGAAGATACTGAGCTTCGTAAGAAACTGGTGATGTAGTATATCGAGATCAACCCCTTTTAATAAAACTCAAGGCTAATATCCGTTTTGGTTTTGATTTTAAGGATAAATTGCTCTCTATAGTTATAAGTTGGAAAGGGTCAAGTTGAAAACCAGCGTCGCTAGATGTATAGGTATCTATACATCTGGCGACACTTAGCAACTTGGGCCTTTTAATGGATCATATCATATGTTATCACTTGTTAGAATGGAAAATTTGGTCATGTTTAATTTTTGTCATATGCACCTATATGGTCTATTAATAAAGGATTTTCTATTTCTATTAAAGTAATAATTAAGTATTAATTAAGGTTGCGAAAAGAAAAAGAAAAAGAATTAAACAATAACTGAAATCTAATATTGGAATGGAAGTAGTTCTTTTACACCTATTGTGTATTGAGATAAATATATATAGTTGTGCAATGCTGACAGCCGTCTCACCGTTACGTACCGTGTCGTCGTGTCACCGGGCCCTGACTGAAGACCAGCACTGCGGCGGTGGCTAGCATCTAGCCATACCTGACTCAGCATAATGCTGAGTCAGGGACCCTTTTGCCACATATGCAAGTTCACAATTGTAAACTTGCTCTAGAAAATGTAAAAAAGTAGCTCTTTTAAGTACCTAATGAAATGTAATCGTGTTATGTATCATCATCATCATCAGCAGCCTACTCTAGTCCACTGCTGGACATAGGCCTCTCCCAGGGCACACCATTGAGCCCGATCTTCGGCTCTTCTCATCCAGTCGCTGCCAGCCACCTTGCGCAGATCGTCGTTCCATCTAGCAGGGCGTCCCACACTACGTTTGCCCAAATACGGTCTCCACTCCAGAACTCGTCTACCCCAGTGGTTGTCGGTTCTGCGACAGATGTGACCGGCCCACTGCCACTTCAGCTTGCTAATCTTATGAGCTATGTCGATAACTTTTGTTCTATGCCGGATCTCATTTCGGATTCGATCCAGCAGAGATACTCCGAGCATAGCTCTTTCCATAGCACGCCGAGCGACTTTCAATTTGTGGAACAGTCGCTTCGTCAGTGTCCACGTTTCAGCTCCGTAGGCGTAGGTCATTACTGGTAGGACGCACTGGTTAAAGACTCTTGTCTTTAGACATGTCATGACGTGTTATGTATATGTGTGCTAATAAATTTTAATACATTCATTCATTTAAAAAAAAAAATAGTCGAGCGAATCAAAGATACAATCAACGAATTGAGCGCTGAAAGCTCCGCTGTCTCCCGGAGTATTAGGTCAAGGGTGCAGCGCGACCCAATCCCGGCTCTCCGCGGCTCTGGCATTGGATGTGGTTTCATTTGTATTATCGATTGATTACTTTTGCCAAGGAATGATGCGAAGATGAGGGAGGATTGATCGTGGTCTTAGCTTGAAATCAAGTTTGAAGGACCATGATACAACTCGTATCTCTAATAACGAGTTGTATCATTATACATATACCACTCGTTATTAGAGATGATGAAAAAACAAACTTGAGGAAGATAAAAGATATGCATAAATATTATACGAGAAACAGAGATAAATTAGTTGTACTCAAAACGAGATTAGTAAAAATTGCTAACCAAGGGATCAGTATAAAAGTATCTTTGTATAATAAACTACCCTCAGAACTAACGGAACTCCCTTCCCCTGACTTTTAACGTATTACAAAAATATTTTTTTGATAATAATGCTTTTTACAGTATAAACGAATACATCAGTGTACCGAAAAGAATGTTCGACCCTTACATAAGATAGACCTTACATTAGATAATATATCTAAGCTTAAGAATTTTTTGTCAAACGTGACGGTCTAAATGTAACGTATTTTGTTACTTGAACTTAAATGAGTCTACTCACTTTAACATCAGCAGAATGTCTTAATTTCTTTAGTACAGTGTCACAAGCGATAGTATCCCATCTGTCAAAAACCATCAATTAGCCTGCGCAATATGATACATATCAGATTCTCAAATTTTGACGTTTTGGGTAGGTTGACCTGTGGTCTACTGTACCATCTTGTATCTTGTATTACTTACATTGTTATCTTATCCTATGATAGGGGGCCGGGAATAACCAGCAGCACTTCGACCCTTGCGGATCTTTTGTGCCTACCCCATTTTACACACTGGTCATCTCAGTGTGCAGGTTTCCCCACGATGTTTTCCTTCATCGTTAGAGCAGTCGGTAAATGTACGTACATTGAAACTTACCTACATTGTTACTGGCTGTGGCAACTCTGTTTTATGTTCTGTTCTTTTTATAACTTCATTGTCTGTATTTTTATATTTTGTCACAGTCGTCTTGTAAGCATCTATCTTTTAAAAATGTTACTATTTCCACTAAGTCTACCAACCTTTTAATCAGTACCTCGTCCTCGTCTATATACATTCTTAACAAATAAATGTGTAAATCTAAATCTAATCAATTTAAGTAAATTTTAGTCAAGTCGTTGTACCTACTTCAAGGGAATTTTGAAATTAGGAGACAAGCTTTCGAATCTTTAATTGCAAAAGTTTTAAAAGTTTGAGAGGGCAGAGGGGACTGCTTGGCCCCTTAACCCCGGTGCGCATTTGATGGTTACCAATGTCGACATAACAGAACGAATTAAGAGCCGGTAACAAGCCAGGCAATCGAGCGAAATTGCGTATTTGACAAATGTGTGCGTGGCAAAAGGAGTAAAACAGAAACATGCCTTTTTTAAGTTTTTAATGAAGTTGACAATTTTTTTACCGCCATTTTGCACTGTTTTATAAACAAAATACGTTCATAGCATTATAGTCATAACCGTGTAGAAGCTAAATTTTTGTTTGTTATTGGTAAACTCGTCACAATTGAAGAAATCGTTTAAACCGTGAACGTCGATTCCAGGGATTGGCTTAGAGCCTCCTCTTAAGTATATTTTCGGGAAAAACGCTCCAAGAAATCTACGGTGAGGTGTTAAAAATTAATTAGTAGGAAGAATCGATAAAGTAAATTATTGTTATTTATTTATTTGAGGGTAGTATCTATTTCATACGCCATTTGCACCCGTATATTATGTATCGATATGATTGGTTGCCTGGAAGATACCGCTTAAACCGATAAGGCCGCCTTCTACACATTGTATTGTACCTCTCTTTATGTTGTATGTTATGTTTTTGTCCCGGGTGTGCAATAAAGTATATTTGTACTTGTATCTATAAAGTCGATCTCGCCGCCTGTGTGTGTTAAAATCTCCATATGGCAACAAAAAACCATACAAAAAACCCTTTAGTGTTGCTTACTTTCCTTTATAAATATGGGTGCCATAACTTATTTGATAGACTCTACGTACTTGCGTTGTGTGGTCTACCTACATTTTTCTTTTCATTTTTACACGAGGATGTCAAAGCGAAGACTTGACGTTCCTATCCGATAATCCTTTATGTATATGTCAAGTTTATTATCGACTAAACGTCATCACTTACAATTTTTATTCTGTATAATATGTACCTATATGCCTTGGAAGGTCATTCAGCCGTAGCGTGCAGATAATTATAACAATTTCGTCATATCGATTATTTATTGTAACTTTGTGTCATTTCGTAATGGCTGCTCGTGACGTAGCATTTTTTTAATAAACGTTCCATGATAGTGATGCTATCATGTTTGGGGTGACTACAATGCTTGGGATAATTCGCACCCACCGTGGGACTGGATTTTGATGTGCTAATCTAATCAGTAAATTAAAATAAGTATTTTCCGTGTACTTTTAAGACTCAAACGTGTCGTACGAGGCGACTAAACCTCCAACTAAGACTTCTACGTTACGTAAAGGTCTGACGTCTTTCACCGTATTTACGCCAGAACAACCGTTACTTACAAAGTTCATGTGCTCCATCTTCGACCTCATCGTCACTTACCACCAGGTTATATTCAGATCAAACGCGGATATAGTCGTAAATAAACAAAAAATGCAACATTTGTTCACTCAGCTCGCCCACAGGATGTCGCTACAAGTACCGAACCAACACTTTGTATAAGCATAATCTGCGTAAAATACATAGAACGCGCTATCAATATTTTCAATGGGACTTCGGCTACGGTATATTGACTGTACCGTGCATCCTGTTTTTCAATTTAGTCGTAAATATAAAAAAGTAATAGTGTGAAAAACTGCAGTTAACAGTTCACCAAAAATATAATTATATAAGACATAATGTGGTGCCCACTGTGAGAATACTAAAACTTCGCATGTTGCACAATATTAGTCAAATACCATTTACTCGTAAATAATATTGAAAGCTTATATGTATCCTAGAGTTTTATATCAACAAATAATTTGACATTGTTGTTGGTTGTTGGGGGGCGGAGGCAAAGGATTTTGTCAGGGAGGTCGGCCGTCGCTTGAGAGAGAGGGGCTGTGACCCCCGCTCCGGGTCGTTCTTGGTACAGAGGTTGGCCGTGGCGATTCAGCGTGGCAATGCCGCGAGCGTCATGGGGACCTTTGCGCCAGGGTCGACACGGGGCGGAATTTTTGACTAAGGCTATTCATAAGCCTTTTTTTAATTTTAATTTTTCGTATTTTTGTATATAGAAATATATAATTTAGATTTGACATTTCTATAAAAATATTTTGACGCCCACCGTGGGACTTTTAAATGAGAATCTATTAAAGTATTTAACCACGGCGGGTGCCGAAATATTGTTATAGAAATAGCAATTTATTTGTTGTTTATAAAAGTCCACGATAACTATATGCTATACTATTTATGAGTAACATTTGTTAAACCCTTTGTTTATATACATACTAGCTGTTGCCCGCGACTTCGTTCGCGTCATATAGCCTATGTCACCCGGGGATAGTGTAGCTTCCCAACGGTGAAAGAATTTTTCAAATCGGTCCAGTAGTTTCGGAGCCTATTCAATTCAAACAAACAAACAAAAAATCAAACCTTTCCTCTTTATAATATTGGTATAGATAAGACGGACCTTATGTAAAAAGGGTTATTATAAAATAAATGACTAGTTAAATAATAAAGAGGTTTGATCCTAAATTCAGCTCCAGCTCTGCCCATTGTGTACATATGTGATTGCATTCATAATTATTGTAAAATATATTTAAGTAGGCCGCCTAAATTGTACTTCACTATTTCCTTTTCTATCTCATGTTTGTTGTTTTATATTTGTGCTATAAAGTGTATTTTACTTTACTTTAGTTTATTTCAAAAGATGTGCTGCTGAAAGTTTCTTGCGCCGTTTCTTTCCTTTCAGCTATAGCGTCTTACGAAGCGGTGGTAGACTAAAAATATGACGTTGTAAAAAGTACTATAAGCACTTACAATAAAAACATTTTAATTTGATTTTTAACTAAATGAATGTCTCTCACAGTCCGTGGTCACAGGACCCTGGTAGCGATGTCACAAATGACCCCCTCGCGTGTGTCGTGTGCCGACCGTCACAGCTTTCAATATTTCATATTACAGAATGGGTTGCGCCCCAAAGCCTATTAACTTGTTTTACGTTGACAGGCCCTTTTACGGCCATTTGACAAAGCGAATAGATTAATAAAGAAAAGGTTTAGTAACGAATTTGTTTCATTTCCGGTGATTAACTTAATTTGAAGCGATTGATAATTGGATTACCCATATGTTTGTTATTGATGCATATGAAACCAGGAATATGTTTGTTATTGATGCATATGAAACCAGGTATATGTTTGTTATTGATGCATATGTTTGTTATTGATGCATATGAAACCAGGTATATGTTTGTTATTGATGCATATGTTTGTTATTGATGCATATGAAACCAGGTATATGTTTGTTATTGATGCATATGTTTGTTATTGATGCATATGTTTGTTATTGATGCATATGAAACCAGGTATATGCTGATCCTTGTGGATTAGTTAGAAAAATGTAAAGCCACAACTCTCTATCCCGGAATATGCCTTTCGCTTTTGTTTTATGAATTCATCTTTACAGATGAGGTCAAGGTTACAGAGTTTTTAGAAAGAAGAAAGAATTAAGAAGATTATTTATTTCCGACACACACACAAACAACTAGGTACAAAAATAATATTAAACAAATATATTACAAAAAACAAATAAATAAATAAGTAAGTAAGTAATACGTTTATTTCACACACAAATAAGCAAAAGTAACTAAGTTTGAGATTTGTTTGAGTTTGTTTAAGTTTTACAAGTGGATTATTAGCATATTTTTATTTATATATTATGTCTGTTGTAGTTATGTATTTGTCTGTAAATTTTCCTAAGAGAAAATAAAGAATAAAGAAGTATTCTTGCTTGCTTATCATATGGTTAGTGGCCAACCTATTTGTCAGAGTAGGCCTCTGACATGGCTTAACGACTGCTGTCGAACGACAACAACCGGTACCGACTGCTTAACGTGCTTTCCGAGGCACGGAGGAGCTCAGATGAAATATGCCACTAGCGGGCACCCATCCTGGTACCGACCGCGCCAACATCGCTTAACCTGCACGATCACTTTCGGACCGTGCTCGCAACTAGGCTACGAGCTCCTCAGTAGTATTCTAATCTGCTATCTCGAATCTATGAAGTACCCAGGCTTATACTTTCACTGACCATCATTGCGTATACTTGGCTGGTTGTGCTTAATTAATCAGATGTCTTCCATTTTATATATAGACATGACCTCACGTAGTGAGGATCCTGAAATTAACAAATCGTTGAAAAATATTCCCATTAATTCGCACGGAGAACTTTGATCCATACCGGTAATATAGACTTTACATGGGATGGTCGCAAGGCAGGCGGGCCCTGAAGGGGTCCTATTAGCAGCAAGGTTACTTGGGTATACTCGCCTCGTATGACAATACCCAGTGGCGGTAGTGATATACCATCCTATCCCATACCATACACGGAGAAAACCTTATCTGTATCATACTGCTACAGTCTGTCCTCTAAATGCCGGCTAGCAGGGTTCTAGGACAGTGCACAGATGAAGTAATAGAAGAATTTGGTGGTAAATATTATATTTTAAGGAAAAGAACACAGAAACAGTAACACAGAAAATAGGTAGTAGTAGGAAATAAAAGTGAACGGGGAAACGTCCGTTCGAGACAAAATACAGAGAAAAAGTGAAAATACAAATAAAACAATGAAATTAATGGAATATCGAAATTTAGAAATGGAATGGGAACATGATTTTGAATTTAAATGAAGAAATGAAGATGCCAATACGAAATGAGATGATGTAAACGCTAACGATGAGGTTGAAGTTGATGGCAAGGAGGTTGATATGGACGATGAAGTCGACATCGTTACAATACAAACAGTATCATCATATCATACTCTTTGTATGAATACAGATAAAGTATTCTTTAATTCATAAACAATCATAAATTGGGTTTGAATATTACATGTCAAAAATAATAATTAAACTCTTTCAGTGTATAAGCACGTTATAAAAAAATTTGATTACAAAAAAATTATTAAACATTTCAATATGGTTTGAGTTATTTATTAATCCCAATTAAAGACCCTGGGTTTCCTAATTCAGCTCTAATAAATAATCTTATGTTCCTACTATACCTGCTCAAATACCGAAAATAAAATATAATGTTCCAATATCTTTATGATTTGTCGAATAAAATCATTTTCGCAAAATAAAGTGGTTGATCCATATCATAAAATTTTAAAAAATAACTGAATCTAAGAGTTATTATCAAAACAAATACATTACAATAAACAGTCAGCTAAATAGTCATATTTCCATCATAGGTGCCTACTTACATTAAAATTCTGCTACAGAATACAAACTCCTTTCCAAAAGAAGCGCTTTCAATTTGACCCTAAATGTATGGAGGCTCATGTCTGTCCTATATTCAACGGGCAACTTGTCAAACAGCGCACAGACTTGATATCTCGCGCAATGTTTCACCTCATTTTTTTATATTTTTTATTAACATGTCACTCAATAAATGATTTCGACTATAAAAGACGGCCTCAGTCAAAAATTCCGCCCTGTGTCGACCCTGGCGCAAAGGTCCCCATGACGCTCGCGGCATTGCCACGCTGAATCGCCACGGCCAACCTCTGCACCAAGAACGACCCGGAGCGGGGGTCACAGCCCCTCTCTCTCAGGCGACGGCCGACCTCCCTGTCCTCGTCCTTCACCTCATATAGTTTAGACATTACTTCCTTTTTCACATCCTTCCGTGTGGTGCTTTCTCTTTCTGTTCTCTCATATTTGTATAAGTGGGTACTATTTACACAATGAGACTAACCTTGCCTCCCGGATGGCGTCGACCCAGTGCACGCAGTCCACTTCCGAGGCGGCGCGCAGCTCGTACTGCCTCTGACTCTCCCGCCGGTACGATATTGTGAAGCAGAACTGCACACAATGAAACAAAACATTTCATTAGACAATGAGCTACGTTGCACCTATATATAAGACAGGCTGAAATAATAATTTTCCCACAGGTTCCGGGGCAAACACGACAATTGTCCTTTTTTCAATTTTTGTTTTTGATTACGCCAGTGGGCGTTCTTCTAAAGTCCATTACTACTCGTATACATTCCACTTGGAAAACAGGTGAATACGTAATGTCCTCTGTCTATGAAAAATTTGCAATAAAAATACAGGCAATAACCGATTAATATTTCAGTCTTTGAAGCTAAGAACCTTTGGAAGAAAGAAAAGTTAGTCTCTAACTTCATGAAGAAAACGATTACTTAACTCTTAATGTTGTAAAATAGACAATCATACTTTTTTCCTGGACCCTTCATTTGCAATATTTTTTGTAATTTAAAGCAATAATAAACTATTTATAATCCAGTATATAATCTGATAGAAGGAATGCTTATACCAAATTGCAGAGGCCTTCGGAGAAACTACAAGAAGTTCCAAACCGACAATGGCCCAAAGGCGAAACTGCCTGAGACAAGAAGTATCCGTAAAAGAGTGACTTCTTGGCATCCAACATAGACCCCTCTCCGATTCAAAATCATAAATAGTTAGGTATAGTGAAAAGAAGTTAATCTACGTTACGTACCTGGATCATGATTATAATAAAGGCTTACCGAAGCATTCCTCTCCATGGGGGCCTTGCTGAGTCTCTCGCAATACGAGCCCTCCAGAAGAAGGACCCCTGTAGGCCGAGTGTTGTTCTCCGACTCGTAGTAAAAGAGCAGGTTCTAGACAAAGTGAACGACGTACAATCAGATATTTTTCTTTGTGGAAAACATGGAGAGAATTGAACGATACGAATCTCTGCATTTCTTTCTAATTTAAGCGCCCAATGTAGCGCTCGGTAGCGGAATAAGTTTACCTGTTTCTTCCGCAAAGCAGCAATGCTCGCGGTTTGAAGGGTAAGAGGAGCCAACGTAATTAACGCCACATGAAGTACTCCATCTAAATCCTCAGCAAGCGTATCGAAAACTCTCTAATTCATAAAAACAAACATATTCATACAACACAACACGCACACACTGTTGCTTTCTTCGTCCGTGCAGTCACTGAGGGGCCAGCTGAAAATCAGTGCTGTTACTTCCCTCAGCATTATGCTAAGCTGGTGTACTCTTTAGCACTGTACCGCACCGAATCTTTTGTGCTGAATGTAATATATCTTTGTATACTTTTGTATTGTGTACTTGCTGTATTCTGGTGTATACAGTGCTAAATAAACGTTTTTCAATTTCAATTTTCTTATAACATTATAGTGAGGTGAGATGTCGATGGACGATGGCGACCAGTTACCATCGGGTGGTACCATCTACTGTCCTGATAAAATATAAAAAAGCAGGAACCAAAGACTTTAATTTTTGTAATAGTAATGCACCTGACTACCTTCTTTTTGAGGCTCAATACTCACTTGGTACAGGATAAACCACCGCAGCTGCCATTTGGTGTTGTCAGAGCTCCTCTTGTGAAGGTAGCCCGCCTAGAACAAGCATTCTACTTTATTAATTGATAATGAAACTATACTTGGGGGGATTAAGCTAGGATGACAAAGTTAGACAGGTTAGGTAAGGTTCAATTAACTTAGGATTAGTGAGTTAGGTTAACTGGTGTAAATTGGAAAATGTTTGGTTAGGTTTTAGGTCAGGTTCAGTGTTGTAGTTGGCTTATAGCATTTTCTCTGTTTATCACGCTATCTAATAACATTTCATCGTTTTGAGAACGGTAACTGCTTTTTTTAACAGGACAGACCTGCTTTTTCTCCTCTCCCACTACTCCTGTGAGCCAAGATCGACAGTGGTAATCTGAAGTGAAAACCACACGTACCAGTAAATGTAGGCTAGGCACCCTGGAAGATGATTCTACCACTACCTTGGTCCCCGAACTAATTATAAAAAGGGGTATTAAAAGTATGAAGAGATATTCCTACTTCCCCCTAGGTAAATGGGAGTGTAGCACAAAACGAAAGATCTTATGGTCAGATACAAGAGGATGGGAAGGACTGTGACCACGACATGTCTGGCCACCTAAACATTGTCTATGGGATGATTGCTGACCTTTATTGAATGTCTTCTTTTTGGCTTTCCCAAACACTGTCTCCCAAAATACAGGTTCGCCTAGTTTGGGAGTCAGGGTATTGTTCGATTTACAAGTTTTGTGATGTTTTCAATAAAAAAAAATATTTTTTATATTTTTGGGTATATAAGTATGAAACAGGGAATTTCTTGACCAAGTCGATTCTGTCTTGATTTAAGAATTCCTTTTTATCCGTGTGTGCTTTATTGCTTGTTATGAACTTAAAACGTCAGGGAATGAACACGATAACCAGCAATGTACGAGTACTTCGATATCAACTCGTCCGCCCCGTGCGCTAGCCTTGTACAGTGGACAACACATCAGGCTTTAGCACTACCCCTTTAGTACTTTGTCGTTGGGTTCCACAGAGTATAGCTTGATGTGTCCTCCACACTGTACAGCGCTGGCTCTGGAAGGAGGAGGCTTTGCAAACCTGTGAATGGTCATATTGCGCGCGGTCCGACAGCGCGACCATCTGACCGTCGTTGACTCGAACAGACCGCTGGATCTTGGGGCTCAGCATGGTGCCGCTCGCGCACTTGCGGCTGCAACAATATTTTTTTTAAATATAATTGGCCTTTATTGTGTTTCAGGCACAATAATTCCGCCAATGTCGCGTATTAGACAAAACACGAAAAGAGATTTATTTTATTATATACAAATACGTTTATTCAGTCAATATGATATTTTAAAAACACTTAACAATAAGGTATTTGACACTTTTTTAAAAAAAATTAACACTTTATTAAATAAACTAAAACTATCTTAGAAAAAATATTTAATATCTAGTTTATGCAACTCTGTATTCGATAACATTATAAATAACACTAAAATAATACTAAAGCTAAAACTAAACTACGGCTAAGAAAGCTAAAGATAAAAAAATTGAGTTAAGTCCCGACCGGCAGTGTACCCAAGAGACTGGCTGCGTTGCCCCGTTGGATAGCTAAGCTAATCCGCTGGGCCAAATAGGAGCCAGCTCTTGGGTCTTTTGACGCATCGACCAGGCGCTTTGCGAGGTCCTTGAAGACGCGGTGCGCTCCCGGGCCCCAGGGTCCCAATGTTTCAACCCCAAACGGCTCAAATATGTGTTTCACCCAGATTAGTATATTTGCGCCGTTTGAGGGTTTCTGTAGCAGCGGCCGCTTTTTTGAGAAGTATGTTAAAATGTTTAAATCATAGCCATTCTTCACTAGTTTTTTAATTCCTCAAAAAAAGTAGCTAAACTAGTCTTAAACAGCATTTAAATTTTAATTTAAATTATTTAAAATTCTCGCGAAAACGTTGGTCGCCATGACAGTTTGGCTGTGACGTCACTATCGATTGTATAAACAAACAAAACGGAACTGATCGCCCTACATTCGTTGTTTTATTTACTAGATAGTGACGCACACTTGACGGCGTATAGCGGATAGCGTTTCACTGCATTTCAAGTCACATGATATACAGCTTAAAAAGGATGATTTCAAACTTAAATTATCAAATTAAAATCGTGATTTCATGATCGGAAATCAATATATTTATTTCCCATTACTTGAACTATCATATTTACATACTCCCATAATTTATTGTTTATGATGGCAAGTACCCAGAAGACAATTTGGTAAATACCACAGAAAACGGACTACTATAATAGCGCCCTCTCCTCTAGAACAATGACGTGAGCAGTGACAGCGAGCCACGAAGTTGACCCTCATATGTTTTTATACATTCTACATTTCAGTGCCCGACTAATGTATGGAAAATGCTCAAATCGCATGCGCTAACTAGTAGACGGGGTTTCCTTATAAAACTTCCCTAGCGAACAATCTACATAGGGGAATCAATCTATTTATCTCAATCTACATCTATATCGTGTTATTATTCCTGTAGTTTTTACTTTTCCTGATTTTGTGTACAATAAAGTGTTTCTATCTATCTATATGGGTGAATATCAAAATATTTGGTAAATACAGATCCCACCAAAAACATAAATGTGAAAAAGGTGTGTTCGGTGCAAGGAACCAGTAGGCCTGTCAGCTTCGCCGTTAAAAGAATCTAACTGGATGTCAATTCCAATTATTAACGTTCCTTCAAACTTACCTACATAAATATATAAACATTGTTTAAACATAAAAATTATCGCTGCTCAAAACTGAATCCTTAACTTGGCACAATTTCACATAAAACTCATGGACTCTTCACTTTTCTTGAATGATTCTTATTCCGCCCGGTATTCATCGGCTGAAGTTTAGATAGAGCATTGTTTTGGGAAAGTGGTCATGAGACCAATCACTTTAATTTTAGAATTAGATTTATAAAAATAAACACTAAATCTAAACAAGAGAAAAACTTATAAACTAAATTTAAAAAAAATTGTGATGAATCTCCTACGTCCGGTTTAAAAAAATACTTCTATCATTGTAAAAAGTATATTTATTAATCCCCAAACGATTTCTTAGAACCGCGCCTGCAAGTTGTTCCGCTATATTATTTTAATAACACTTTCCCTCCACCATTCTTTAGCAACCCCGTGTCAACAACATTCACTCCCCTCCGGGTAACCGAGTAAATAAGAGGAGCCGAGACCGGCCTCGGCACTCAACACTGAACAAACACTCGGCAGCTACGCTCGACTAACATACCCACTGGGACGTGTGATTGCTTAGGGAAACTTTGACGAGCAACATCAGGGCTACATACGACCACCTAGAGACAGATTGACTTGCTAAATGAAGCTGTAGGTTCCGTGAAGATCACAAAGTTATTATCACCTGCAACATCTTCTACTAAGTCGTGTTCCTTATTTGGAACTCGTATATATGCGAAGTTCCAGGAAAATTTCGATAGCGCGTTCTACACCGATGTAAGTAGGTAAATCGTAATGGCGCGTCGTGCGTCGCCACAATATCATATTAATTAATATACGTATGTGCACAAATATTTAATAATCAAAGCTTCTTCTTCTTCTAAGTCGTATTCCTCATTGCTGAGGGTCGTGATCATTCTAAGGAATCAATCACATAGAACGACTCTCGTGGCAGATTTAATGGAGTGGTTTGCCTTGCCTTCCCCATTTCACACACTGGTTATATCAGTGTGCAGGTTTCCTCATGATGTTTTCCTTCACCGTCAGAGCAGTCGGTAAATGTACGCAAGTCTTCGAACGAAATACGTACATGGCACTGCACCGTTTCGAACTCGGACCTCCCGCATGGGAGTCCGGTGTCCTACTCACTGTGCCACTGATGCTCTATTCCGTGCCTAACTATAGTATTGACAAAATAATCAGACAACCCTGCGTCATACACTTTGAAATAAAAGGCAATAATAAAGTATCAGACTGGAGGAGCGTGTGTAGCCCGCATTAAGGAGACGAACCGTGAACATCGCAGAAACAAACTTACAGGGGCCGACCGTAAAACGCGACCCGCTTCACTGCGTTCCGTGTGGACACTCAGAGAAATGAACACTTTGAACACCTCGACTTCGTTGTGGTTCATGTGGAAACTGAAGTTAACTTAGGTATACGTATTATTATTTAATTTCCTTCATAAATCAAAATTGTTCCCAAATAGAAGAGCCTAAATCCCGCAACACAGGGTATCCTAGTGCGGGATTTAGAGCATCAACCACTCTTGTACTAATGTAAGTTGCAAAATAAATTTATACGGCCCTCAGTACGACGGGCCGTGCACGGACAGAACTCGAGTTTAATACAATACAATATCTTTATTTATCGGATAACTTGATGCATTGTGTTAGTGTACTTAAAAACTATGTTAGTAGTATACTATTTGGTTACTGGAACTGTCCTATGATGAAATTGAAAGGCTGTTTGAAATAATATAATTTAAAAAATTCAAATGTTTGGCAGATACCTCTCCGCTTTTGAGTACAAATATCTTATCTAGTGGACGTTTGTGTAATTGAAGCTGTGACTTATTTATTTTCATTTTTGCATATATGTACATAATTAGCTTTAAACTTTAACACTGTAAACACTGTCTCCCCACCTCTGCCGCTGCGGCGCAGCCGTCGACCAGCTCGGGCCATGGTCTCTCTTGCTGCAGAAGCGCCGTTCGCATTCCCCGCCATGCCGAGCTCAACGACATCATACGCCGAGCACTTTCCTCCGCCGGAGCGCTAGCTGTTCTTGAACCGAGCGGACTGACGCGCGACGTTGGCAAGAGGCCCGACGGACTGACCCTCGTACCTTGGAAGATGGGACGGCCTTTGGTGTGGGACGCCACCTGCGTCGACACCCTTGCCCCGTCTCACCTTCCAGCCACTTCTTATAGAGCCGGCTCTGCGGCCGCTGCAGCAGAAACCCTCAAACGGCGCAAATATACCAATCTGGGTGAAACATACATATTTGAGCCGTTTGGGGTTGAAACATTGGGACCCTGGGGCCCGGGAGCGCACCGCGTCTTCAAGGACCTCGCAAAGCGCCTGGCCGACGCGTCAAAAGACCCAAGATCCGTCTCCTATTTGGCCCAGCGGATTAGCTTAGCTATCCAACGGGGCAACGCAGGCAGTCTCTTGGATACACTGCCGGATGTGGGGGACTTAACCCATTTTTTTTATCTTTAGCTTTTCTTAGCCTTAGTTTAGTTTTAGGTTTAGTATTATTTTAGTTGTATAGATAATAGTTTATACTATACATACATAATTAGCTTTAATATTATAAATATATATTAAATAAATATACCTAGATAAATAAATGTATATATTAATATATTTTATAAATTTATAATAGTCATATAATCTCTTTAACTTAAATTGTTATTCTGGAATCTGAATGTTTGATTGACACATAACATTGTAAAGTGGTCAACGTGTGTATCCATGTAATCTCCACGACACAGGCAACGCCTAGTGTGGAGGTTATAGTTTAATGGGAAATGTTAATTAATATTTTGTAAACGAATAATTTTTTTCAATTTTCAATGTTCCTGATCGCTGTGTTGGAGTGCAATGGTCTGGCTCGCGATGACGGTAAAAGGCCCGACGGTATGACACTCGTGCCCTAGAAGCTGGGACGGTCTCTGGTGTGGGACGCTACCTGCGTCGACACCCTTGCCCCGTCCCACCTTCCAGCCACGGCGAAGGCCGAGTCAGCAGCGGCATCTGCGGAGAACCTCAAGCGGCGCAAATATGCGTACCTGGGTGATGATTGCATATTTGCGCCGTTCGGGGTGTCCTTGGGGCCGTGGGGGCCTGGAGGTAGAGGCACTACCGGGACATAGCCAAGCGCCTCGTAGAGATATCCCGGGACCAGAAGGCTGGCCTCTACTTTGCTCAGCGTATAAGCCTCGCTATACAGCGGGGCAACGCCCGCGCCGCCAGCTTCCTCTGGACACTCCCTGCTGGGAGCGACCTGGGCCGTCTTTTACTTGTAAAATAGTTAGGTATTTTGTAATTTTAGCTTAAGTATTTATTTTAGCGTTATTTTAGTATTATTGTATTCTGGAAAATAAATATTTCATAAGTACTTTTTTTATAAGTCCTTACATATTTTTTTGTAAATTTGACGTGCTTGATGTAACAAGAATAAATAATTTTGAATTTGAATTTGTCATTTGGATTTTTTAACTGTTCTATTCTTCGTATCTTCGCATCATTTCATATTATTGTAACGACTTCAGTGTATTCAATTCGAAATTTCCATATTATTATCTTACTCTCTACAATCTGCCCTAAGGGTGTGTCGCAGTATTCGATGCATAATTTATTAGCCTCAGATGTTCCATTAATCTGAGATGTTCTATTACACTGAAAAATCTCTCGGAAAACGAGATCTGAGTCATACTGGGTATTCAAGGCTTGGCTCTCTTGACGCTTCTCATACTCATACCATTTATGATCATATAAAACTTGAAAAAATGTATTCGTTTACAAATTATTTATTTATTTATTATAATAATATGATCATACATGAAACCCTGAGTAGGGCACCGCAATATAAAATGAGAGATTATAATAAATTGTAATAGTAATAAATGCTAACGGGGTAAATCAAATTAAATGTCATTATAAGTTATACATAATTGATTTTATAGTTAAGTATTGGTTTTATCATCAAAAAACTCCTCCAGTGAACAGAAACAGTTTAAGGGGCTTGGTTTACGAGACCCGTTGTCAAATGTTCATTTCGTAACTGTCAAACTGAATTTTACGGGATAAGCCCTCTGGTCGCAGATGTATTATCAAAGGAATTGTAGGTATCATGCAAAGAATGATGGAAAAGATAATAGGACATAAAACGCAAAGCGTTGCGTGGATAGAGTCACGAGCACACTCCGTAAGAAATGTTCAACTAAAATGCCTACAATACATAAATAGGTACTAAATTTAGCATTTGTAGGTAAAGTAGGTATAGTTACTGAAAATTCATTTTATTAGTTTTATTTCAGTTGAACGCGATCAAATTCTTTTCCATTGGGTTATTGAAAGGTACCTACTTTGTAGTTGTGTTTAGATATAACATTTAAATGTATTTTTGTAAGAACATTTAATTTATTAATATTATATATTTACAGACCGGCAACATATAGGTATGCTGATGCGTCTATGTCATAGGGTTGAAAAGTTATAAGTTCTTAATTTCATTTTATAGATTTCACAGTTCAGTTTTTACAGTCAGTCATTGTTATTTATTTAAATTAAATGTTTGCACTACATTGTTTTGTCATAAGATTAAAATTAGGGTTATTTATCACTGCTTTTTAAACCAGTTGAAAAAAATATACTAAAATATATTTATTGATTTAAAAATATTATTATGGTAGTTTGTGTATTTAAGAATTTATGTGGCTTTTTGGCCATAGACTAATCTGAAAATAACGTAAGTAATAAGTAACGTTAGAGATAATTTATGAAATACTTAATTAATAAGTAAGACGACAACAATAGAATAACCTTAGAATAAGTAATATATGTGATTAAATAAAATACGTACCGTTTACTTCTTTGTAATCATATTCCAAGTCAATATTAATAATTTCCACACTACACACTAAAACAACATTCGTCAATGAACAATATAGGAAACAACATTTTGTAGATCACTCTCACAAGTCAAGTAAACAGACAACAGATTCAACAACAGCATAGAAACGAGACAACGTTTTAAAATTCAATCTCAAAGAGTATTTACACTAGACATAATAAGCGTGGAATAAATTGAGCGCCTGTTGAATTTATAACCGCAACTTCGCGTTTACACGTGAGAAGTAATGCTCGCGCGATTCTGGCAGGCGCTCTGTAAGAAGTTGAGCGTTTTTTATTGATATTTTAGCATCAGTCTGTTATGAAATGCGTCGCCTGAGTGTTTTTGAGGTTTGGCGAGTGGTGTGGGGTGGTGCGTCGTCGACGGTGACCGTCGGACTGCCGGGCGAGCACCTGTAGCTGGATCGACCGTGGAGCGCGTGCGTGCCCTTGATGACGTACGAAATTTCCCACAGAGCTCGGAATATTCAGGATAGACGCAAAGCTTCATTTAATATTTATTTGTGACCTGTTTTTCTTTAGGCGAAAGTTTTGGGATTGCTTGGGCATACAATTAGTAGGTACTGCCGAGATTATTTCTGGGATATTCGTACCGTTACATCCCGGCATCTCGTAGACAGAAAAAATAGGGGTTTTCAGGAGGGCGTCATCTTGAACAGTGGCATAAGAAGTACATAAGTATAAAACGTAATAACTAATTTAATACCTTCTCTCTGGTAAAGTAGCTACCTACCTACCTAGACCTACACGCAATCACGTCTTAACGATCTTCACAAAATATTACTGTAAGCTTATTACAAGTGTAATAAGCGCTGATAAGGCCTTGTTTTTTGTCTGAGTCATGTTCCTCATTTTTGAGGGCCGTGATCATTCTAAGGAATTAATCACATAGAACGACTCTCGTGGCAGATTTAATGGGGTGGGTTGCCATTGCCTTCCCCATTCCACACACTGTTGTCTGTCTCAGTGGCAGGTTTCCTCACGATGTTTTCCTTCACCGTCAGAGCAGTCGGTAAATGTAAGTCTTTCGAAAAAACCGATAAACTCATTGGTACATAGCATTGCATGGTTTCGAACTCGGACCTCCCGCATGGGAATGCGACGTCCTAGCAACGACGCCACCGACGCTCCCAAGGCCTTGTTATATAGCATAGCATGGTAATTCTAATTAAATTAGTCTTTTAAAGACCTCTTCGAAAGGTACCATAGGATATCTTTGATAAATTGACAATATGAACGAGGAAGTTTTGTAAGAATATAAAACAGGACCCCATTAGAGTCCCAGTATAGGAGACATTTTTCTTTGTCCAAGTCTAGTCTATACGTTTCTATACTCAGGACGCTCAGTGAGACGCAGTTTCCGTGCCAATAAAACTCCCGTGCTGCCATATCTTTGCTTTACACGCACCGTAAACCGACTCTCTATACAGCGTGTAGCGGAGAATAATATATGTTAGGTTAGGTTACCCAGGTTCGAGCGTATCCCCACGTTAAAAAATATATAATTAAAAATATATATAAAATAGGCATTACGTTAGGTATATGTATAGAGTATGGAGTAGGGATGTTACGGAGATGATTTTACCGGAATCGAAGTCGGAACCGAAAGTTTTAAAATTGATTTATCGGAGTCGGAACCGGAGTCGGAGGCGGAGGAGATGTTCAGATTTGTTTTTTTAATTTTTATAGCTGAACTATATTGGCCAATATTTTTTATGATGACGTTTGCGGCAATAAAACATATTCCGTTATGTAGTCTTACACTATTATTTTTTTATTAAATAAGGAGAGCAGACGAGCAAAATTTAATTAAATATTGATATTTGAATATGTTTAGATGTTCAGAAGTAGTTCAAATTTTAATTTTTTTAGTTTTTATAGCTGAACTAAAATATTGGCCAATATTTTTTGTGATGACGTTTGCGGCAATAAAACATTCCTTTATATAGTCCTACACTATTTAATTAAATATTGATATTTGAATATGATTGCTCACAAATCTTCGGTATAACCTGCGATTCAAAATTATCGGAGCCCAAGTCGGAGTCGGAGGTGTTGATTTTACACCTCCGACTCCGACTTCGGCTTGGAAGTCCGGGATCGGAAGTTCTGACCTTTCGGAATCGGAGTCGAAGCTCCGTACATCCCTAGTATTGAAGGTTTAGGCAGATGGTATACTATGACTTGTGGTAGACTATACTGCCTTTTCTTTGCATATCACGCACCTATCTGACTCGTCTACAGCTGTAAGCGAAGCGTTCACACGGCATACGCCTGGCGTGTGAACCAACGCAAACCTGTAGCGTGTGTGAAGTGAAATTCAAAACAAGCGTGTGGCTAATTAGATTCAGATTTAGATTAATTTATTTGTCCAGAATGTAGGTAGGTACATAATTACAAGATGATATTTTCTCAACAATGAGCATGCAAATATAGTAGTAATAGTAGCCAGTATCGGGGTACCTAAATTAAGTCAAAATTAAAATGTTTTTTTATTGTAAGTACCTTTATAGTATGTACATTTTTACGTCATTCTATTTTACGCTACCACCGCTTCTTAAGGTGCTATAGCTGAAAGGAAAGAAGCGGCGCATGAAACTTTCAGCAGCACATCTTTTGAAATAAATATATATTACAATAATTATGAATACAATCATATACACAATGTGCAGAGCTGGAGCTGAATTTGAGACCAAACCTCTTTATCATTTAAGTAGTCATTTATTTTATAGTAACCCTTTTTACATAACGTATTAACATGTATTAACTGTACCTGTTTATTCAATCACAATGGGTAAAAAAATAGTTTTACTAAAAAATATCTTGTCTGAATGTAACTTTTAGCATGGTTTTTATACGACTAAGTCCTTCTATAGTCGTTAATGTAAGAGTTGGACAACAGATTCAGATTAAATTTTTGATCGGGAAGCCTCGGGATCCTTGTCAGGTTTTATTGACCCGTGGAGGGCGTGAGGGTAGTTGGGAATGTTACTATAATGCTCAGTTATATAATATAAAAATACACCCTGTATAAATGAGATGCGAGTCACACTCGCAGTACACTCACGGATTTTTTATGGGCGCGTACATGGCGCGTACCGACCTATCTTTTGTTGTAAGTAATAATACAACAGTCTGCGGGTCGAAGCTTATTGGGTAAAAATAGATATCCTTGCTCTAGGACAACGAAGTGTGGGTAGATAGTGCTTCGCCTAGAAAATAAATAAGGATCTGCCTTCGAGCTATCTTTCGTTTTAAGTTTGTTGAAATTGTTTTGTTCTCTTGGATCCTTAGAGTATTTATAACCTAAGCTTGGACCCACCTATTTCGAATTTTATTTATTTCATTTAGGTAGGTAGTTTATTTCGAAACAAAGTCTAAGCTCTATAGTTTAATGGGTTTTTGATAGAATCGTAGTTGATTCCAGTGTTGTGGTTCGTTAGGGATTCGCTGATTTTTTACCATATTGGTAGAAAATTTATAAGTAATTATCAACACCATAAATTATTTCACATAGCAACATCGCGACATCAATGTCAAAGGTATAAGTCAAAAAAGATTTCATCAAGAAAATTCTGCTCGTGAACTCGTGAATAAACAAATTATTACTACAACAAATCAAAGTCAATTTACTTTCATTACCCTCAATTAGCGTCACTAAACTTCTTTCGGACAACGTAAGGACAGTTTGAGTGAGTTTTCAGCCACGTAAGCCGGCGTTTTCTTGTGATGTTTTGAGTCGGAAACTTTGTGGGTGGGTTTTTATTATGGCATCAGGGTCTAAAAATGATTTTGTGAATAGATTATTGAATGTTCGGTTGGATGACGGGGCTGGAGGGGATGATATGCCGCCACAGAACATGCTGCCGTCGAACCAGCATGCTCGGCAGATGAACGATGACGACAACGGTCATGCGAACGAACCTGTGGCTTCATCTTCAGCTATCGAGAATCTCCAGCCTTCAAACAACACCGGAGGTCGCCTACACAACTGGCAGGCCACGAAAACAACTGTGAAAGAGCGTTTATCCTTTTTATTTAACAACGAAGTGTTGTGTGACGTTCGTTTCATCGTCGGCAAAGACGCGAATCAGCAGGTCATACCCGCGCATAAGTTCGTATTATCCGTAGGTAGTGCTGTCTTCGATGCAATGTTCAACGGAGTCCTAGCGACAAAATCTGATGAAATAGAGTTACCTGACGTAGAACCGGCAGCGTTTCTGCATTTACTAAAGTTCCTATATTCGGATGAAGTGAGGATCGGTCCGGAGAGTGTTATGACAACTTTGTATACGGCGAAGAAGTACGCTGTAGCGGCTTTGGAGGAGCACTGTGTAGATTTTCTTAAAAGTAATTTGGGCACGGACAATGCGTTCCTCCTGTTGACCCAAGCGAGGCTGTTTGACGAGCCACAGTTGGCTGCGTTGTGCTTGGAGATGATAGACAAAAACACTGCTGATGCCCTGAACGCTGAAGGATTCACAGACATCGACCAAGATACCCTAAATGCAGTTTTAGAAAGGTAAATTAAATGTGTTAATTTGCAATTTTGATTTTCTTTTTATAGATGTAGTCAGCAACATGCTGAAACTAATTAACTTCTTGTATGCGATGCTCTCTATGTGCGATTGACATTGCCACAGCCAATGGGTTAAGGTATTATGTCAACAAACTACCTACATAGTTGTTTTACAAATTACCTTATAAATATATATAAATTACCTTATAATGCATAACAGTTTTAACAGGAAAACCAGATCCTTCTAACAAAATAACTAACAAACACTTAATTTGATACATTTCAACCTTAAACTTTGTTGTAACTGCAAAATCAATCTCTGTATTTCTTCATGTTGAAGTTCATTCAACTTTTACTAAATCTTAACCTACCCACATAGTTGCAAGATGTATGCCTGATTGCACCAACTAATGAACCATAAAATTAATGTTATTTTACAACTTGTTCAGGTAGAACCCAGAAAGCTTTCTTTTTTTTAGATATAATTATCTATTATGCCTCAATAGGCATGATTGTATAATACAATCAATATCAATACCTACATACATAAAACCATGTATGTATGTAGATACTTAAGCCTGATTTTTTTTAAAATTTCTTCTCAATTTGCTCTTGTGAAGATAATTGTGTGCCGACTTAGGAAGAGAGTTTTTCACTTCCGCTCTGAGTTTTTCCTGGTGCAAAGGCTGGTGCCGCAAGTGTTATGGGCATCTCATGGGTGACAAGGCATGGGTTATTTGACTAACAATTTATTGCTAATATTTAGTTATAAATCATTATTTATTATTAAATAAAAAATTGCTATAAGTACCAGTAAAATAAAGAATTTTGAAAATTTACTCAGTGAATCCTATCCACAATAGAGATCATATTCAAATCAAAATAATTGAATTGAATATTATGGGTTGATTCCGTCTTAAAACTGAAACACTTAACTCAAAAGAGCTGTAAAAAGGGGCAATCTTTCACAAGTGTTAATTTTTATTCCTGGTGGTAGATTGTGTGGGTACCCAACTAAGACTAAGCATTAACTCTTTAAAATTCATTTTTTTAGTTGTAAGGTACGATATGGCATGGTAGAAGAATGGGAGTAAACAGAATTAAGAAGAGTAAACAAGTTAACAAAACTAATTTGTTGGCGGTATGACTCTGCAGATTCAACCATCATTTTATCTATTTCCGTCGCAAAGCACAATGCTTTGAAGGGTAAGAGAGCCAGAGTAATTACCGATACATGTGAGCTCAGAAAAATAGGGGAAAATGTCAATCGATTAGGCTACACTCACCTGAAAAATCTAGCAGCACATCCTGGGAGCTCCCAAGGTCTACAGTTCAGGTGCACGGGTGCAGCCTATGAAGGTCTGTTTGCAACTGAATGTCAAGGACAGGTTATATGCACATAGTATAATTCTCACGTCCATAATGCCCGAGGGGTAGACAGAGGAACAACCTTCATTATAGGTAGTTCCCACTTTTCGCCATAAGATTTGGTGAACAAACATTATAGGTGGTGAGCCTATCGCCGTCTACTAGGTGTAGAATAGTATCCACCTAGTCCCTTAGTTGCCTCGTACAACACCCACGGGAAAACTTGGGGTGGTGCTATTCTTTATGGCCGGCACGACAAGGCACTATGGCGGCACGACACAATAGGGAACACAAATTTGAAAGCACAGTAAAAAATTAGCACCACAATTTATTCAACAATAATTAATTCCTTACAGAGATACCCTCCGAATCCGAGAAGCGAAGATATTCTCCGCAGTCCTTCGCTGGTCGGAAGCAGAATGCATAAGACGTCAGCTGCCCGTCACCCCGGGCAACCAACGAACGGTCCTCGGACGCGCCTTCAACGCCATACGGTTCCCATTGATGTCCGTCGAGGAATTCGCCATGGGGCCAGCTCAAAGCGGACTTCTGGATGATAGGGAGATTGTGCAGCTCTTCCTTTACTTTACTGTGAATCCGAAACCAAATGTGGGGTTCCTGGATACCCCAAGATGCTGTATGACAGGTAATTATTGTAAGTCTTTAGACGTTGTTATAGAATAAGTAATGTTACGTCATTGCTTGTGGCTTTTTATCAGTTGCTTAAGTCAGCGCGCGTCCAAATAAAAACAATTGTCCTAGTGCTGTTGCGCGAATATGAATTATTAAGTGCGTCAGCCTTTTAGGCCCATTAGGGCTGGCAGCTAAAGGCTGATACACACATCTGCATCAGCCTTTTGATGTGGGTCTGTATCACACGTCGTCATTACCTGTCTGTCAGGTACTTGTATGGTCCTAATAATTATCAATTGATGGGCATAGCAAAAAGCTGATGCGCCCATATCTAGACTGGTGCATAGTAAATTTACTTTTGGCACTTCATATATCATACATAATCATTAATACTATCATTCAGTATTTTAATTTGTTTGTATTAGTGTATAAAATAAAATTAAAATATATTTACTGCTTTCCGCTACATTGTGCATGTTCATAGATGATAGTCTCTATTACCCTGACCAGGAAAATAAAAAAAAACTGTCACAAGGGCGCCACTGGTACTTTTCTTTTATAATGTTCTTGAGATTACAGTGAAAAAATTTTAGTTTTATTTAATTCCGTGATATGGCAAGGGTTTTTATATTTCTGGTTAAGCTTTAATTGGTTACTTATGTTTAAGTTGAAATTTAATTTAATTGGACTGACTTCAGCTATTAATTTACTGTCCCAACATTTAGGTACTGCCCAAGAATCGAACTTGTAAACCCATACTAAAATAGCACATGTACTGAATTGACCCATGGAAACAGGAAATCCTAGTGTGTGTGTCTTTTTAACTTTTAACCCCCGACCGATCGAGGAAGGGAGTGTTATAAGTTTGACTCGTTTGTCTGTGGAATCATAACTCTACAACCGATGATCCGATTTGGAACCAGTTTTTATTTTATTTTAAAGAGAATTTTGGCGAGAGTGTTCTTAGCCATGTCTGATAAAATTTGACCCGTGATTTCCAAGATCTTGGAGTATCTTTGATTTCAGATGGGATCTCTGGAACGTTAATAGCTAGCTGGTTCGAGTTTTATCTCACTTTGTGGGGGTGGGTTCGAATCCCACTTCTGAATTGTTAACAACATCCAGTGCTTGAATAGTAATGAAACAATTGATTTCACCAAATTAACAAACTTCTATTAACGCGCACTATACATGGACACTTAACTCGATTTTTACACAAACACTCACTGATTTCTACATTGTAGCACTTTGAGTATTTAACACGGCCGCACGTAGTGATATTTAGAATAATATACGCGACAGTGGTCCGGCAGAGTAACGACCTCTCAGAAGACCGATGAACAACTGGCCCGTGATTCACGATTTCATTCTTATATAGCATTTCAAGCACCCCCCACTACCACCGTGCTGCTAGGCATCAGTATTCCAAAATAAATACTTAATTATTATTTTATTATCTCAAACTATATGATTTGAATCTAAACACACTTTTTCAAATATTGTATATATTTCGATAGGCATTAATTATTATAATTTAAACTAGTTACTTATTTAATATCTTTTATGACTAACAAGACGTTGATTTTGTAAAATTAGATCAAATACAATACTATTATATTATTTCTGCGCAAATTAAGTCACAAAAATGTTGTAAACAATTGATATATCTCACAAATGTTTAAGTTCATGGTGATTTTCCGACATCTGCAACCTTGAGGATGACCAGGAAAAAGTAAGGGTCTCCACAGTTGAAAGTCGTGGTTATCTTAAAATTTTAATTTAGAGTTATTCCTGAAAACGTCGTTCCCTCTTCCTCAATGTAATTTTCATCAATTGCAGGCAAAGAGCTGACGGTGAACAGGTTTCCTCAGACTGAGTCCCGGTGGGGCTACAGTGGCACCACGGACAGGATACGGTTCACAGTCGACCAGAGGATCTTTGTTGTCGGCTTCGGGCTGTACGGCTCATACTTCGGGCCTACGGAGTATGAAGTACATTTGCAGGTAAGGGGAATTACTTACCTTCATAACAGGGTATTTCAGTTTTTTTTCATCAATCAACTTACATGTAGATTTTGAAAATGGATCTGAAATTTGGTTTTTCGATATCACAACTAATCCTCCTCCTCGCGTCGTAATCCTCAATGCTGAGGGTCGTGACCACCTTTAGGTATCACCTTCTGGCGGATGATTTTCCTCCATTTGTTTGATCTCAACTAATAGGCCATCCATAAAATATTAAGTCGCACGTTAAGGGGGAGGGAGGAGGTCAACAAAGTGTGACATCGTGTGACAAGGACAAAAACCTATTGAGTTGTTCAGGCCGCCGTAGGTCTTTGACATGTCAAACCATGGTCTAATACCTGCTGTCGGACCCAATAAACTAAAAAGAATACCTGTGGGTTGCTAAAGCGTTCCATAACCGGTAATAATTACCCAACAAAAGAAACTCATTATCTGACAGTCGAAAAAGTGCCGGTTCCTAAACCGTTTCCAGTTTATAATTGCCAGTACCAAAACACTAACTTTACTCGACAAATATTAGCCGACAAAGCGAAATTGGTGTTCCTAAATGTAATGTAAAACCGTAAATGTAATGTAAAACCGTAATGTAAAAACATAAATGTAAAACCGTAATGTAAAAACATAAATGTAAACAAACATATCCCTAAATGTAATGTAATTTAGTAGCACTGTAGTGGTAGATCCTAATGCGAAGGATTGCCTGGGGTGGTACCACCCTCTTATCTATTTCTGCCGTGAAGCAGAAATGCTTGCATATCTGTGTTTCGGTGTGAAGGGTAAGAGAGTCAGCGTAATTTCCGGCACGTGAGGCGATCCATCTTACTCCTCAATGTTAGAGCGTCGGTGGCCTTGTGGCTAGGACACCGGACTCCCATGCGGGTCCGGGTTCGAAACCGTGCATGTATCAATGAGTTTTTCATATTTTACGTACATTTACCGACTGCTCTAACGGTGAAGGAAAACATCGTGAGGAAACCTGCACACTGAGATGACCAGTGTGTAAAATGGGGTAGGCACAAAAGATCCTCCAGGGTCGAGTGCCGTTGGGGTTATTCCCGGCCCCCTATCATAAGATAAGATAACATCAGGTGGTCTGTTAGCTCGTCTGGTCCCCTTATTTAATTAAAAAAAAAATCAAAAAAAATCGTACTTTCTTATAGATCATCCACCTGGCGACCAAGAAGGTATGCGGGTCGAACACGACGACGTTCTGCTGCGACGGCACGGACGACACCTTCCGCGCCATGTTCAAAGAGCCCGTCGAGATACTGCCCAACACCTCGTACATCGCTAGCGCCAAGCTCAAGGTGAGAACTTTCTAGCACCGTGTTAACGGTTTTACTTTTTTTTATTATACAAAAAAAATATTAAGGTTTTGGGGGCGAGCGCTAAGTGCGCTCCAGCCAGGAGGAGGACTATTTTTATTTATTTATTACAAAATCCAGAGCACTTAAGTTTAAAAACAAAACAATCCATTAATAAAACATAATGCCAATTACAGATTTCCTATTTTAAAATAATGCTTACAGGGAGAAATAAGTTTTGGTATGTAACACATCCATATACACACATACCAAAACTTATTTCTCCCTATAAGCATTATTTTAAAATAGAACTGTAATTGGCAGTAAGAAGCGACTATCTAAGGGCGGGGCGGGTTAGGGACCTCGGCTTAGGACGTCGATGGGGAGGGAGGTATCGGGGAGAAGCGTCCTGGAACATGCCGATAGCGCGTGCAAGCGCCAGTAACGGGTGGGGGAGTGGTTTCCGCGATGGAGATCGTGATGGCGTCGTCGGGGTCGTCTAGACCGACGTCGTCGACGGGATGTCGGTATACCGTTAGTGGAGTAAGCGGCGGCGCTTACTACTAGAGGGTTTGGGTGGTGGGGAGCTTGCTCGAAGAAGCGTCGAGACGCTAACTTCATGTATTGAGCGATCGTGGGGAGTTCCAAATCGTGATGGAGGTCTACGTTACGTAGGTACCATGGAGCACCGGTTACTCTACATATGAACCTATTTTGGATAACCTGAAGGCGGCGAATGTGGCAAGAGTGCGTGAATGTCACGCTTGCGTACGTGAGGATGGGACGGATGCAAGTTTTGTAAATTGTCAACTTATTCCTAAGTCACATTTTACCCCTCTTGCCTAGCATCGGGTGTGACCGACCGAGAATGAACGCTGCGCGGTCGCGGACGCGTTTTACGTGTGGCTCGAAGGTCATACCTCTATCAAGGGTGACTCCTAGATATTTAAAAGAAAGAAAAATATTTATTTAACATAAAATATTTGAAATAAAAAAACAATGCAACATTAAAAGGACACATGCTCAGCATGCGGTCCGACCGGTACGGCAGAACACAGCGCTGGTTTTCAGCTGCGCCAGGACGAAGGCATCGCGGGCGAAACGGCAGTCAGGGACGAAAACAAAAATATATTAAAAGTATAAATACAGGGTGGACCAAAAGTCCGTTAACATTTAAAATGGTTATAACAAATACAAATGCTACTTTAGTGAAAAACTGTTTATTTAATAATAAAGTAGACAAATTAGGATTTCACTTTTTAAAAATAACATCATTCAAATGTGACCCTTGTTCATCCTGGCACACCTGTAACCGGGAACGGAAATTTTGCATGACCGCCCGACAAGTGGTTGGTGAAATGTTCTGCATTTCCTCGCGTATATTTTCTTTTAATTCCTCAATAGACACTGGGTTGCTGATGTAAACTTTACTTTTGAGATATCCCCAAAGGTAAAAGTCCATTGGAGTTAAATCCGCGCTGCGGGGTGGCCAGTGAATGTCACCTCTTTTGGATATGACTTTTTGGCCAAAAATTTCACGAAGTGCTGCTATAGAGTCATTGGAGGTGTGACATGTTGCCCCATCTTGTTGGAACCAAGAGCTTCGATTAAAGCCTGAGAAGTCCTGTAATGCTGGAGCAAAAAAATTCTGTAGCATCACAATGTATCGCTCTGTATTAACGGTGACGGCGCGGTTTCTCTGATCTTCATAAAAATATGGACCAATGATTCCGCTGACTGACAATGCGGCCCATACAGTAACCTTGGGCGAGTGTAAAGGTTTTTGGTGCTTCAAGTCCGGGTTAGTGTCACTCCAGTATCTGCAATTTTGTCGATTGACATGTCCATTTAGGTGGAAGTGTGCCTCGTCTGAGAAAAAGATGTTATTGAAGCTCGTAAACCTCTCAAGCACTTCGTTAGCAAACTGCAGTCTCTGAGCAGGGTCATTTGGCTTTAAAGCCTGTACCATTTGAATTTTGTAAGGATGTAAATGTAAATCTTTGTGTAGAATGCGATTTAGAGATGTTCTGGGCACATCTAAAGCACTAGACCGCTTTCGAGTAGAGAGACCAGGTTGTTCTCGAACAGACGCTCGTACACGCTCTATGTTTACTGGATCGCGCGATGTCCTAGGCCGGATCGTGGTTGACTTAAAGTTGAACCTGTTGTTTCGAACTTCTGTACCCATTTTTTAATCGTTTGAATTGTTGGTGCTTGATTTCTGTTCCGTATATTGTAATGATTACAAAATTTCCGTTTAGCTTCGGTCGTAGAATCGTTGTTTCGATACTACTCGCGTACGCAAAATGCGCGTTGCGCTCCGCTGAATGACGCCATGGTACTAAATCCCTATTAGTAGCTCTCGCTTGTAGTAACACCCCCAGCGCCAATACACCGCCCGCGCCGACGCAGCGACCTATTCAAATGTTAACGGACTTTTGGTCCACCCTGTAATAAAAGTACAAATAAATAAATAAATACCTAAAGATGAAATAGATAACAATTAAAACTGGAGAGAAAAGGGATAGGAATACAGAGCGAGTGTCTGTCCATTATGCGGCTCGTTATTCCGATGGGAAGCGGTTATGGTCACATACCATAACCGCTTCCCATCGGAATAACGAGCACTATAAAGAAAGAAAAAAGAAAATATTTGACCTTGTTCTCCCAAGGGATAGGTCTGCCGAAGAGAGAGAGAGTTGCCCTATGTTCCGAACATGGGTGGTCGCATCAGGGGAACGACCCCTAGCGAAGAGAATAACTGATGAGCGCGGGCGCGCGAGCGTTGGTGGCCTAGTGGCTAGGACGACTTCCATAGAGGAGGTCCGTGTTCGAAACTATGAAATGCCATGTACCAATAAGTTTTTCGGATTTTTTCGAAAAACTTACGTACATTTACCGACTACTCAAACGGTGAAGGAAAACATCGTGAGGAAACCTGCATGTCTGAGGAAATGAAAAGTTTCCAAGGGTGTATGAAATCCACCAATTAGCACTTGGTCCGCTCGGTGGATCATGGCTCGTACCCCCTTGTGCAAGGGGAAGCCTGTGCTCCAACAGTGGGGACATTAATAGGCTGACGATGAAAAGTACCTCTGACTTTTTGATCGGGATTACTTCAGTCGCAATTCGATTCGTTTCGAAATGTAATCGAATGATGATGATGCGGGCGCGACGGCTGCTTATATGGTAATCTGCGCTTGCGGTGCGGTGCGGTGAGTGCAGGCGGGGAAGTGCTCGATGGCTGGCAGCTAGCTGGTCGCGCGGCCGGCTCGCTGTGACTTCATCGTGCCGGCAATTGATAATATATGACATTGTTCGCAGGGCACAGACTCCTACTACGGCACCAAAGGGCTCCGCCGCTTGACGGTGGACTGCAACAACGGAGAGAAGGTCGTGTTCCAGTTCTCGTACGCGGCTGGGAACAACAACGGGACCTCGGTGGAGGACGGTCAGATCCCTGCCATCATATTCTACATCTAGACTTGTATTGGATGTTTTACTAGGTGCGGTTACATCTGCCTTAGCCGTAGCTGAAGCGTTCAACGACTATATGTAACTGCGCCTTTAGTACAATGGTCAACACATCAGGCTATAACCCTTTAGTACTTTGTCGGTTTAACGTATTCGACACTTCATACGAATTTCACAGAACCGTAAGAAAAAGTTATTGCGATAGCGTCCTTAGAGTATAGCTTGAGCCGTACACTGCAGCGATTTTAACGGTTGTTTGTTTCGTTTCTTGAGTTGTTAGTGGACAAGTTACTGTCAGAATTCTACGGGACACCCTGGATTGTTTAACGTGCTTTCAGAGGCGAGGGGCTCAGATGAAATGTGTCACTAGCGGTCACCCATCCTGGTTCAGAGCACGAGTCTGGAAAGTCTGGAACATAGGCGCAAGGTTGCCTGTCTATCGGTATTTTATAGGATACATTTCGGAGAGTGCGCATCGGAATTGCACGACCTAATTCCAGCCTCTCCATTCCGCCTTCGGACTACCAGGCGCGGGGAGGGGTTCCATCCTTATGTTGTTGATATCCCATCTGCTCGTACGAAGCGATTTGCTTCTTCGTTCATTATGCGAACGGCTAAGGAATGGAACAGCCTGCCGGCGTCTGTGTTTCCCGAAACCTACAACCTTGGGATCTTCAAGGCCAGAGTGAATAGGCATTTACTGGACCCGCATGCTCCATGATCGACCTCATCGTCGCTTACCATCAGGCGAGATCGAGGTCAAATGCGGGTTTAAAAAAAACGATCACTTTCTTTATCACCGTGCTCGCAGCCTGGCTATGAGCCCCTCTTATTTGATGGATGCGGAGTTGTCAGAGCGGCGAACTAGGTCTCTGTTTTAAATCTAGTTAGAAGGAATACTGTTTTGCCTATTTCATATAAAAATGAAATTTTAAGAAAACGTAATAATCTAACATTGTTTAAAAATAGATCTTTTTTATTTATATAGACAAAGTATCCATAGTCGATAAGGACTATGGATACTTTGTCATCTTACCGCACAAATAAAGTTATTCTTATATGGGTCGTGTCTGATTTCGTTTCAAAATCGCTGCAGTGTGCTAAAGACGATAAGGTGCGTACGAAATTGAGGCAGCCTCGGGCATTTTGCTCTTCGGGTCGAGACAAAAATTGTAGGATTTTCGACCTAGGAATTGCCTCGAATTTGTTCGTTTGCCAGAACTATTGAGTCAAACATTTCTCACATCTTAAGTTAACAGAACTATACGACAGAACTACTGAGAAATGTCGCCAATTTGATCTTTTGGCAGAACTTTTGAGACAAAAATTCCCACTTATTCAGTTAACAGAACTATACGACAGAACTACTGAAAAATGTCGCCAATTTCTTCTTTCGGTAGAACTAGTGAGTCTAAAATCCCTACTTCAGTTAACAGAACTAGTCCCGCGTTCAAAGGTGCCGCAATGTGTGGACATTAGAGTTGCCACGAATAGTGATTTGGCCGAATACCGAATATTCGGCAACGCTGTCGGCCGAAGCGCCGAATATTCGTCACAAAATACATGGTTGCCGAGGGCGTAAACTCGTAATAGACAGGCCGCAACCTGTTTCATTACGGTGCATACGGGAGCGACGGACGGGTATTTGTTTCAGTTGCGAGTAAATCACGTCACGGCACGCTTTGTCAGATCATAATAATACATAAAACATTAATATTGTGCAGATAATAGTTCTTATTCAATTGTTTGTTCGTTAAAAGGTTTACAAAATGACACCAATTAATAAAAAATCGCCTATATGGGAATATTATGAGATATCATCCATCACAACCTACCATTGATCAATTTTACTTACTAAAGTATTGTAATTTGGTAATAGAATACCTACATATAATCTTGAGTAATATGTGGTTTTTATCATGATTTGGTATTCGGTATTCGGCCGAATAGTAAGCACTATTCGGCCGAATACCGAATACCAAAAAAAGTGGCCGAATAGGCCGAATACCGAAAAGTAGCCGAATATTCGTGGCATCTCTAGTGGACATACCCGAGGCAAATATGAAACAATTGTATGATTTGAATTCTTCGGATCGACCCGAGACCGTTGCCTCAAGTCTGTACCCAGATTAACACTATCAAATAATTTTTAAAAGTGCTACCTATACTATATACCTTTCTTTCATTATTTATATCATTATTTCTTTGTAAGGTTTTATTAATACATATCATTAAAATTAATTGGCAAAGACAAAGCGCTTGCGAATTTTTAGTGAAATACCATTTAACACTGCCACACTATGTGTTTTAAAGGCCTTCATTCATGGTCAGTTTTGTAAATAAAAATCGTATGTGTACCCTGACTAGGAATATTAAAACTGGCCATAATGCGGAATTAAATAGTACTAAAGTTAATTTTTTCATTAGCTGGAGATACACGTCACAAAGGACTGTCAAATTTGAAGTTAATTTCGAGGAAACATTTTATTGGTAAAAATTTATCAAAATAATGAATAGTAGTGATGATAATATTGGTAGTGGTAGATCCTAATGTGAAGGATCGCCTGGGGTGGTACCACCCTCTTATCTATTTCAGCCGTGAAGCAGAAATGCTTGCATTTTTGTGTTTCGGTTTGAAGGGTAAGTGAGCCAGCGTAATTTCCGGTACATGAGGCATTCCATCTTAGTCCTCAAGGTTAGCAGCGCATCAAAAACCCTCTAATATTAATACAGTGAGGTGAGATGTCTACGGGCGACGGTGACCACTTTCCATCACGTGGCCCGTGTGCTCGTCTGCTCTCCTTATTTAATAAAAAAAAAAAAAAATGTTTAGAATTACAATGCTGAAATTTGATTACTTTTTGTACAAAAAATTATATGAAATGTAAATTTATGTACATTTACCGACTGCTCTAACGGTGAAAGAAAACATCGTGAGGAAACCTGCATGTCTGAGGAAATAAAAAAAATCCAAAGGCGTGTGAAATCCACGAATCAGCACTGGGCTCGGTGGATCATGGCCCGTACCCCTTGTGCAAGGGAAGGCCTGTGCCTCAACAGTGGGGATATTAATAGGCTGCTGATGATGATAATGAAATCACATTTTAGGTGCTGTCAATGTGACGGGTATCTCCAGCTTAAAAATGAATTATTTTTTTCATAGTAAAGTCCACAACACAGATTATAAAACTACCCTCACACGGTTTTTATATTCCTGGTTAGGGTATAGTATCCAAAGAATAGGAAACAACAAGAATACTGACTGTCATAGACAAGGACAGAAAGCTGTTTCCTGAATCTATTGCAGAACATACAAAATAGAACACAGACGCATGTAAAGTATTGTTAGTTTTGGTTAAGGTAGAATCTACAATAAATTATTTTGGTCATATACCGGTAACTGATTCCCATATTTAACACGTTGACAGTCCCCATACAAAATGTTTTGATTTCCTCGTAAGTCCCGCATATTACTTCATTCTTTATACGTCCTGTTAAAAAAGTAAATATTAATAAATGTAATCTACACACTTCAAAATATATATTGAATGCAATCGGAAGTAATGCTGAGTTACCCTTGCGTACCAGGTCGTTTCTTAGTGACCCATATATGGGTCATGGACTTGTGGAACTAGTTCGTCGTGACCCATATATGGGTCACTGGACTGTCAACGTGTTAACAAACATATTTATTGTACATTTTTCTCATGTTTAACAAACATATTTATTGTAGATTCAGGTAACTGCATTCTGTTCTTGATTATCTGTCTGTTTGTTGTACTTATTAACAAAAAAAATGCTGTTTATAATTGAAAAGGGTGCAAGTAGTTTTTCAATTTTGTTGTTTTTACGAACTATGTAAAAGTTCATTCATCGATATGTCTATTTTATATTCTAATTTCTATGTAGAACGCTTGGAGAAAAAACTTCGCGGTCGCGGTATATGACAACTTCTTTCCTCCAAAAAGTACTTGTATTAATCACTTCTAGTGGGAATCAGCATCTTTTAACTAAACCAGTACCTAATGTTCAATTGAAAGTAACTTCTTTTAGCAAAATCCTGCGGAGTCCGTAGATTTTGATTAGTGATTCTTATCTTATCTTATGACAGATGCCAGGGACAACCCCAGCGGCACTTCGACCCTCAGGGATCTTTTGTGTTCACCCCTTACCTTAGTCTCCTTCCTGTTCCTTAAAGATGCTTTGCATCAAGGACGCTATACAGCTCACAGGAAGGAGCCTATAGTCCTCTGGTTTCGGGTAGGCTACCCCCAGAAGACTCATACGCTTTCCAGCCAACGAGTCACATGCGCACAGCAAGTGTTCCATTGACTCAACGGTGTCACTACAGGCTCTGCAGGTGGGATTGTCTGCCAGTCTCATCTTGTGTAGGAGGCTCTTAGTGCCAAAATGGCATGTGAACGCCCCCTACAATGAGACGGGTGAGACTCCTGTTATGGTTGTTTGATTAGTGATTAATTCAAGTATTTTGTTAATAATTTACATAAAAAAGAGTGTAAATAGGCTAAAGAAATACACAAAACTAAAATCATAAGACGTACGTGCAATAAATATTTAATAGGAACACAAATATTGTCAGGGTTTCATAAATACCATATTAACACCAATTTATTGAATACGATACAAGTCTATTCGAGTTAAGAAAATAGTGAGTCATCGCTGTCGTCCGGCCTAGCCACGCCCCCTGACCAATCACGGAGCAGCACATTAGAAAGCCAAGTTCACATTGACCAGTTCAAGGCAGACCCTCGTACGAAACGGCCGTGTCCTTTGTGCATTACAGTCAATTTTAAAATGAACACCTCACCTATTCGTAAAAATAAAAGTGGATCGATAATTCATAGCGGAGAAAGGCGAGTAATTTACAATGTTTGAATTTTTATTCGACTGTGACTAGACCTTTACCCTGCAGTTGCACTGATGACTCACTATTTTCTTAACCCGAATGGAATATAGAGCTGTCTGTAGGTACTATCGATAGTATAGTAACATCGATATTTTGAGAAATTTTCAAGGTCACATATACTAATGGAAAGGTCAAGACGATGTAGTGAATGAGATTGAAAGAGGGATGTTGAGATGGTTTGAACACGTCATCAGCAGCAGTCCACTGCTGGACATACGCCTCTCCCAACTCGCGCCATTGAGCCCGATCTTCGGCTCTTCTCATCCAGTCGCTGTCATCCACCTTGCGATCGTCGCTCCGGTTTGGACACGTAGAAAGAGGGCAGTGGATAAGGAAAAGGGAATGGAAGGGTAGGGAAGAGGAGATCTAGAAGGACCTAAGTGGACCACATTGCAGGTCAGGTGAGATCAACCACTAACCGAAGAGCGTGTATGAAGCGAATGATGAGTGTGGAAGAAGCGAGAACGGTTTATCAGGATGGTTGCTGGTGGAAATCTCTCTGCCTACCCCTGCGGGAAACAGGCGAAAGTATATGTATGTATGTACATATTATACTATCGATAGACTAGTTTATTTTACTTATGTTTATTTATAAACCAGAGCTCGTGAAATTTGATAAAAAACCTTAGATGTAAGGATTTATACTAATAATTATTTTAAAATTTTGATTCTTTGCCAATGTTAATTAATGTGTTTTAAAGTGTACAGTCGACCACTATGTAATTTTTTTATTTTTATTTAATTGCAGGTTATTATACAGCAAAACAATTATAACAATACTTATTCTAAAAAGTTAAACCGCCAATTTCACAATAACTCAAAATGAATTTCAAAATATTAATGCGAAATATAAATGTAATATTATCATGATGGTAATATAGGATTCTAGAAACACAATTCATATAGATTTATTACAATATTTGTTCGGTGGTTAAAGGCGAGTGATAGGGTGGGTGTTTGGGTGTGTAAGAGGGTGTGTTTGTTCGTTGTTCAACCCTTGCCTAAACGCTCTGATAGAGCCCTTTGAACTAATTTAATAGATTAAATTTCATGATTAGACTTAAATAATATAATGTTTCACGGGTTTTTATTGTATTTTATTAATTACGACCATTTTCAGGTATTTTACCTGGAGATGTGTGAACGAAACCGGTCGTAATTAATAAAATACAATTAAAACCCGTGAAACAGTATATTATTTAAGTCTAATCTTGTGCTACAAGTTTCACCAAGTACCAACAACCGCAAGTATTAACCAGACTAAATTTCAACCTTTTGTCCACGTATTTTTATTTTAGTTTCACTTTTGACGTTTCTGGTCGACTGTACTTGCCAGTTTTATTTTTCCGAAATTATAATCGGTTACTGGTATAGACAATTTCTAACTTTTATATTGTGTATTTGATGTAGTAATACTAATAGATAATCTGTGATAAGTTTGTGGAGTCAGAGGATTGTGAAAATTAAGTTTTTCTAACAGAGAACTGTAGGTTTTTCCAGTTATAATTTTTTCTTTAGATTGCCTGTCTGCTTGTTGGGTCAATACACTATCATAAAGCAGATAAAAAAAATAAGATAATAATTGGAATCAAAACTGGATCATTGGCATGAGTACTTTTCTAGGAGGAGCTCGTAGCCTAGTTGCGAGCACGGTCCGAAAGTGATCGTGCTGGTTAAGAGACGTTGGCGCGGTCGGTATCTCTACGGGTGCCCGCTAGTGGCATATTACATCTGAGCTCCTCCGTGCCTCGGAAGCACGTTAAGCATTCGGTCCCGGTTGTTGTCGTTCGACAGCAGTCGTTAAGCCATGTCAGAGGCCTACGGACGGCCTGAACTACTCTGACAAATAGGTTGGGCACTAACCATACGATAAGCAAGCAAGAAAGTACTTTTGTATAGATAAAAGCTAAATCACACAATATCGATGGTTTAAAAATTATTATTGCTATCAAAATTATCTATAGTATGAATTATCCAATAATTTTTGACGTGGCAATACTTAAATTAATCGATATTGTTTTTGAAGCCATTATCGATTTAAACTAGTTTCTTGCAACACTAATTTGCTTTGTAGTTTTGTATTGATTTTGAAACAAACAGTGTAATGTTAAAAAAATTGTTTTAATTTACCTGTTTTCAAAGGTGCCAAAAATTACAATAATGGCAACTTTAGGTACAAAATAACGCCCGATTGATTCCTAAATAAACTAGTGTCTTTCAATCTAATTTGTTTCTTTCTAGTCAATTAGTTTTCAAAATTAATTTGATGAGAGATGTGACTTCTTCAAATTAAACGTAACTTTATTAGGTAGGTATTATTTTTTCTCAGTAATAGGTAAAACATATTTAGTTATTTTTGTAAATGTAACATATTATTATATTAATTTATGCACTTCCTTTATACTATTTGGAAAGTTCCTGAGTATCGGTATAGGGATTTCTTTGTCGTTTGTCAAAATGTAGATCGAACCCAAAACTATAGGGCTAGGACTACATGGTCCAGTTACAGCGACGGTTCCGCTCGCTCCATCCAATCACGAAGCGTTAATTTCAAGTGGGCGCATGTGATTGGTTGCACCGGGGCTGGAACCGGACACGTGTAGTCCAGCACTAAAACCTCGGGGGTTTCGAAGGCGGTGAGCAGGAATTGAGCTGTGTAGTAGCTAAGATAATGTGTATTTTTAAATGAATATTTTGTATAGAGACGGTCGGTGGTTAGCTGCCGTGATTAAATGAATAACATTATACATTCGTGTTTCATTTATTTCAAAAAATATATTTATTAATGACCGCAATTAATAAAATTAGACTAGATTCAGCATCAATTTCGATGTTTGATGGGGTCCAAAAAAAAATTAAATATCCACAGACAAAAAACACGCAAACTGGTAAAACATTTCAGCACATTCGATACCAGCTTTGGGAGAAGGTAAGGTGTTTCCCGTTCACCATAAATCTACAGGATCCTATTTTATTAGCGGCAAATATTTCTCTATAGGTTATATATAACGATATGACAAAAAAATTTTTTTTTAATTAAATTTTCGAGTAACGCGACAAAACTGTTTGTTTGAAAATTCTACAAATAAATGAATTATAACGACATGGATGAGTTTATGCCACCAAGGCGCAAAATAATGGGGTTTATTTTCTTTAGCATGGAAAATATACAAGTAACAGGGTTATTTTTTCGTGTAAAGTGGTACAAATGACCAACACATACCCCCTACAAATATTTGCAACTAATAAATAAGGACCTTATATAATCTGTCTTACAGAACTTGCAATATCGAATAGTATAACATCTATCGATAGTATTTCGTTTCAGCAAAGCTGCAATAACAAAACTAACATTTGTAACACCGTGTAATAGTCAGTAGTCCACAGGGATTATTAAAAACTAATTATTTGGAATACATACTATATTATATTTACGTCACTATGATGGGGGAGGATTGAGCAGTAAAACGAGCGTATGTGGGACGCCCTAACGGACGACGTCCGGTCGGACGTCCCAGATACCGCTGGCGCGATGAAGTGGAGAAGGATCTGCGGGAGCTCCGGGCGCCTGACTGGCTCGAGACTGCAGGAGAGTGAGAGCGATGGCGCTCTTTGGTATCGGAGGACAAGATCCACTTCGGGTCGCTGCGCCAGCGGAGTAAGTAAATATTTTGAACGTGTTGGGGTTACTTAACATAAGATGGCTTTGTAGAGTCACCGACGATTTATCATTTTGTGCTATTGATAGTATCATGGGCGTAGCCAGGTACAGGCAGGGTACCTGGCTATTCAGGTAACCGTTTTTAATTCCTGGTTTTCATTGGGGCTAGGTCATAGATTTAGAAATTCACCCTATGTAGAGTGCTCACTAGAGAAGCTATATAAGGAAACCGCGTCTGCCAGTTGGCGCATGCGGTGTGAGAATCTCCCTCCTCAGTCTTTTTTTTTTGACTGACAAAATTCTGTTGGTCCTATTTACCTTTACAGCTTCACCGGGGTTTTTGAGGCGACCGCTAAGTGCGCTCCATGCTGGAGGAGGACTTAAACACGATAAGAAGCGACTACCTAAGGGCACCCAGGTGGGTACGGACGTCGCTGGTGAGGGAGGGATCGGGAAGAAATTCAGTCAGTCATTGAAATGTCCTGAAGGGAAAATGTCAAACGTATGAAACTTATCAAAGTATAAGGGCATTTTCCCAAACCCTTGGCTCTCTGTCAGTGCTTACATCATCATTCACTAATCGGATTTCTGGGGGCTAGGTTATGGTTTAGAATAGAAGGCACAACAGTAAACTGTTATGAGCATCCCATCTCGTTCTGCCAGTCCTCATGTCGCTTAGCCAGGTTCTTGGAAACGGGCTTGGTCTTCTCAATGGCCGTCAGTATGTCGCTGAGATGCAGTTTGTCTTTGCGTGTGGCTGAACTACCTGTAAACAAGGTTTATCAGGCCTCGAATCCATAGTGTTCGCCAAAAGCGATGATCGTGGAAACGTTATTGAGTAGATAGCAAAAGTGCTAAAAGTGTTAACTCTTGACGTATTTCTACTTAATATGTTTTACCACCAGAGGCGCCACTAGCACAATCATTTCCATCAAATCTTTTTTTTACCCCTCAGACTCGCGCCACGCTGTCTTAACAGATTTTTTAGGTCTGCTATTTTGAAATGGCCATATGATGCCATGATATCATCACAATTTTACTAATAACTTTGAAAAATTAAATTAACCAAAATAACGAGAAATTTGTGATATCTTCAAAAATGACGTTTCGTTTTGCTTTTCTGTTTACGGAGTGTGCTAGTGGCGCCATCTATGCAACGCTTTGCGTTTTATGTCCTATTGTTTCTTTTAATATTTGAAATATTTTTGGAGTGGTGAGTTTCAATCAGGTAGAGCCTTCAGAGACAGTAAAGTTCAGCCTCTTCCCATTTCCCCATTCATTCAAAATTATTCAGAACAGAGCTGTTCAAATAGTTTGGAAATTATTATTGTTCTTTTCCAAGTTTCCTCTCGTCCCCAATCGCACTGACCTTTCCCCGCCATGTGGGGCAGCATCTTCCTCACGGTGGACATGAGCGCCTCCTTGCACACCAGCTTGATGTCACTGCCGGAATACCCCTCGGTCTTAGCAGCCAGCTCCTAGAGTGGCAGCAATTATATCAGTGGGATCTTGCCAAGGGAGGCAATAAGTAATGTTAAAAATTATATTTTTCTTTGTTCTTTCGAGTTGATGATACGAAGTATATTTTTCCCAACCAGAAGGCAGACATATCGCTGGGGCTCTGCTGCATGCGGGACACCAGTGCAGGTGCTCCATGGATTGAGGGCAGATACCACTCTTAACTACATCCCTGGAAAACTCCCATTTGTGTAGATTATCTCTGCTTGGGTTTGCAGGCGGTTTCGACGTTTAAGAACATCGGTGGCATCGTGACCAGGACGTCGGACTCCCATGCGGTAACTCTGAATTCGAAACCATGCAACCAATGAGTTTTACTTTTTTCAAAAGACTACGTACCTACATATACGAATACGTACATTTACCGACTGCTCTGTTTGACGATGAAGGAAAACATCGTGAGGAAACCTGCACATAGAGATAACCAGTGTGTGATGGCAACCCCATTAAATCTGCCAAGAGAGCCGTGTGATTAATTCCTTAGAATGATCACGACCCTCAACAATGAGGAATATGACTTAGAAGAGAAGCGCTTTCCAGATTGGTAATGCGAGTGAAACCTGGTGCTCCTATATTGACCGATCAATGTCTCAATAGACAACCTACCTGAAAGTCCACCTTGGGCACCAGTTCGATATTCCTGGTGCCAAGATACGTCTCAAAGAGTTGAGCGCGGGCCCTGAAGTCCGGCAGCGGGATGTAGATGCGTTTCTCCAGCCGTCGCAGCATTGCGGGGTCAATTTCCCTGAGGATACGAGGTCGAAGGTTTAAAAGGAATTAGAGGCAAACAGGAAAGCTATTTCCCATCTCTCCCTACAGAATGCGCGCAGGGGCTCTGGTAGCAGACGGGAAGGTTTGGGAAGAAAGGTCTCCGTGGAATGGATTATTTATTAATATTTACTAGCTGTTGCCCGGCGGCTTCGTTCGCCTTGTTTTTTTTAACTCAGAAACCGTCCCGGGCATACGTACAACAACTTATCAAAGTTTCATCACAATCGGATGAATGGTTAGGAGCGCATAGGGGATAAACAAAGAAAAATTCATTTTTATATACTTAAGTTAGGAGGTCGGTGGCCTAGTGGATAGGACGCCGGACTCTCATGCGGGAGGTTCGGGTTCGAAACCATGCGATGCCATGTACCAATGAGTTTCTCCGACTTGTAGTTGCAATTTGATTTGATTGCTTTAACCGATAGAATAAAGAAGAAGAAGCATAGATGTTGCAATGGCTATCAATTATTTAAATTCTGTAAATTGGCTCAAAAGGTGGTGCTTTAATTTGCTTTTGAATGAAAACCTCCACAACAAGAACATCCTTTGACAATCACTACATATTTTATTTATTTATTTTATAAATTGTCTACGACAAATAGGCAGGCGGGCCACCTGATGGTAAGTAGTCACCGTCGCCTAGAGACACTTTCAATACCAGGGGTATTGCTTGTGTGTTGCCGGCCGTGGAGGGAGAGGACTTTTTTAACGTTCTTTTTGAAGCATCCCATGTCGTAGCGCTGCGGGAAAACGTCGGGTAGTAGGAAGTACATTACTTACCAAGGCATGTTCGAGTTAGCCAATAGAAACACGACCCCCTCCCGCCCCTCGATCCCGTCCAGCTCCGTCAGCAGCTGAGATTTCAGCCGCCTGGACGCCTCGTGCTCGCCGGGTGTGGCCCGCTCCGACGCCAGGGTCTCCACCTCGTCGATGAAGATTATCGAGGGCGAGTAGTACGATGCCATTTCGAAGAGGACCTGGGAACATAGTTGTGAAAGAAACCAACCAGGAAAAATAAGTAATCCGTTGATTTTTTTAATTTTTTATTTATTTAGGTATGCCAACAGCACATATATTTCACATTTCAAATCATCTTAATAAAATTGTACTTTTACTGATATATGTTCCAATTAAAGGCATACACAGCATTCACTAACACATCAGGTAATTACTTAGGTATAACATTACAATATAGTACTAGTTGTGGAGATATTCTTAATATTACGTGGTCATCGTCAGATCCTCTGGGTCCTCAAGGTTCCAGATATAGGAAGAGCACCAACCAAGTCAAAAATACTCCAAAAATGTCCAAGATCTTGGAAATCCTTGAGCCAATTTTAATCAGACATGGCAAAGAAATCTACAAAATTTTGTTAAATAAAATTAAAAACCGCCTCCAAATTGATTATTGGTCTTCAGTTAAGATGCCACAGACAAGACATATAGCATAGTAGAACTCTCACGTCCATAATCCCCAAAGGGGTAGACAGAGGAACCACCTTCATCATATGTAGTTCCCACTTTTCTCCGTAACATTTGGTGGACAAACGTGATAGGTGTACAATAGTACCTATCCCCAAGACCCTTAGTCGCCTCGTACGACACCCACGGGAAGAGTCGGGGTGGTGCTATTCTTTATGGCTGGCACGACATACAAGATAAACGCGTCAAACTTATAACACCCGTTACGTCGGGGTTCAAAAAATCCTGTTTAAAAACCTTCCTACCTTGACAATCTTCTCAGACTCCCCCCTCCACTTGTTGACGATGGTGCTGCAAGACACGTTGAAGAAGGTGCAAGCACTCTCGCCAGCCACTGCTCGCGCCAGCATCGTCTTGCCAGTGCCCGGGGGGCCGTGCAGCAGAACACCCCTCCACGGCTCTAGGAGGCCTGTGAATACTTCTGGGTACCTGGCACAAGAGAGCAAAGATGTGATATACTTAGAAAACAGACAACTATTAGAAACTTGTTTCAGTATTGGAATTGTCTCAATATTATTTGATTTTATTGTTTTTATTGTTTAGCTAAATTTATAAATGTAAATCGGCTGGTCTATTCGCTCCTGTCTAGTTATGTTTATAGTTAACATGAGTAGTGTTTGAATTTTAATTTTGTAAAACCAGAGTTCCGATGTTTCGATGGTATGAGTATGAGCATGAGTGCGTTCCAAAACCAGTTGAAGTTATTCACGTTGACAGCTGTTAAGGTTCCATTGCTTGTTTTAAATAAAAGTTTAATAAATTTTCAGCTGTTACATTTTATAAACAATCGGCCCACCTGACGGGATACACAACTGACTCCACCAACAGACTCTTCGCCGAAGCCAACCCCTTGATGTCGTCCCAGCAGACTCCCGAGGGTCTGACGATGTCGTGGTGCACCAGTTCCACTAGCTGCTTCTTATCCGAGGACACGGTGGTGAGGAAGCCTGCCAGTGGCTTTCGTTCGATTGCTGGTATTGTGGACTCGAGCTTTTGAGGTTGGTCATCCTAAAATGAAATTTATCAAAGTCAAACCACATAGAACGACTCTCTTGGCAGATTTAATGGGGTGGTTTGCCATTGCCTTTCCCATTTCACACACTGGTCATCTCAGTGTGCATGTTTCCTCGCGATGTTTTCCTTCACCGTTAGAGCAGTCGGTAAATGTACGTAAGTCTTCGAAAAATACGAAAAACTAATTGGTACGTGGCACTGCACGGTTTAGAACCCGGTCCTCCCGCTTGGGAGTCCGGTGTCCTAGCCACTGTGCCACCGACGCTCTTGAGGTGCTAAATGATATAGGTATACGAACCCTAGATAAACCAGTGACAGTGAAAGAAGCCGGGAGATCAGTTTCCTTCCTATCTTCGTACACGACGGGAGAGGGCGGGGTCCTCTCGACCCTCCTGGTTTGTGGACGCCGTGGAGGTCGCTCCTCATCCACCTTCCGGCAGAACTGGGGCTGCTTGTTGAAGCGGACCAGGTAGTAGCTGCAGTAGTCCTGGTGAGGATATGATACACGTTTAAAGGTTGGCTGGAAGAGATCTAAATGGGATAAGTCGAACGTTTTTGACAGAGAGAACTTTAGCAAAACCATGCGGGAGGAGTTTATCGATTTTTTTCGAAAGTCTTATGTACATTTACCGACTGCTCTGACGGTGAAGGAAAACATCGTGAGAAAATCGGCACACCGAGATGACCAGTGTATGAAATGGGGAAGACAATGGCAAATCACCCCAAAAAATCTGCCACGAGAGTCGTTCTATGTGATTAATTCCTTTTTTTATTATTTACTACTAAACCCGCATTTGACTTCGATCTCGCCTGATGGTAAGCGACGATGAGGTCGACGATGGAGCATGCGGGTCCAGTAAATGCCTATTCACTCTGGCCTTGAAAATCCCAAGGTTGTAGGTTTCGAGAAATTCAGACGCCGGCAGGCTGTTCCATTCCTTAGCCGTTCGCATCCTTAGAATGATCACGACCCTCAGCAATGAGGAATAGGACTTAGAAGAAGAAACTTTAGCAAGTGGGCGACTGTACCTATGTAATAAGTAATTAGTTCCAATTAATTACATAAAAGGACGACCGGGCCCAGCTGGCGGCAAGAGTTTATTTACAATATTACGTGTGTTTTAATTAGGTATTACTTAACAAAATTAATTAGGTAATTAGTTAAAATAAACTAACAGTCGAGCATCGATCTAGTGGCTAGGACCCATGCGGGAGGTTGTACCAATGAGTTTTTCCGATTTTTTCGAAGACTTACGTACATTTACCGAGTGCTCTAACGGTGAAGGAAAACATCGTGCAAAAAAACCTGCATGTCTGAGGAAATTAAAAGTTTCCGAAGACGTGTGAAATCCACCAATCCGCACTGGGCCCGCTCTGTGGATCGTGGCCCCTACCCCCTTGTGCAAGGGGAGGCCTATGCCATTAATATAGGCTATAATATAGGACATTAATATAGGCTGATGATGATGATGTTGAAACTAACAATACATATTACATATATTATATAACCTGTAACTACTTTATTAGTACAAAGACGGATCCGCCGGTGGGTCTTTTATGTAATTACCTAATTGGGAACCGAATACGAAGTTAAATTTGCGAATGTATTGTGCTGTACCTTGTCGTACCTACATGCAATTACAGAGGAACCGAATCTGTTTGTAATACGTGAAATTACAGATGCTGTATGTCACAAAAGCTCTAAAGCTCCCTGAGTCTCGGTGACGCCGTAAACCGGGACCGCACTACAATGGTAATTGAAATATTTGGGTCGACAGGGCCGCCGTCAGGTGGGACTCGTTATTAAATTCACACATACATAATGTATGTGTGGCGACGCACAACGCGCGCCACCTACGATTAGTACCTACTCACATCGGTGTAAAAAGCGCTATCGAAATTTTCCTGGGACTTCGTATATATACGAGTTCCAAACATCCATAGTTGGACCAGCACATCTGGGCACCAGGCATAACACCCCGCCTGGTGGAAGATCTTCCCTTTTCCCCTTTCATACAACTGACGTTACGTCATCCATGTCCTCATCATAGCGCGTTCCTACATATGTAGTTTGTAAGCTTTCGCTGTAACAGCAAATAAAGTTTTTATTTCTATCTATCTATCTTGTTATCATGGACATACCTAGGGGGTCGTACGTTAGATCACAAGTGCCTTGCTCTCCCACTCATCAGCTTCATTAATTTGTAACGTTGAGGTATTCGTTTTTGAGATCGCTTTTATAAAAGCAGATTTTTGTACATGATCTAGGTAGATGAATGAGAATAAATTAATAATTCTAAACGCTGAGTAAGAATCATTAGGTTTTTTTAAAAATTATTTATTAGGTACACACCACAGATTATAACCTGAAAAATTACGGAAAAATCAATATAAAGTTATGAGCTAGGTCGTAACCCTTAACGTGTAAACACAGCATGGTTAGGAAGTGGAAAATTAGTTGAACAAAATTGAGTTGGGAAAGCAAAAAATACTAGTGAATGTGGTGACAAAAAATAACAATAATACCTATTGAAAAATAAAAATAATAAAGTAAAAATTATAAAGTAGGTGTGTGGACAGCTTACTTGAGGACATCCTCAACCCGTCTTTTAAAAACTAATGGCCTAGGATCGAATAAGTCTAACGATGGCTTATGTTTCCGGAAAAATCTCTGTAACACATATTCACTACGCTGATTGTCCTCTACGTCAGTGGTTCTTAACCTGTGGTCCGCGGACCCCTGGGCGTCCGCGAGCACATGTATGGGGGTCCGCGGTCTCATCTCTGGATCATTTAATTTTCTTTTTGTATTTGTAGTACTGAAATAAATGGTTCGAATTTTTTTCCTTTTTTTTACTAGGTCCGTGAGAATTGTGCTTGATTTTCTAGGGGGTCCGTGGCTCAAAAAGGTTAAGAACCACTGCTCTACGTCGTAGGCCGTAGCTTGAATATGGTAGTATTAACTCGATTTATCAATTTCATTTAAAATAGTTTAATGGCAAAATATTTAATAGGTATTTGTCCCTTAATTCCTATACTACCTGAATACATCTCTGACTTTATGGTGAGAACGGTGCCAGATCGTAATCGACGAGGTTCCATTTTATTTTACCATTATTAAACGTTGCCGCCACAGTTACCATCATAAATTTCTGCAAGCCCCTTTTTTATGGGCCACCTTAGGGTGTAATTACACCTGCGTGATCGATGTCGCATCCATGCCCTAATCAACCTCGGCCGCGTAGTTGTAATAGCTTAGGCTGATCATTGATTCCGACTAAAACACGTTCAAAGTTAGGGAATAAACGTGTTTCCTTGCCGAAGCCTTCCTTCACACACTCACAAATATAATGATTCACTTCATTGGGTGTTGTTATTCGTGTCTTAAATATACATGAAAATTGTAAAGCTGCAACTGTCGACGGTCTGTCAGTGTTCTTAACAAACCTAGATTGGCTTTTGTTACACTGTGAATGTAAAAAAATTAATATAATTATGTAGATTTTCAATAAATAATAATAATAATAACAACGACAATTGATCAACCTTGAGCAAGTTGTTGCGATCAATCAACCAAAGCCGAATATTTTCATCGATCAATCAACAATCGCACGAACGACATCGATTCAATGCTCAATCGATGGCAGATCGGGTTGGTGTAAAAGCACATAACGATCGACGTTGAACGGTCTATAATCGATGTTCAATACCACCGATCTATGTCGATCGTGCAGGTCTAATAATCCCTTGGTAGGTCTCTGGCGCTGCAGAGGGACCGGTGCCAGGATCGTTAGCGCCGCGTTTCCATTTCGTTTTACCTTTACAAAACGTTGGCGCGACACTCTAATGCAATGCCAACTAGAATTTAGTTACATTGCGGTCCGACGTTTGTAAGTTGTATAAACGTGTATACGCCAGGGATTATGGCGTCAATTATGCGACTATTATGAGCTGTACAAACGACATTTCAGTCATATAGCGGTTGGACAGGGTTTTTTATTTTCCTCATCACGGGGTAGAAATAAAATCGACTGAATTTCGTGACAAATTAAAATGGCTGCCCATCCGCCTTCACCGTACTACTCATATAATCCTGCCTCTCCTTCGTATCTTCGTGAACGATTTGAGTTCCGTTCCTCACCTTGGAGCAGACCACTGCGCTCCCAGTATGCCCTCTATCTCGAGCCGGCTGTCCACAGCTCCCGAGCCTACGGAGACTCGTTCACCGTGCAGGCAGTTAAACTGTGGAACTCACTCCCGTACAATGTTCGTGACAGCGCTTCCACAGGCATTTTTAAAAAGCGATTAAAAGAGCATTATCACTTGTTACAAATACAAACTGTAAATAGTATGCAAACATATATATGTATATATAATATTAGTATATAAATAGATTAGGTAAATAGTGTGTGTAATAGATAAGTATGATCGTTAGTTTAGTGTATGTATTATTATAGTACAAGTATTATATAATTGTATATATAAATGTATTCAAGTAATTTTGTTTAGCTTATGTACAATTTTGTTCTTGTTTTACATAATTTGTACACCTATGTATGTCTACTTATCGTATTATAAATATCTCTATGTTAAAGGTCTAGCTGGAAGAAATCTCTATTTTAGAGATAAGCTCTACCTGTGTACGTCAAATTTCTTGTTGTTGCTTCTTTTGTGATTTATGTGTGCAAAATAAAGTATAAGTATAGACTATACGTAGTAATCCCACTTCTGAAAATAACTTTTTTATCGTCATTTACAGTACACCCCATATAAACAAATAATTGCTTGTACAAAGTAGAAGTAGTTGCGTTCAACTAGGAATCTCGGTGAAGTCAAGTCAAGTAAATTTTTTTTTATTGCCCGTAAGTACTTACCTTAAAGACCTGCATGAGGTCGACCATCGAGCTAGTTTTAGTTCAAGAGACCGGGTATTTTATAAAGATTCCTCCTCCGCCCACCCGTCAACAAAAGAGGGTAATCGAAAAACGGAAGGTTGTCTGGAAGAGATCGCTCTTAGCGATAAGGTCGCTTAAATTGTACTTCATGATTTCCTTTTCTATCTTTTGTTTGTTGTTTTCTATTTGTGCTTTTCTTTTCTAAAGTAAAGTGTATTTTACTTTACTTAACTTAATCCCACTTCTGAAAAGAAATGCTGAATCATTTAAATTACACCCCAAGGTAATATATAAATAACTGCCCGCACAACATAGGTATTTCCATGCGAACTGGCTGGCGTTCAACGTTCATGACCCATTTACCACCCGGAAATTATCATGCGCTAAACGCCACACCACGCCAATGACACAGAATATTCCGCCACATAAATTCCGCCCCGATCTGTTCCAGGCCTTTTACTAACGCTGGAAAAATGTTTTTTATTCGTAGCAACAAAGCTTACAACAAAACGTAGGTTGTTCATTTTAGTTGTCTTTTAATTTTTCTTTGTCGTTATCGCTTGTCTGTGGCGAATACAGGGCAGGATAGGGGGGGCCGTGCCCTCCCCCAAACATGTCCTGACAAATATCTGCGTGCGCGCAGACACGAGGTGCTGGCTATTCCGCTGTTGCGCACGGTGGTGCGCCGCAAGTCGCCTCTAATGGACGCGCTAGCGCGGCTTTGAGCCCTTCTGTCACCATCACCGCAGTGTGATCTGTTTGCGGATGGGTGGTGGAGTGTGTGCGGAGATTTTATTGTATTGTGAGTGAATGAATGTATGAGTGACCGAGAATGAATAACTGTGATTACATTATTTGCTTTATTTCATTGTTAATGTATACTGAATTAATTTGTATGTTTGTAGTTTAAGTTGCCATGTTTCTTAATTCTATTGTGTATTTCCATCTGACAAATGTGACGCATTGGAATATTTTCTATTATGTTGCATTTTTCGACTAATAAAATAGAATAAAATGTAAGATCCTTTACCCACAGAATGATGTACACTGGACAACACTTCTACACCCTTAGTACTTTGACTATATATTATACATATAAATGTTTATAAGAATGTCAAGAAATCATAAAAAAACTAATGCGGTAGGTTTCCACAGAGTACAGCTTGATGTGGCTTCCACTGTACAGGTAGATATTATCACAAACCTCATACTCCCCAGTCAGGCCAGCTTACGAGCTGAAGGTGTTTGCCGAGTGAAGGAACCCCTCCATAACATATAATAACCCTGTGATGATGGAGCTAGGAATTTGAAGATTCTTGAGGATACCTGATACTGAGATAACCAGTGTGTAAAATGGGGGAGAGTTGCTCTATGTGATTAATTCCTTAGAATGAACACGACCCTCATCAATGAAAATAACGACTTAGAAAAGACAGCTCACCTGCAGAATGATGTCTAGGTCGATATTATCGCAGACCTCATACTCTCCAGTCAGGCCAGCCTCCGAGCTAAAGGTGTCTGCCGAGTGGAAAAACCCCTCCTGCTTCAGGTAGGCGAGGACCAGGTACTTGAGGATACGCTTTCTTGTGCGGAACAGTGCGTCTTTCTGGAAGAAACATGTGCCAAACTCTATTGGGTGGTTCAAGCATCAGCTTTCCCTAAAAACCTCTCCAAACAAGATTGGAGCATAGAACGTGCTTGCTTATAGCCAGTCATCTGGCTTCCTCCAGGGTGTCCGAACCTCTATGCACTACCTACTAAGTAATTCGACTTTTTCACAGATTCATTATTTATTTTTCACTTTTCATGGTTGTGTTTAATGGTAATATAGTACATTATTGCAGTTAGCCATTGCTGGCTACGGAACTTTTAGCCAGGCAAATTTGGCATATTCCTGAACGGAAACCTTAAATTATGAGGTTTTAAGCTGCTACCTTCCTAAATTCTATTACCCTAGCTAGTCAATCCTTTCGCTGGACTTGAAACCTTTTAATTTGAGTCTGGGCTAAATATTAACTTTCAAATGAAAGACAAAAGGCTAAGTAAGTCGCCTAGTAGAGGTTAGTTATTTTTGAGTTGAAATTCAATATACGGTTTAAGACATTTATTTCACTTAAAAAAGGATACAATCCACTTTGCTTAGGGAAATACAGGATAAACTTGTTGTAATTAACAGTGTGTTTTTAAGGCTTATAAATTAAATTACTAGTGTATGATAGTCAGTTTTTAAGGTTAATCTAATTGAAGAGCTGTAATTTTTTTGAGCTGCGGGTAACCAGAAGACGAAAAACACACAAAATAGGTATATCGTGGTGTCCACAATGGCACAAACTTATCAGTTCCGGTGGCAAAAACTGGAACTAACGTTATTAATGTTAACACTATTCCCTGACAGCTACCAACAGCGACACCATCACCGAATCAGACAAGCCCGTGACGCGTAAATATCGGAGCGCGATATCGGTTAGTGAAATCGGAAAATAGTATTCGAACCTCGGTTTCTACAGGGATCTTCCAGGTTTTGGTTGGATCCGCCCACTGCTGTAAACACATCTGCAGTGAAGAGACACTAGAGAGAGACCTTTTTGGCAGGAACAATGTGAATGTAAAACGGGCCTACACTTGAGCGTGCCTGGATCTTATGGACTCATCAACTCCAGATATATACCATCCTCGCGATTATAATATTGTAGAGTTAAAGCAAAATTAATCTTTTTTGGAAGGTTGAATTCAGATTTGAGCGTCGGTGGCGTCGTCGTGGCTAGGACGCCCATGGTGGAGGTCCGAGTTCGAAACCATGCAATGTCATGTACCAATGAGTTTTTCGTATTTTTCGAAGACTTACGTACACTTACGGATTGAAAAAAAATAAAAAATTGAAATTGAATTCGTTTATTTAGCGCTGTAAACACCAGAATACAGAAGTATACAAAGTTTAATACATTCAGCACAGAACATCTGATTGCTCTAACAGTGAAAGAAAACATCGTGAGGAAACCTGTACACTGAGATGAACAGTGTGTAAAATGGGGTTGGCACAAAAGATCCTCAAGGGTCGAAGTGCCGCTGGATCATTCCCGGCCCCTATCATAAGATAAGATAAGAAGTGGCATTATAATTAGGGCAGAAAAAATAAAGATCTAAGATAAAAGTCGGAAAATGTTATTGATGGCTATTAGATATGCGATTTTTTGCACTGCAACTTGCAATAATAGTTGAAAAATGAGAAAAATTTATTAATTTCATAATATAAAATGTTCACAAATCAAACAATTTAAAAACAAAACGTCACTGTCGAGAATCTAAAAATATAACACAATATAAAATCGATTCTAGTATTTCTATCTTTCGGTATTAATCAGGGTTTCGTGTTTCGAATATGCAGCAAGCAGCGAACATGCCAAACATAAACCCAAGGGAATATATCTGAAACATACAACATGAAATAGTTGTTTTTCTTGCTTTACTTTTATTTTTCCTAATAATTAGGTACTTATTAATTTGTAAGTATAATTTAGTATAGGTAATAAAGATTTATTTGATGTTATTTGCAAGAAAATTTCTAGTTATTAAGTTATATTCAGGTTTAGAAAAAATAAAAGGCTGAATATTAAATTATGTAGAATGTCTTTCTTATTTTACGATAAACCAACGGAACAACTTTCATTGAACCATTTCTTTTGACCCCGAGTATAAAAGCAAAAATTAACGTTTGTAATTGAAAAAAAAAATACATATTCACCGCTTGCACCCATTATTATTATTTTATTTACTACTAAACCCGCATTTGACCTCGATCTCGCCTGATGGTAAGCGACGATGAGGTCGACGATGGAGCATGCGGGTCCAGTAAATGCCTATTCACTCTGGCCTTGAAGATCCCAAGGTTGTAGGTTTCGGGAAATACAGACGCCGGCAGGCTGTTCCATTCCTTAGCCGTTCTCATAATGAACGAAGAAGCAAATCGCTTCGTACGAGCAGATGGGATATCAACAACATAAGGATGGAACCCCTCCCCGCGCCTGGTAGTCCGAAGGTGGAACCTCCCTTTGAATTGCTTGTTCGTAGTCTCTAATGGAATAGAACATACCAATGGGCAGGAATTATGAAAATAGAGACAAACAAATTCGGAATAATTGTCTGGTTTATGGATACAATATAAGCGACTAGCCGACGCAGAATCGAAGCCGGAACCCTTGCACAGAAATTAGATGCTCTACCACTGCCCACTTCTTCTTTGTCGTATTAAATAAACATAGAGCTACTGGAAGGATGACGGTTGTGTTCATGTGGAACTATAACCACATAGAACTTCTCTCTTAGCAGATTTAATGGGGTAGTTTGCCATTGCCTTTCCCATTTCACACACTGGATAGGCTTCTCAGAGAGGTTTCTTCACGATGTTTGCCAGTTTGTAATTGTAAATCTTCGAAAAACCCGAAAAACTTATTGGTACCTGAGTGCATGGTTTCAAACGCGGACCTCCCGCATGAGAATTCGGCGTCCTATTACGCCACCACCGATTCATAAGACTACCTATGCCAGAAGTTCATCAAGTAAAGACAGCAAAACATGAAAGAACGAAACCCAATGTAAAATATGGTCAATTTTTAATCCGACTCATTTTGTGATAATTTGTATATATTTTTACAGATATTTATATATGGTCTATTAATAAAGGTTTTTTCCATTCTATTCTATTCCAAGAGGAGGGAGGCTATTTGTTCCTTCATCCAGACAGCAAAATAAACTTACAGTTTCCAGTTTCCTCATCTGACTCATAGGGCGATGGATCCCTGCCATTTCTCTAAACAAAATCACAAAATGAATTTCACTTTAATAAATTAGGCGGCAGCGTTGCTCGCTGTATTTAATTTTATTTACATAAAATACTACAGTAAAAAACATGAACGACAAAGCACTCGACTTTGACAAAGTCGTGGTGCGTCAAGCGTTGTCAAGGGTAGTTATTGGTTGCTAGGCGACCGGGATTTGAAAAGTTAGAACTCGTGATACTCCGACAAAGAGATTTTAATACTTGTAACCAAAGAACTTTTATATCATCTATGTTGTAACCCTGAGATTAACATTATTATGATTTGTACTTTGTGTACGCGTGGATATGAAATTGTAGAATCATCCATAATTACCAAAAACATTAGGTTTACCTCTATTTAATTTTATTTATTTATTAGGTAAATATAAAGTTATGAGCTAGGTCGTAACCCTTAACGTGTAAACACTGGTTAGGAAGTAGAAAATTGATTGTTGTACAAAATTGAGTTGGGAAAGCAAAAATACTATTAAATGTAATGATTAATAAATATCTTTTGAAAAATAATAAAGTAAAGACTATAAAGTAGGTGCGTGGATAGCTCACTTGAGGACATCCTCAACCTTTCTTTTAGAAACTAATGGCCTAGGATCGAATAAGTCTAACGATGGCTTATTGTTGCTGTCCGAAGAGATTTCGATAAACAATCTTTCATTTCGTTAAATTACTGTTTAGGTATACAGATACTAATTGCAACAGGGATCCACAGAGTAAAGCTTGACGTGTCTCCCACTTTACGTACAGTGGACAACATATCAGGCCATTATATACCCTAACTTTCAAGCTTAGACTAAGTTAAATAAAATACTTTTAGCATAAAATGCAATGGCAAACGGTTTCATAATTCCAGGTCGGGATATATTGTCAGCTAAGTTCGCTCCAGCCCTTGGCTCGATTCCATACTCCTCTGCTATATATCACAGTCTATGAAACAATCAGTAAGTTCTTTTTTATTATTATTATTTTATAATAGCCTATAGGCTGTCCCACTGCTGGGCAAAGGCCTCCCCTCCTCCTTTCCATTTTTCCCTATCCTCGGCGTCATTATACCATCCTTTTTGGAAGTGGTCGATATCGTCCTTCCACCCACGCCTGGGCTTGCCTCGGCGCCGCTGTCCGTCTTGTGGCACCCAGTGCATGGCGATCTTTGCCCACCTTTCCGGATGCATGCGGCATACGTGGCCTGCCCAGTCCCACTTCAATAGAGATGCTTTAGTGATTGCATGTTTTGGAGCGCAGGGTCGTGTTTTTTATTATATGTATTTAAAATAAAGGATTGAAGGAAATAGCTATATGAAGGAAGCAGACGAGTAAACGGGCCACTTAAAAAAATATTTAAAAAAATATATTGATGCAGACAGTATCTTTATCTACTTCTGAGTAACATATTACTTTACTTTATACTTTATTTTGCACACATTAATACTAACTATTTACTCCTATTAGATACCATTAGACTCTAATGCACAGGTTCCCAAACTTATTTCGCCCACCGCCCACTTTGAGAATCAAAAATTTTCAAACGCCCCCCAATTATTTTAAACTTACTACTCGTATCTGTTGCACACCTTAAATATAGCTATTGCAATTTTTAATTTTAAACATGCCATATCCTATTTCAGAGCAATAAAAAGCTTCTAGATGACTTATGAACCAGCCAATTGATACAGGAATGCACAATTCAGGTTATTTAACAAAATCTTGTTAAAACATGATTGCCCGCGGTCTACTATCTACGAAAATTACCTATCTAGGAGTACTAATAACTATTAAAATGCGAAAGTATGTCTGTTACCTTTTTATTTGTTTGTTTGTGTCTACTTTCATTTCGAAACGAAGCGACCGATTGACATGATTTTTATTTCATATATTCAATAAAACAGGACAGATATCTGAACTACGCGGAGAGAAATAGCGAACCGAGTTTGAGCAATCTCCTAACTAATATTAGTTGATGTTCACAAGTTGTAGTTGAGAGTCGAGAGCCCATGCAGTCGGTGTCTAAGAGGCCTCTTAGCTAAATGAAATTACAAATCACCCCCCAAGCCTCTACACAACGCCCCCATTTTTTTTCTGGGTCTCTTACCGCCCCCCTTTAGTCCTGCAGCGCCCACAAGGGGGCGTTATCGCCCACTTTGGGAAAGGCTGCTCTAATGGTATGTACGTTTTCTATTCTATCATACTCGTATATGGAACATCCTTGATTCTATGATCTATGGATATATCAAACCTTTCTATTATAGAAAGGAAATGAGTATCACGTGTTCACACGTAGGTTTTCTTTTATCTCTTCTATTTCGATGTTGCGATGCCGTTAGGCTTCTATTATTAGCGTCAAAGTTGAGTTTCTATTCTAGCGGGCATTGTATCGCATATTGATTTATTTCATAAATTCTATCAAATAGAATATAGAAAAGAAGATAGTAAGAACGTAACTATAGCTGCCCGATTAAGGAATAACTTATCAGAGGACATCAGAAAGGCTCCCAACTAACGTCTAACGCGAGAACCAGTTCAAAAATCTAACGCGAGAACATGTGCAAGTGTCGTATTAATATGCAATCATCATAAATCAAATACTTTTTATATAATAATGTATGTTTCTATCAATTTAATATTTATTTTATATGTATAGTATAATATAATGTGTAGTAGTTACGTATATGTGTATTATTATTTATATTATATGTAATTTATTAATAGTAATCTGCCCCTACGGGGAAATAACCAAGCGCCTCGTAGAGACATCCCGGGACCAGAAGGCTGGCCTCTACTTTGCTCAGTGTATAAGCGGGGCAACGCCGCCAGCCTCCTCGGGAAACTCCCTGCAGGGAGCGACCTGGGCCAGGTCTTTTACTCGAAAAATAGTTAGGTATTTTGTAATTTTAGCTTAAGTATGTATTTTAGTGTTATTTTATTTTGAATAAACCTTTATTAATAGTATAACTGTGTATTTATTATGTATATTATAACTTTATTTAATAAGGTACATTTGTAGTCTATTATAAGGGTAATTTTTTAAGTACCTGCTTTAATATCTCTGAATGACCCGAAGGTAAGCTGGGAGATAATGCCGCATGGCATTAAGCTCGCCTATGTACTTTTTTTTTCGTACTGATAATTGCTGTTGGTCCTAATGACCTTTACAGCTTCACCGGGGTTTTTGGGGCGAGCGCTAAATGCGCTCCAGCCTAGAGGAGGACTTAAAAACTACTATAAGAAGCGACTGCCTAAGGGCACCCAGGTGGGTACGGACCTCGGCTTAGGACGTCGCTGGGCAGGGAGGGGTCGGGGAGAAGCGGCCTGGAATACGCCGATAGCGCGTGTAAGCGCCAGAAGCGGGTTGCGGGTATGTAGGTGCTGTGTGTGAACTACTATCGGGTGGGGAAGTGGCTTCCGCGATGGAGATCGTGATGGCGTCGTCGGGGTCGTCTAGGACGTGTCTAGGCCGACGTCGTCGACGGGATGTCGGTAAACCGTTAGTGGAATAAGCGGCGGCGCTTACTACTAGAGGGTTTGGGTGGTGGGGAGCTTGCTCGAAGAAACGTCGAGACGCTAACTTCATGTATTGAGCGATCGTGGGGAGTTCCAAATCGTGATGGAGGTCTACGTTACGTAGGTACCATGGAGCACCGGTTGCTCTACGCATGAACCTATTTTGGATTACCTGAAGGCGGCGAATGTGGCAAGAGTGCGCGAATGTCACGCTTGTGTACGTGAGGATTGGGCGGATGCAAGTTTTGTAAATATTCAACTTATTTCTAAGTGACATTTTACTCCCCTTGTCTAGCATCGGGTGTAGCTCGCCTATGTTCTATCTTTGTGCATTAAAGAATAAAAATAAATTATAATAAGTGGAGTTACTTCGATTTTTCTGCTGTGCCTTTGATATGCGGCACTTTCATTACGGACTGAAAAGGTCCGGGTGACGTCATATCGAGTTAACTCAGCTTTTTCATTAGAAGCTGTAATTAAAAAGCTCGGCTTGTTATTATAACACGCATTCTGTACGGTGTGGAATGAATACCAAGGCCTGTGTTTCAATGAAGACATTATTCAGCTAGGGTTGAAACCACAGAAATCAGAGTAGTAACGCCTTGTGAATTTTAAAAGCTTTGGTTGAAACATAGCAATTCGATGAAAGAAAAAATAGTCTCGGGGCGGGCGTTCGTTCCTTCATGCTCATTTAAGTATTTAGGTGATTTAATATAGGTGATTTAAAAAGCATAGGTATCATATGTTCCACCGACAACGGTATGCAAATCTTTTCTACTATTTCTTAGTGTCGTTGAGATACTCTTTTATGGAGTAATAACATTTGTCTAGAAGCCACTTGGAAATATTAGTTTTAAATTGGCTAGCAGGACCATTTTTAAGGCGACTAGGCAGATTATTATACACTAAAATTGCCATACAGAAGGAATTCTTTTTATACATGTCTACTCTGGAACTTGGCAAATAGAGACGGTTCTTGTATCTTGTAGACCTCGGGAAGACATCAGCGTGTGTTTTGAAATATTGCGGATATTGTCGAACGAAAATACACATCTGCTTAATGTACATACACGGTACAGGCAAAATTTGTGAACATTTAAAAAGAGGTCTACAGGAGTCCATGTAATGAGCTCTGCACAAAGCACGCAAATTTTATAGAACGCGACATCCCCGGAAAGTCGGTTTCTAGTACGGACACCGGTACAGTGGAAGTTATACTTTGTGGAACCCTATCGCAATACGGTTTTTGTTACGATTTCTTGACATTTATATGAATGTGTCAAAAAAATTAAAGAGACAAAGTATGTATTAAAGGATATAGCTTGATGTGTCTTCCACTATACTAGAAACCGGCATCTTTCTATAGAAGCAGCTCTTAGCTGCGAGCAAGCTGCGAGTATGGTCATAAAGTGAAAGTACGGTCATAAGTTGAACCACATTGGTCACGGTCAGAACTAGGAGAGGTGGCTAGTGACACAGTTCATAAGAGCCCCTCCGTGGCCCAGAGAGCACGTTAAACAGTCGACAGCAGTCGTTAAGCGATATCAGAGGCATACAGGCGGCATACGACAAACAAGTTGACATCTATAATTTTACGGACCATCTGAAGGTACGTGGTCACCGTCGCCCAAGACATCTCACCACACAATAATGTTATTACAGGGTTTTCGATGCACTAACCTTGAGGACTTTTAGATAGATAGATAAATAGATAGACACACTTTATTGTACACAAATACAGGAAAAGTAAAAACTACAGGAATAGTAGCACGATATGTACAAAGGCGGCCTTAACGCTTAAAGCGATCTCTTCCAGGCAACCTCTGAAGTTAATTGGACATTAAAGGACTTGAGGAGATGGAGTGCCTGATGTGCCGGTAATCACGCTGGCTCTCTCACTCTTCAAACCGGAATTTCGTCATTTGCATATTCAGCAAAAAAAAATTATCACAAATTATATTTTTTTAATTCCTAAATAGAATCCATTTTCGGCTTCCTCATTATACCCAACATTTGCATGTAATATTTATTTGATGCTTTGTTCTGTTGGGCGTATAGGATCCGGACAAATGTCAGCGCTAAAATAAAACCCTAGCGCCGGCCCCGAATACTAAAATAAACATGTCACTCCAAACAAGCGAATACAAGACATAAACCTACGAGTATTTATACAGACTTCATACAGCATGTACGAATAACAAAACCTCAAGTCTTTTTAGAAGGTGGCATGACTCTGTGCAGAGTCAACCTGGGATGGTTGATACCACCACATTTTTGAAATGAAATGAAATGAAATTATTTGCCAGAACATAGTGAAAATTACAGGTGATTTAAAAAGCATAGGTATCATATGTTCCACCGACAACGGTATGCAAATCTTTTCTGCTATTTGTTAGTGTCGTTGAGATACTCTTTTATGGAGTAATAACATTTGTCTAGAAGCCACTTGGATATATTAGTTTTAAATTTGCTAGCAGGACCATTTTTAAGGCCATACAGAGTCATATAATTGCCATGCCGCAAAGCAGCAAAGTTTACATTGCTGTGTTTCGGATTAAAGGGTAAGAGAGCCAGCAAAATTACTAAAGGCACACGAGGCACTCCAGCTGTCCTCAAGGTTAGCAGCGTCTTGAAAAACACTCTAATTTATGTTCTCTTCTCTTTATAAATAATAAAAAAAACTGAACATCACACCATCTGCCAGCCATCCTTGAGGCACAGATAGGCATGCCTCATCCAGACCGCTGCCCTCAAAATGTCGAATTTTTTTTGTACCCAAGTGACGTACCTCACTCAGTGTCATATTACAGCAACGAAAAAGGATAGAGTTATGGGAAAATACGGTTCTGTGCGGGCAAGTGAGGTTCAACCCTTATAAGTAGAAATCGTAGTGTTTAAGATTGCCCAACGTTAAATAATAGCATCTTATCTTATGATGGGGGCCGGGAATAACCCAGAGGCACTTCGACCCTTGAGGGTCTTTTGTGCTTGAGGGTCTTGATAGATACGACTAAGATGTGCCTACCCCATTTACACACTGGTCGTGTGTAAATGGGGTAGGCACATCTTAGTCGTATCTATCAAGTAATTTGTTCAAATGAATAAAAATTACTTTATATGCTCTAATTCAAACAAGCTTTCTTACTTCTTCTAAGTCGTATCCCTCATTGCTGAGGGTCGTGATCATTCTAAGGAAGTAAGTGGTTTGTCATTACCTTCCCCATTTCACACACTGGTTACCTATCTCAGTGTGCAGGTTTCCTCACGATGTTTTCCTTCACCGTTAGAGCAATCGGTAAATGTACGTAAGTCATGGAAAAATACGAAAAAGTCATTGGTACATGGCACTGCACGGTTTCCAACCCGGACCACCCGCATGGGAGTCCGGTGTCCACCGACGCTCTCAGAAATAATAATTAATTAATCAAATACATAATAGTATAGACAAAATAAAGAAAGAACCGAACGCTACAATTAGTTTGGAGCATTTGCACTAACTATATACACTCTTTGGAAAGTTGGATTTAGAAACGTGCTACGAGTCGTAGCAGGAATACTGCTACGTGCTACAGCGTAGAGGACACCTCCGTAGCTCGTAGAACACAATCAAAACTTAAGAACTAAACTTTTCAAAATTGTCAACTTGATTACAAATAAATCTCATAATTAATGGTAGAAAATTATCGTCAAGTAAATTATCGTCAAGTAAATCAAAAGACTAGAATACAACGGTGAAAGATTTATGGACTAGTATATCCACAAGTCCAAAAAATTTTCACCAAAAATTTCATTCGAAACTAATCGAATTGCGACTGAAGTTAACCCGATCAAAAGTCTGAGGTACTTTTCATTATCAGCCTATTAATGTCCCCACTGTTGGGGCACAGGCCTCCCCTTGCACAAGGGGGCCCTCCTCCTCCTCCTCGCGTCGTAATCCTCAATGCTGAGGGTCGTGACCACCTTCTGGCGGATGATCTTCCTCCATTTATTTCTGTCCCCGGAGTTGTGGATGGCGTCGTGAATTGTAGAGTCAAGGGTGGTGCGGATTTGGTCGGACCAGCGCCTCGGACTACGTCCTCGAGGCCTCTTCCCTTTCATTTTTCCGGTCACAATTAGTTTTTCGAGGTTGTCACTGTCTTTCCTGGCAATGTGACTGAAATATTCGAGAATTCTACGAAGGCACTCGGAGGACAGTCGTGAGGTGATTTTAAGTTCACGTAGAATGGACACGTTGGTACGATGTGCTGTCCACGGAATTCGGAGCATTTTTCTCCAGCACCACATCTCGAAGGCATCAATTCTTTTGCGGTCTGCTGTTCTTAGTGTCCAAGTCTCAGCGCCATAAGAGAAAATGGAGAACACCAGTGAACGTACAAGTTTGATCTGCACAAGGGGGATGGGCCGTAATCTACCCATTTTCATTCACCGTTAGAGCAGTCGGTAAATGTACATAAATCTTCGAAAAAAACCGAAAAACTCATACATGGCATGGTTTCGAACCCGGACCTCCCGCATTGGAGTCCGGCGATTTAGCCACTAGGCCACCGACGCTGTGGTTCTTATTGTCATGTAGATAGATAGATAGATAGATAGAAACACGTTATTGTACACAAAATCAGGAAAAGTAAAAACTACAGGAATAGTAGCACGATATGTACAAAGGCGGCCTTATCGCTTAAAGCGATCTCTTCCAGGCAACCTCTGAAGTTAATTGGACATTAAAGATATTAGCGACAGTGTAGTAATTGCGTTATTAATAATAGTTAAAGTAACTTACTGACTTATTCTTTTAATAAATTGCCTTAAGTAAAACCAAACTAAGGTTGTAGCCACCGTGGCTAACAACCCGATTACAATTACCGTGGTTACTACGAACGACCCCAGTGAATACGAATAGTGAAATGCCATCGAGTCGGTAATCACAGCGCGATCTGTTAGCACCGACAAATTAAATGTGTGGTGCCAGGTGGCCTTCTCCATTGTGTACGATTGTGACAGAATACAAAGCCTTCTTGCGTTTAACAAAGAGAAAATATCGCCAAAGAGTCAATTGTCTCCTGATATTGGAGTAAATGTTGCTTTGGTCGACGCGACGTGCTAAATGTGGTGTTGTTTTCCAATGATTCCGATATTGCAAACACAACTCTAAGAATGGGAAAACAAAATGACACGTTTTATGGCAGCAAATTGACTTTTTTTTCTCCCACAGTTAGAAGAACCTTTCATTTTATTTCATTTATTTAAATACTTTACAATTACATACAGCACTGAGGCAATTTGAAATTGTAGTCATAACGTAAATCAATTATCAGTTTTTTGTGTTGTTTTTCTTTTTAAAACGCTGGTTGATTGAGACAAAAACATAGTTCAATCGATTTAATCCGAAATGGAATATCGCATGAGTGCAGTGCTGCTTTCGCGAGCTGCAGTTCGAGTTTTGACCGCCTAATAAATATAGAACCTCTGTTGTCTGTAATGTTGCATTTTGTACGACTGCAGCACTGCAATTTGTGTCGTTGACAATGAAATAACCGTCTCGAAGACGCCAATGTCATATAAAGCTGAGGGGACTCGGTCTTCCAACGTTTGGTAAGTTGCCAAAAAAGACCAATGACTGATCAATTGTATGGTCTTGGTCTATGGTTACAGCAGTGTTGTGTCGGCAGCAATGGAGAATCACTTCAAAAAGCGTAGTGCCGCATTTTGGTCTTCCATCGTAAAGATGGTTGGCTCTCTTTGGTCTGTACTCACAGCAATGCTGCAATATTTGCTACCTATGTCGGTGAAAATAAAAAATCACCTCCATGCTGCAAACTTCAATCGTGGGAGCTCTGGTCATCGTAGATACAGCCGTCTTTCATTGTAAGAATTATGAAATTTTGAACTCACTGCAGTGTCGGCAGCAATGGAGAAGCACCCCCAAGAGCGCAGTGCCGCATTCGGGGGCGCGGGGGAGCGGCTGCGGCCGGCGGCGGAGTGCGGCCGTGCGGCGCGGCGGCGGCAGTCCGCGGCTCGCTGGCGCCGCGCGGACGGCACACCGGCACCATGGCCCGCGCCGCCGCCGCGCTCGCAGCCGCCGCGCTCGCCGCCCTCGCCGCGCTCGTCGGTGAGTTCCAAATTCAAATTTATTTTAATTTCCGAGAGTGAGTTGTGCTGTTTATTTTTTAGATTTTATTTTCGAAAGTATCTGCGCTGTTTCTAGGTTTTTGTGGCAGTGCTTTTATTTTTTGAAAGAAAGATAGGAAACAAAGTTCGTTCTTATTTCCTCTTTATTGTAATTTTCTTGAGTGTCTGTGCAGATACGCGGCATATTGTTTCAGGGATTAGGACGTTTTAGCTGGGTAGTGCTTTAATTCTAATTTTCAAAGAATAACCTCTTATTTTTTCAAGCTTTTAATAAATTTTCTCAAGTGTTTTAATGGGTAGGTAATTCTTGGCGATGTGTGCATAGAAATGGTTCTTATTTGTGCCAGTGTTTTTCTTTTCCTTTGAAAGAAAGAAACGCTGGATAGGATATTGAAAGACACAAAGTTCCTATTTCTTTTTCAAATTGATTTTTTTATTTTCTCGAGTGAATAGTTTAGGTATATAATACTCTGTGCTGTTTTACTTTTTAGGTAGTGTTTGTGTTGCTCTGAGCTTGGCGTTTTGTAAAAAAGATGCCCAGCCTACCTAATTTTTCTAGCTTTAAGAGAAAATACTTAGTTACAAAAATTCTTTGTAAATGTTGTAACAAAATTAGAATAAAATTAAATTCACATACCTGCCTACTTATTCAGTGGTAGACAGAGTCAATTGTAACCTAAACTAACAAGTTAGGAGATATTTAAAATTACACATGCGGCACTCCATCCTGAAGTAATCCTGAAGGCTAGCATCTTTCCTTCCAAGTCGTGTTCCTCATTGCTGAGGGTCGTGATCATTTCTAAGGAATTAATCTCATAGAACGACTCTCGAGGCAGATTTGGTTTGCCATTGCCTTCCCCATTTCACACACTGGTTATCTCAGTGTGCAGGTTTCCTCACGATGTTTTCCTTCACCGTCAGAGCAGTCGGTAAATGTAAGTAACGTAAGTGTTTGAAAAATACGAAAAACTCATTGGTACATGGCACTGCATGGTTTCGAACTCGGACCTCCCGCATGGGAGTCCGACGTCCTAGACACGACGCCACCGACGCTCCAGCAGTCATCATATATTATATTTATATTGTGTTATTATTATTATGTTTTACAACTGTTGTTTATCTCCCATTTCTGGGGTATTCTACCACAATCGCTGGGGTTTTGGCCAAACGAGAGTGGGGACGAAAAAATAAAGAGATATATATGAAAATGATAAATATGTAAGTATTTTATAGTAATTTAAGATTATTATTACGTTTTTTTAAACCTTCTAATAATAATACAATGAGGTGAGATGTCTACGGGCAAAAGCGACCATCACCTGGTGACCAGTTTGTTCGTACGCTCTCCTTATTAAAAAAATAGTTCTAGAAATAGAAAGGTTGTTCCAGACCTTATTCTAACTGGATTGTGGGTAGAGGTTTCTTCCGTCGTCCCCCGAGGAATACCGACCGAGAACGAGAAGAGGCGTCTCAATAATGGATGCATTCGCGAACTTTGATTGTGTGCATTGAGGTGCCAGGTCACGACGCTGCTTCCATACAAATTATTTCTGTTTAAAGAATTTTTTATTTCTCATTAGAACATAGTTCACTTACAGAGAAAATATAAACAATTTGACAACAATATTTCCAGCAAGTCGAAAAACTAAATACAGTTCTTAAAAATCAAATGTAACAGAGCAAAGGATGACATGACATGTATAGGTACCTATACATCTGGCGACATAGCTTAATTTGGCCCTTTTAATAGATCATATCATATGTTATTACTTTCAGAATGTAAAATATGGCCAATTTATAATCCGTCTCATTTTGTGCCATTTTTACATATTTTTTACAGATAATTTTATATATGGTTTATTAATAAAGGTTTTTCTATTTCTATTCTATGACGAAACTATACATTATTATAAAGGTTTTTCTATTCCTATTCTATGACGAAACTATACATTATTATAAAGATTTTTCTATTTCTATTCTATGACGAAACTATACATTATTATAAAGGTTTTTCTATTTCTATTCTATGACGAAACTATACATTATTATAAATATATGTTTTAAGTTCGTTTTTAAAACTATAAGATTCACATTCCTTTTTTGATTCATATTTTATTTTACACATTCGTATTGTACTTGTGGAATATTTTATTACAATATTGTTATTATTAGTTCAGTCAAGCTGTTTACTGTCGCCAATATAAAAATAATAAATTTTAGAAAAGATTCTGATAAATTTCTTTTTCTAAAACTTTCAAGTGCATAAATAAACCTTTTAATAAAATAAATTGTAATTAACATTACAATACTTGTTGTTTTTTAAGGCAAAGGGAACTGAGCCCATACAGCCATGTCTGATGTAAACAACTCTTGCAAGTCTTCATTAAAATGCTGGTGTGACACATTTCAATGCTATCTGGGAGAATCTTCCACGCTTCTGCACCATCTAAACCAAAGAAGAAGGCGTCCCGGACGCAGTATGGCTCTTTAAAATCCAGCCAAGTACGGATCGGGGTGCAGCGTCTTATTTGACTTTACTTCATTGTCCCATACATTAATCACGTTTTGTAGACGTTCTTCGAATAAAAAACACCATTCTTACTTGAAAAGCACTACTGTAAAACAATTTGCAAGACAATGAAAAAAGCTAGTGTGGACGCGACAAAAGCGCGGGAGAAACTCCCATTACAATACTTATTAATCTTATTGTTATATACATAGTATATAACAATCTTATTGTCAATTTCTTCTATATGTTGATCTGATGGTAATAGGCACTTTTTACGGTTACGGTTTAAAACATTTATTAAACTAAAAAAGGTATAATCCACTTTGCTTAGGGAAATACAGGATAAACTTATTGTAATTAACAGTGTGTACGGTAGACATAAGGCTTATAAATTAAATTACTAGTGTATAATATGATCTAATTGAAGAGCTGTAATTTTTCTTAGCTGCAGGTAACTAGAAGACTTTTTTCAACTTTATTTTAATTTTGTCGAGTGATTGTGGAGTTTATAATTTTTATTTTTTTAGGGATGAGCTGTTTTATTGCTAGCCAGTGCATTCTTTTAAGCAAAGAAAAAAATCGTTTTCTTTTTTTTAAACTCAATTAGTGTTATTTTTGGTGTTTTGTGCCAGTGAGGCAGTGACATACTTACCTACTCCGCTGGCGCAGCGACCCGAAGTGGATCTTGTCCTCCGATACCAAAGAGCGCCATCGCTCTCTCTCCTGCACAGTCTGGAGCCAGTCAGGCGCCCGGAGCTCACGCAGATCTCTCTGCACTTCATCGCGCCAACAGGCAGTGACTAATTGTGTAATTTTATCTCTGAAACAAGGAAAACTGCTCTGAAAAGATGGTAACAATCGTAAAGAAAGAATCGCGCCGCCCAATGGGGACTATTTTTTTCTTCATCCAAGGGAAATATTGCATATATTTTTTTACTTTTTTTTAGCAACCCAGAGTAAATTTTGAAAGAGAAAGTTTATTTCGTTGTCTCACTCTTGCGCCAATATTTAGCGCCGGGTTCGTGACACTTTCATTTAGTTTTAACTTTAGGTTTGGCGGTCACCTCAGAATCGACGCCAATGATGTCGGGTTAGAATTAAACGTTCGTTCGTGCAAGACGACTTTAGTCTAAACTTGGTTTGGGGATGGGTCACGCATCACCCCATAGGACAAAAGACGTTACCTACATAAAGTTGACAGATGGGGGGTAGTTAACCGCAAAACTGCTTGCCAAGCTACCCTATTTATCAAAAGTTGTGCGTGGCGAGAATATTCGTACACATGTTTACATCTAGAATACTTTACATTATGTCATGACTTTAATTTATTTTCTGTTTTAGAATGAATGTACGTTTATTTTCAGGCAACAAGGCCCTTATATATATACAAGGCCCTTACGTACATAATATAAAATAAAAATAGAAACTAATCTATTGTTTGACCCTTCTTTGCGCTGACGCGGTGTCTGTATCTCGTAGCCTTCCTCTAAAGCGACGAAATACGACACCTTTCGGCCAGAAGTCCTCCTTCGTGAACACCTCCAGCTTTTCGGTCGAAACACGTGCCACGAAGGTCTTGAAATGCACGTAGTGCCGCGATTCCAGCGGGTCAACCCTCATCTGTATATAATAGTCCTAGCTTTTATTAGAGCCACATGCGCGAAGGTCGAATCAAGAGTTAACCCGAGAATTCAGTATGCGAAGAAAAATTTAACTAAGCTATTTCCTAAATCATTTCGAGATATTTCATTTGGAATCATTATTTTTCTATTTATATCTCTTCAAGCTTTGGGATGACGTTCATTTTAGCGACAAACTTAAAAAAGCCATTGATTTTAATTTGACCTCGAAAAGTAGACTATTTTTTGTATTTAGTGCGGGTATTTTCGTTGCTTTTACAAAGCAACAGCTAAAAAATGCCTAATTGTCATTGTCAATGTCAACAGATTGTTTGTTGTTTTTTTTAAGGCAAATGGAACTGAGCCCATACAGCCATGTCTGATGTAAACAACTCTTGCAAGTCTTCATTAAAATGCTGGTGTGACACATTTCAATGCTATCTGGGAGAATCTTCCACGCTTCTGCACCAACTGAACCAAAGAAGAAGGCGTCCCGGACGCAGTGTGGCTGTTTAAAATCCAGCTAAGTACGGATCGGGGTGCAGCGTCTTATTTGATTTTACTTCATTGTCCCATACATTAATCACATTTTGTAGACGTTCTTCGAATAAAAAACACCATTCTTACTTGAAAAGCACTACTGTAAAACAATTTGCAAGACAATGAAAAAAAGCTGGTGTGGACGCGACAAAAGCGCGGGAGAAACTCCTAATTGTCATTGTCAATGTCAACAGAACAAACTTCACAATTCAGTGTGACCCATACTTATTAGAGTTCTACTTTTTCAGTAGATCACACTGATTTGTAACTAACCTCTTCTGTTGAGATTCTGTACGCAGCAAAGGCATTGACTCTATTCTGCCTACTTTTGCTTAAAATTTTGTAAAATTAATAATATAACGGCCATTGCTCAGAATACAAAAATATTGAAATCAGTTGTTTATCAAAGATAGAAAATAAAATATAAAAAAATACTCCAGAAAAACTTTACATACCGAATTAGTGCTTACCCGGGTTAAATAACAAAAACGTCTAGCACCAACGCAAATTCTAAAAAAATATGTGTGAAAATCATAGAAAATTCCCACACTCTCTGTCACATAAATGTTGAATTCTTTTTTTTTTATATGTCTCTTTTATATTCGTAATATTGTTTTCTTTATTTATTTTACAACCGGCCTGTATCTGTAATCTTCTCTTTTATATATTTTTATCATATAAGTGAGCAATAATTACTTCTTTTTAAGTACTATATTTATACTGTTATTTATAAGTGGAAATTTATTATTAGCATATTTTTATCTATGTATTCTAAGTCTATTGTTGTTATGTATTTGTCTGTTAATTTCCCTAATAGAAAATAAAAAAAAAATAAAAAAAAAAAAATTCGCGAGTGAACCCAACAGCGGGCGTTACAGTAGTGATAACGGCAAAACTTATTCGGAATTCCAAAAAGAAATTGATAATCTTGAAATTCATATAAAAAACTATCGTTATTTGAAAAAAAAATCGTTCTTCACTTTATGGGTGTACCATGTATTATTGTTTTCATTATGATTTTTCACTTGTCAGTACGTATTATCACTTCTCAGAACTTTCCGACTAGTTATATACGGGACGAGCGCTACGCCGTAGAGGTTTCGTAGCAAATGTGTAAAGGCAAACAATGCAAATTAATGGAGGCGATAGTTTTTTTGAGCCCTGACAGACTCCTGGTCTGGCTGGGTACCATTTTAGCCAAAAAAGTGTAGGTATGACATAAATAAACATGTTGGCGGAATTTGAACTTGTAGTAAAATAATTTACGAACGACTGTAAGATAAAATCTATACGATTAATTAATGTTAGCAGAAATAGAGTAACACAATACTATAACATACATACATACATGCCTTCACGGTATGTTCCTTACGGGGTAGGCAGAGAGAACGGAGCGCCACGAATGTCTTACAAAACAATAACATTAATGTTAATGCCTATTTCTACTTTATACATATTCGGGCACCTATAATTTTTCGTCGGGAAATAACCTCTTCTGGAAACGACCATTTCTGAAAATCACCACTTCTGAAAACGACCATTTCTGAACATGACCATTTTTAAAATTATCACTTTAAAAAAGATCACTCCTGGAATAACCACTTCTTAATCTTTATATTTTGTTTATTTACCGCTCTTCACCGTAAAAATAAAAATACACTTAGAGAGTTCGGTGAATTTACCTACCAAATAGAATAGAAATATAAAAACGTTTATTTGTACGCAGCTCACATGCAATTCCACTTATGGTAAGTATTATACAATATATATTCTTAAACAACTAAATTAATAAACGGACGGCGTACATGCTGCAGCACCAAATAGCCTCAGCTCAGCACAATACCATACTCTAGAGTAGTCTAGAGCATGGCGCTGATAATTCCGCCGATCGCTAAATGGCTAGTAGGTAAGCAACTCTCATACTAACTAGAATAATTTAATTTAGTAGGTATACTTTCCTTGTAATATTGGATTACACTAAACGTAGCTGGCCTTGCTAACTTTTATAGCCGGCTTCGAACGGAGTTGAGTCGCCCCCTGGGATAGTGTAACTAGGTACAGAAGGGACACTTTTATCTTCTTTTAGTTACGAGCGAACGGGCCACCAGATGGTAAGTGATCACTAGTGATCGGATATTCGGGCGTATATTTACAAAATCAGCTAATATGGAATGAATTTTTGTATCGAAAATATACCGCGATTCCGGGGTCGACACATTTAGTATTCTAAGAATAAAGTTAAATTAAATTGGTAAGAGGATTGAGATCGGAATCGGGACCGGGATTGGGAACGGGGTCGAGATTGGGATGGGTAACGGGACCGGGGCCGGGATTGGGTTCGGGACTGGGACCGGGATCAGGACCGAGATTGGGATCGGGACCGGGGTTAGAATCGGTAAGAAGATCGGGACCGGGATCGGTAAGGGGATCGATGCGCTCCTTACCTATAGAGTGACTTATAGAGTGCCTCATGTGCCGGTAATTATGCTGGTTCTCTTACCTTCAAACCGAATTGCGTTGCTGCTTTGTGGTAGAAATAGGTGACAGCACAGGCTGACTCTGCAGACAGATTTATACATGTAGGTAATCTTAACCTATCTTACCTTATGTTACCTAGGTATGTAAAAAGAAGTTTTAGTATTTGTATAGTGCGAGCAAAGAACAAGACACAAATAAACAGGTAATAACATGTGTACCAAATTCGGGACACGTCCAACGCTGCCCGCTGTTTCAAGTGTCCTCCGGGACAGTGGGACTTCAGTCACGCGTGACCGGGATCCAGATTTGATTGTTTTCGAGTGCCGGAACACGACGATGTTTCAGATCATTCGCTTAAATTAATTTAATTTAATCCATACTCATTATGTTTTATTTTTTATTTCATCGTAACTTTAAAAATAGATTACCGGTGATTACCAATCAGTTACCGGAAATCGCGGCCACGTGGTACCTAGATAATACTCATCACAATCATAAATCTTATGCATACCGAATGGGATGTACAGAACCGTAATCAGAAATTGATTTGGAACCCCCTTCCCCTATAACGGGTTTTTGTGAATGCGGAGGTAGATTTCAAATGTTCAATAGTAGCTAAAAATTAAGAATTTCGATGTTGCATTAGAACTCTCTAATCCCTATGGCTCCATACCGTAGGATGAAGGCTCTCTTATCATCCATTTGGAACACCCCATTGCCGACACCATGAACCTAAATAGGCATGTTATAGTGCTTTGTTACCTGTTCTGTGTACCGGTATTGTACACAAGACAATAAGACGGTAATACCGGTATTGTGTGGTATGAATCGTACGTTATAAAGGACATATTATATAGGACATATTATAAAGGACATAATTGGACTGTTCGCACCAACAACGGTGTACGCACTCCGCTCCGGAGGCTTGTGGATTCATACAACACTTATTTTGAAAATGTTGATATCTTTGCACTGTCCGCAAATAGATTTCGTAAGTTTATTCTCAATGTTGTTTCCTATATACGCTAACTCTCTATTTTATTTATAAACGTAACTTTATCTAACTTACCTTATCATCGTCTGTTGGCAAGGTTTATAAATTGAATTTACTATTTTTTTGTAAACTGTGGATTATGTAGTGGGTTAAGCATTTGTCGAGTTCTGGAGTGGAGACCGCGTTTAGGCAAACGTAGTGTGTGACCCTGCTAGATGGAGCGACGATCTGCGCAAGGTGGCTGGCAGCGACTGGATGAGAAGAACCGAAGATCGGGCTCAATGACGCGCCCTGGGAGAGGCCTATGTCCAGCAGTGGACTAGAGTGGGCTGCTGATGATTATGCCTTATTGCCTGATGATATTACCTTACACTTGTGTTAGTTACTATGCTTATGTAATCTTTAATGTATAACTGTTTGTGATCCCTAATAAACAAAAAAAAATATATGTTTGTTAATAAAATAAATATTGCATGCCTTAACAAGTTAGATTATAGCGGATCAAATTATTAATCATAAGAAGCATGTAACCTGTAATCAGCAATAAAACATTTGAACTTTGAACTTTGAACTACCCAACTATACAACCTTACCTAATTTCAGTGCTTATCTACCTAGGTGTACTAATTTATTGACTTTCAATGAATGAATAATGTTGCATGTTTGAAATGAAGGACGTACGGACTAACTGACAACAGATTTCTGCAGTAATGTTACAGGTCGTTTATTATTTACAATGATTGGCTAAACCTTGATGTTAGCTTTAACTAATTCCTTTTTACCAGATTCAGTCAAATAATTCTACCACCAAAGGCTTAATTAATTATTAAGTTTAATTAAGCCTTTGGCCTTTAACGAAGCCTTTGGCCTTTTGGAACAAAAGACTTTATTATTAACTTCATGTCTGTTAAATCTATAACATTCAATGGTCACACTTAGATTCCATGTCTCATGGATCCGTAGTCAACTAATAACGAATACAAATACCATGGGTTATGGACAGTAGGGTTTTGGAAATGTTCTCCGACCTTGGGCACACTGGAGACTAACTGATGAACTAAACTACAAGAATGGCTCAATAGGGCTTGAACCCAGAGCGGTAAAAATAAATACTTTTTTGAAAAACTGTGTTTTGTGGGTGCCTAACGTAGCCTATAATAATGTCTTCGTATTGGAAATTCAAAGCTAACCGCTTCAGAACCTCTATTTTCATGAAAGAAAGAAAGAAATACATTTATTTAACATTGCATACATTATTAAACTTAAAAAATATTTGAAATTAAAAAAACAATGCAGCATTAAAAGGGCACGTGCTCAGCATGTGCTGCGGTCCGACCGGTACGGCAGAACCACAGCGCTGGTTTTCAGCTGTGCCAGGGCGAAGGTATCGCGGGCGAAACGGCAGTCAGGGACGAAAACAAAAATATATGAAATACTTAAAATCCAGATCTAAACCACGAGAAACATCGATTCATTACAGAAATAATTACCAACTGTGTAATTTTCGTGTAAAAGCTTTCGAGCCACATCCATCATCTTCATTATTTGTATAATTCTCGCTCTGCGCCATAAAAACAAAAATACACTTAGAGAAGACCGAGTTCAAGTGAATTTACCTACCAATGTCTTAGAGCGAATTTTCTATAGTCTGACCCCCGAGCCTATCCTTCTTAATACACCCCTGGGGAATTATTAATTACCGATACAGCCGTGTAATTTTTTGACAATGCTTTTTTAGTCCATAGGAGGTCTTATAGCTAAAAGTGTCCTCTTCCAGAACACATCTGTACACATCACATCTTTTCCAAATATAGTATAGTATACTATACCTAGATATACAGGCTGGAAACTTTCTGCGGGGCATCCAGGGCAGCTACCAGATCCGTTGGAGCTACGAAAAATGGTCTTAGGATACCTTTTTGAGAGGAGAGTTTAGGAGAGCTTTTTGCTATTTCTGAGATTTCTAGTACTCGAACTTCGGTTGACCCCATAGAGTTTATTGTTCCTGACAGTATATAGAATCGATTGGCATCAAAAAAATTGTGATAAATTGCATTTTTCTCGCTAACTGTACCTTTTTGAAAAATCTGTGAATGCAGTTTTAAATAGCTCCAAAGGTTAGGGAAGGTCTTCTAAGACAATTTTCTCGTAGCTCCAACGGATCTGGTAGCTGCCCTGGGTGCCCCGCCGAAACTTTCCACCCTGTATAGATAATTTTTCCAAAGTCCAAAAGTTCTTTGTTCATAATACTAAAACTTTCTAGTCAAAATTTTGCTGTTAATAATATATTTCAAATCTACCCGCATTCCTTTGGTAGGTGTGCACAGCAATTTGTCAACTTTACAAGAATTTCATGATTAAAATTCTTGTTCAACATCTTAACTTCCTCCCCTCAGTAACGGCAAGCGCACCCTTCTGTCTGTTATCCCCTTAATCCCTCCCTCCCTAGCCTTGTCAGTTAAGCGGTTTTCACCTGTCAGTTTTCAGCCTAGGAAATTCTATTATACGGTATCGGGAGGTCTAAGGATTTAGACTAGGTTTTAGATGATTTATTTTCTGTAAGTTGGTAACAGAAAATATTTTTTTGCTAAAGTAGTTTACTCAAATACCAGTTGACAAATCTAAATTATTATATTTATTTATTTATTTTTTATTTATTTATTAGGTAAACACAACAGATTATGACCAGAGAAATTAAAGAAAAATCAATATAAAGTTATGAGCTAGGTCGTAACCCTTAACGTGTAAACACAGCATGGTTAGGAAGTAGAAAATTGATTGTTGTACAAAATTGAGTTGGGAAAGCAAAAAATACTAGTGAATGTAATGATTAAAAAATACCTATTGAAAAATAAAAATAATAAAGTAAAGATTATAAAGTAGGTGCGTGGATAGCTCACTTGAGGACATCCTCAACCCGTCTTTTATAAACTAATGTCCTAGGATCGAATAAGTCTAACGATGGCTTATTGTTGCTGTTCGAAGAGATTTCGTTAAACAATCTACACATTCGCACAATCGGGTTATAGAACGATGTGTTGTTCTTAAAAACAATATTACTTGACTTTAAATGAAAAAGTGTTATTTCCCTTTTCATTTTATAACTAAAACTAAACAAAGAACTAAACTTTGACTAAACTAATTAATAAACGATTAAAAGATAAAAAGAAAAAAGTAAGTAAATCCGATCTCGTTATGTGCTGGCAGGTTGCATTAAAACGGTTTTCTCGCCAATTTTATCGTCGAGGAAAACAAATTAATTCCCGCCGAGAGTTTTCCCGCGCTGTCATCGCGCGCGAGTGAAGCTGACGTCGCCATACCGTCTTAACATTTCCTTATAAATGGACCCAAGGAACAGAGCCCCTTGGTTCACTGGAATAATAGTCATGGGCGCAGGGAAGATGATAATAAAACTGGCACGATTTAAAATACATATTTAAAATGTAATAATCCATTAATAAACATTGTCGTACATAATTTATAATGTGGGGAACATAACTCAATTTTTTTATCTTTAGTTTTTATTGTTTTCTTCTTCTTAGCCTTAGTTTAGTTTTAACTTTAGTATTATTATAGATTTATCATTGTAGAAACCTAGATATATAAATGTATAATAACATAACAGATAATTATCTTTAGACAATCCTAAAAAGCTAAAACATTGGCACGATTTATCATTATTATGTTATCATCAGAAGGAAGCTAAAGCCAGCTGCATATAACTACATATTGTCATTCATTTTAATATAAAATTACATAGAGATTTGACCACATAATCGTGTTGTGTAGTAATTCCGCGACCAGCGCTCCATCTAGCACATTAGGCCAGACCTGACAACCAGCGTGTCGCTGAGGTCTCGACCATTTCATTGGACACATAGGGCAATACATGTTATAGATAATTTTGTTTATAGGTTAAGAACTAGATAAAATAACAGTGTTGTACCTTTTTACTTTAATGTGTGAATGAATAACTACTCTTTAATTTTATTTATATATATTATTTAATGATTTAATTTATGTATAGGTACAAAAATACAGGTTCCTTTGTTAATATTTTTTTTAATTTAAATACCTACCTTTTTCCGAAAAGTAAATTAATTTTGTATTTTTTCTTATAACACAGAATATGGGTTATGTGGTGCGTTCATGCTGTTATGGCGTGTTCGTCCATTTTATTGTTTAAAAACGGTATAAAGTGGTTATTTTTTTCGTAAAACTAGTGTATTTTACCTAAAAATCGTCCGTGTTAAGTGAACGTTATATAAGACAGTGAAATGGGAGTGAAATACTACAGATGGTATGGATCCGGCAACCTACCCTCCAAATACAATTACGTTAGACTTATTTTCAACAATCTAACACGATCATCGGCCAAATTGCAGAGTAAATCACTAGCAGGGGCCATTCATTAAAGAAAAAAAACACAGAATATAAAACACCCTAGCTAGGCGAATGTCTTTTACATCGCTGACAATATTTTCAAGATACCTGTCACTCGTGACCTTGTTTTGGTTGTAGGTAGAAAGACCAAAAATCTAACTTCTGGGGCCACCAGATAACTTCAGACGGCCCTGGACGTCACGACCTAGTGTTACTAGACTTGGGATTTAATTTACTTGAAATATGAAGATAAATTGCATCCGGTTAGGGTCACCCCACTTGGTTGGATGTAGGTATATTCTAGCCGTCAGGTTGACAATTTTCTATAACGTCTGGAATTTCGTGGGAAATTTAGATAGGAGCATCTGTGGCGTAGTGGCTAGGACACTGGACTCTCATGAGATCCAAGTTTTACTCCAGGCAGTCATGATCATGACAATGTACCAATGAAGTAACTACCAATGAGTTATCGATTTTTTTTCGAAGACTTACGTATATTTACCGGCTGCTCTAACAGATGTTAACGGTGAAGGAAAACATCGCGAGGAAACCTGTGCATTGAGATATACTGTGAAATGGGGAAGGCAATAGAAAACCACCCCATTAAATCTGCCAAGGAAGTCGTTCTATGTGGTTAATTCCATAGAATTTTCACGACATCCATACTCTTAGATCACGACCTTCAACACTGAGGAATGAACCTGTTAAATCATTTTCAAAATCTAATGCTTGCTTGCTTATCGTATGGTTAGTGGCCTGTTTGTCAGAGTTGTTCAGGCCGCCCGTAGGCCTCTGACATAGCTTAACGACTGCTGTCGAACGACAACAACCGGGACCGACTGCTTAACGTGCTCTCCGAGGCACGGAGGAGCTCAGATGAAATATGCCACTAGCGGTCACCCATCCAGGTACTGACTGCGCCAACGTTGCTTAACCTGCACGATCACTTTCGGACCTTGCTCGCAACTAGGCTACGAGCTCCTCAAAATCTAATTATACCTACAATATTCTAGTTACAATGTAAATTACACGCCATTATTATAAGTTCATAAATCATAATGATTCATTTCTACTTGCTTAGCATGACACAATAATCTGTTCGCTGCCAAAACTCAGCTTTTACCCCTTTAGCCATTCTTGTCAGGTGATATTGTCTTCCATGGTGAATGAACCCCTTTATTACAACAAGCATGGCTTTTAATCACCTTTCTATAGGTATGGTAACCATGGCGAATGGTATATTTAAGAAAAACCATAGCGTAGGTAGGTACTGCACTTTTTTTATTGTATAATTACAGCAGACGAGTAAACACCAGAATACAGCAAGTACACAATACAAAAGATACAAGGGTATAACACATTCAGCACAAAAGATCCGGTGCGGTACAGTGCCAAAAAGGGTACACCAGCTCAGCATAATGCTGAGGCAAGCCACAGCGCTGATTTTCGGCTGGCCCCTCAGTGATTGCACGGACGAAGAAAGCAACAGTGTGTGCGTGTTGTGTTGTATGAATGAGGATATTAGTGTGTATGTGAGGTACTGAGTGTGTGGGAGGGTGTTGGCATGGTGCGGGTGTATTTACATGGTATTATGTGTGTGGATGGTAGTTTATTAGAGGATTTTCGATACCCAACTCACCTTGAGAACTTCACATCCATTACGCCGGCTCTCTTATACCCAAAACACAGCAATACAAGTATTGTAGCTTTGCTGCAGAAATAGACTCTGCACAGCGCCATAATACCTTCAATATGATATAGTTTTAAAACTTCAATTATACGGTATGACAGAATAATGAGATGAAAGCTCTTGGGAAATCAGAAAGCAGTTGCAACGCTTAACTTCGGAAGTGTGCTTTTGAAGTTACTAAGAAAAATAAGCATTTCCATTCCTTTTTCTTTTCCATGGAAAGCTCAATTGATTTAAGAGGTACAAGGGAATGTGAGCTTTTTGTCTGTAAATTGTTAACTTGAACCACGTCGAAAATATGAAAGTCAGAGATAACCAAAGTCCATTTTTTTAATTAACTGGAGCTACCCGTCATACTGACGGCACTTGAAATGTGATTTATTTATATGAAATACATATTTTTATACAAAAAGTAATCAGATTTCGGTATTAAAATGCAAAACTATAAATTATTTTGATAAATATTTCCTCGAAATCATCTTCAAATTTGACAGTTATTTGTGTCGGGTATCTCCAGATAATTAACAAATAGACTTTAGTTAGATAAATTCTTTTTTTTTAGAAATTAGTAATTATGAGCGTCGGTGGGGTCGTTGCTAGGTCGTCGGACTCCCATGTGGTCGGTCCGGGTTCGAATCCAAGCAATGCACATGGCATCATTATGATATTTATTTGTAATCAAGTTGACAGTTTTGGGAAGTTTAGTTGTTAAGTTTTGATTGTGTTCTACGAGCTACGGAGGTGTCCTCTACGCTGTAGCACGTAGCAGTATTCCTGCTACGACTCGTAGCACGTTTCTAAATCCAACTTTCCAAAGAGTGTATGTAGTTAGTGCAAATGCTCCAAACTAATTGTAGCGTTCGGTTCTTTCTTTATTTTGTCTATGCTATTATTTATTTAATTAATTAATTATTATTTTTGAGAGCGTCGGTAGACACCGGACTCCCATGCTGGAGGTCCGGGTTCGAAACCGTGCAGTGTCATGTACCAATGAGTTGTTCGGTTTTTTCGAAAGACTTACGTACATTTACCGACTGCTCTGACGGTGAAGGAAAACCTGCACATTGAGATAACTCGTGTGTGAAATGGGAAAGGCAATGGCAAACCACCCTATTTAATCTGCCACGAGAGTCGTTCTGTGATTATTTCCTTAGAATCATCACGACCCTCAGCAATGAGGAATACGACTTAGAATAAGAAGTAACCCTAAGTTACCCTTTCACCTAATTAAAAAAAAAACTCTGAAATCGAATCAGTTCTACGAGTAGATATATATTTTGTTTTAACGGTATCGTTTAAAAAAAAAACCAAGTTGTTGCTCAATCGTAATTTTACCCACCTATAGAGAAGCTCGTAGCCTAGTTGCGGACACGGTCCGAAAGTGATCGTGCAGGTTAAACGACGTTGGCGCGGTCGGTACCTGGATGGGTGACCGCTAGTGGCATATTTCACCTGAGCTCCTCCGTGGAGAGCACGTTAAGCAGTCGGTCTCGGTTGTTGTCGTATGACAGCAGTCGTTAAGCCATGTCAGATGCCTACGGGCGGCTTGAACAACTCTGACAAATAGGTTGGCCACTAACCATACGATAAGCAAGCAACCTACGTACAAAGGCAATCTTACCACATTTGGGATATTGTATTAGAGCCTAACTGTTGTATAGTTTTTTTTTTCAAATTACGTAAAAATCTCATAAGAAAGTTGAAGCAACTGAATTGATCAACTTGATTGTGAAAGAAACATCATGTGGAAACTTATTGGGATTCTTATCTTAGGCAAAAAAAAGTTTGACATCTAGGGTCGAGGAGGAACCGATTTACTTACTTACAACATAAGATGGGTAACTTCTAAAGTGGGTAATAGAAACTTTAATCAGCCCCTAATGTGCACAAGTCACCCCGGTACCCGGGAAGGGCTAGTTACATTAGCAATGCAAATAAGGTCGGATTACTTAATTGTCTTTTAAGCTTTCCTGGTGAGATTACTTTAGGTCCTGGGTGAAATCTTGTGAAGGATTTGCAAGTTTAATTCTTTCCAGGTTGTCCGTTTCTCTGTTATGCGCTCTAAAGCTCGTAAACGGAACGAGATACGGTTTCATAATCATGTATATTTCGTTGATCCAAATCCGAATATCGACTTTAAAATTAAAGTAAATTAAAAAAAAATTGTTTTAAATTTTTAGAACTAAGTATATTTTTAGTGTGGGTCTTAAACTAGTAAAGAGGATCGAAAATTTTTTTTTGGATCCTATTGTGTTGGGTATTGTTATTTAGAGATTTATAGAGTAGAGTACAAATTAAGGAATTTATTGAAAAAGTGGACAGTACAGTTATTCTACGTGAGCTATAGATTTTTTTGGATCGATTATACATTTTTAAACGATGGACAATTTAAAAAAAATGTTTTACTGTCCACCGAACAGGGAACAGTGACAGAACTTTTTAAAACAAGGAATTGGACATTCAAGGAAATTAATTTTATTTATGTATTAGGTAAACACAACAGATTACAACCAGAAAAATTACAGAAAAATCAATATTAAAATTATGAGCTAGGTCGTAACCCTTAACGTGTAAACAGCATGGTTAGGAAGTAGAAAATTGATTGTTGTACAAAATTGAGTATTAATTAATAAATTAAGTAATTAGACATTCAGGTAATTGGACATTCAGGAAATAGATTTCACTGACTAGACATTCGGGGAATTGGACGTAATGCACAAGATCCGATCATACTGACTGAATAATAGTTGGGGTTTTTTCACAAAATATTTTGCCCACAACTTACAACTTACTTACTTACATTCATACAACACAACACGCACACACAGTTGCTTCTTCGTCCATGCAGTCACTGAGGGGCCAGCTGAAAATCAGCGCTGTAGCTTGCCTCAGCATTATGCTGAGCTGGTGTACGCTTTTTGGCACTGTAGCACACCAGATGTTCTGTGCTGCATGTATTAAACTTTGTATACTAATACTTCTGTATTGTGTACTGTATTCTGGTGTTTATAGCGCTAAATAAACGTTTTCAATTTCAATTTTTTACAAGTAGATCTTATGCATACCTACATAGCACGGATCCCGGATAGAGAGAACGAGGCCCGACACGCACTTGGTCGGTTTTTAGTATTCTTCTCTTCTTAAACACGGCCAAGAGAACATTTTTAGAAGCACGTCGCGTCGGTTCGGTACTTACATAGCCCATTCTGCCTCTCCGGCCTGCCTATTGGGCGATAATATCCGACTCTCCGCACGTTACGAGATGGTTTACGGCGCCGTATCCCGTAATTAGCTCCCTAGAGGACTGTCCACATAAGTTGCCGCTATATGTTGCCGAGGTAGACCACTTTAGCCTGCTCCTCGATCACGATCCATTTGAAACTGCATCTCTATTTACCGATCGCACACTACATTACAATATGTATCTTATCTTATGATAGGGGGCTGGGAATAATCCCAGCGGCACTTCTGTGAAGATCTTTTTTGCCTACCTCATTTCACACACTGGTCATCTCAGTGTGCAGGTTTCCTCACGATGTTTTCCTTCACCGTTAAAGCAGTCGGTAAATGTACGAAAAATACGAAAAACACATTGGTACATGGCACTGCAATATGTAAGTAAGTAATATGTTTATTTCACACACAGCAGTGACCGAAACAGTTATAATTAGGACAAAATAATTATGTATGCAATATGTTATAAATATATGTAACAAAAACCCCCTTGTAAGCCGAAAGGGGGATGTTCAGTATCCATAACTGAACAACTTTCACCAAGGCTGAAAACGCGAAAAAAATCAGCTGTTTTATACAAAAGCTCAATACCTTCCTACAAGACCGAAATGTTTGAAACAGCTGATTTTTTTTGCGATTTCAGAGTTGACTCGATAGTGAAAGTTGTACAGATATGGATCACGAACCTGTTACGAGTACATCTCGCACAGTACATATGTTTTAGTCATCTTTAACTTTGGAAAGAATAATTCAGATACATGACTGTAGGTATATTTCATTATAAGGCGAATATCACATTACATCGCTCACCGCGGAGATTCACCTAATAAGTTAATAATAATAAATGATAATAAAAAAATGCCGAGCAGTGGGACAGTCTATAGGCTATTTAAAAAAATTAAATAATAATTTTCTACTTCCTAACCATGCTGTGTTTACACATTAAGGGTTCCGACCTAGCTCATAACTTTATATTGATTTTTTCTGTAATTGTCTCTGGTTGTAATCTGTTGTGTTTACCTAATAAATAAATAATACCTATGTATACCTATGTCCAATGAATTTTAAACATAATGTATAATAAACACAAATTGCATTAGGGCGGAAATATGTTGTAGGTTAGGTATGTTATCAATCCGGAACAAATCGTTGTTTCCATGAAATTATTACAAGCAACTCTCAGCAATGAGTTATACGAAGAAGAAACACTATACCTATAGGCACTTATTTCGTTATCATAGCCAAGTCGATAGTAGATAGCCACAGGTGTACTTCTAGACCTCCAGGTGGCCGACTCCCATCCACATTAATGATGGGGTCGACTAACCACGATAGTCTGACAGTCATCTATAAATTATTCCGTTTATTGTCAAGTTAGACTGGTATACCTATTCTTCATGTAGTGACTATCACATGTATAAGATATACACTAAAATTAGACTTGAATTCATTATCAATTAACTCTTAAAATAAATGTCGTGTAAATTAGAATGTTGTATTGGCAACACCGCTCAATCTGCACTCGAACCCAGAGCCGTAGAAATAAGATATTTAAAAAGCTAAGTTGGACAGCTGTCAAAACTGTGAGAACGTTTTGGCGGGATATGTTTGGTTAAGTTGAAAAACGGGATTATGTTGTTGCATTCTAGCTGTCATGGCGTGTTCGTCCTATTTTATTGTTTAAAAACGTTTTACAGTGGTTATATTTTCGTAAAACTAGTGTATTTTACTTAAAAATCGACCGTGTTAAGTAAACGTCATATAAGACAGAGAAATACTACAGATGATTGGTATGGATCCGACAACCTAACCTCCAATTGCACTTGGAATCCAAGACACTAGGCATTCCTAGTGCACACGACTCTCCCATAATCTCAACGTTGGTAAACTGATTTTTTTTCAAAACAGACGATATAACATTCGAGTTATTTTCAAGATTCTAACACGGTCATTGGCCAAATTGCAGTATAAATCACTATCAGGGGCCATTCATTAAAGAAAAAAAAGAAAAGTGGAAAACCTACTTTCCTAATTATATTCAGAAACTGTAAATTAAGAAAGGTTTATTAGTGTTAAGCAAAAAATTATAGCTTACCGTGTAATGTGGTTTTTATTTAGAGATCTAATTTATTAATTTACGATATTTCATGGTATCAAGTGTAAAAATATTATCTAAGGGCATACAACAATACGTGCTTATAATAGTAATAGCGCTACAAACGAAAAATCAGGAAAATTTGGCACTTGACAATACAAGCATAACACTATGCATAGTTCTTGTCACACCAAAATAAATAATAGATTTGACCCGAAAAGAAACAGTGACATTTTCATCCCATTTCCATATTTTTTTAAGATTGACGCTGAACGATGTCATCGAATCAAAGAGTAGTAGAAGTACTTATATATTGGAATCGAACGTCCTCAGACTGACTCTTTACAGAGTCATTATCATTAGCTTCTAAATATTTATTCTAGTTAAGTTAAAAGATTAGGTACCTACCTATATACGGCAAGGACCGGAACAACAAAAATATTTTGGGTTCATCTAATTACCTCTTACAAACCAGCAACCTAGCAGTAACCATAAGAAATACTGTGAAAAGAGTGTCAGTGTCAAACTACGTCAAAAAACGGTATTAAAATATGACGTATGCCATAGAGCGGCCTTGACCCAATCTTGAGAAGTTTCGGTCAGGTCGTGGCCTATTTCAGGAATATTTACATAAATACTGCATATTATTCCAATTGGATCTGTTACTAAGTCTTTCCATATTCAATGTCACGACGTCCACATTTACACATTGGTTAGACATGGAATTCTTACCACGGTTTGGGGTCGTTTTAAACTCTGCTCTTCATGTAGATTGTCTGCCCGCGACCATGGCGCATGCAAATGCGTCGAAATATCGGGATCTCAAGCCCGTGGTAAGAATCCGTGTCTAACTCACTTCTAACTCTATAGTATTGACAGTATCTATTCAAATCAAATCAAATAGTTTATTTGTTGAAACCGTGCAGTGCCATGTACCAATGAGTTTTTCGTATTATTCAAAGACTTACGTACATTTATGAAAACATCGTGAGAAACCTGCACACTGAGTTGACCAGTGTGTAAAATGGGGTAGGCACAAAAGATCCTCAAGCGTCGAAGTGCCGCTGGAGTTATTCCCGGCCCCCTATCATAAGATAAGATAAGATACCATAGCTTTAACCATCTCCAGCCTACCTGTATACACTTTACAGGTACCCCATAAAGTTTGCCCGTCTTATGCGAAATATTTTAAAGTGCCTATAACATAATATTGCGCCATCATCCTTAGCTTTAGCCGGGCGACTAAACACCCCGCCATTATATATAATAGCCTATTAATATTTATTATACTAGCTTAGCTTTTAAAGGCTTGCTTAGCCTTAGTTTTTAATTACTGAACCTAAACGTTTAGTTAGCCTACCTATGAAGTTCGCTATCAATTTCATATTCTTGGCAAAGTCTAATCAGATAATAATTGGATGTGGTATTTATTCTGAGACTGTTGTCTTCTAAAAGCGTTGGTCCCTCCTTTTGAGGTATCTATAAATAATTTGCCTCTATTTCTATCATTGCTTGCTTGCTTATCCTATGGTTAGTGGCCAACCTATTTGTCAGAGTTGTTCAGGCCGCCCGTAGGTATCTGACATGGCTTAACGACTGCTGTCGAACGACAACAACCGGGACCGACTGCTTAACGTGCTCTCCGGGCACGGAGCTAAGATAAAATATGCCACTAGCGGTCACCCATCCAGGTACCGACCGCGCCAACGTCGCTTAACCTGCACGATCACTTTCGAACCGTGCCCGCAACTAGGCTACGAGCTCCCTTTCTATCATTTATAGTGGATATATGGTTTTTATGGGAATGAAATATGAAGGCAGTAGGCACACTTCAGATAGTAACGCGAGCAACCCGTTCGAAACAAATATTATTACGCAAGGCAAACAAAAGCCCAGATAAAAGCTAATATTTATAGGTACCTACCACTTCGCGGCGCCTTATAATTTGATATAGAGTAGAGTTATTTGCACAGTAACTACATTCTGGCCTTTGTGCTTAGGAACGGGTTCATTCGTGACTCAATCGGCTAACAAAGTAGGGTGTTATGTGCAGTCAACAACTACTCGTAGCTGTGTAGCATCACCCCAACTCTTTCCGTGGATGTCGTACGAGGCGACTAAGGAAGTTAGTAGAGCACAGTGGCACAGTGACAAGGGCACCGGACTCCTATGCGGGAGGTCCGGGTTCGAAACCGTGCAGTGCCATGTGCCAGTTTTTCGTATTTTTCGAAGACTTACGTACATTTACCGACTGCCTTAACGGTGAAGGAAAACATCGTGACACAAAAGTTCCTCTAGGGTCGAAGTGCCGCTGGATTATTCCCGGCCTCCATCATAAGATAGCCCCCCAGCACTTCGACCCTTGCGGATCTTTTGTGCCTACCCCACTTTACACACTGGTTACCTCAGTGTGCAGGTTTCCTCACAATGTTTTCCTTCACCGTTAGAACAGTCGGTAAAATGTACGTAGGTCTTCGAAAAATACGAAAAACTGGCACATGGCACTGCACGGTTTCGAACCCGGACCTCCCGCATGGGACTCCGGCGTCCTAGCCACTGTGTCACCGACGCCCTCTGCCGACCTTACATATTTAAACAGAAGACGGATCAAAGTCCTTGTATGTAGATCTCGGAGAGTAGTAGTGTTCTGTGCTGTAGGTTGTCCTACTTATAAATTGCCCAACTGTGACAAAACTGCGTCAAAGGGGCTATTAAATAAGTGTCCGTTATATTTTTCAGCGATACGGCACCGTCGCGTATGGCACGCCTCGTGCCAAACGTCATAAAAAGTGATTTAGTGTGGCGCGGACTGTCGGCCAGTGTGCATATTGTTCGGGAATGTCGGTCAAGTTTATACGTGATATTACGTGTTACCAGGGGTAGGAGTCGGAGCCCACGTATCCTAAAAGAAAGTCATATATACCTAACTGTCTAAAAAGTCAGTTGACTTGTAATTTTTCATCATCATCATCATCAGCAGCCTACTCTAGTCCACTGCTGGACATAGGCCTCTCCCAGGGCGCGCCCTTGAGCCCGATCTTCGGCTCTTCTCATCCAGTCGCTGCCAGCCACCTTGCGCAGATCGTCGCTCCATCTAGCTGGGACGCCCGTCCCACACTACGCTTGCCCAAACGCGGTCTCTACTCCAGAACTCGTCTACCCCAGCGGTTGTCGGTTCTGCGACAGATGTGACCGGCCCACTGCCACTTCAGCTTGCTAATCTTATGAGCTATGTCGATGACTTTTGTTCTATGCCGGATCTCCTCATTTCGGATTCGATCCAGCAGAGATATTCCGAGCATAGCTCTTTCCATAGCACGCTGAGCGACTTTCAATTTGTGAACCAGTCGCACCGTCAGTGTCTACGTTTCGGCTCCGTAGGTCATTACTCATTACTGGTAATTTTTAGTAGAATTCAAACATGTTCGCTACATTGAATTTAGCAAGGAAGTTGCAATACTATTATGTAGTAAACTGGAAAAGCATCTTCCTGGAAAGAAAGTGGCTCCTGTCGAAACGTTACTTTAAAAAAAGAAGAGTAAGCTAGACATACGTAGTAGGCTTAGGTTATCTATAATCTAAGGTATTAGGGCATCATATCTCTAGTATAGTGACCATAGTAAAAAAAAACTAAATTTCCTATTAATGCTGGTCTTTTCATAGTAACCTGTGTTGTTACGATGAAAAGAGTAGGTATATAATATATCTAGTAGATATTATAGGTCAGTGCCTACTCCAGTATGTCTCACTTACTCTGTTTTTTTTTAAACAGGGTTTCGAACGGGGCTACTTTGTTTCTATGGAGATCCCATTTCAGTTCTTACGAGTACTTACTGAAAATGTAGCTGTTAAATATGTCTACTGGTTTTCTACTTCTAGACCTATTTGACAGCTAAATTCGGTGTTGCCAATTATAGATTTTTTGAATTCTACTAAAAAACCCAAGTCAACTGACTTTTTAGACAGAGTATCCCTACTATCTTCTACATTTTCCCAGCCTTGTATCTCATCTTCTCTTCAACATAGGATAGTAAAATTTTTACCAAAAAAAAAACTTGGTTAAAAATGCATCGAATCAAAATGAAACAATAGTACAAACAAAATGTTCAATAACTTATCAACTTTAAACTCCTTGAACGTATATGTAATTATTAGGTACTACTTTTTCTACCAAAATTGCTCCACCAAAAGATCGTCTGGAAGAGATCGCTTTTAGCGATAAGACCGCCTAGATTGTATTAATGGTTTCGTACGCACTGTATCACACTAATTTTGTGCAATAAAGAGTATTCATTCATTCATTACTATCCAAAAATTAAATCCCCCATTTCTCTTGACAATAGGAACTCGGAAAGCGAAATAAACATAAGATTCTGAATGGCCATATCTTCTCCTCTTTTTGACCTTCGGCATGGCATTTTCGTTCGCCTTTTTCACTTTTCTATCGCCAGCTGAAGATCGACCGCCATTTTTCTCACTTTCAGAATAGTCCCCGAAACAAAGCAAGGTCATTAAATTATTTGTTCCGTATTTTTAGCTAGACTGAAAAATATTAAAATTTACAAGCTCGCGTGTGGGCGAATTATGTATGGTGACAGAAACTATTAAAGATTATAATAGATAGACACGTTGTCTCTACTACATTGTGTGTCAAATTGGCAGAATGATATGAATCTCCCCTCTAGAATGATAATGTGAGCACTGACAGAGCGAATACAAATACAAAATAATTTATTTACCACAAAAATTTTACAATTGTTTTTAAATTTACTGTTGGACCCCGCACTAGGGCGCCCCTGTGTCGCGGCGATCGTTAAAAACATTAACAATATGTATTAATTAACTAATTAGGACTCAGTTGTAGTTTACAGTTTACCTGTATACCTACTTCAGACAACAATTAGAAGAATCGGTATAGTTAAGATTGGGTGTGTAAGCATGTGAATAGTATATGTGTCTGTGAGGTGTGTTAAGGTGGGAAAGGGTGTGTGGGGTGAATGTGCGGTATGTGTGTGTGGGTGAGAGCTTATAAGCGATAAATTAATGATTTGCATTTTTATGTAAAGCGAGCCAAGGATTTGGGCAAATGCGCGTATAGTTCCATACATTCGCCATTTCAATGCCCGACTAATGTATGGGAAGAGCTCAAATAGCATGCGCCAACTGGCAAGACGCGGTTTCTTTAAAAAACTTCTCTAACGAGCAACCTACATAGGGTGAATTTCAAAATCTTTGACTGGGAGAAGTGGAGATCTTCCTCCATGTTTTCCTTGATAAAATAAAATAAAAATCTTCCAAGTACGAGTCGGACCTCGCCGTATCTATAAGAATCGTAAGAATCCGATAATGACTATTTTTAAGTTAAGTGTAAAAAAAACTTATCAGTGGGTACCTTTTTGCTCGCAACTTACAAATTAAAGAAAGAATATTATTATTTTAATATAGTGTTATTTTAATATATAAAATTCACATATTATTAAGTAAGTCTCTTTGTCATTTTTATTGCCACTGCACCGCCGTAACATATCTGCATGCCCAAAGGTCAGCTGGCAGAGAATGCCGCAAGGGATTAAGCTCACCTGTACACAAAAGTGTAAAAGAATAAAAAAAACTATTAGGTACAGATTTATCAAGTTTTAGTATTTAAAGAAAGAAAGAAGCAGTTTATTTCCAATAGCGCACACATACAAACAATTAGGTACAGAAGATAAAAATAATATTAAACAAATATATTATAAAAATAAATAAACAAAAAGTAATTAAATTTGATGAAGGTGGTGTGCAGCACCGGAAAAAGGGGACTGCCTCAGCCTGTTGCCGCAGCGCTTTTAGCACTGCGGCGCTGATTGTCAGGCATCCCCTGAGTGCCAGGGATCACTCCCTAATGATACACTACCGGAACATATAAATAAATAACGGAAATATAATAAACAGAAGTAAAATATTAAATAGACACTACACTACTACCATACTTTAGCAATTTTCAAGTTCCTAGATAAACAGCCAGAACACGCAAAATGATTCTATAAAAAACACATCGAAAACTGAAGAAATCGTGACACAATAATACAAGCCAGCTCCTATACATTAATACACTAATTTGTTCATTTATTACAGTTCCAATTGTTTGTTTTAGTTGTTTTTTCCCCAATTTCCTTACATGCAATCTTCTCCGTGTTTGCTAAGTGGTGACCTACATAGCGCGTCCTTTTATACCGTCTGACGTTGATTTATGTGCTGGATTACTATCAGTAACGTTTGTTGGGATTGAAGTGGGATCCAGTAGAGATTTAGATGTGACAGCGACACTTCCGTCAGGATGACTTGTCCTAGATATAAGAATCCATACATTTTTTACCAATAACCGAATTCGGTCGAAATGAATAGAATTGAATAATTGAATCGCAACTGAAGTTCGATGCTTGAATTCAATCCTTACATTTAGTACCAATAAAATCGTTTGATACTAATCGGATTGGAAAAATCGGGGTGGGTAGAAATTAAATTATTGTTTTTATTATTTCATGAATTCAAATTTCGTCCTCGGCGCTCACCACCTTGGTCAACCTGGTTCGAGCCAGAGTCATTTTCCTGGGCTTCTTTCTTTCTTAAACGATGAAGACGTATCCTCTCCGCTCCCGAAAGTGGTTTTGGTCGGACGCAAACGGGGTTTAATCTGTTAATTTTAGCCTTTTTTTTCTTTCGACCTTGCCATTTTCACTTGCAATCAACGTCAGATCTTTATTAATATTGCAAACTGTATTTTTTTAACATCATACTTAGCGTATACTCTATTCTTTAAAATACAGTTTATTTGGTCCAAATCCGCCGAGAAGTTTTGACGCTAGCTCACTTTAAACTGAACGCTAACCGCGCAACAACTCATTTTCAGTTTTCACTTGCTCCATAGGCCATGGAGCCAACATAAATATTTTTTTGTCGTCAGACCGATCTTTACGATAATTAACTATTACTTTTCTAACTCTTAAACTTTCGTTACACAAGCTCTCGAAAGTACCTACATATTTTTCGTTACACGATTTATCCCATAACCTAACGTAAGACATTCATTTGAATTACTGTGAAAATTGATTTTGACTAGACACGTACTATGACGACACTAGATATGTACTTTCAAAAGCTTCGTGTAACGAAAGTTTAAGAGTCACGATTCAAATCGAGAATTCATTGATACCTATATCGCTAAAAGTGATGGTGATCGCAAGAAAATAGCCATATCTCTTTTTAAGGGGGTATAACCTACCCTCAACCATTACTGCGTATGTCCCTGGTTGACAATATAAATAAAGTAGCGTCTGTGACCGTTTTCTGTAACTTAATTCTGGCCTGTCTAGCCGGTTGACCCGAGGGCCACTCTATTTCCGGCCTATGTTTTTGATTGTGTCTATTCGTTCCTAGGATTCGACCATTTTTCAACGTCGGTGTTAGACTTATCATAATAATATCTTCTTGAAGACATTGCTAACGTATTTCTGGGAGTCACCACCATAGAACAATTGAAACGGAATGTGATATGGGATCACATTCCGTTTCAATTGTTCTAATTTACAATCTTAGAGATCGCTCTTAGCGATAAGGCCGCCTAAACTGTACTTCACTATTTCCTTTTCTATCTCTTGTTTGTTGTTTTCTATTTGTGTAATAAAGTGTATTTTACTTTTACTTTATTTTACTTTTCCAAGGTTTCACAAAACGTACCGTTGCTTAGGGTGTTACTACACCAATCGATCGATAGTCGATCGACGGCATCGATCAACGTCGATCGAAGTTGATCGACTGGTTTGGTAGAGATTATCGATCGACGGATACCATTCGACTAACCAATCGATCGATTGCCGGTCGATGGCATCGGTCGACGTTGATCGATTTACCCCGTCGATATTTCATCAGTTTCTTTAGAATGGATTCACAAGAGGACGTGTTGTTGTTGGCCAGTACGATGTTGCTAGTTCTATTATTACGAAAACGCAAACGCAGGAGAATCTGGATGCAACCGTTTTTTAAAGCCAACGATCGCTTATCTTATCCAATTGAAATTTTAAATAGCGGTTTTTTGGACGCTTTTCGAATGAGTAATAGTGATATTGAAAATCTATTAAATTTGGTGGCCCCTTCAATTGCAAAATTGGATACCAATTACAGAAATTCATTTCCCCCTAAAAATCGGTTACTTATAACACTGCGATTTCTAGCCAGTGGTGATTCATATCAGAGTCTAGTGCTAACGTTTAAAGTCTAATCTTTTCTACCATCGATCGATGCCGTCGATCAATGATCGATCGATTGGTCTGGTAGAAACTATCGATCGACGTCGACCAATCCTTTCTACCATCGATCGATGCCGTCGATCGACGATCGATCGATTGGTATAGTAACACCCTTAGTATCTTGGGTTAAGTCGTCTTAGAATTTATTTTTAATTTAGTCACCTATAAATCTTGATAAAAATTATCTTATAAATCTTTTTACAATCCGTGCATTTTTGCCACATTTAGATCTTAGATTAGCTTTCTATCAAAAAAAATAGTATTTCTGATTTTACTTGGTTCGGTTTGAAGGGTAAGAGAGGCAGCGTAATTTCCGGCACATGAGGCAATTTATCTTAGTTCTCAAGGTTAGCAGCGCATCAAAAACCCTCTAATATTAATACAGTGAGGTGAAATGTCTATAGGCGACGGTGACCACCTAACATCAGGAGGTCCGTTTGCTCGTCTGCTCACCTTATTAAATAAATTTTAATTTATTTTTTTTAAAACTGCGGAAAATGGGCACAGTCACAATTGGGTGAACTCGCTCCACTCTGTATATAGGACTAGAGCTGCAATTGTCCTACTTTATTGACAATAACACCTAACCTTTGCAAGACTTTACTAAGACTTTCTTCTTGTCCACAGCGTGCGTGGAAGAAGAATGCATCGACTGGGAAGGCAAGTCCGTCCCCCACGGGTTACTCTACGTGCCAGGCCCCGGTGTCTGCTCCCTGTGTGTCTGCTATCACTCTGAACCCATGTGGTGCAAGGCCATTTACTGTGATCCCCCTTATGTAAGTATAATATCATGCTCTTTAGTTCTGTCAGCGCCCGAAGTCCTGGCTGAGACCAGCTAAAGGTTTGACTTCTATTTTTCCATGGAGGGCTCTCTTTCTCCTTCTTTGATACGTCCCTGTCTTTCTCTTTTTACACAGTCTGTCTAGGTTACTACAAAGCTACACTTTATATTATAATACTATACACGAAGCCTTCTTAGTTTTCCCACACTTAACACTGACAAAAGATCTTTTAACAATGCACTGATTCTCTCGTAAGCTACACGTCGTTTCAGACAACAATTAGTATAAATTCAATTTGGAAGTATAAATCAAATCATAATGATACCTTACACGCAACCGATTTCAGTAACAGCTGTTAAAAAAACTAACTATAATATAGTTAATCGTGTCCTTGACCGACTGACCATTACACGAAGTTCCCTGAAACAAGTTCAACATCCATTAAAACATACTTTGTTCCTTTCTACGTAATAGCTTTAGAAAGAAACGCCACTAATGTTACCTCCAAAGATTCTGAAATTACCCTATGTTCGCTAGCGAAGTTTTATATGGAAACCGCGTCTGTTAGTTGGCGCATGCGATGTGAGAATCTTCCCATACTAATGTGTGGGGAAATACGTCCATTTACCCAAACCCTTTGCCTTGCACATCATCATAGGGGATCTCTGGAGAGCCAGAATGTTAAAAAAGCTATTATTTTCCATTTCACTAAGCTACTCGTATCTACACACATATTTAGCTATTTTACGTTTATCTAAACTGTATTCGATTTACGAGTATGTGGGTATCTCCGATAGACCTATAAAGGTATTTATAGGTACCTACATAGGTATGTAGACGCCCCTACTTTATTCTACGTACGATACTAAAAATAAAGAGATATGAGTGGTAGGAGAGGAGCCTTGGGAATTCATGACGTGCAAACCATTTTGGTACATGTATTCTCGTTTTTGAAAAAGTTATACTGCTTTTGTGAATACAGTTTATGCGGTAGATATTGTATTCATTTCAAAGTGATTCAATGTTTTATGTCTAGCAGTAAAAGGAATAAATCCTTAGAAATAGCAGGATTACTACCTACTTACTACTTCTATATACTGTGCCTACAATCTGAATATAGAGTTTGCTTGGAATAGTGTATTTTCACAGAAAGGAACCTTGCATTTAATTCCATTTGTAACTATAACTTTAGTTGGTGCAGGCAACCGCGAATGACCGCGATACAGGATTGTCCTATTATGAAATCCGAACAAATATGTTTGTAATTTATTTTTTTCTTTAGACACATCTTGGTTTCTATAAGGCGTTACTTTGCGTAAATCCATCATTATAAATTTTAAAAATGGGGGCAAGATGCACGCACCACTTACAATTTCATCTCGTTCGTTCAACAATTACTAGACGTAAATCCATTGGATAAAGAGGATCGACAGCAGCGAGCCTTTGTCTTCTTAAATCACGTCTTCAAAATGTTAACCTACCATAAATAAACTCTTTTCCAGTTCTGCAAGAACTTTCGCGTCGGCGAAAGATGCTGCGAGTTCGAATGCTTGGATCCTCCAGGCGAAGACACCAGGTACCGGGAGCGGCAGCGTCTCCGGGCCCTAATCCTCGCTGGCAACTCCTCAGCTCACCACATCGTGCCATCCATGGAGCTCAAGGCAGGCATCAGCTTACTAGCCGTTGCCGTCGCACGATTCGTATGAGATCCGGATTATTCTAGACTTTAATCAATGTAAAAAATCTTGACGTTACAAGATCGTCAAACGCCTGAAGTTTTGTAATAGCAGTTCTGACAGGAAGTTAAGTTGCTCACTGAATAATTAGTGACCCGTCTCTCAATTTAATTTTACAATTTATTCAAAGGGAATTACGATTTTAAAGCGATTGTAGCCACGAAGACTGTCTCATGTTAAGATTGATAATAAAATAATCGCATATGTATGTAATAGTTCATACTTATTCCCATCTAACTACCTACATCTATGTAAATTAAATGACTGTTATGTAAATAATATTTAGTCAAAGTACACGTAGTATTCAGTCAAAATTCTGCCACAAACTGTTGTGGACTGTGGATACATTTTACGGTACAATTTATTGCTCCAATTTGTTGTAATATAGATAGGTATCTATCGTGATGACGGTGATTAAGCATTATATTCAAACCCCAGTGAAATTACTTGGCCCGAACGGTTCTTTTCAACACAAAACTTTGCAGAAAATCATTTTCTGTACGAAAATTTCCCAGGAAAGACCGTCTATACTTACCTACCTCTTTATTTATATTTGACCTTAACAACTAATTTTTAAGACCTAAGACCTTCATTCTATCCAAAATAAGTTTCTCAGATGGCTATTTCCCCCCTAAACTGTTGTGCCATTGATATTTCAACTTACGACAAGTTAATAACATTTTCGGACCAATTTTAAGTAACCAAGTAGCCAACGTGTCTTTCTTTTAGTTCCAATGTTAAATGTTGCATGTCTAGTAGATAATGACTAGATTTGACTAGAAAAATAAAACATCAATTGTGAACACGACGAAAGATCTTGAAAAACTGGAATAGACTAAGGTCGTCTAAGCGCCTGTCTAAAGTATTAAGCAATTTATGTTTTATGCAATTTAAATAAAACTTTACAATTAGGTAATATGCGATGATTAAACCGTACATACGCTTTCCCTAGCATTTCAATCAATATGTAGGTAGTTCATCGATTTTATAATAACATGACAACTGCAACTGGATTCTTATTTTTCTAGTCAAGACTTTATAATGATGCCTAATAGGATACCTACTTATTCTTAAGACACCAGCGCCACTCCCGAAAAAAAAACATTCCTCTTGAATTAATGCATTTGTCAATAAAGCGGACAGTAGATCATAGATCATCTATACCTACGATTAAGGTGGTTCCTCTGTCTACACCCTCGGACAGTAGAATAATTCAACTTTGTTCAAAAATTCAGGAGAAATTATTTTTGTTGGGAGTGGCTTTAGTTCGCTATAGGTATCACAGTATCAACCCTACAAGTAGATATTCTTATTATATTCTATGCTCTTACTTAAAAACCAATAAATAAATGAAGAGAGAAAGAAAATAAAGGATAAAATGTAAGAAAGACCTTAGGCTCAATTTACAATGGCGCGGAATGGAATGGCAGCGAATTTTCGCAACGTAATTGTACATTAGCATAATGAACTTTATGTCAATTGTGTAACATACAAACTAAATACGCTTTACCGTTAGGGGAATTCTAGAGAATGCGCGAGGATTCGCCGGAAGACGCGCGACCTCTTTTTTGGCTCGTATTTAGTTTGTATGTTACACAATTGACATAAAGTTCATTGTGTTATGTACAAATACGTTACGAAAATTCGCTGCCATTCCATTCCGCGGCAATGTAAATTGAGCCTTACAGTGAAATAAGGAATAGAATTGGAACTTTTGTATGATTGTGACGTCTTAAATGTTATGGGATTCGATTTAGGAGAAGCGATAATATTAAACATAAATTATACTATAAAACAAGTACCTTACCAACAAAGAATAATTTATACCTCCCTACAGCATGGATTTTCTCCATTTCAAGCTTTTTAAAATCCCTTTTCACGAATTTCATAATACTTACCTACATGACAATTGTAAGGTAACTAGGTTCTTGCGTGACTTATAAAACTTTATCGCTTTTCTTGGATCTAAGATTAGATTATTCTATAAGAACTCACGCCTCATGTAAATAAAATAACTTCACACTTCTATAATATTTCACGTAGTTAGAATTCGGAATTGTAGCTTTAAATTCATATCATACATACATACATAACTCTCACGTCCATAGTCCTAATCCCTGAGGGGTAGACAGAGGAACCACCTTCATTATAGGTAGTGTACACTTTTCGCCGAAAGATTTGGTGGACAAACGTGATAGGTGGCGGGCCTACGCCGTCTACTATAGTTGTATTATGGAATAGTATCCGCTAAGATCCTTAGTCGCCTCGTACGACACCCACGGGAAGAGTTGGGGTTAGGCAGTATGTCAGGAAGGAAGTCAGGAATACGTCCAGCAGGGGTGCCCTGGGGTGCGTTCATGTAACGTCAGAAAACGTCTCCGTATAAATTTTATATTGACGTTTGTCTAAATATGCCGTTAATGCACGCCTGTCAGTATAAAAATTATCTGGTGCGTTCGACGCCGGTTAGTATACATTTTAAACTGACAAGTATAAATATTCTCGTTTCGTCGAAGAAATTTTATCGGAAGGGTCGCATGAACGCACCCCGGAACAAAAAATTTCATCAGTTAGCGTAAAAAAAGGAGTACAAAAACGGTCAAGAGCGAGTCGACCCTCGCGCCATATAGGGATCTTACCCCAGATAGCCATTTTAATGTTCGTTACGAAACATGTAGACAAGTGTCTGGGACAGGTTCGTAGAACTAAATGTAGAACTACATGGGACACACCCGAAGTTTACTGGTCAGATCAGAACTTCTATATTCCCATTTTCAGTAGATAGGAGAATTTTATTAGACTATTCATAGAAGAACCTGGTATAGAAACCAAAAGTCATGAAAGTAAGGGATCACTTATTAGGTCTACTAAAATCTAATAATAGCTCAAGACTTTAAGAAGCACTGATTTTCTCTACCAAAAAGTTCATGCCTATAGAAATCTGTACAGAATTATGAAGTCAGATTGTAATAAACAGGTGTAATAACAACACAACACAACACGGAAGGCCGCAGCGGCCGCCGAATTGGCCGCCGCTAAAAAGATTGAAAAATACTCCGCACTCCAGCACGATTACATATTTATACCTTTTGCCGTTGAAACTACAGGCTGCTGGGGTGCGGAAGCAAAAACATTTGTAGGCGAGATTGGCCGTCGCCTCCGGGAGAGGGGTGGTGACCCTCACTCCGGGTCGTTCCTAGTGCAAAGGTTGGCCATAGCGATCCAGCGCGGTAACGCCGCGAGCGTTATGGGCACCTTTGCACCGAGAGCGGCAAGAGGGGAGGTTTATATTTGATTTGACATTGTATGTTATAATATAATTATATTTTGTGACGATTTATATTAAATGACTTGGTGTAATAATATAGTTATGAATTTTTTTATTGACTGGTGCACTGCATTATTAAAAAAATATCTGTTTATAATTCATAGAATTCTGAATTTGTAGCAGTAATAATGAAAAATTAGAACACTACTCACTTAATGTAATTTTATTTATTAAGCATTTTAATTTGGTCTTGAATTATTTTAAATATTATTCAATGTACCTTATAGTGATGTCGATTCTGGTATGGCTGCTAAATCTAAAGCTAAACCTAATTGAAACTGGTACGCTCACTCAAATGCTAGATTGTGAGCAGGACGTCTCGTTTATAATCGCTAAAGGCGGCCACCACAGAATCAATGCCTTCCTCTTCCTAAAATATCTAAATCTTTAGTTACTTTCTTCCCTTTTAACTCTGCACTTCCTAAATGTAAAATTATACACAATAAAAATGGTATGTGATATTTTGCTGGTTGTTATAATATTTTGCATATAATATAATATGTATAATTATTAAGATGGACAGCTTTAATATGTAGTCGATAAGATGCCATAATAATAAATTAAATTTTGTTTAATTTTAATGTCTTAACTTTGCACCAAAAATAAAATTTGCAAGGATTTTGGACCAATTATGAAAAAATGCTTTTGCTTGTAAAAAAAAGCTGCCTTCAGGATTTGTTCAGATGAACAACGAAAAATAAATATTACTTTGGCTCTCCCAATTTTAAAAAAAACTGATTTCAGAGAAAGCAAACTATTCTTTGTTTAGGTCTTATTATGAAAGATTTGGAATAATCAGAAATATTGTATGAAATCTGCAACTGTAAATATATTTTATGCAAATAAATTGTCATTTTAATAGCTTGAATAAACGTAAGTAAAATATATTCCCACTTTTATTTCCCTTCACTCAACAGAAGATATAGTTTCCTATTTCAATCTGCAGTTTAAAAGTTCTCCTCATTGTCCTATGGCTCAATTTACATTGCGGAATGGAATAGAAGCGAATTATCGCAACATAATTAATTATGTCAATTGTGTAACATACAAACTAAATACGAGCCAAATAAGAGGTCGCGCGTCTTCCGGGGAATCCTCGCGCATTCTCGAGAATTCCCCTAGCTACTTTTCTTTTTTGGCTCGTATTTAGTTTGTATGTTACACAATTGACATAAAGTTCATTATGGTATGTACAATTACGTTTGTGCAGCCAATTATGGTCAGTTGTTCAAGTATCCTAGACCTCAAACATGACCTAATGAATGTTGTCAAACTACAACATTAGGAGTTTTATATGCTCTCTGAGACATCAGATGATAATGTGCCACTACCGTCACCCATCCTTGTGCTAACTGCACCCAATGTTGTCAGTCTAAAAAGCTAATCTCAGAAATGGCTTAACTAATTTCGGTTCAGTTTTCACTTACCTATGTAGAATCCCAGGAATAGTCTTTGACAGACTGAGTCATTAGTAACACATAAATGTATGATAATTAAGAAGATGGTGAAGACAATGGTTGTTCTATGTGATTAATTGCATAAAATGATCACCCTCATCAATTTAATGTGATTATAGGATATAAGAAAAATCTGTAATTTAAAAAACTAAACAATATGTATTATAAAAATTACACATTAAAACATAAATATTCTGAAAATATTAAGACTTAAAACACTAAGACTGGAATTCTATTGTTCACCACCTCACTCCTTTCTCTTTTAAGTCATGTTTGGCCTCGACTATCTCGGCTTGCAGTTCCTTAGCGGCGTCTTCGCAGTTGTTGAACGTAAATGTTCTGTACAGTACTACGGTAAGTGCGTACAAACCAAATAATATGACGAATAGTATTGGAGATACGAGTACGAAGTTCATATACTTTTCTATGAGCGGGTGCCTCACGTAGCCTCCAACCAGGGAATACCACACGGCGAACACAGCCGAAATAACCGATAGCCACTCCAATAACTTCGTCATGGCTCTGAAAGTAACGAATTTTGGTTAGTAAGTAGTAAGAAAACAAGCTTAACACAGTTCATAGCATTTCGGCAGAAATTTACGCTTGCGGCATGGAGAGTTAATAGAAACAAGTTACAATGGGAGTAATTGTACATAATTTGAGATAAATACCTTATTTGTTATTTATTTTTGGCAATTTTTTGTATGTAAAACACATCACCAAAGCTGGCGAAACGACAAAACAAATAATTTTGACACATCTGCTTGTTGCCTGCGGTATTGCTACAGTAAAAAAAATATAAATTCGGATACACCAAAAAATTACACTCATCACAAAGCGCGGGCTGCGAGCCGAGGAAACATTTGTATTTTTGCATGAAGTTAAAGTAGGTTAATTAATTTACCGGACCCGCAAAACACTGCCTGCGTAGTCCTACAAACCTATCTCAGTCTGATTATTATTTTTGAAACCTTCACCAATGAGGATAATATTTTGAACCCTAATTAATGGGACCCCACAATTTATACCATTATTAAGGGAATTCACTAAAAATAACAACAATCAAAAAAAATATATTAATAAATTTATTTAGTAAAGAATGGCAGAAGAACACTTAAATCATTAACATCACAGCTTATTTATATCTTGTGGAAAAAGTAGGGGAGGCCTTTGCCCAGCCGTGAGATAATTTACAGCCTCCAAAACTAAAATACCTACAGCTATATAAAATATCTATCTACATAATTATTACTTCACAGCTATCTACTTAATTATTACTTTACAGCGCCATCATCGTCAAGCCAAGCCACATCCAGAACGTCCAACATATCGGCCTCATCTCATGCATGAGTAAGATTAATCACAACTATTCTTCCACCGAACAATACCAAGATCTTATGTCCATACACCCATTCCACCACATTTATGTGCTCTATTAGTGTATGTTTCGAGTTTACAACCCCACATGAGGCATCCAGTTCTATTGTCAAGTCAGGTTCCACATCTTTGATGTTCAGTTCATTGTCAAATGGCCCGTTAGGATTACAATAGATTTGTATAGCTCTACGTTCATCATAGTTATGATTTGTACCCAGCAACAGCATGTTGCCATATGTATATGAAGCTTCTATTCCACAATGAAACCCCAACTTGACATGGTCTCGAACAAAGTCTGCAGGCGAACACCAGTTGAAACCAAGGCATTTACGTAGAGCAATTTTTAAATACAATGGTTTGATCGAATCATTTGAGAGTGAGGCTATTGGTCTGATATCATCATCGATTAAAGAATGTATATTTGTACCCTCATGTAAGTTAAAGTGATTATTAGAGACTTTGACCATGTCTTTAATATCCCTGATATCATAAAATAATTGAGTATCCTCATTGAAGCCCATAAAATCTGCTATGACTTTGATCTCCCACGACACATTACCGTTTTTAAATACTAACTTGATTCGTTTAAATTCATATGCATCATTTTGGTAGTACACCTCATTTCCGATGAGCTCCCACTTTTTTTCATAACAATGATTCATAAGTATGTCGTCAGTCTGATAGTAAAAATCTTTATTCAACTTAGGTATTAACCGTATCTGACGTAAGTCCAACACTATTATATTCTGATTTTCAGCATAATGACGGAAAATTGAATAGAAACTTTCTCTGTGGATTTCCTGCAGTGTCTCCAAATTGTAGTATGCAATCATCGAACGTGCAGTTATAAAGTGTTCTTTATGATGTTCAGGGCAACTAACTATTCCGTTTTCAAGTAATTCGAATTTGGGGACGTCTACAGAAGGCAGAACAGATTTTGTGACTTTTGCTGCTGAAATCTGGGACCAAAGGGTTAGAGAGCGGTATAGCTCGCACCACGAGATGTTAGCTTTTCTATACGCCTCCTCGTGCACTTCGTCGTGGTCTTCTGCGCAGGCTTTCCTCCAGAACTCGTCGCTGAAGCCGGCCACTACGTGTTTCCATCGCCGACACACTCTGACACACCGAAAAATGTCCCTGCCTTTTAAGTATGACAATACATTATGTAGAATCTCGTTTGGTACGATATCAGCACTCATTCTGAACTTTTGAAAACAATTTCACATAATTTTCCACGTTAAGGTAATTAATTTCTTGGTAAATTTTTGTTTGTTTTAATACAATTCTTTCCACATTGGAAAAGGCAAAGGGATCTTTTCTTGCCTTTTCATTTTTTTCGGTTCTTGGTTGGAACATGTACGGCTGTTATATACCGTAAAACGTGGATACTTGGGACAACGTGGTTACTTGGGACAAACATGGGACAGTTTAGAAATCGGTCTGGCAACACTAAATTCTATAATTTATGGTCAGTTGACAATGGCTTCTGTGTTCGTAAGGTACTAACGGTTGTATCTTTTTGTGGCAATAATCAACTGTTGTGAACAAACGGATGGTTTCGAGCGTTTGTTGTGAGTATCAGTAAAATTGGTGTGTTTTTATATTGTAAACTTCTGCAGATAAGTTGTAAACTGTACAAATTTGTGAAACTCTTTTTTGCTGGTGAAGTTGCGTAGTTATTGGAGTATCTAATTTACCTTTTCGTTAAAGGTTGCAGTGAACATTTTGTAAACTACGACTAATTTATTCCGTCGGTACCGTGTTTTGGGGTTACTTGGGACCATGTCCCAAGAAACCCCGAGTAACGAACGTCCCAAGTTACTCGTCCCAAGTTTACTAATAATTTCTTTTGTTAGAATAATATGCCCCGAAAACACCAAAAGGCCCCGGGTTCCAGGCCATATGCTAACTGGTCTGAACAAACTCTACAAACAGCTTTAGCAGATATACGAGCAGGAACACTTTCTTACAGAGATGCACAGGATAAATATAATATCCCTAAATCGACCTTGCAAAGGAAAATAAATAACAAGAATATGAAAAAAGTTGGTAGACCTACAGAATTACATTCTGAGGAGGAGATCCAGCTGGTTGATGGATTGATTGTCTTGGCCGATTGGGGGTATCCTGTCTCACATCTCGAGCTAAGACTGTTAGTGAAATCATACTTGGATTCTATCGGTAAATTGTTATCTTTTGTAAAATCAATGTTTTATATTTTTATTATTACCTTTTTATAAAAAGCAATATATTTTTTACAGGAGTGGTGAACCCAAGATTTAAAGACAATATGCCGAGTGAAGAATGGTGCGTTTCATTTTTAGAAAGACATAAAAATCGTCTCACTACAAGGTTATGCTCGAATATCAAGAGGGCCCGATCTGAGCTATCAAGAGAACAATTGACAGAATATTTTACTAATCTCAAGGAATCTCTCATTGGCGTTACTCCTGACAATATCATCAATTTTGACGAGACAAATATGTCTGATGATCCGGGGAGGAAAAAAGTTCTTATAAAACGGGGAAGCAAACGGGCAGATAGAATTATTGACTCTTCAAAAAGTAGCACTTCCGTTATGTTTGCAGCCACCGCAACGGGTGTGCTATTACCCCTATATATAGTCTACAAGGCAGAACACATCCATACTACATGGACGCAAGGTGGATGGCCAGGCACAAGATACAATCGTTCACGGTCAGGGTGGTTTGACAGTGTGCTCTTCGAAGATTTTTTTGAGACAGTGATTATTAAATATTTTGAAGGCATTGAAAAAGAAAAAGGAGAAAAATGCCTAAAATTGATAATAGGTGACAATTTGAGCTCACATGTATCATTGAGTGTTATAAAGAAATGTGAGGAACATGGCATAAGATTTGTGTTTATGCCCCCCAATGCTACACACTTGTGTCAACCTCTGGATGTAGCATTTTTCAGAGCTCTAAAGCAATCCTGGAGGAACAAGTTGACGGAATGGAAGCTTCAAAATAGGGGCATAGTACCAAAGGACATCTTCCCACGTCTTTTAAAGAATACTTTGATAAATATGGGAGACAAGATCAAAACAAACATTATCTCTGGATTTAAAGCAGCTGGTATATATCCATGTGACCCAAACGCTGTATTAAAAAGATTACCGGAAGAACCCCAGCAAAACGCCTCATCTGATACACATTGGTCTGATGTGTTTTTGGACTACTTAAAGAAAGGGAGAGAAAAACCATCAACCCAAAGACAAAGAAGGAGGCGATTAAATGTTGCACCAGGAAAAAGTGTAGCTGAGAGTGATTTTGACATGCCATCCACTTCTAATCAAGTGCTGTCAGATTCTCGAGTGTCATCACCTCTCAATGAAATAGAAGTTGTATGTTATGGAAGTGACAATGAAAGTAATTCATCTGAGAACGCTGTTACTGGAGGTGACCCTCTCACGATGGGAATTGAAAGAGATATTTATTTTGATACAGAAACTAACAATCAAAGCGACCATGATGAAACTGCTCAAACTGTGAGTTCACAATTGATGGAAGAAGGTAGTACACTAGAAGACAGACAAATGATGGATAATAATTCAGTAGTAGTTAGTGATGAAATTTTGCAAGAAAATGAGAATTTACAACATAACAGAAAGGCATTGAAAAAACTGCAAAAACTCGATGATGAGGAAAACAAAGAAAATGCTATAAGGTCTGAACTACAACGGAATGATATTTGCAAAGTTGATGACTTTGTTCTTGTAAATCTTGTTTACAACGAGAATACAAAAAAACCTGTCAGGAAATATTTTGTTGCAAAAATTCTTTCCATACAACCTGATGGGATTTTATGCAAATTTCTAAGAAAGAGTCAAAAAAATACTTTTATTTATCCTCCAATAGATGATGAAATGATTATCCAAAACAAGGATATAGACAGGATTCTAATGAACCCTACCATTAATCGAGGCCGCCATATCTTCAAGGATATAAAAAACATTAAGTTCTAAAAATTTATGTGGTGTCCCATGTTTCAATATTTTGTTTTGGATTTCTGTTATGTTGTCCCAAGTTAAATTTTAACGAATTTGGAAAAAAATTGTATTATTAAATTTTGACTGTTTACAACCCTATTATTTATGTTTAAGCATTAGTTATAAGCATGATAAGCAGTTAACGTGTTAATTGCTGTGTTAGCACTGCTATATGAATAAATATTCTACTTCTTTGAATTTTCTTGTTTATTTTCCAAAATACACGTCATATATAAATCAAAAATACTTTCCTGAGTAATTTTTTTTTCTCTTATGTCCCATGTTACATGTGTATATATCTAACTTGAGCACATCAAGAGATATCGTGGTTGTCTCAAGTTACCCCGTATCCCCGATAACTTGGGACAGACATAAAAAAAAATATATAAAATCACATAACGTATTTCTTATTTATATCGTCACCTGCAACGATTCTACGATGCAGGACTTGAAGCTTTCTTTAGTTGAAATGATATAATATAACTAAATAAAGAAATTGTAGACGGTCAAAAGTCTATACTGTCCCAAGTATCCACGTTTTACGGTAACATTAATAATTTCAACTGGTTTGCTCAAAAAATATTTTTTTATTTTGATAGCTAAAACCGGTGTAGTTTTGTCTAGTAAACGTCAGTAACAGTGATAATGTGTAGAACTCTTAAAATAAACTTCTCGTTAGTGGTTCGTTGTGTAGTTTCACTCTAACTCCAAAAAAAGCATTATGTTTTGTATAGTGCTCTCTAACAATCTGTGATTCTGCGGCGGGCCATGAGAATTCGCCAGAGACTAAGACCTGTTAAAATTACCGTCATAACTCCTAGGAGTGTTAAAATGTGTAAAACACCACAACATTTCGATGCTGAAAAACTAAAAACTGTTTTTAATCGCAAGGCTAATGGCCTGTGTTGCCAATGCCTAGTTAAATTTAAAAAAAAATGCAATTTACTATAATCTGTGCTAAACACAGCTGACAGCGCTGTTTGAAAGCGATATCTACCTACCTAGGTACCTAATTTTATTGATAACAAAGTGAAAAACATATAATTTTAAACCTATTTTTGTGCCTGTGAACTCCAGAAACCATGAATGAAATAGACGATAAGTTTTACTACGTGTACAGTTCATCATTAGACCACAAAGTCGAGATAAAAATGTGAATATATTAATTCATTTTCTTTGTTTCTCTCACATCGATATTTTATTTCGTAATTTTGTTACTAAGACTTACAATTTTTATTGGAATACAATTGGCCTGCCTGACTGATTCCCCCCAAGGCAGGCTCACCAGAATTTAAGTTCCAACAAACGAACATTCTTTTTTCTTTTTTTCAGAGGCACACTAGAAGGCAAACGCGCAAAACCTGAATATGACACGTTACTATCGGAGCCTATGCTCAAGTTCTCTGGTTTGTACCAGGAAGGGTGCTCAGACCTGTATGTGACTTGCCAGGTGCTCTGCGATGGGGTCCCACTTGCTCTACCCGTTACAACATCCTATAAAGCTTTTACTAACAGGTGGAAGTAAGTATCTCAAAGATCAGTATGTGGTGTTTCCTGAGAATGTTCCCATCCCGTTACCCTCTTTTTCTGTTCCGTATTAATAAAGTAAATGATATTTATAAGATCAAAGGTAAGGAATAGATCAAAAATCTTTGCAATTGTCATTTACATATACCATAGAGTGTCGGCGGCACAGTGGCTAGGCATGGGACTCCGATGTGAGTGGTCCGGGTTCAAAGTTCAAAACTGCAGTGCCATGCACCAAAAATTAGACTTACGTACATTTACCAACTGCTCTAACGGTGAAGAAAAACATCGTGAGGAAACCTGCACACTGAGATAACCAGTGTGTAAAATGGGGTAGGCACAAAAGATCCTCAAGGGTCGAAGTGACTCTTGGTTATTCCCGGCCCCTATCATAAGATAAGATATGTGTACCATGAGGAACAGAAAAAGTATGTAAAGGAGTGGGAAATTTCTCAGGAAACGCCCAGGTACGACCAGGAAAACAAAAACCCTGTCAAGAGGGCACCATTAGTACTTTCATAGTCTGTGTTAATAGAGGACACTGTTTTTTTTTCGTGGCAGCTCATACATGTATTTTGTAAGGCCTTTTTCTGTTCCTTTTTTAATTTAATTTTTTCCACTCCACTAGTAGTCATCACATCAAAGTAGACTAAAGGTGGATTATGCAGTCTTATGGCCTAGCTTGTGAGCCATTGATCTATAGGACAAGTAACAAAAACATTATTATTATTATGTACTATTGTTGGAAAGTTTTATGTAAGAACATAGTTTCACAGTTCACATTTTTTACACAATCTTTTTATTACAGTTACAGCCTCTTTCAGATTTTCTTTACTTATATACTATTACATTTTTATGGTAACTAGAATCTGTGTGCCTCCGGGCAAAGGCCTCCCCCAGTATTCTGAATTCTTCCCTTTTCAACGCTACCCTAGTCCACGTCATACCGGCCAATTCCGCTATATCATCATCCTAATCACTCAGTAATTATTTTACACAATCAGTAATTATTATTTATATACATTCTCCTGACTTTTACCAGGAGATCCACTCAATGTGAACAATTTCCTCCAAACAGTTTTTAAAATGCCAAATAAAATCTACTATAACTTAACATTGTAACTTTTGTTACAGCTGGAACGAATGGGTAACACTGCCGGTGTTCTTCAGCGACCTACCTCGCAATGCTATCCTGGCCATGACCATATACGACTGTGCAGGGCCCGGAAAGGTGATGGTGGTCGGCGGCACCACCATCTCACTGTTTGGCAAGCATGGCATGCTCAGACAGGTATTGACAGTTATATTTCTTCTTTTAATCACATTAAAAGCAAGACAGCAACAATCCGAATGTCTTGGAAAGAACTTGAAGAGGTGGCACAAGATCGCATAAAATAAAACAAATAATATTCTTATAAATAAAATACTTGAATATTCAGCTAAAAAAATTAAAGCAAATCCTCCTCTTCTATATTCAGCATTAAACCCTGAAACTAACTCTCTTTCCCATAAAATATAATAAAGGTAGAAAAACTACATAATTTATCCTGTCAGAATGACCCTTCGAAGAATAATCGCATTATGACTGAGGAGTTTTCTCATTTCACACACTGGTTATCTCCGTGTGCAGGTCTCATGATATTTCACACACTGGTGATCTCCGTGTGCAGGTCTCATGATATTTCACACACTGGTGATCTCCGTGTGCAGGTCTCATGATATTTCACACACTGGTGATCTCCGTGTGCAGGTCTCATGATATTTCACACACTGGTTATCTCCGTGTGCAGGTCTCATGATATTTAATATTTGTCATTATATTCTCCTTCACTGTTAGAGCAGTCTGTAAAACCGAAAAACTCATTGGTTGCAATGTCATAACATTGCATGGTTTTGAAACCAGATCTCACATGGGAATCTGGTGTCCCAGCCACTATAGAAAGCAGAAGAAGAAGAAGATAAACACTTTATTGCCACACAAAAAAAAACATATTTATTGCCACACAAAAAAAAACATATTTAGTTCACTCCATAATACTATGCCACTAATGTTTTAATTCTGACTTGTGTTCTTATGTTGTAGTGTATTCTCTATTGATATTTCTATTTACTATGACCGTCTCTATTTGCCAAGTTCCAGAGTAGACATGTATAAAAAGAATTCCTTCTGTATGGCAATTTTAGTGTATAATAATCTGCCTAGTCGCCTTAAAAATGGTCCCGCTAGCCAATTTAAAACTAATATTTCCAAGTGGCTTCTAGACAAGTTCTGACCGTGACCAATGTGGTTCAACTTATGACCGTACTTTCACTTTATGACCATACTCGCAGCTTGCTCGCAGCTAAGAGCTGCTTCTATAGAAAGATGCCGGTTTCTAGTATAGTGGAAGACACATCAAGCTATATCCTTTAATACATACTTTGTCTCTTTAATTTTTTTGACACATTCATATAAATGTCAAGAAATCGTAACAAAAACCGTATTGCGATAGGGTTCCAAAAAGTATAACTTCCACTGTACCGGTGTCCGTACTAGAAACCGACTTTCCGGGGATGTCGCGTTCTATAAAATTTGCGTGCTTTGTGCAGAGCTCATTACATGGACTCCTGTAGACCTCTTTAAATGTTCAAAAATTTTGCCCGTACCGTATATGTACATTAAGCAGATGTGTATTTTCGTTCGACAATATCCGCAATATTTCAAAACACACGCTGATGTCTTCCCAAGGTCTACAAGATACAAGAACCGTCTCTATTTGCCAAGTTCCAGAGTAGACATGTATAAAAAGAATTCCTTCTGAATGGCAATTTAGTGTATAATAATCTGCCTAGTCGCCTTAAAAATGGTCCCGCTAGCCAATTTAAAACTAATATTTCCAAGTGGCTTCTAGACAAATGTTATTACTCCATAAAAGAGTATCTCAACGACACTAACAAATAGCAGAAAAGATTTGCACACCGTCGTCGGTGGAACATATGATACCTATGCTTTTTAAATCACCTATATTTTTCACTATGTTCTGGCAAATAATTTCATTTCATTTCATTTTCATTATTATGTATTTCAATATTAATAATAACTTTAAAAATGATAATTAATTTCAATGCTTGAATTTGATTGTATTTAAATGTTATACCTAATCACTTGTTAAAGTTGGTATTTAAGCTCAATTCCTAACACCCCAAAACATATTGATTGATGGTCTTGTAATATGCATAGCATAATTACTTAAATAGACTAGCGACTAGTTCACAAATTGAAAGTCGCTCAGCGTGCTATGGAAAGAGCTATGCTCGGAGTATCTCTGCTGGATCGAATCCGAAATGAGGAGATCCGGCATAGAACAAAAGTTATCGACATAGCTCATAAGATTAGCGAGCTGAAGTGGCAGTGGGCCGGTCACGTCTGTCGCAGAACCGACAACCGCTGGGGTAGACGAGTTCTGGAGTGGAGACCGCGTTTGGGCAAACGTAGTGTGGGACGGGCGTCCCTGCTAGATGGAGCGACGATCTGCGTAAGGTGGCTGGCAGCGACTGGATGAGAAGAGCCGAAGATCGGGCTCAATGGCGCGCCCTGGGAGAGGCCTATGTCCAGCAGTGGACTAGAATAGGCTGCTGATGATGATGAATTACTTAATTAAATTAAATTAAAATTATAAAGTCTTTATTTTCAGGCACTAGCAACATAGAATAAAATATAAAAATAAAAAAATCAATTAAATAAGTTAACTATAAAAAATATATATTTAAATTTAGTATATAAAATTTGCAAATTATAAATTAAATTTCCAATTACAATAATAAAATAATAACAATTTTTTTAATTTGAATTTTAGAATTTTAGATAAGTATAATTATAATTTTCAATTAATTAATTAAATGTCAATAATATGTCTAACTCATATCATTATATATTTATTTACTAAGATTAATATATTTATTTAAAAGGGGGCTCTGAGGGGCTTTGAGACATAGACTAGCTGTGAGCATTGTCATAAAGTGATTGTGCGAGCTAAGCCATGTTGGGCGAGGTCAGAACCAGGATGGGTGACCGCGACTCTAAGAGCACTATTGGTCCCAATTGTTCGAGAGCAAACTAGGCGATGCAAAGGCCTACTGGCGGCCTGAACAACTGACAATAGGTTGGCCACTAACCATACAAATACACAAACCAACTTGCATACTTTTAAGAAAAAGTATAAAACAATAATTTTACAGTCACAGTATAGTGATTTTAGAAATCATTTCATCAATGGCGACAGAATGTTAAGGTCCCTTCAGTCCTAACTCACTGTTTTTGTTTGTTTATGACTGAATCCCAAATGTTTGATACTGGTCGAGTGTCGGAAAATAATTGTGTGTGACGTGTAAGGAGATGAGCCAACACTACAGACGAACCGAACGACTTTGTTGCTCTCTATAGCTATAAGTTGGAAAGGGTCAAGTTGACAACCAGCGTCGGTAGATGTATAGGTATCTATGCATCTGGCGACACTCAGCTGAACTTGGCCCTTTTAATAGATCATATTATATGATCATATCACTTGTCAGAATGTAAAATATGGTCAATTTATAATCCGACTCATTTTGTGATATTTTGTACATATTTTTTACAGATATTTTTTATATACGGTCTATTAATAAAGGTTTTTCTATTCTATTCTATTCTAACAAACAATCAAAATTGTTCTTTCTCATTCTTATTCTATTCTTATTCTTTAATGTTCCGATGAATATAATTTTGTTTTGTAACGGCCCTGTCAGTAACCAATCTAGCCATTAATAATGAAATAGCTGATATTGATTGACATTGGTGTTTCGTGTTATCAGAGTCACCTCACGCAAAGCATAATTAATAACATTTAATTGATATTGTAATGTATTACATTTCTAAGTAAACAGATTGGGGGGTTTCCAGCGATCAAGTAAAGTGTGAGTGTGGTGTCTCCCCTCAAACCATGGAGCACTTGCTCTGGTGTCCCGCGTGTCCGACCATCTGCACGCGGGAGGACCTTTTCGAGACCAACCAGAGGGCTATCGATGTGGCTGCCTTCTGGTCAGGAAAAATTTAATTCGGATCATCAACACGAAAGAGAGAGAGTAAACAGAAATTATCTAGACAATAATTATGTGGAAATTCCTCAGTTATTGCCTGTGTAACTAACACCAAGTTGCGTGAAACGTTTATTTCACACACTAGTTATCTCAGTATGCAGGTTTCCTCCCGATGTTTTCCTTCACTGTTAGAGCAGTCGGTAAATGTATGTAAGCGTTTCGAAAAAACCGAATAACTCAATTACATAACATTACATGGTTTCGAACCCGAACCACACGCATGGGAGTCCGGTGTCCTAGCCACTTCGCCACCGACGCTCATTCTTTCTAGGTTCAGAATCAACCTACTAATTCCTGAATTTTGGATACTCGTAGCCAGAAATAGCAACTGATCTTTTCTGGATCTGGATGACGTTATATATTTTTTGTAAACATAAAAACATGTTTATTTAACACGATATATATGTGCTATCGTACCTCGATATATATGTGCTATCGTACCTCGAAATAAATAGGTCGAAAGAATACTATCGTTGATGTAACAAGCCCGCCCCGAATGGAGTAAGCATTATACGTCTTTACAAGAGAAATAGTGTACGCCTTTGCGGGAGTGACTGAAGGACGATGGACGATCTCATTTGATTTTTGACTTGGTGCCATCGTCTACTTTCTTGAATCGCACCACTCGTCGGCGGCTCAATGTTCACCCGCACTTTCTAAAGCCTTGGGTGTCTACCACGACCCGTTTTACACGAACGTTTCTGCCACGCACCTGTAAAATTTGGAACTCTCTTCCACCCGACGTTTTCCCGCAGCGCTACGACATGGGATGCTTCAAAAAGAACGTTAAAAAGTCTTCTCCCTCCACGGCCGGCAACACACGTGCAATACCCCTGGTATTGCACGTGTCTCTAGGCGACGGTGACTACTTACCATCAGGTGGCCCGTCTGCCTGTTTGTCGTAGACAATTTATAAAAATAAAAAATAAAAATTGCCTTCTTACTTAGGGCGGCTTTCACTAACCGTTTTCTTTATCAATTTTGTATGAAAACCATAGACAATTCGCGAGTTAACCCCGGGAAAATATTCGCGCAAGCGGGCCATAGGGTGTTATTACATTGATGGGATGGATGTCGCATCGACGTCGGATCAATTGTCAAATGATGACAGATCGGACAAAGAAATAAACAATAATCGACGTTGAACGGTCGATCAATCAACCGATCAATGTCGATCGCGTCCATGTAATAACACCCTTAGTATCTTCCACTAATTTGTTATTGAATTAGTGGAAGATATTAAGGGTATCGAAGCGACAAGGGCATGAGATCCTGGCGCGTCAAATACAACAAATACAAAATAATTTATTATCACACACAAAATTACACTTGTTTTTACGTTTACTGTTGGACCCCGCACTAGGGCGACCCTGTGTCGCGGCGACCCTTAAATACATTACTAATTAGGACTCAGTTGTAGTTTACAGTTTACTATATACCTACTTTATCGTCGCCTGTTCGAATCCCCTCTGGACCATTGTGGTTGACTGCTCTTAAATTTTAGCCTAGTTGGTTGTAACTATTTCATGCTGTCTCCATCCCACAGCGAGCTGTTATCTTCATGAACTTATATCACCCTAAGTTACGGTAATAATGTAAAGTTTCCTTCTCGAGGGACTGGGATCACAACAGGTCAACGCCTCTATAATGTACTGCCTATAAACTGACCAGTGCACGTTCAATCTCAGTCTGGCAGTCTTGTGCACGAATTAGTGAATTTCTTTATTAAATTATGGACTGAAATGTCCCCATTATTTGATTGATAACCAGTAAAATTTTATACCAAATTACATCCTTGGAAAGTTTCAGTTTTACATTCAACATAATATATGCCTTCCAGTCTCAACCAAATTAAAATTGTGAACTAGAAAAATTAACTAAACTTTTTTAAAACTATTCTAAACTTTTGTGATGTCATTCTAAGCTTATGTGAAATCACTCTAATGTTGTGTAGCTTTATCATATTTTCCTGAAAATCAAATCATTATAAATGGGTAACTCTACCAGCACTTTGCGACGATGCAAAAAGTGTTACTTGTACGTACTGAGCCGGTTGAATAAGCTACGGGTACGACTGTCTCCTAAGAGCTCGTTACATTCGGCACCTAAAGGCATGGTCCGTTTGGATTCTAAGGTAAGGCATCCGTTTAGCTTCTAAAAAAATGTTATCTTTGGCACTCAAGGGCTTTTTACATTCGGGTCCTGACCATGTTCCATTGGCCTCTTGACCTGTTACGTTCGGCTCCTTTTTTTTGTTAACGTGGGGGAAATCTTCGAATGATACCCAGCCTCCTGGGGGAGAGACTGGGTTATGTGAGATTTTTACTGACTAAAATTCCCTCGATGGCCGGCCTCGTGCATATCGGAGGGCTCCGGGATCTCCAGTGGAACGGACCAGTTCCTCCTAGCATTTACCTTGGGCTCTTTCCGGGAGGTGTACATTACACCTACCGGTTCCTCCCGTCACAGCAGCGTGCGGCCATAGCACGTTGCTGCCTTCCCCAAGGTCGCCAGCCAATGGACGGCCAAAACCCCCACTTTGACCACTTTTTTTAAGGGTATGTTACGAAAGTCTCCTAAAGTCATGTCTTGTTCCGTTTGGGCCTGTAGCATTCGGCAACTAAGGGCCTGTTACACACGCAACTAAATACGTGTTACCTTTTTTAACTACAACGACGGGTCTTAATCGCGTCGGTATTTATTTTTTGGTAAACTAGACTGTAGTTACCTTTTTTTTAAGAATTACCCCTGTTGATGATTTACACTGCAATTTGGCCAATGACCGTGTTAGAATCTTGAACATCACTCGTACATTTGCGTCTGTTTTGAAAAAAAAAACAGTTGACCAACGTCGAGATTAATGGAGAGTCGTGTGCACTTGGAATGCCTAGTGTCTTGCATTCCAAGTACAATTGGGATCCACACCATCTGTAGTATTTCACTCCCATTTCACTGTCTTATATAACGTTTATTAACGTTTTCTTAACACGGACGATTTTTAGGTAAAATACACTAGTTTTACGATAAAATAACCACTGTAAACCGTTTTTAAACAATAAAATAGGACAAACACGCCACGACAGCATGAACGCAATAACATAACCTCCGTAGTTACGTTTCGTCTGCATTGCATCTGTCATAATATCATGTCACCTTTGTCCCTAAGGGCATGTTCGACCTTCGCGTGTGGCCTGGCGTGGAGGGCAGCGAGAAGACGCCGGGCAAGGCGCCCGACCGCGGGAAGGAACAGATGCAGAGGCTGGCGAAGCTGGCCAAGAAACATCGCAACGGACATATGCCCAAGGTAACTGGTGTCTTTTATATACATACAATAAACCTACCTATACGCAATCATTATCATTAACTTGTGGGGTAACTCGGTCGAAGCAAATAGAGCCCTCATCGTCCAAAAAAAGTGTGTGCGTGCTTTGTGCAGAGCTCATTACATGGACTCCTGTAGACCTCTTTTTAAATCTTCACAAATTTTGCCCGTACCATGTATGTACATTAAGCAGATGTGTATTTTCGTTCGACAATATCCGCAATATTTCAAAACACACGCTGATGTCTTCCCGAGGCTACAAGATACAAGAACCGTCTCTATTTGCCAAGTTCTAGAGTAGACATGTATAAAAAGAATTCCTTCTGTATGGCAATTTTAGTGTATAATAATCTGCCTAGTCGCCTTAAAAATGGTCCTGCTAGCCAATTTAAAACAAATATTTCCAAGTGTCTTCTAGACAAATGTTATTACTCCATAAAAGAGTATCTCAACGACACTAACAAATAGCAGAAAAGATTTGCACACCATTGTCGGTGGAACATATGATACCTATGTTTTTTAAATCACCTTTAATTTTCACTATGTTCTGGCAAATACATTTCATTTCATTTCCACTATTATTACATACATTACTTACCAAGATATCACGATATAGTAAGTACCTATATAGTAAGTAAGTAAGTAATACGTTTATTTCACACACAGCAATGACCGAAACAGTATATGTGTTATATTATATATTATCCTATTATTATTCTCCTTTCTGAAGAGTCAGCTTTAAAAATGGAAAGGTTTGAGTTTTTTTTTTGCTCGTGAAAACCTGTACTTTGTCCCTTACGCTATGTAAACCGCTTAACTGTAGTGTCGCCTGCGCAAGGTGCCGCCTCGGTCACCGCCTGCGGGAGGTGGGCCTGTCGCCCGCTCGCCGCCCACTAGCCCTCTGTCGTCCCGCGCCCCTTTTGCCGCGCAGGCGATACCACAGTTAAGCGGTTTACCTATAATTGAGTTGATAGCAAGTGAAGTGCCCATTGCCGCCTAGCAGTAATTCTTTCGATATCTGTCGAATAAAATATATAGATTATGTTCCATTTGGTCACTTTATTATTTACGGTAACTAGTTTTACAATAAAAAAAGGTTTTTTGGAATCGTATGGAACCTTATCTGTCTGCGGGTCTAACGCCTATACGGAATAAGATACAGACTTCAATGTTGCCATTCGCATATGTGCTATCTTAAGGACCTGATGATGACCAGGAAAAAGTAAGGCGATCATCACAGCGGTATGACTGACTTTTTGGAGGGCCGCCTGCGTGATCAGTGCTATTTCACCCAGTTCCCTCTGCCGAGCATCGGTTACTGATGTACCGGCTGGTCTCCTCTATTCCATCTTCCAGTGGCTTTGCAGAGCCTCAGGGTGGCTCCGTAGTTCAGGTCTTGTAGATAAAGATAAAATTTATTGCCATCACTTAAACTTAACTTACTTAATGTAATACATTAACTTTACATACAATAAACATTACATACATTAATATTGTTACCAATTAGTTGAGTCTTATGGACGCACACTGACCCTTACACCTACCAACATACACATCCTCTCACACACCACATACACACACCACACATCACACACACCATCTCACGCTCACCCCCTTCACACCACACCCTCTCAGACACACACAATTTATTGCATTACCTTATGTTTTCATAATTTATATTTATCGGAAGAGACCGGCCCCCACGACACAGGGTATCCTAGTGTGGGAGCCAGGGAAATCTGACAAAATGTAAAAGATACTGTCAGCATCAATAAATTTTTATTTTATTTAAAAATTAAATTTAATGATTTATTTAAATTAATTTATAGTTTTAACTATATAGTTAAAAAACTATTGTAGTTTTTCTTCTACATTGTCCCTGCCAAAAGCTCCCACCTTGGTATGGAGTACACCATACACTCGACGAGGATGTGGGCCTGATTCTTCTTCACCGCATTCAGGGCAATATGTTTGTCACAACGGTAAGTCGAGGGTTTCTTGATCCTAAATTCCCTTGATGTCCGCAGGTGGATTGGCTAGACCGGCTCACGTTCCGTGAAATCGAGATGATCAATGAGAAGGAGAAGCGAAGTTCCGACTACATGTACCTCATGGTAGAGTTCCCCACCGTCCAGATCGATAGCGTCAACGTGAGTCTTGTACCATTGATTTTCAAATTAATTGGCCCGTTAGTTAGGGCCTATGCACGCAGACGACGCGCGTTGTCGAAACGCGAGTTTACGGCGCCGTAGAACTCAGAAAACCATATTGCTTTTGTATCGATGAAAATGCGATACAAACGCGCGCAAGATGTTTCGATGGAAACACGCAGAGACACGATACAGACGCGCGTTAGCTGCGCATTTTTATTTTTTATTTTTTTTCTTAAATAAGGAGAGCAGACGAGCAAACGGTCCACCTGATGGTAAGTGGTCACCGTCACCCATAGACATCTCACCTCACTCTATTAATGTTGGAAGGTTTTTGATGCGCTGCTATACTTGAGGACTTAAGATGGATTGCCTCATGTGCCGGTAATTACGCTGGCTCTCTTACCCTTCAAACCGAAACACAGAAATGCAAGCGTCTCTGCTTCACGGCAGAAATAGATAAGAGGGTGGTACCACCCCAGGCGATCCTTCACTTTAGGATCTACCACTACTAAAATGTAGCTAAGGCTCAATTTACATTGCCGCGGAATGGAATGGCAGCGAATTTTCGCAACGTAATTGTACATAGCATAATGGACTTTATGTCAATTGTGTAACATACAAACTAAATACGAGCCAAACAGAGGTCGCGCGTCTTCCGGGGAATCCTCGCGTATTCTCGAGAATTCCCCTAACGGTAAAGCGTATTTAGTTTGTATGTTACACAATTGACGTAAAGTTCATTATGCTATGTACAATTATGTTGCGAAAATTCACTTCCATTCCATTACGCGGCAATGTAAATTGAGCCTTAGACTGAAGGACCTTATAGGACCATTTGTGGAAAAGTAAAGACCTTGTAATCCTGTTTCAGCACGCAGTCGTGTACTACGAACAAGACGGCGATGAGGTGTACCAGTTTAAGGCGCAAGCTGACATCGTTACGGTGCCTGATTATGAGATCTTACAGGTGATTTTATATTCTCTCTCTCTCTCTCTTTCTCTTGCTCTCTCTCCATCTTTAGTAATATCTTTAATTTTTTTTCAGTATACCAGATTTATCATCTGTCAATCTTATCGTGTCTTATGATAGAGGGCCGGGAATAACCCCAGCAGCACATTGACCCTTGAGAATCTATTGTGCCTACCCCATTTTACACACTGGTCATATCAGTGTGCAGGTTTCCTCACGTTGTTTTCCTTCACCGTTAGAGCAGTCGGTAAATGTACGTAAGTCTTCGAAAAAAACCAAAAACTCATTGGTACATGACACTGCACGGTTTCGAACCTCCGACGAATTAAGTTATTTAAATTTATTTAATTATAACATACATACATAAATACAGGTACAAAAGAGATGGCCCCTAATCTAGGATATTTTTTCCTGTACTATGGGTAGCCTATGACATACACAATGTGCCTATGACAAACATGCCTGTAGTTACCCAATTTTGAGACTACTTACATTCGAAATAATATATTTTTTTAAAGTTTATTTAATAATATAACAAATATTAATTGTTAAGGATTACTTAAATATTTGTACGATAGAAATAGCAGATTTTTGCATGGCCCTATAATATAATACAGGGTGGACCAAAAGTCCGTTAACATTTAAAATGGTTATAAAAAATACAAATGCTACTTTAGTGAAAAACTGTTTATTTAATAATAAAGTAGACAAATTAGGATTTCACTTTTTAAAAATAACATCATTCAAATGTGACCCTTGTTCATCCTGGCACACCTGTAACCGGGAACGGAAATTTTGCATGACCGCCCGACAAGTGGTTGGTGAAATGTTCTGCATTTCCTCGCGTATATTTTCTTTTAATTCCTCAATAGACACTGGGTTGCTGATGTAAACTTTACTTTTGAGATATCCCCAAAGGTAAAAGTCCATTGGAGTTAAATCCGGGCTGCGGGGTGGCCAGTGAATGTCACCTCTTTTGGATATGACTTTTTGGCCAAAAATTTCACGAAGTGCTGCTATAGAGTCATTGGAGGTGTGACATGTTGCCCCATCTTGTTGGAACCAAGAGCTTCGATTAAAGCCTGAGAAGTCCTGTAATGCTGGAGCAAAAAAATTCTGTAGCATCACAATGTATCGCTCTGTATTAACGGTGACGGCGCGGTTTCTCTGATCTTCATAAAAATATGGACCAATGATTCCGCTGGCTGACAATGCGGCCCATACAGTAACCTTGGGCGAGTGTAAAGGTTTTTGGTGCTTCAAGTCCGGGTTAGTGTCACTCCAGTATCTGCAATTTTGTCGATTGACATGTCCATTTAGGTGGAAGTGTGCCTCGTCTGAGAAAAAGATGTTATTGAAGCTCGTAAACCTCTCAAGCACTTCGTTAGCAAACTGCAGTCTCTGAGCAGGGTCATTTGGCTTTAAAGCCTGTACAATTTGAATTTTGTAAGGATGTAAATGTAAATATTTGTGTAGAATGCGATTTAGAGATGTTCTGGGTACATCTAAAGCACTAGACCGCTTTCGAGTAGAGAGACCAGGTTGTTCTCGAACAGACGCTCGTACACGCTCTATGTTTACTGGATCGCGCGATGTCCTAGGTCGGCCGGATCGTGGTTGACTTAAAGTTGAACCTGTTGTTTCGAACTTCTGTACCCATTTTTTAATCGTTTGAATTGTTGGTGCTTGATTTCTATTCCGTATATTGTAATGATTACAAAATTTCCGTTTAGCTTCGGTCGTAGAATCGTTGTTTCGATAGTACTCGCGTACGCAAAATGCGCGTTGCGCTCCGCTGAATGACGCCATGGTACTAAATCCCTATTAGTAGCTCTCGCTTGTAGTAACACCCCCCGCGCCAATACCCCGCCCGCGCCGACGCAGCGACCTATTCAAATGTTAACGGACTTTTGGTCCACCCTGTACCTAACACCTAATTTATAAATAATAAATACTCTTTAAAACAAATTCTTAAAATCCACCTGAATGAATTTAGCTACGATCAAACCGAGAAACCATTACGTCCACAACAATAATACTTCACTCATCTACAGCATGCACACATACATACTTTCACACTCACACATAAACATACACACCTTTACACACACTCCCACCCCCAAACACACCCTCACACACAACCTTTCATTCCCCCTTACATACATTCACACGTCTTCGGGTTTAAAATAATAATTAAAATATATATATATATTATAATAAATTGTAATTTGTGACTATTATAGCTTGGTATTCAGTAGGGGGCGGTATTTGTCCCATGGATAGCTACCAAGTTGTCTATGGGATGATTGCTGACCGTTATTGAATACCTTCTTTTTGGGAAAGCACTGTCTCCCAAGATACAGGTTCGCCTAGTTTGGGAGTCAGGGGTTCGATTTACTAATTTGTGATGTTTTCAATAAGGATTATTTTTATTTTATTTTATTTTATAACCAAAAATCGGACAAATAAATTTATTTTATTTCACAATATTTAAAATTGTCAAGTTATTTTATAAATGTCCGTGAACGTTGGTTCTGGGGACGGTGGAGGCAAGACACTAAAATAATTTTCTTGTTAGCAAATCAGCAATCAGGGGGCAATGGCAACTGTTTTGACTTGACAGTGTTTATGGCAATGAACATCATGGTAATAAAAATACTTCTACATCTACTACAACATACATACAATACAACACACACAGACACACACACACACAAACACATACAACTCTCACTTTTTACCTTCTTTAAGCCCAGAGAGGATCTTTAATATTACTTATATTATTTTACTTATCTTAATATTATTAGTTATTATTATTATTTTTGTTTCTATTTTTGATTAAATATTTAAATACACTTCTGTAAACAAATTGTGTTTAGACAATGGCTGAATTGTAAGAGTCTCGGAGGAGGGGCACTGTATGCTGAATTACAGGTTACACCTAGTTCGGCAACAGTGGATTAAAATAGTTTTAGTGACATAGCCTAATATAGTTTATTTAACAAATTATTAATTTAACAAATGTCAGGGGCTCATTATTTAGTCAGTAAATGGTCAGTAACATGGAGAGTTTCAGTCAGTAAAATCAGTATTTTTAATCATGGAATCAGTTACCCCTGATTATAAAGTTTTTTTTATAGGAAAATCTGGTGGAAAGCAAGCAACACCGCCTAGCGCGGTCGCTCCGGTCCGGGGTATCAGGTCGCGACGCCAAGCCGACCGCATCAGAACGAGACCAGCTGGCGGCTATAGTGGCGGCTCCACCGGCGACTCCGTTAGCAGCTTCTGAGCAGGATCTACTGTGGAAGTTCAGGTGAATAATCAGACGGTATACCAGATATAAACAAACACATTCACACAACACACGAACAGTGACAAAACTTTTTAAAACAAGGAATTGGACTTTCAAGGAATTGGACGTTCAGGTAATTGGACATTCAAGGAATTTAATTTTATTTATTTATTAGGTAAACACAACAGATTACAACCAGAGAAATTACAGAAAAATCAATATTAAAATTATGAGCTACGTCGTAACCCTTAACGTGTAAACACAGCATGGTTAGGAAGTAGAAAATTGATTGTTGTACAAAATTGAGTATTAATTAATAAATTAAGTAATTAGACATACAGGTAATTGGACATTCAGGAAATAGATTTCACTGACTAGACATTCGGGGAATTGGACGTAACGCACAAGATCCGATCATACTGACTGAATAATAGTTGTTTTTTTCCACAAAATATTTTGCCCAAAACTTACAACTTACTTACTTACATTCATACAACACAACACGCACACACTGTTGCTTTCTTCGTCCGTGCAGTCACTGAGGGGCCAGCTAAAAGTCAGCGCTGTGGCTTGCCTCAGCATTATGCTGAGCTGGTGTACCCTTTTTGGCACTGTACCACACCAGATGTTCTGTGCTGCATGTATTAATCTTTGTATACTTCTGTATTGTGTTCTATATTCTGGTAATTATAGTGCTAAATAAACGTTTTCAATTTCAATTTTTAATATATACGGCTGTATACCAGAAGGGAATAGTATAGTATATAGGTGCGCTGGGGTAAGTTCGGATATGACGTTCGACGCGAACGAGAAAATGGTGTCGCGAGCTGTGTTGCCAGCTAAATTGATTTCAACGATCGTACCCCACATCCGAACGGTGGTGATATTATTTTGGGCCGGCACAACACGGCAACACAAATACTTACATAACTTTCACGTCCATAATCCTTGATCCCCGGGCACCTAGACAGAGGAACCACCTTCATTATATGTAATTCCCATTTTTCGTCGTAAGATTTGGTGGACAGACGTTATAGGTGGCGAGCCTACCGCCGTCTACTAGATGTAGAATAGTATCCACTAAGACCCTTCGCCTCGTACACTCACGGAAAGAGTTGGGGTGGTGCTATTCTTTAGGGGCGACACGACACGGCACTCTTTGAAAACCAATTTGAAGCGTTTTTTTCTTAATTTTTTTTAGTTTTTTGTTGCAGGTTCTACCTATCGTCACACCGGCGCGCTCTCACCAAGTTCCTGGAATGCGTCAACTGGAACCGTCCAGGTAACTAACTTTACAAATTTTTTTGCTGTTTTGCGGCAGTAATTGGTTAAAGGGTGGTACACCCCAGGCTGACTCTGCACAGAGTCATACCACTAGAACCATACCAATGGAAGTACTATTTCGTGTAGTATTCAATACTGATCCCGGTCGCAGGCGAGGTGCGGCAGGCGCTGGCGATGCTGGCCCAGTGGGCGCCCATGGACGTGGAAGATGCTCTCGAGTTGCTCACGCCAAACTTCACACACCCCGCCGTCAGGAAGTACGTCTGTTTCACTTTACTTTTTACCCTTCTATGTAAAGTCTGCCTCAACTTCGCTTCCACGTCGACGTGTTTCTTCAGTGTTTATAGAAGAGCCATTACTTACTACGCCCGTGTGCTCCATCTTCAGCTTCATCATCACTTACCACCAGATCAGATTTTAACGGATTTTTAGGAAGACTTACGTACGAGTACATTTATAGACTACTCTATCGGTGAAGGAAAATATCTTGAGGAAACCGAGAAAAAAAAACCGATTTGCTTCTTCGTTCATTATGCGAACGGCTAAGGAATAGAACAGCCTGCCGGCGTCTGTATTTCCCGAAACCTACAACCTTGGGATCTTCAAGGCCAGAGTGAATAGGCATTTACTGGACCCGCATGCTCCATCGTCGGTTACCATCAGGCGAGATCGGGGTTTAGTGGTCAACAAAAATATACAAAAGTTTCCGAATTTTGGAAGTGCAGTTTTAATATAATAATTTCTAAATTTAAAATTGCAAAATATGTGCCGAAATATGCGACAATGCTTTTTTTCCCCTTTTTCCATTTACGTTTAATATCATCATAGGCCTGATACGTCTATTGCAGACGATTTAAGTAGCGTCGCGAAGGCATCGCTTTTCGTGGCTAAATAACCCTATTCGGGAGCGGCACACACGCCCGCACGCGCGGCAAGCGAGTGGTGCGCCGGATAGATGATTGATCTCTCGGTCTTTGTTTGCTCTCCTGGCCGCCAGTGCCTCGAACCACTTTCCATCGTGTTCCTGACAACCCTCCCGAACACGTTTCCTCCATGTATCTCTGTCATCCGCGAGCTGCCTCCAATCATCGTGACTGATTGCGAATGCAGTCATGTCACGCTTAGCGCAGTCTTTGAAACGCAGCAGGGGTCTACCGACATTACGCTTAAATATATTGTTTATAATATTGGTCAATAAATGTAATTATATTCTATTATAAATGTTTGTCCCGTGCGGACGGCAAGAGGCCGGACGGTCTTACATTGATTCCATGGGCGAGAGGGCGCTGTCTCCTCTGGGACGCGACGTGCGTTAGCACTTTCGCGCCCTGCCATCTCGCCAGCACTCGGCAGACTGCAGGCGCAGCTGCCGAGGCGGCGTCCCAGAGGAAACACCTAAAGTACTCCAACCTGGAATCGATGTACGACTTCGTGCCTTTGGCAGTTGAAACCTCGGGACCATGGGGCTCCGAGGCCAAGGATCTGATTCGCGCTGTGGGGAGGCGAATTATGGAGAGAGGAGGTGATCCGCGAGCCGGCCACTTTTTAGTACAGCGCATTTCCCTCGCCATTCAGCGAGGGAACGCCGCGAGTATCCTGGGTACTTTCGGCCAGGGGGCACTTCGCGGGCGGCTGTTTGACTGATATTATATTATATAATTTTTACCTAGTTATAGTATGACATTGATTTTATTATTTTATTTTTATATTATTAAACAAATATAAGTACATTATAAATGAATATGAATATGAATATTCAAGGGCACGAAACTGAAAAATAACTCACCGGTTAATAAAAACTAATTGAAGATAGAATGAAATGAAATGAATGTTTATTTGCAAGAATATACGTTATGAAGGATCTTAAAATTAAATAGGTAGTTCCAGTATATCCTACCACATTGTGGTGTGCAAATTTATATAATAGATAACATAAAATTAAAATTAAAAAAATGGATACAAAGCTAACTAATACGCTTTAGATTACAAGAACTATTTACAAGAAATATTAATATAGTGATTACATGTCAATTTAATTTAAAAGTCAAGGTATTTATATCAAATATTATTAAGTACTGTAGAAGCAATTATTCATCAACCAAACATACATGTTCCTCTTAAATTCATTTAACGGCATGGCTTTCAATTCAGATGGTAACTTATTACAAATGTATATTGCCATACAACATACATTTTTCTTATATATGTCCAAGTTACATCTCGGAAGGTATAGCCAGGCTTTGTGTCTGGTTTGTCTGTGGGAATAGGAATGTGGACCGTGGCCCTACCCCCTTGTGTAAGGGGAGGCCTGTGTCCCAACAGAGATAATGATAGATGATAAATACTGACCATGTGTTACCCAGGTACGCCATATCCCGCCTGAAGCGCGCCCCGGACGACGACTTGCTGCTGTATTTACTGCAGCTCGTGCAGGCCCTCAAGTATGAGAACTTCCACGAAATACATGACGGTGAGTTGAGTATACTTATAAGATGCTTTTTTTTGTGTGGCGGGGCTTCACGCGCTGATCCGACACCGTGCAGCTAGGTTCAGGGATAGGGTCTTCAGAAGTAAAAAATAGCCTGATTGTTGCTATATCAACCCACTGTTCGGATATTTTTAAATAAATTGCTGATGTTGTAAAATTTATTTTAGTTTACTCAAGATTCAAAAGTTACTTATTCATTGTAAAAAATTGAAATTGAAATCGTTTATTTAGCGCTGTAAACACCAGAATATAGAACACAATACAGAAGTATACAAAGTTTAATACATGCAGCACAGAACATCTGGTGTGGAACAGTGCCAAAAAGGGTACACCAGCTCAGCATAATGCTGAGGCAAGCCACAGCGCTGATTTTCAGCTGGCCCCTCAGTGACTGCTGTACTCTTACTTTTTTTCTACTGTGCACTGTCATGCGAATTTTTTTGACATTTTATTAATTTGATATAATTTTTAAGGTTATAAATAGTTATGGACTCCATTGTCTGATTTAATAAATGATTTAATTTAATTTAGTTATGATAGATGCAAATCTCGGCTTGTTCTTCGCTCTAGTTCAACTCTGTCATATATAAGAGTTATGCTATATGATACAATTATCTGTTTTTGTTATAACTGCTAAATTTTGACGTAACGCAGTGCTCTATAATCTATATGTTCCTTCAGATCAAATACATGAGCATCAAAAACATTCAAATTTGGCCAAAAATATTTGAATTCAGTCAATTTTTTCATTTTTAGTGGAAATTGGTCAAAGTTGTAGATTTTTTTGAGAATAGGAGATACTCCTGCAATGTTTTACCACTAGAGGCGCCACTAGCACAGTTACAAAAACATTCAAAAATACGACGTACGTGTACGAGTTAAAGATGAGTGTATTCTAAACATAAGATAACCTAAATTTGTTGCTTTCAATGACAATAATTTGATAAATAAATAATGATTATTTGGATTAATATTGGATGATTTTACAAGATGTTTGTTTAATAAACTTTAAATTAGCACATAAAGCCAAATATCAACATGTAGATACGTACCTTTCCGGTAAATTCCTTCGACTCTCGCCACGCTATCTTAACAGATTTTTAGGTCTGCTATTTTGAAATGGCCATATGATGCCACGATATCATCACAATTTTACTATAGCTTTGAGAAATTAAATTAATCAAAATAACGAGAAATTTGTGATATCTTCAAAAATGACGTTTCGTTTTGCTTTTCTGTTTACGGAGTGTGCTCGTGGCTCCATCTACGCAACGCTTTGCGTTTTATAACCTAACCTAACCTAATTATATAGAAAATAGGAAATTATGCGAATCAGACGTTCTGCGAATCGGACGTTTTGCGCTTGCATGCCATTTTGCGTAACGAACATTCTGCGCCGCCATCTACAGGTAAAAATGCCTAATGAACTGATGGATCTAACAGAATACGCGCGTATTGCCGGCAAGGACGTGGCGGTGTACTCCGACTCGGAGGGGAAGCTGACGCAGAGCCACAGGGGCAGTCAGGCCAGCCTGCTGTCTACCTCGGGTGAGCTCTCCTCTCGGAAAGTTTAAAATGATTTGCAGAGAACTTAAAGGAAATGAAAACAAACTAGCATACTAACTCTTCTAGCGGCCCTAATTTTAAGGAGGGAGGAGAGGGTTTATAAAGAGGAGTTTATGTCTGTTTGAATCTCAACAACGGGCAACAAGCAACATGGTAATCTAGAAGTTGGAGTGATTCATATGCCGGTAATTACGCTGAATCTCTTCCACTTCAAACCGGAATATACCAATGCAAGCATTACCTGCTTTAGGGGGGTTTAAATTTGTATACTTAGTCAAAAATGAAGATTCAGCCCAAAAGCGCCAATTTTCTTGTGAGTTGAGGATTTGGTGTGATAGACGAATTCGGCGCGACGATCTGCGCAACGTGGCTGGCAACGTCTGGGTGAGAAGAGCCGAAGATCAGGCTCAATGGCGCGCTCTAGGAGAGGCCTATGTCCAGCAGTGGACCAGAGGGCTGCTGCTGATGAGGATTTGCCCCCCAAAACCCCTTCCCTGTCCACGATCGATTAGGTTTGGACCAGAACAGAACCGCATTTTCCCGTAGCTCTATCCCTGTCTGTTGTTTTGAAACATCGTTCGCTAGAACGAGAAAGATTGCGTGTACGGAATCGGGGCTGAACAACTCTGATAATACAAATAACTCGTGCAAGGGGAGGCCTGGGCCCAAACAGTAGGGAGTTTAATAGTCTGTTAACACTTTGAAAGTCCCCATACAAAGGCTAAAATTGTTCCGTGCAGTCCCAATTTGGGTCCCACATATGGGTCCCGGACTTGTCGTAATGAACCTGTCTAATAAATATTCCGTTTGTGGTACTGTACATTATAAATTTGGTACCCGGACTTGTGCGGCTTGTCTACCGGGACCCACATGTGGTACCCGGGACTGTGAAAGTGTTAATGATGATGATGATATCAAATACAAATATATTTATTAACCCAAACAATATTCAAATTATAATCACTTAACAATAGTGTAGTTACAATGTATAAGTAAATATCGGTCTCTACTACCTGCACTGGCCTCATCGGCCGTCTTGCAGCGTAGTAGATAGCTACAGTCTAATGGCCTGGGGGATACACTTATATAAAAAATAAATAAAAATATATATAAAAAAAACGTAATTATTTATCCATTATATAGTTATTCCTACCTGTTGTGAGAGGGTGTTTGAGGGTGAGTGAATGCGTGTGTGTGTGTGTGTGTGTGTGTGTGTGTTTTAGTGAGTGTATATGTGTGTGTGTGTGTGTGTGTATGTATGCACCTGTTATTGTTAGTATACTTTTAAGTCACCATTAAATTTTCAGTGTCATTATAATCCAGATCCTTAATCCACATTTCAAATCCTTTTTTAGAGTAGGTACATTCATTAATTTTATTTTTCAGAAATTTCCTTCACACAAGAGGTGCTAATGTCTATTTCCTATATATATCATATCTGATTTTGTTCCCTAGTGGTGACAACAAGCGACGTAATGTCCACATCCACCATCAGCCGTCGCTCCGAGCAGCCGGACGAGTCGCTCGCCGCCACCGAGGACAACGTGACCGTCCATCAGCTCGACAACAACCAGTTGGGGTGAGTTGTTGATATAGTGGTAAGGTAACAACAAGAGACCGTCGGTGGCACAGTGGCTAGGGCACCGGACTCCCGTGCGGGAGGTCCGGGTTTGAAACCGTGCAATGCCATGTACCAAAGAGTTTTTCATATTTTTCGATGACTTACGTACATTTACCTACTCAACGGTGAAGGAAAACATCGTGTTGGTGCGATCCAGATAAGAATATTAACTTTGACAGACATGTTTTCTTTGAAAGTTATCTATCAGTTAACATAACACTACCCTCAAATAAATAATAATAAAGAATGCAATACCTATAATAAAGAATGCAATACCTATAATAAAGAATGCAATACCTATAATAAAGAATGCAATACCTATAATAAAGAATGCAATACCTATAACAAAGAAAGCAATATCTATAATAAAGAATGCAATATCTATAATAAAGAATGCAATACCTATAATAAAGAATGCAATATCTATAATAAAGAATGCAATACCTATAATAAAGAATGCAATACCTATAATAAAGAATGCAATACCTATAATAAAGAATGCAATACCTATAATAAAGAATGCAATACCTATAATAAAGAATGCAATACCTATAATAAAGAATGCAATACCTATAATAAAGAATGCAACACCTATAATAAAGAATGCAACACCTATAATAAAGAATGCAATACCTATAATAAAGAATGCAACACCTATAATAAAGAATGCAATACCTATAATAAAGAATGCAACACCTATAATAAAGAATGCAACACCTATAATAAAGAATGCAATACCTATAATAAAGAATGCAACACCTATAATAAAGAATGCAACACCTATAATAAAGAATGCAACACCTATAATAAAGAATGCAACACCTATAATAAAGAATGCAATACCCATAATAAAGAATGCAATACCTATAATAAAGAATGCAACACCTATAATAAAGAATGCAACACCTATAATAAAGAATGCAATACCCATAATAAAGAATGCAATACCTATAATAAAGAATGCAATACCTATAATAAAGAATGCAACACCTATAATAAAGAATGCAACACCTATAATAAAGAATGCAATACCCATAATAAAGAATGCAATACCTATAATAAAGAATGCAATACCTATTGTTCTAAGTTGTATTTGACGTGTTATATTTATATCTAATTTACATTGAATTTAATTTGTGACGATCATTCCACAATGGCGACTTATAACTTACATTATCTAACCTATATTTCTAATTCTTTAGAATGAAATAATTGATTCTAATTCTAAAATAAAAGTATTTTTTTCTGTCTGTTTGTCATTGTCTGACTGTCTTTATACATGTTTCCAGCGAGCCAGCAGACCCAGCCGAAGAACGCCTGAACCTCGCCACGTTCCTCATCGAGCGGGCGTGCAACAACCCTGTCCTGGCAAACTACCTCTACTGGTATCTACTCATCGAGTGCGAGGACCAGGAGGGCCAGGACTTAGCTGTCAGGAACATGTATCTGGCCGTCATGAGGACCTTCAGCCACCATCTCGCTAAGGGTGAGTCAGAATATAACAGCTATAGACAAAGTCATCATCTCATCAGCCTATTGATGTCTCTACTGTTGGGGCACACGCCTCCCCGGGGTACGGGCCACGGTCCACCGAGCGGGCCCAATGCTGTGCGGTGGATTTCACAATTCATTCCTATCTTCATTTATTTTTCATTAACCAGAGTGTCGGTGATCTAGTGGCTAGGACGCCGGACGCCCATGAGGGAGGTCCGGGTTCGAAACCATGCAATGCCATGTACAAATGAGCTTTTCGGATTTTTTTGAAGACTAACGTACCGACTGCTCTAACGGTGAAGGAAAACATCGTGATGAAACCTGCATGTCTGAGGAAATGAAAAGTTTCCGAAGGTGTGTGAAACCTACCAATCAACACTGGGCCCGCTCGGTGGATCATGACCCGGTACCCCCTTGTGCAAGAGGAGGCATGTGCCCTAAATTACGTCACACGAATTTCTGCCCGTAAGTCCTTCGAAAAAACCGAAAAACTCATTGGTACATGACATTACATGGTTTCGAACTCGGACCTCCCGCACGGGAGTCCGACGTCCAAGCCACGACGCCACCGACGCTCTGATCTGCTCTGAAAGGACGGACTATTATAACATAAATAATTTTGTGTACAGGCAACACCGACCACCAACGAACCCGTTCGTTCCTCGCCCGCCAACAAGTCTTCATCGACAAACTGGTGCGACTGGTAAAAACAGTCGCGCGAGAAAGCGGGAACAGAAACAAAAAGGCCGAACGTCTGCAACAACTCTTAGCTGACCCCGACGCTTTCAAGTTCAACTTCACCAACTTCGAACCTATGCCCTTCCCTCTAGACCCTGGCGTGACCATCAAAGGCATCGTCGCGAAGAAAGCTAGCCTTTTCAAATCAGCTCTAATGCCTTCCAAATTAACCTTCTTAACGACAGAAGGAATGGAATACGAAGCCATTTTCAAACACGGCGATGATTTACGCCAAGATCAATTAATCTTACAAATGATTACGTTAATGGACAAGTTACTACGCAGAGAAAACTTGGATTTAAAATTGACTCCATACAAAGTTCTAGCAACGAGTTCGAAGCACGGGTTCCTCCAGTTCATAGAGTCCGTGGCGGTGGCTGAAGCGTTGGCCACTGAAGGGAGCATGCAGAATTTCTTCAGGAAACACAACCCTTGTGAGGGGGCCCCGTACGGAATCAAACCTGAGACAATGGATACGTACATTAGGAGTTGTGCTGGGTATTGTGTGATCACTTATTTGTTGGGTAAGTTGACTGTTATTTATTTATTAAAACCATTACATACAATTTCATATAAGAATATCCACAAATCGTAATTAATCAAGACATAATAATAACCCCAGCGGCACTTCGACCCTTGAGGATATTTTGTGCCTACCCCATTTTACACACTGGTCATCTCGGTGTGCAGGTTTCCTCACGATGTTTTCCTTCACCGTCAGAGCAGTCGGTAAATGTACGTAAGTCTTCGAAAATACGAAAAACTCATTGGTGTATGGCACTGCACGGTTTGGAACCCGGACCTCCCAGCACGGGAGTCATGTGTCCTAGCCACTGTGCCACCGACACTCTATTTTTAATTTATTAATTTGTTTGCAAAGGTAGTTAAGGCTTTTGTGGATACACGCGTGCGACACGTAAACTTCTCGCACGTGATGCATACGATATTTTTAACCCCTGCGAGAAAATAATATTTAAAACAGCAGTCCATATTTCGATTAAAAGGTACAGTTTGTTTGTAGAGACATGATTGTTGAGTAAGTCCGATCGTGGGTAAATATTCCCGCGCTCAGTGCGGGAATGTGGCACTTCCCGCTCAGTTTTCAGTCGATAAATAGGCCTATTTTTGAGTAGGTGTAAAATTAAAACAAAGTTTTTAAGACATTCGTACTGACAATCATTTTATATTAATGAGTTTTTCGGAGACTTATGTACATTTACCGACTGCTCTAACGGTTAAGGAAAACATCGTGAGGAAACCTGCATGTCTGAGGAACTAAAAAATTCCAAAGGCGTGTCAAATCCACCATGCTGCACTGGGCCCGCTCAGTGGATCATGGCCCGTAACCCCCTTGTGCAAGGGGAGGCCTGTGCCCCAACAGTGGGGATATTAATAAGCTGCTGATGACAATTTTCTAATACTAAATATCTCTCCATCAGGCGTAGGCGATCGCCACTTAGACAACCTCCTGCTCACTAAATCGGGGGCTCTCTTCCACATCGATTTCGGCTACATCCTGGGGCGGGACCCCAAGCCGTTGCCGCCCCCCATGAAACTTAGCAAGGAGATGGTGGAGGCCATGGGAGGGGTTCATTCTGAGCATTACCATGAGTTCCGGAAACAGTGCTACACGGCTTTCTTGCATTTGCGAAGGTAAGTTTTGAAGGGTTATAGGCATACAATCAAAGATAACTTGCGATTAAACGAGATTTAATGAAAATATACCGAGACAGACGTTCCTACACAGCACAGGTTCAAGATGGCGAGTGAGATGCAAGGGAGACAGCACTATACAAGTAAAAGAGATATCAACAAGATTGGTTCTGCCTCGTTTACATGATTAACACATTTCCAACAAGTTTCTCCTGTTCTACGACTTTTCGAAAGACTTGCTATTTATGAGAAATATATTTTGCGACCCTTATGGGTTTTGTTGCAAAATATATCCTCATCAGCGGGCCAAATATATCTACTTCGGTGAGCCGAATATCTCTGCCTCGGTAGGCCAAATATCTCTGCCTCAGTGGGCCAAATATACCCGCCTCGGCGAGCCAAAAATCTACCTCGGTGTGCCGAATATCTCTGCCTCGGTAGGTCAGATACCTGTCACGGTGGGTCAAATATATCTGCCTCTAGTAACCTTTTTCATATCTTCACACTACACTGTCGCTAATATCTTTAATGTCCAATTAACTTCAGAGGTTGCCTGGAAGTGATCGCTTTAAGCGATAAGGCCGCCTTTGTACATATCGTGTTATTATTCCTGTAGTTTTTACTTTTCCTGATTTTGTGTACAAAAAAGTGTTTCTATCTATCTATCTGCTTCGGCGAGCCAAATATCTCTACCGCGGTAGGCCAAATATCTCTGCTTCGGCGAGCCAAATATCTACTTCGGTGAGTCAAATACCACTGCCACAGTGGACAAAACAGCTCTGTATCGGTAGGTCAAATACCTTTGTCTCGGTGGACCAAATATCTCTGCTTCGGCGAGCCAAATATCTCTACCGCGGTAGGCCAAATATCTCTGCTTCGGCGAGCCAAATATCTACTTCGGTGAGTCAAATACCACTGCCACAGTGGACAAAACAGCTCTGTAGCGGTAGGTCAAATACCTTTGTCTCGGTGGACCAAATATCTCTGCTTCGGCGAGCCAAATATCTCTACCGCGGTAGGCCAAATATCTCTGCTTCGGCGAGCTAAATATCTACTTCGGTTAGTCAAATACCACTGTCACAGTGGACAAAACAGCTCTGTATCGGTAGGTCAAATACCTTTGTCTCGGTGGACCAAATATCTCTGCTTCGGCGAGCCAAATATCTCTACCGCGGTAGGCCAAATATCTCTGCTTCGGCGAGCTAAATATCTACTTCGGTTAGTCAAATACCACTGTCACAGTGGACAAAACAGCTCTGTATCGGTAGGTCAAATACCTTTGTCTCGGTGGACCAAATATCTCTGCTTCGGTGGCCCAAATATATTAGAAATTAATAGTTAATTCATTTATAGATAAAACCTTTATTTGTTGTTACAATAAGAAAGCTTACAAACTACATACATTATGTATGCATGAATTTAACAATACTATATTGACAACAACAAATAGGCGCTGACTCAGCATTTTTTGCTGCACGATGGCGCCCGCAGCGCTGATCTTCTAGTTTATTATATTATATATAGACTGTCGGTGGCACAGTGGCTAGGACACCTGACTCCCATGCTGGAGGTCCGGGTTCGAAACCGTGCAGTGCCATGTACCATTAAGTTTTTCGTATTTTTCAAAGACTTACGTACATTTGCCGACTAAACTCAACTCAATTTTGTACAACAGCCAATTTTCCACTTCCTAACCGTGCTGTGTTTACACGTTACGGATTACGACCTAGCTCATAACTTTATATTGATTTTTTCTGTAATTTCACTATTTGTAATCTGTTGTTTACCTAATAAATAAATAAAAAAATAAATTAAAGACTGCTCTGACGGTGAAGGAAACATCGTGAGCAAACCTGCACACCGAGATGACCAGTGTGTAAATGGGGTTGGCACAGAAGATCCTCAAGGGTCGAAGTGCCGCTGGGGTTATTCCCGGCCCCCTGTCATAAGATAAAATATTATATATTTCCCGGCAGGCACGCGAACCTGATGCTGAACCTGTTCTCCCTGATGGTGGACGCGTCGGTGCCCGACATCGCGCTCGAGCCCGACAAGGCTGTCAAGAAAGTGCAGGACAAGCTGCGGTGAGGACCTAAATTACAATTAATATAATGATATAAGGTCCTTTTTATTAGTAGTAAATATTTGGAGGGGGTATGTGCTGGTCATTTGTACCACTTTACACGAAATAATAACCCTGTTACTTGTATGAAAATTGTCCATACTAAAATTGAAATTGAAAACGTTTATTTAGCGCTGTAAACACCAGAATACAGTACACAATACAGAAGTATACAAAGTTTAATACATGCAGCACAAAACATCCGGTGCGGTACAGTGCCAAAAAGGGTACACAACACAGCTAAAGAAAAATGAACGCCATTATTTTGCGCCTTGGTGGCATAAACTCATCCGAAACGTGTTTCATTCATACTTCTTATTTCAGTATTAGAATAGCAATAATTCATTCATTTGTAGAATTTTCAAACAAACAAATTTGTCTATTTTCTCGAAAATTTAATTATATAAATTGTTTTTGCCCTATCCTTATTGTTATAACCTATAGATGAACACCATAGAAATATTTGCCGCTAATAAAAAAGCTATATAATAATAATTATATATTTATTTCAAAAGATGTGCTGCTGAAAGTCTCTTGCGCCGCTTCTTTCCTTTCAGCTACAGCACCTTACGAAGCGGTGGTAGAGTAAAACACGACGTTGTAATTGGATCAGTCGTTTCCAAGATCTTGGAGTATCTTTGATGTCAGGTCAAGTAATAGCTAGATGGTTCGATTCGAGCTCAAATTGCCCTTCCCACATCAGGAACTTTGAGGACCTGATGATGACCAGGAAAAAGTAAGGAGATCCCCAGTGGTGAGTCTGGGGTTTCTTAAATATTTAATTTAGAGACATTCATGGATTTCCATGCCACTAACATGCTATAGAACTTACCTGTATGAAAAACATACATTTCATTCACAGATTGGATCTGGGCGACGAGGAAGCTGTCCATTACCTCCAGAATCTCCTGGACCTGTCGGTGACGGCCGTCATGGCCGCGCTGGTGGAACACTTCCACAAGTTCGCGCAGTACTGGCGCAAGTAGCGACACAAGCGGGCACTATCCCAATAGCAGTCTGTCTATAGGTAAACCGCGTAACTGCGGGGCAAGAGGGGCGCGGGGCTGGACGACAGGGCGGCAGGCCTCCACCTCCGTCCTGTCGTGTCGCACCGCGCCCCTTTTGCCGCGAACGGTTTACCTATAAAGTCAGTTTACTTGGGATTTAGCAACACGGACATTAGCTGTAAAACATGTACTACTGCTTTTCTACTCCTAGTTGTACACAGGGGCGACCATACCCAGGGGTGCAAGGGGTGCACGGCACCCGGGCGCCCGGCCGCACCCCGAGCCCTGATCGGTCACTGCAGTCTGAAGGACCGCACGACACGAAGGCGCCCGGAGGCGAATTGCTGACGTAAAGTTATTACCAGCAATGGATATTGTCCCGCCACACGCGCACGCCTCACCACCACTTTGTTCATCGAAACGCCTCGCACGCGGCATGTTCGACCGCGCCGACAACTCCGCTCATGTCACACCTCGTTAGCTAGCGCCGCTGCACGCCCGCCCGCCCGATCATCGGAGTAGAGCCCTGCCCAAGGAACTGCTGACGGAGGAAGCCACAACTCACCGGAACTGACTACGCCTACGGCACCCTAACGCCCCACCCGTAGTTACGTGTGGCGATAGACACCCCTGTAGAGGGCATCACGCCCTGGAACAGGCTCCCCACGCCCCCTAGGGGACGTGAGAAGATTTCGAGTCGAGTCGAGTCCTCACCAGGAACTAAAGAACCCTGTCAAGAGGGCGCCAATATAGTTTTATAATGTTATGGAGTTCACTATGAAAAATACAGTAACATTTAAGTCCGCAATATGGCAAGGGTTTTTTAGTTTAGGTCAGGGTTATCTTATGATAGGGGGCCGGGAATAACCCCAGCGGCACTTCGACCCTTGAGGATCTTTTGTGCCTACCCCATTTAACACACTGGTCATCTCAGTGTGCAGGTTTCCTCACGATGTTTTCCTTCGTCGTTAGAGCAGTCGGTAAATGTACGTAAGTCTTCGAAAAATACGAAAAACGGTACATGGTTTCGAACCCCTCCCGCTTTGGGAGTCCGGTGTCCTAGCCAATGTGCCACCGACGCTCTTTTACGTCAGGGTTAACTATTTAGTTCAGATTGTAAATATAATTTTGTACTGTGATATTTTATTGTATAAAAATAAATATTTTATGGCAAATATAAATACCTGTATTTCAATTTTATAAATTCTTATAAACGAAGAGTATTTTCTTTTATACTTTGTGACATAGGTTCGTCTTACAAAATATTGAACATCGAATTACTTCTCAAAAGGAGTATGATATAAAATGATCCGTTTCAATGTTGCGTTATATTTTACAATTTCAAGTGTTTGCCATAATCAAGTCGCTGCCACTAGCAATACAATCACTGGCTATATAAACCTTGCTTCCTGTGGTTGTCTGTATAACGTCGCACGCAGCAATTTCAGCATATGTGACTCCGCCAATAACATAGACTAGAACACTCTTAGGTTTCAGAGGAAATGTATTACCCACTTTAGGATCACTTTTCAATATTTTCGACAAGGATTTAGCTTCTTTACATCCAAATTCCAAGTCACCATTCTGCAGTTTTAAGTTTGACAACTTTTCGTTCAACGTTTCGATTCCATCTTTCGTTTTCTCTAGTAATTTTCCTCCAATTTTTAGATCTGTTAACACTGATAATTTAGTTAAAACCTCGGCTAGGGTTTCTGATGTTAGTATTGCATTGCAAAGAATAGCTATTAGAGGAACATAGCCTCCGTTGAAAACGTAACTTGGTGAGGAGTTACTGACTTTATCGGGTTGTGATGGAAGCTGCTTCAGTTTATTTGCTGTACTTCTGAATTCGTTCTGCCATTTCGGTAATCTATCACTTAAGCTACCTAAGTTAGATATGTTTAGGGAAAGCTTAAGACTTGATGGTTGAACTAACAATCCAGCATTTATCAGATTATTGAAAACGTACAAGTATTTATAACCGAAAGCCAATAAATACTTACTGACAAGAGAATTGTATTCATCATAAGACAGTCCTTGTGTAAGACTAAGCAAGCACATAAGACGTAGACTGTTATAAATGTGAATGTCAGTCCCAAAATTCTCATCGACGAATTGAAAATTTGATTTCTTGTTTCGGTTGTTCAGCATTTCTGTCTCGGTCAATTTGAGGTTCTCAAACTTGTTACTCATTTCAGAAATTATTGTTTCGCATGCCATGACGTGGTTCACGAGGTTTTGCTTGAATAAGGCAACTTGTTGCAATTTCGTTGCAACAAAATGTTTGATTTCTTGTATTCCTAGAGCTTTAATGTCTTCGTTCTTTAAAAGTTTTGCCTTTGAACTTAAAACACTGAGCACTTCAGAGAAATGCCTATGTTTTATCTCTCCATAGAGACTGTCTATTGAACTATCTAAAGTCATGACTGTATTCTTAGCAGCGGCATCCTCATCTACAATCAAATTCAGTTTCCCTTTCTTCAACTTTGTATCTTTTACATTCAAATCCAAATGACTACAGTTTATATTGAATATCTCACTGAGCAATCCGCTATATGTTGCCGGTGTCAGCAAACTTGATGCATAGTCTTGGTTTCTATCTATTAAAATCAATGCTCCTATTTCTTGTGAACTGCTATCGTTCAAAAAATCTCTAGCGTATGTTTCATTATAAATCTCCAAAATATCTAAAACACTAGCCGATAGTTTTCCTAAAGAAAATACTGTTTTTGGTCTTCCAATTACATGGAATAAACTCCACAACGACATGGAAATACTCGACAATAAGGAATGATTATGCTCCACAAAAAGTTGCTTGAATAAAAATGGTAATTCAAGGCTTAAAAGTTGCTCATCCAAAGCCATTAATTCCCATGAGAATGTATGTAGCTTCACGATGTCGTACAAACCACGACTTTCGAGTATTGCATCGTAGGAGCTTAATACTTTGGGTACAATAATGATATGGAAGCATTTTTGATCAGCCAGGGTAGAGTTCTGACTCAGCAGTGATGAGATCTGGTCCAAAACACATTTGTACTTCTGTATGCAGGCTGGTATGAAGTAAACTCGGTTGGTATTTGCTGTCGATGTGAGCTGTGGATCCATTTTGTATATTTTATCAATGCCATGTTGTCTGTAAAAAAGATATTTACATATATAATGTCAGGAAAATATGAATATTTATTGTGAAGAACTAAACAGTAAACAACTCAGGAATAGGAAGAATACATTTATGAAAGAATCATCAAAATCAGTACAGTAGTTGTTGAGTAAATTGTGAACATAAATACAGGACAGGATGGTGATTCTCATAGTGGAATGTCGAATTTGACATTAGTCCTATCTCTGATCTCTATCGTTAGCTGCGAGAATCGCATTCCTGGTCTAACAATCACCCTTTTTTTGAAGTAGGCTGAAAAAATACAAATTTTGGTGCAGCTCAATATCCCATCCTACGAGGAAAGTTTCCTGAATCTTTCGTTTCTAAAATTACTGTAACAAGCATCATTTATAATTTGTATCTGTCTACTGCAGGGTATAAGCCTCCTCCCTTTCGTGCCATTCCTCCCACCCAGCCCTGTTAGCCTCATCCACGTCTTCCCTGCAACCCTGGCTATATCATCAGACCACCTGGCTTACGACTTAACAAGTATGCAAGAGGGCAAATCGCAATTTTTAAGGTTTGGTGAACACTGAAATCTTACCTTAACCAACTCACACCACAAATTCTCTCCAAAGGCTTGATTAGCGAGGGGTCGATGATAAGGTCCTTCTTATCCCCGCACTGAGAGAGAATACTTTGCAGTTTACATTGCGAAATCAGGCTCAAAGATGCCAATTTCAATCCGAGGGGTTGGTCCATTTTGTTTGGATATTTTGCTAATATTACAGACACTTATTGCAGTTTTCTATTCAATACGGATGTCTGTTAGATTCCAGGTAAGCATTGAACTCGATTCCTGTGTCATCTGATTACAGAAACTCGCAAAATTATTTAAATTTCGTTAATCAACAAAGTACACAGCAACAATCGCGTTTATTTTGACCTCACTTAGCAAAAGTGATAAGGACATCTATATGAGATTTTGTATCTTGCATTTCTTTTATAATTATCACTAGGTTTATTCGTTCATCCAAAGAAAACGCAATTTTTTGATTGACAAAAATTACGTGACGTCGCAAATTCGGATACACTATAATACATTCGTTCTTTCTTTATGGATTTTTTTAACGAAATAAGGTTATGTAAAATGAAAACCAGACGCGGGATTTTTAAAAATACGTTTTATTTTTAACGTCAACATATTTTATCTACATTGTTTTAATAGTGTAGGTAGTAGTTACCAATAAATAACATATTTTAGTTACAACAAGTCTTGTAGAACAAAACAATACTATTTTCTACTAAATTATAAAAGTAATTCGTAATATAACCTGTCTTGTAATGCAAAAACTTTTTTACATGTATTTACAAAAGTAAAATTATAATCTCATTAACAGCAAAGCAATAGGTAGGTACTGTTAAATTTTAGTAAAAACCTTTATTATTTTGAAATCTCGAAACCACATAAATACAAGTTGCATTCCCTAAAAGTACTTTGGTGCTCATCTTAGAAATCATAATTCTTACAATAAAATAAATTAAAATTTCACTATGTGAACGAGGCCTTACGGTTCATTCTCATTTCTACTTCAAATTCGGGACTTTTTCAAATAATTCGAGTAATGACTGAGGCAAAAGAACTACTATATACAGCCTACTTCAATTTTGAGATGATGGCCTTTGTGTATTCGCTGCATTTACTGGTGCCGCCGAGATCACCAGTGAGGATTTTTCCTTCGCGAAGGACCTCATATACTGCGTTTTGGATGCGGTCCGCGTCTTGATTGAGCTGCAAATGCCTCAACATCATGATGGCAGAGAGGAGCAGAGCGGTGGGGTTCGCCATGTCCTTGCCGGCGAGATCGGGGGCTGTGCCGTGGACCTACACATAAAATAATACATGTCGAATTTTAGTAACTTAGATGTAGAATTTAAGACTTACCATGAGTTGCAAGAAACGTCCTTAATCTTAAGGCTTCAAGTATCGCGTCGTCTCTATCTAGAACCATAGCCTAGAAAGGGATAGCATGTATTTTAATTAACACTTTAAGGACGTTCGTGCAACTATCGGTGTCGGTTAAACAGTATAAATATAGACGTTCGAGAATTAGTAGGGATAAAAAATACATAACGAATATAAACTAGGTGGTTATGGCACTTGAAATAATTCACTTTGATAACTGTCAATTTTCCATTACCGCGTAAACAGCTGAAAAATTAACAAACTTATATTTGACACAAGCAATGGAACGTGTACAGCTGTCAACGTAAATAATTTCAAATGGTTTTAGAACGGACTCTTAAACTCTATCCAGAGATACCTATATTTTTTAGATAAATGAGAGAATTAAAACATTCTTAAGAATAAAGAAATTAATATTATTCTCAGTCGTAGGTCTCTACGCCTTAATTTCTTGCACAGTACAGATTACAGACGACAGGCTGCCTACAGGACATAGAATAAAACAAATAATAGTTGTTTAATTTATTTTTATTCGTTTCTACTTTATTTACATAAATCTAAAGTAGGGTTACAAAGTGTATTTCTTAAATACATTATGTACTTTGCAATTAAATAAAAACTAACTACACAGTTACATACGAATTTATTGTCAGATTTCATCTGATTATTAATGGAGAATGTATCAATAATAAATACGCAATAAATACCATGATGATTTACTTAAAATACTGCAACAATAGAACTAGAAAGTTTAAAATGGAACTAATACCCGCTAATTTATTACATAATCGTATGAATTTTAATAATAATGAATAAATTAAATCACAATTGAAGGAACCGATTTTAAATCAATCACTTCTTAATAAATTATATTAAAAGGAACAATAAAATACTGCTTCAGAATGTGAGTTGTACAAACTGATTCTTTAATAGTTAATACTTGTGGTTGTTGGTACTTGGTAACTTGTAGTACACGATTAGACTTAAATAATATACTGTTTCACGGTGTTTTACTGTATTTTATTAATTACGACCGGAAACGAAGCCGGTATTTATACCTGAAGATGTGTAATCGAAACCGGTATTTATACCTGAAGATGTGTAATCGAAACCGGTATTTATACCTGAAGATGTGTAAACGAAACAGGTCGTAGTTAATAAAATACAGTAAAAACCTGTGAAACAGTATATTATTTAAGTCTAATCATGATTTTTAAATAGGTAATAAAAAATTGAACTAAATCCTATTTGGGCGAAATGGGAAATAACCTTATCATTATAGCTTTCTATTAGCGTTATCCTGGCGTCGTCAAATACTGCTAAATCTAAACACATTTAGATTTATTATTAGATTCTAGATTATTTCATTAATCTCATCTTTAACACGTCATACAGGTGTAACAAATATTTCTATTAATCACTTTAAAGTGTGATTCAATCTACTTACGATATTGGTCTCAATTCTTGCATGACACCTAAACTTAAATTTAAGTTCAATCCGTCTCTCTTTCGTTATCGGTAAGGCTCAATTTACATTGCCGCGGAATGGAATGGAAGCTAATTTTCGCAACGTAATTGTACATAGCATAATGAACTTTATGTCAATTGTGTAACATACAAACTAAATACGAGCCAAAAAAGGTCGCGCGTCTTCCGGGGAATCCTCGCGCATTCTCGAGAATTCCCCTAGCTACTTTTCTTTTTTAGCTCGTATTTAGTTTGTATGCTACACAATTGACATAAAGTTCATTATGCTATGTACAATTACGTTACGAAACATCGCTTCCATTCCATTCCGCGGCAATGTAAATTGAGCCTTAGAAAATGACAGAAGATTTTTTTAAAATTATTTTTATTAACTACTAAACCCGCATTTGACCTCGATCTCGCCTGATTGTAAGCGACGATGAGGTCGACGATGGAGCATGCGGGTCCAAGGTTGTAGATTTAAGGAAATACAGACGCCGGCAGGCTGTTCCATGATGGTGTCATTAGAGCTCTCAAATCAAGACCTCCATTGTTTAGATTGGATATATGCCGTCTAAAACTGTTACCCGTCGAATAATTTGACAGCTCTAAACATAAAAAAAATGACACCAGGACGGCGATTCTCGCAGGTGGAATGTCGAATTCGACACTAGCCCTAACTCGTTCATTCGCATTACATGTGTGAGCGTGACAAGACGTTCGTAGCGCTCGACTTTTGTATGTCGAACGCTGCCAGAATCGCCTTCCTGGAAGTCAATTCTCGCAGAGTTCGACATACAAAAGTCGAGCGCTACGAACGTCTTGTCACGCTCACACATGTAATGCAAGCGAATGAGATAGGACTAGTGTCGAATTCGACATTCCAGCTGCGAGAATCGCCGTCCTCACCTTTTCTTACCAATAACGAAAGAGACTTTGAGACTTACATAGTTTGTCAGCCATGCAGGAATCGACACCACTTTGAGACAATTATGTGTTAAGAAATTGACCTCTCCATACCAATTGAATACGTTATAAATTAATTTGCAATACAAGGTACCTAGCCAGTAGTAATAGGAATCTTTTTTTGTTGTTACACTTTCATTATTACCTTATGGCTCATTCTTACTAATTCTCCGGGCATATGTGGGCGCCGAATTCGGTTTACACTTATTCGGTCGCTCGTAAATAAATCATAAGTTCGGAACATACCATTATAATACTATACGATACTTTATGTACTGTATTGTGTAAAGCACATGAAATCACAGTGTCTTAGTTTTAACTGTATTGCTGTGCAATTTTTGTAATAGTAAATAAATAAATAATTATTATATTATATATAATTGGTAGTGGTAGATCCTAAAGTGAAGGATCGCCTGGGGTGGTACCACCCTCTTATCTATTTCTACCGTGAAGCAGAGATGCTTGCATTTCTGTGTTTCGGTTTGAAGGGTAAGAGAGCGTAATTTCCGGCACATGAGGCAATCCATCTTAGTCCTCAAGGTTAGCAGTGCATCAAAAACCCTCTAATATTAATACAGTGAGGTGAGGTGTCTATGGGCGACGGTGACCACTTACCATCAGGTGGCCCGTTTGGTCGTCCGCTCTACTTATTTAATAAATAAAAAATTATGATTACCGTCCATGTCACTTCTCCCTGGATCAGTTATTTAAAAACTGGGCCATACCGTAATATCTAATAATTATAATAAAATGATGGTATTTCTGAACACTTAAATACAGCCATTTCTCACTATAAATTATATTTTAAATTCCAATTTGGAATTATATTCCTCGTCAAATCCTAACGGGTCAGAACGACAGCAATAATTATATTGCGATCTCAACAAGGGGCCATCCATAAATTATATTGCGATCTCAACAAGGGGCCATCCATAAATTATATTGCGATCTCAACAAGGGGCCATCCATAAATTATATTGCGATCTCAACAAGGGGCCATCCATAAATTATATTGCGATCTCAACAAGGGGCCATCCATAAATTATATTGCGATCTCAACAAGGGGCCATCCATAAATTATATTGCGATCTCAATAAGGGGTCATCCATAAATTATATTGCGATCTCAACAAGGGGCCATCCATAAATTATATTGCGATCTCAACAAGGGGCCATCCATAAATTATATTGCGATCTCAACAAGGGGCCAGAAAGTGATCGTAAAAGTTAAGCTTTGGCTTCGATCAGTATGGGTGGCCTCTGGTGCCATATGTATTCGCCCCTCCGTGCCTCTGAGGCCACGTTAAACTGCAGGGTGCAGCCCGACAAGGCAAGGTAGAGATCGATGTAGGCATAGGAAATGGCAAGCCAGGAACAGTATTTTTTTAAATGTAAATAAAAAAATACCCGCATTTGACCTCGATCTCGCCTGATGGTAAGCGACGATGAGGTCGACGATGGAGCATGCGGGGGGCATGCATGGATCTGATTGATCACACGTTTTACATTAAATGCGTGTGTTGTTAGCAGATCTAACGTACGTAACGGAAATGTCAAGTGGAATGTTATTAAATAGAAAGGTACAGTCGACAACACATCAGACTGTACCCTTTAGTACTTTGTCGCCTCAAATTATGTGACACATTCATATGAGGGTTCCAGCGTTCAGGGTTAGATTGATGTGTCTTCCACTGTACAATACATACAATAGGAATGTTTCAATATTTTTCTTGGAAACTTTCCGAGTTTCCATATTTACTAAGATTTTTGTAAGCAATCAGTGGGTTGGTTCCTAAAGTTATTTAGCTCGTTTCGGCTCATTAATACCAGACTTTTTTTTAAATTCCAAAACCTTTTGCGAATCTGTCATTTTGACTGTATGGCATGCGTTTTAGGCCTCAGAAAAAAAATTATTTGTGACTATATTGGAAAGGATACATAGTAGAGGACGATAGAGGGATTTACGTGAATACACGTTTTGGGATAATGAACTATTTAAGTTGGACTTTCTTTTTGGGAAAGCACTGGCTCCCAAGATACAAGTTCGCCTAGTTTAGGGGTCCAGGGTAGTTTTGTGATATTTTCAATAAAAATTCTTTTTTTTTACTTGTAGTTTCGAAGTTGTTCCATAGGTTTTTGTATCGTCATTGGAATGCGTTGAGATTTCTGAAATGTTACTGACAGCTAGTATTGAATTTCTCACAATTATTAGGGAAATTGGCAAAGGTCACCTGGTATCCCTCCCTATTATTATACATAGAATAAATGTTAGTCAGGTGTAAAATTGGAGAGCTCTTATTCGGGTATAGATATATAGGAAAGTAGATGTTGTCTTAAGAAAAAAAAGTGTATATTATAACCAAAAAAAAGCTGTTAAAAACCTTGTAAAAATGGAGCTTAATAATACTAACTATATATAATAAGTCAGAGCAATGGCTAACATATAACAATATATAAAATTATAAACTAAATCCTACAGCGGACAGTATTATAAAAATAACCATGAAATAATGGATAAGTATTAAAAAATATGATAAAATAACTATTAATAGCAATGCTTTTAGCTAAAATAGAATAGAATGGATACTAAAATAACACTAAAATACTAGGCTAAAATTACCTACCTACATAATAGCAATTATTATTTCCAACGCCTATCGTTTTTTACTTCCAATTTGGAATTTAGGTCGTGGAAATACAAACCATAAAATATGGTTGCCATATGAATTTCGAGGTCATAGAACATCATTAGTTTCTAGTCGCCACATAAGAGTTGAATTATCAGGAAAATTAATACTTCAAAGTATACTAATAGTTTACTAAATACCACTTTAGGAACCACTAAGTTACTGATATAGGACTGTTGCCTTCCTACTGTACAGATGTCGGCACGGTTAAAGAGCGACTATAACAGATTGCACAGTAAACGATTTTAGGTCTCCTTTTTATATTTAGTTTTATGGCTCTGAGCTCCATCCCTTTTGAGCCACAGTCTCGAGTTTTTCCTTATTCATGTATTCTTCATTTGGTTGGACATATACTCTAATCTGTGTTTTTGATTCTTCATTTTTATTAATTTATACAGGGGCAAATATAATTTAGTATTTTTGAGAAGATTGTTTAGGTAAAAGATCTTCTTAAAAATACTAAAATAATAGTAAAACTAAATATAAAAAGGAGATCTATAATCCTTTTTGGCGGTATGACCAGGGGCAATGTCATTATTAGCGATCGGAGTAGGTAGGGCTGTTTTTGGTACTTGCAAGCTGTGGTCATGATATGGATACGGCTTTCTTATGAACCATATTTGGATAATCCCGGGATTTCCGGAATTGAAAAAATCGCTGTAGATAGAGCTACTTTTGGTAATTCCAACCTGCGATCATCATACTATGGACATGCCATTAAAAAAAATATTAAAAAACCCGGGATTTTCGGAATTTAAAAGAAGACTAGAAGACTACTAAAGAAACCCGGATTTAGACAAACTTGAAAGAAATGAAATAGACGACGAAATTCTATTGAATTATAAATACGCTTCACTCTGACGTCTACAGATGTCAATACTAACCTAGAACTAATCTAGCTTTTGAGGTCTTTGACCCCAAACAGCCCTACCTACACCGATCAGTGGTCATTATTATCACGCGATTGGTTCGTTCGCCGTGTGAAGTGAGTCTACATACACCTAACTTCACGCGGCGCTCTTAATCGGTGCCGGCAACTGTATATTATATTGATACACTTGGTGTAATAACAATTAAAAGTTGTATAATATAAATACTTCTTTGGCAGTAACCTGTCCTAGTTACTATCCTGAGATCCAAATCTCGCAAATAAATAAGTAGGTAAAATAAATGTATACTTAATTAATTATAAATAATGTACAATAAATGGTGTGAGATCCGAAACGGGATTGTTTTTAACAACTAAAGGATAGCTGAAAAACATCGCTTAAAGCGATAAGGCGTATATTGATTTGTTCTTTGTGTTGTATGTTTTATATGAATATAGCGAAATTGTTTTGCGAAATGAACTAAATAATCCAAATACAAAATGATCAGCTGACCACTCAAAATAAAAATGGTGGCTGCTTTAAGTGTAACGCCATCTCTTTCTAGAGCTACGGCGTAGAAAGGAACAGAACATGCTATAGTAGATGGCGAACTTATAGGATGTTATAATGGGTATTATTTTGTAAAAGTTGTTCGGTACCGACGCTGAACAACCCTCATTCGAATCTCACACCACTTCTGTTACACAATAACAAAATCTATACATAAATACTACGAAAATGGTAGGTTCTTCAACAATTTGATCTAAAATTAACTAATTCCATTTTTGTGAGGACGTTTTGGTCACTGTATGATTTAACAATAACTTGTAGGGTATTCTAGAGCTCACAGATGGGCCAATAGGAATGCTTTAAACGCAGACTTCCAATAAGACATTTTTTAACACACCTGCTCATGCTTATCTTTTATTGTATGTATAGCAGTTGTATGCATAGTGCGTTTTACTCGAACTAGGGAACTATTGAATCGGAAAGACGAGTTCTAACTATACTTACCAGAGGACTATAGGCTCCTTCCTGTAATCTGTATAGCATCTTTTTTTCTTTTTTTTATAAATTGGCTACGACAAACAGGCAGGCGGGCCACCTGATGGTAAGTAGTCACCGTCGCCTAGAGACACGTGCAATACCAGGGGTATTGCACGTGTGTTGCCAGGCGTGGAGGGAGAGGACTTTTATAACGTTCTTTTTGAAGCATCCCATGTCGTAGCGCTGCGGGAAAACGCGGATGGAAGAGAATTCCACATTTTACAGGAGCGTGCTATCTTTAAGGAACAGGAAGGAGACTAAGGTAAGGGGTGAGCATAAAAGATCCCTAAGGGTCGAAGTGCCGCTGGGGTTATCCCTGGCCCCCTGTCATAAGATAAGATAAGAATACATTTTGATTTCGATTCAGGTATCAGTTCCGAATACGAATTTTCATTAATTTTACCAAATTATACTTTTTTATTGTTACAAAGTTGGCCATGTAGGTCACATTTTGCGCTTTTACCCGTCAGGTGTGATGAAATACGTTGTGTTACATATGTACGGAAAGGCAATTGTAAACTCGAGCTGTACCGTAGTAGTAGATACTATAAAAAAAAACAGCACAGAATATATCTACAAATCAGCACTGAGCCATACCCCTCGTGAAAAATGTCTGGCCGCACTGGCTGAACAGATTCTATTCCTCAGAACAGTGACCAAATAAACGCTCTAGTGTAAATTCTTAATAATTGCATTCATGTACTCCGAACACTTGCCTTTACCACCGAGATCCTCTGTTACTACCTTCCCCTCCCTTAAGACTTGGTGGCAGGCTTGTTCAATATTGTCAGCGTAATCTGTGAGTTCTAGATGTCTGAGCATCATTACTCCTGAGAGTAGAAGCGCTGTTGGGTTGGCTCTGTCTTGGCCAGCGATGGATGGAGCTGTACCGTGTACCTAGAAAAGTTGGATAGTCAGTGGTTTGAACAAAATCAGTTGTAGTTTGGTTATGGGATGCAATTAGGGTCTTTTACACTAGTTCGGCTGCCACATACGCGACCGTATATGGTTTATGACCGTATATGGAAACCGGATTTATTTTTTATTTAAGTATTTGTTGAAGCTTCAACATCAATAATATCACAATACAATATTTTACAGCCTTTACAGGTGAATACATTATATTTTAATTTTGTGATACTATCCAGGGTCGCTATTACATATCGTTCTCAGAACAATGAAATAATATCATGAGATGGCGCGCTAGACAGAGAAAATGCTATCGCGTTTGTATAGTGCTGCCTCTGTCTAGCACGGCATGTCATGATATCATCTCATCATGATGAGATCTAATTGCCGAATTAGTGTAAATGAAACTAAGATGACTTGTTATATAGAAGAGTGACTAAGTGAAATTCGACATGCATTATGTCAATTTTGGCTTAAGGGTGTCTGTGATCTCTCTCTAAAGTGTACCTTTTATAATTTAAGAAAAAAAATAGCATCAAAATTTTTTAATGGTGCTTTAACTTTAAAAACGTTTCGTGCACATTAACGATAAGCGGTTACAGTTACATAAATAAATGAAAAAAAAAAACCCAAGTCGTATTATCTCATAAATCCAAGATTAAAAAAAATTTAGATTAATTAATTATTTTTTTAAATTAGGAATAAACTCACGTTTGACCTCAATCTCACCTGGTGGTAAGTGACGATGAGGCCAAAGATGGAGCACACGGGCTTGGTAAGTACTGGCTCTTCTATAAACACTGCCGAAACACATCGACGTCGAAGTGAAGATATTTGACGACAGACTTTACATAAAAGGATGATCCATAGCCAGGCGGACCCTGAAGGGGTCCTACCACCAGCAAGTTACTCGGGTTAGTATCCCATACACCGAAAAAAAAAAGTATAACAATGTATTTCTATGTAAGAAATACATTTTAAACCTATTCTATTCAAGCAGTCACTTTTAGAGCCAATTCCAGGCAGAATGATTGTTACAAAAACATGAACGTTTGAATATGTTTAGTGTACACACACAACCGACACCATAGTTAGTAGCACATATATAATAATCTAGAAACAAACTTACACATGTCGACACAACGATTTCACTTCACATTAATCTAATTTTGTGCAAACATATAATATTTTTTTTGCAAACTAATGTGCAATAAGCTATTCACTTCAAAACTGACACTAAACTACTATTAAAGCATTTGTCACTGTTACCTATCAAAGAACCGACTCTTTATCAAGCTACAACATTCGATATCTATAACCTATGTGCATCAGTAGAGTGAAAAGTGCCACAAACATCTTTATTCCCGTCAACAATCATTCATCATCCATCAAGCTTTCCGTTAAAGGTTGGTCTCCGGAACAACATTATCCCGTAGCTCTATCCCTGTCTGTCGCTCAGAAACATTGTTCGTTAGAGCGAGAAAGATTTGCTTCCAAGCCACGCAATGTTCGGCACCGGGCGGCGGGTCGGTTCCGTGGAAGAAGTCTTTCTCGCTTTAGCAAACGTTGTTTCTGAGCGACGAAAGATAAGATAAGATTTATTGTGTAAAAGTTTAGGTAAGAATTACAAATATTGCAGATATACATAGTTGCATAAACATGTCACACTAACTTTACCTTTACACTGAATTCACAAATTAATAAAAACAACAGATTATGATGTCAATAATATGTTGTCAGATTATAATGTCAATAATATTAAATTTACAAAATGTTAATATTAATACAATTAGAATATAAATATACAATCAGAAATCAATTAACGTTTATCGTCCAAAAATTCCTTGACGCTAAAAAGGATAGAGTCACGGGAAATGTGGTCTAACCCTGAAACAAAACGACTTCATCCATCTCACTACAAAAGGCACTAGTCACTTCTAAGTCCTTAGTACCCCTTAATATGCGACCTCAAATAAAACGTAATGGATACAGGACACGATCAATTGAAGAGGATGGCGCAATACAAAAAAGCGAGAAGGTTGTAAGCGCCTCTCGCTTCTTTATATTGCGCCGTCTCTCTTTCATCGTCAATTTCTATTGATCGTTTCGCGATATAGTGATATCCCATCATTTGAAACACATAATAAAAGTGCCAGCGTGGTTTTTGAACGACGAAAGAGACAGAGTGAACTTGCACACTGAATTTTGAATGGAAATTGAAATAGAAATTCCTTTATCAATAGACCATATAGGTACATATGACAAAAAATATGTAAGAAATATCACAAGATGAGTAAGATTCTAACATGATCAAATTATCCATTCTAACAAGTGAGTTGCTCCGTCTCTTTCGCACAACAAGCAGCTTCCGCGCCTATACAAAAAGTTATAAGTTTGTCCGTGACCAAACCCGAGGTATAAGGACAATACGATACTTTTGTATACGTTGGCCGAAAGCCTTTTTTTATACAATACTAATATAAAATACTAATTCTACTTATGTAGAACAGGCGAACGGGCCACCTAGGTTTTCGATGCGATGCTAACCTTGAGGATTTAGATGGAGGCCTCATGTGCCGGCAATTACGCTGGCCCTTTTAGGGTTGGACCCCACCGGTTCGCACGGATCCGTATTTTCCCGTAGCTCTGTCCCTGTCTGTCGCTCAGAAACATAGCTACCACGGAAACGACCCACCGATACCAAAGAGTGCGGGCGCTTTGAGTTTCAATCGAAGTGAAAAAAAATTCTCGCTCTAACGAACGATGTTTCTGAGCGACAGTTAAGGATAGAGCTACGGGTAAATGCGGATCTGTGCGGGCAGGTGGGGTCCAACCCTTACACTTAAAACTGAAATACAGAAATAGTTCTATGAACTCTATACAGTAGTAATAAAAAAAAATTTTAGGCTGCATACGCCCATAGATAGACACCTTAAGGAGGGTACTGACTGCGGGTATTCGCGTTAATGTAACAGCTCGAAATCGTGCATTACCTCAGTGAATACGTGGCGTGTAATGTATTAAGAACGTCGGCGGCGTCGTGGCTAGGACGTCGGACTCCCATGCGGGAGATCTCAGTTCGAAACCAGGCAATTCCATGTATCAATCAGTCAATCACGATGTTTTCCTTCACCGTCAGAGCAGTCGGTAAATGTATGTAAGTCTTTCGGAAAAACTTACATACATTTACCGACTGCTCTGACGGTGAAGGAAAACATCGTGAGAAAACCTGTACACTGAGAAAACCAATGTATGAAATGGGGAAGGCAATGGCAAACCACGCCATTAAATCAGCCACGAGAGTCGTTTTATATGATCACGACCCTCAGCAATGAGGAAAACGACTTAGAAGAGAAGAATGTATTATTTATTTATTATGTAATGCTCCTCCGGTCAGTAACGTGTCATGCTCGCCATCGAACATGCTCCCGGTCAGCACCCTCCTTAACAAACGGATATAATGTAAAACAAAACAAAAATTTTTTTTTGATTATAATACTCACAGATTCGAAGAGCGCGCCGTTCTTGCCGATGTTCCCGGAGGGCGTGAGGCCCAGCCCGCCCACCAACCCGGAGCACATATCCGACATGATGTCGCCGTACAAGTTCGGCATTACCTGCAATGTTACAACCAACCATGTAATGTTACTCCAAAGATTTTGTGATTGAAATTGAACACGTTTATTTAGCACTGTAAACACCAGAATATAGAACACAATACAGAAGTATACAAAGTTTAATACATGCAGCACAGAACATCTGGTGTGGTACAGTGCCAATAAAGGTACACCAGCTCAGCATAATGCTGAGGCAAGCCACCGCGCTGATTTTCAGCTGGCCCTCAGTGACTGCACGTAATCATAGTAAAAATCTTTTTCCATAAAATCAAGAATAAATCTAACATTTTAGATTCTAGGTAGCGCCCCCCCTCATGTCGATGTCCGTCGTCCGTGTGTACTCACCAGCACGTCGAACTTGGCGGGGTCCTGCACCATATTGAGGCACACCGTGTCAAGGTAGCGCTCCTCGAACTTGATGTCGGGGTACTTGGTGGCCAGGTCGCGGCAGCACCGCAGGAACAGACCGTCCGACATGCGCCTGCGATAACAAACATCTACTATAGGTGTACAGCTCAAGTTATGATGGTTGTGCAGGTTCCTTTTTGTAGAATAGGGACTTGTACTAACAATCAGTTCAATATTTGAATATCTAAGTATAATGACACGTCGAAGAAGAAGCAACTTCAAGAAAGTAATTTCTTTTTTTTTTCCAAAATATGCAATAGTTCCTGAGAAATACGAGCTCAAAGTCGTCAATTAATAAAACGCTGACAAGGACGACATAGAGTCCGGGTAGGTCCGGGTTCGAAACCATGAAATGCCATGTACCAATGAGTATTGGATTTTTTCGAAGACTTACATACATTTACCGACTGCTCTAACGGTGAAGGAAAACATCGTGAGGAAACCTGCATGTCTGTGGAAATGAAAAGTTTCCGAAGGTGTGTGAAATCCACCAATCAGCACTGGGCCTGCTGGGTGGATCAGTACGCCCTTGTACAAGGGGAGGTATGTGCACCAACAGTGGGGACAATAATAGGCTGATGATGATAAGTGTGAAACCACGTGATCGTGAAGCTGGGGTTCTAATGACGTCACATCAGATTTTTATCAAATGAATTAAATTTTTTGTCAAATATTAGTCACCCTTATTTACAAAAATATTTGACCTAGACATTATTACAGATTACCTACCTGTGATAAAAAATCTAACCCAGAAAATGCCTAGAAATATTTGAAAGAAGATAAATACTCAAGATGACGTCACAAGGTCATGCGTCTAGTCCACTCATGGATTAATTATCATAAATTCATAACAATAGGTATCACCGTACAAAGCCAGTAAGGCTACTCGTATGTAATTGACACCGCTCTATTAGCGGGAACACATCATGTGATAACATTCCAGTGTGGCTTACATGTGTATTTATTATTATCATTATTATTGCAAATGGGACATGATATGACTTAATATCTGTGTACCACACAATGATTGAGAATAGAGATAATATGAATGACCGAATGAATTACATTTCACTATTTAAAAGAGTTACTTTTTTTTGACTTAGAGTAAGTTCACAATTACACATACATATGTGGCAAATGGGTCCCTGACTCAGCATTACGCTGTGACGATATGGGAAAGTTATAGCAGACAAACAGAAAGGAAGAACAGTCAAAAAAAGGTTTGACTCTTATACTACTGAAACTGAAGTAAGTAAGTAAGGAATACGTTTATTTCACACACAGCAATGACCGAAACAGTTATAATTATAATAAAATAATAATAAGAAATGCACAGTACACTCGCATACATAATCCAGTGCACAGGCTTTTCTAACAGGGTATTTTCCATATCCATTAAAGATAATCCGGAATCCAGAAGAACATCAATTATGAATTCAGTAAAAAATTATAACAAATGAACTTTCTTCAAAGCAATCGACAATAATCTTTTAAAAAGTTAAACAAAACTAAATGTGGTGAAGCATTGTGCGAGATACCAGTCTGTGCGGCTGTTTGACAAGTTGCCCGTCGAATATAGGACAGGCATGAGCCTCCATACATTAAGGGTCACATTGAAAGCGCTTCTTTTAGAAAGGAGTTTGTATTCAGTAGTTTTTTTTTTTTTTTTATACTTTTGTGTACAGGTGAGCTTAATGCCTTGCGGCATTCTCTACCAGCTGACCTTTGGGCATGCAGATATGTTATGGCAGTGCAGTGGCAATAAAAATGACAAAGACACGAAATTTAATGAAAGTAGGTGCCCGTGTCGGAAATATGACTACTTAGCAAACTATGTAAAAATGTACTGCAGGGTATAAGCCTCCTCTCTTTTGTGCCACACTATACGATCCTGTGCTAGTCGCATCCAGGTCTTCGATGCTACTTTGGTGATGTCATCCGCCCATGTAGCTGCTGGACGACCTACTCCTCTTTTCCCCGACCTTGGCCACCACTCAATGAGGGCCATTGTCACCACGTCTAACCAAGTGTCGCATAAATACCTTTTATAAATTGATGTAAATTATTAGATAAGAAAATTGAACCGGCCTCCGCGACACAGGCTGTTGCCAAGTGCGGAGTCCAACGTTTAGCATAGTTTCTTTAAAGTGATCATGAAAATAATGAGATTTTTTTCAAGCTTAAAATTATATAACTCACATAATGTTGGCCTTGTGCACAGCGGTGACCTTCTTCCGCTTGTTGTCCCTCGCGAACTGGAAGGCGAACTCAGCTACCCTCTTGCTGGCCTCCTCCGTAATCAACTTGATGGACTGCACCACTCCGTCCACGATCTCGTGCTCGATGCCAGAGTACTCGCCCTCTGTGTTCTCGCGGATAGTTACTACGTCAACATCGTCGTATAGGGTTTTGACGCTGGAACAAGGAGTTTTTAGTTAAAATGAGTATACAGCCTAGGGTGGCGATTCTCAGTTCGAATTCTACATTCTTCTTCATCTTTTCAGCATATGTGTGAACATATCAATGTTAGTAAACCAGTTAGGACTAATGTAGAAGAGGCTCGACTATGGGTTACAATAGGCTTGACAAACCATCCGAATGTTGCGAGAAAGAATTTTACATAATTTTAATGGTAGTATTCGGATGTGTCAAAAGAAAACATGATATGTGAGGTTTCATTCCCGCGTTTGTCGCGTCGACACCAGCTTTTTTTCTTTGTCTTGGAAATTATTTTACGGTAGTGCTTTTCAAGAAGAACGTCTACGAAATGTGATTAATGTGTGGGACAGTAAAAGAAAGTCAAATAAGACGCTGCAGCCCGATCCGTACTTGGCTGGTTTTTGAAGAGCCATACTGCGCCCGGGACGCCTTCTTCTTTGGTTCGGATGGTGCAGAAGTATGGAAGATTCTCCTAGGAGAATGCTATCTAGATAGCATTGAAATGTGTCAAACCAGTATTTTAATGAAGAATTGAAGAGTTGTTTAAATCAGACATGGCAGTATGGGCTTAGTTCCATTTGCCTTAATAAAAAAAATGATATGTGAAATTTTTAAATTTGTACCCTATTCCGATTAGGTAAGAGTTAGAACCACATGACAGATGGACGACGGAGCAACAGCAATAGGGTTCAATTTTTCCCTTCAGGGTACGGATCCCTAAAACAGCTAGCTGAGACTGGTATTTCATTTGTTCATTATTTTAAAAGCGGACGAGTCGTAAAAAATTGTTTTGTAAATAAGACCTTCAGCATGGCACAAGTAGTAAGTATTCTGGAACATTGGCAGTTTGGCAGACATCCAATGTATAGCTCTGTGTCGGTTAGTTTCTTTACATAATTACTGATTTACTTATTTTATGATATTACTGGAGATTTATTAACTTTTGTATGGTATTAGCCGAAGATTGGGTTCAATGGCGCGCTCTGAGAGAGGCCTATGCCAGCAGTGGACTAGAGTGGGCTGCTGATGATGATGTCATGGACAAAGAAAAAAAACGGACATAGTGCAATGAACAATAATTGTAATGTTATTTCAATAAATTGGGTAAATTTTCTTTACATATGGCAACCTCTATACAGAGTATATAGAGGATTGCCATATGTAAAGACATACATACTTATACTGCCGCCATTGCTTTGCTTCAACAATGTCTTAATGACATTCCCTCCGTTTTTTTTTTACCTTCATGGATGATGTTATATATTTTTTATTGTATAAAGAGAGCAAACGTGATGGTAAATTGTCGCCATCGCCCCTAGATCTCACCATACTATAATGTTAATAAGAGGGTTTCCGATGCACTATTGTCAGAGTTGTTCAGGCTGCCCGTAAGCCACCGATATGGTCTAACGCTAAGACCCTGACAAACAGTACAGGAATACATTCAAATTCATTTTTTTAATTCAAAGCTTATATAATACATAATACTACAATACAATATAATTTGAATCAAGTAGGTAGGTATCTATTTATAAAAATCAAATCCCAGCACCTGCAATAGCCAACGGCTGCCTTGCAGCATGCCAGTCCTCACTAAGATAGCCAGCGGGATATGATACTGTGGGTGTACAGGGGAGAGGGTGTATGAAGTTGTGTGAGGTGATGTTTGTGTTTGTGTGTGTGTGATGTGAGGTTAACAATAGCCACGATAAAATACCACTTAACGTAATACATCTAATAGCTCTTCCGTTGCAGCATAGTCCTTCATCGACAGCCAGGCTACAACGTTCCGCTTATTATGTATTCCTGTATCACCAACCGGTCGATCCCTACAATATTTTTTGTATACATGGGGTGCGAGAAAAGATCTAACTCTTTGCGCGAAACTCGTTCTGCACGGAGGCGTTTTTAATACAGAGGCTGAGAGTTTCTCCCGCGCTTTTGTCTCGTCCACACCAGCTTTTTTTCGTTGTCTTGCAAATTGTTTTACAGTAGTGTTTTTCAAGTAAGAATGGTGTTTTTTATTCGAAGAACGTCTACAAAATGTGTATAATGTATGGGACAATGAAGTAAAGTCAAATAAGACGCTGCACCCCCGTACTTGGCTGGATTTTGAAGAGCCATACTGCGTCCGGGACGCCTTCTTCTTTGGTTCAGATGGTGCAAAAGCGTGGAAGATTCTCCCAGATAGCATTGAAATGTGTCACACCAGCATTTTAATGAAGACTTGAAAGAGTTGTTTACATCAGACATGGCTGTATGGGCTCAGTTCCCATTGCCTTAAAAAAAATACACAGGCTATTCTTCGCGGTTGAGTTTCAATATTTCCACTCGTATCATAGTTGTAAAGATAGATATGTAGTATGTGTGAAAGAATACAAAAGTTAAATGAAATTACTACATAGATCAGACCACTGATAAAGTCCGTCGAGACAGCGTCGCAGTCACCGCTTTATCGCCAGACAAGTGTCTGATTTATTATCAGTATCACATACCAGATAAGTTTTCAGTGATCGTAACTTTACTGTATGGTGTAATGAAGTTAAATAACGTAAAATTCTACAGTTTATAGTGATAGTCAAAGCGCTAGCAAGATGATTTATAATCCAGTTACTCATAAGAGGGGTAAGCACATTAACATAAGGTACAATTATGTTAAAGAGCTTGCCGAGTCTAAGGAAAATAGTTATTATTTATTGTAATACGGCCTCAATGCCTGCTGACGCTTTAACTAAATCTGTGAATAGGGACAAACATAATTATTGTGTTGTTCGTGTGGGGATAAAAGCTAAAAGACTATAAACTTAAGAGGGAATGTTAAAATAGGTTGTAGGCCGTAAGTTTAATGTCTATGCTCTGTTATGTAGCTAGGCAACAACTTGTTATATAAACCTGTCAATTGAAAATTTTCCTAAATAAAACCACGCAAAGCTTTCACACAATGTTATGTTTTATTTCCACTGCAAGCCACTAATTCTATCAATTTACGTACAGTCGAAGACACATCAAGCTCTACCATGTGGAACCCTCTCGCAATAAGTTTTTGTTACGATTTTAAACGACAAGGGTATCCGTACAGAATATGGAATCACTAAAATTAGACTTGTACCATCTGTCAGTAGCTCAGTACCATTTTTACATAGTACAATATAAATTCTGTATTGGTTGTTGAACTTTTAACTCTTCTTCTAAGTCGTATTCCTCATCGCTAAGGGTCGTGATCATTCTAAGGAATGGCATAGAAAGACTCTCTTGGCAGATTTAATAGGGTGGTTTGCCATTGACTTCCCCATTTCACACACTGGTCATCTCAGTGTGCAGGTTTCCTCACGATGTTTTCCTTCACCGTCAGAGCAGTCGGTAAATGTACGTGAGTTTTCGAAAAAAAACGAAAAATTCATTGGTACATGGCATTGCATGGTTTCGAACTCGGACCTCCCGCATGGGATTCCGACGTCCTAGCCACGACGCCACTGACGCTCAACTGAACTGAACTTTTAAAAGTAGCCAGAAATATGTATTTGTGGATATTTAACGTTTCAGGCTGTTTTTCGCTCTAATTCTTTTTCAGGGGATGCCTGAAAATCAGCGCCGCAGTGCTAAAAGCGCTACCGCAACAGGCTGAGGCAGTCCCCTTTTTCCGGTGCTGCACACCACCTTCATTAAACTTAATTACTTTTGCTTATCTATTTTTGTAATATATTTGTTTAATATTATTTTTGTCTTCTGTACCTAATTGTTTGTGCGTGTGTATCGGATAAATAATCTTTCTTTCTTTCTTTCTAATGTCAATTGTAGGGAGGAGATTCCAAAACGCTCTACATAAATCACTACAGATTATTTTACGCTCAAACATATCTTTTTATGAATAAGTAAATGGTTGTAATTTAATTTCGTGTCGAATTCGTGATTTCTTTGCACGTCGTGCGTATCCACTACACCGACTACATTCCATTGAGAACTGATAGCATAAGGGCGCGTTCCCACTATGTCGTAACGATAGATAGTCGTGTATCGTGGCTTGTACAGGGTGGACCAAAAGTCCGTTAACATTTGAATAGGTCGCTGCGTCGGCGCGGGCGGGGTATTGGCGCGGGGGGTGTTACTACAAGCAAGAGCTACTAATAGGGATTTAGTACCATGGCGTCATTCAGCGGAGCGCAACGCGCATTTTGCGTACGCGAGTACTATCGAAACAACGATTCTACGACCGAAGCTAAACGGAAATTTTGTAATCATTACAATATACGGAACAGAAATCAAGCACCAACAATTCAAACGATTAAAAAATGGGTACAGAAGTTCGAAACAACAGGTTCAACTTTAAGTCAACCACGATCCGGCCGACCTAGGACATCGCGCGATCCAGTAAACATAGAGCGTGTACGAGCGTTTGTTCGAGAACAACCTGGTCTCTCTACTCGAAAGCGGTCTAGTGCTTTAGATGTGCCCAGAACATCTCTAAATCGCATTCTACACAAAGATTTACATTTACATCCTTACAAAATTCACATTGTACAGGCTTTAAAGCCAAATGACCCTGCTCAGAGACTGCAGTTTGCTAACGAAGTGCTTGAGAGGTTTACGAGCTTCAATAACATCTTTTTCTCAGACGAGGCACACTTCCACCTAAATGGACATGTCAATCGACAAAATTGCAGATACTGGAGTGACACTAACCCGGACTTGAAGCACCAAAAACCTTTACACTCGCCCAAGGTTACTGTATGGGCCGCATTGTCAGCCAGCGGAATCATTGGTCCATATTTTTATGAAGATCAGAGAAACCGCGCCGTCACCGTTAATACAGAGCGATACATTGTGATGCTACAGAATTTTTTTGCTCCAGCATTACAGGACTTCTCAGGCTTTAATCGAAGCTCTTGGTTCCAACAAGATGGGGCAACATGTCACACCTCCAATGACTCTATAGCAGCACTTCGTGAAATTTTTGGCCAAAAAGTCATATCCAAAAGAGGTGACATTCACTGGCCACCCCGCAGCCCGGATTTAACTCCAATGGACTTTTACCTTTGGGGATATCTCAAAAGTAAAGTTTACATCAGCAACCCAGTGTCTATTGAGGAATTAAAAGAAAATATACGCGAGGAAATGCAGAACATTTCATTAACCACTTGTCGGGCGGTCATGCAAAATTTCCGTTCCCGGTTACAGGTGTGCCAGGATGAACAAGGGTCACATTTGAATGATGTTATTTTAAAAAAGTGAAATCCTAATTTGTCTACTTTATTATTAAATAAACAGTTTTTCACTAAAGTAGCATTTGTATTTTTTATAACCATTTTAAATGTTAACGGACTTTTGGTCCACCCTGTATATTTAAATGGAGTTGTTCACATACAGCACGGCACGATTAACTGTCATCCACGACATGACGATAGACTGTCGAGACAAATGGGTGGAGCTATTATAGACAGTCCGTCCGTCCGACAGTCGTCCGGCGATAAATAAAACGTCGCGATAAAAATGTCGCGACTACTATTTGTCGTAACGTTTTAGCGTTGTCTGCACGTGCTCTACTCCCCCTCTCGTCTCCCGCGCCCACTCGGCTCGCTTCGTATGTATCAGTATTATACTGTTGCGCAAGGTGGACCAGGATCCATAGGTCGCTGGTTCATATCCGGCTCGAAGGACCACTATGATTGCGCAGAAGGCGCCTATATCAAAAATTTAATGAAAACCATTAACTTTCCAGGAACACGCTTTATTACTAAAACTTAAAAGACCTAAGGAAATAAAGATCACCGGTAGTTGCCGCGTTTTAATACCGTGCCGCGACATCTATCGCCAATTTAAACAGAACAAATTATAAATTATAATAGGGCATTTAACAAAGCGACTGCCGTTAAAAAATAAATTATCGTCAGGATCTAGTGGGAACAGCTAGACACGTCAGTCGTTCAACGATAAAAAAAACGTCGACAGTCGTGCAACGATTTAAAAACATTACGACATAGTGGGAACGCGCCCTAACGTGTTAACACGACTGTTATCAAGTTATCACTAATACTCTGATATTCACCGTATTAACGCAGTAAGCTATCAAATCAATTCATAGGTAAACGCTAAAGATTACGCAAAGTGTAGACAACGATTCACAAATCAATTGACAACTCATGTAGTGACATCTTTATCGTCTGCCGTACCGCCGCGAACCGGTTGCTGATAGATTGATTGTCGAAATAATCTTCTTTGAGAGGCAATGACCAGGTTCATGGGAACACAATTGTGATAATGTCTCAAGGTTAACAGCGCATAACATAAGCGATATTTCTAGGTCATGCTGGTGTGTTTATAGGAAATGGTGGCTTCTTACTAGGGATGTTACGGAGGTGGTTTTACCGAAACAGGAGTCGAACGCAAAGGTTTTAAGTTTGATTTATCGGAGTCGGAACCGGATTCGGAACCTAAGTCGGAGGTGGAGGTAGAAGAGAGATGTTTAAATTTTAAACCGTTTAATTTTTATAGCTGAACTGGCCAATATTTTATAAGATGACGTTTGCGGCAATAAAACATATTCCTTTATGTAGTCCTACACTATTTAATATTTGTATATGTTTCCTCACAAATCTTCGGTATAACCTCCGATTCAAAATTATCGGAGACGGAGGTGTAAAATCAATCGGAAGTTCCGACCTTTCGGAGTCGGAGTCGAAGCTCCGTAACATGCCTACTTCTTACCATCAGGCGGAATGCTTGTCCACCCAAGTTATCCTTATTAATAGATGATTGAAGGTGCAGGTTCACCCGGTACCACTCTGCTGTTGTGCTGTGTCACACACAGTCACTGTTCTGCTGCGAAGCAGCAGTGCATTGTTCCATTTTGAAAGGTTAGAGAGCCAGCACTCCATCTAAATCCTCAATATTTTAGTGAAGTGTCTATGGGCGAACGGTGATAACTTACCATGGCATGGCTCTTTCAATTTCCTTAATTAGGTTAAAGACATTAAAATAGAATCTTACGAGGAACAAGGTTCTATTATTACATTATACGTAATTTATTTGTATCATACCTTGTTAAACCATAATTTTACAGCGGAAATGAACTTACCCATCCAAGCTCTTGCACGGCCTGACATTGGCGTAAAGGTCGAACTCTTTCCTAAGGGCCAAGTTGAGAGATCGGTAGCCCTTGCCCACTGGTGTCATCAGGGGCCCCTTCAGGCCAATCTTGTTGGTGTTCACTGAGTCTATGGCCTTCTGGGGGATACCGAACTTGCCATCGGGACCCTACAAGGAATGGTTAGGTTGTAAAACACCAATACGTACACACTATGTCTACCTATAAATTATAAAGCATCTTTCACTTTCGCAGGTTTGCTGGAAGAAATCTCTTTTAGAGATAAGTTCACCATTTGTACAATGTCTTATTTTAATTGTTTTTATTAAGTCTAGTGTTGTACAATAAAGTGTAAATAAAATATAATAAATAAAAAATACAGAATGGTCTTCACTAAATGAGATTTTAAATATACAGAAAAAGTGGCCACTTTATTCAATCTAAATAACTTACGAAAATTAAAGAGTTAATTATTTTTAAGTCTCAAAAAAGTAAATAAAGTTGTTGTAACTGCCTGATATGCAATTTATTACAACTTTTTATTTTTTTTATTTTTTATAATAGCCCACTGTCCCACTGCTGGGCAAAGGCCTCCCCTCCTCCTTTCCATTTTTCCCTATCCTCGGCGTCCTTATACCATCCTTTTTGGAAGTGGTCGATATTGTCCTTCCACCTACGCCTGGACCTGCCTCGGCGCCGCTGTCCGTCTAATATAATTTAAAATATTTACAAGCAGGTTTTTTACAACTAGATACTTAAACTCCTATCAAACAATAAGTGTCAAAACAAATAGAAACTCAACGTGATCCGGTAAGGTAACATTTACCTCATTCAAATGCTAACGCTAAGCAACAAAAGAAAAACATTAAATTCAAATCTCTGTGACTCATATTAACATGACAACCATGCTTAGGCCACTATTTTTCAACATTTTTGCATGATCACATCAAGAGAAGATAATAGGTATAACATAAACCTCCTTATCTATAAAGTAAAAGGTATGTGTAAGTGGTTATTCTTTATCTAGGTAGGACTTAGGTACATATTTTGAAGACAATAAACAGGTAATCAACAAATATGCTGCTTGAGGCAAAAAAAATCAGTCTTTTTCTGATTTATTTTAGGTAAATAAATGTGACGGATGGAGAGGAGCGGCCCGGAATAGAGAAAAGTGGAAGGATGTGGAGGAGGCCTATGTCCAGGGACAATCTGCCGATGTCAAACCTCGTTGATAAATTAATTCATATTTGGCAGTGAATTAAATGTAATGTAGCAAATGCATATGGTGCGAAAAGTAGGTATTTTGTAGGTATCAGACTGAAGCAATTGTAAAACAATTAGTGCCAGCAATTTCCTCTAATTGCTCTAATTAGTGACAGCTGGGACAATGTGGAACAGTGCAAGACACATTGAGCTATAGCTCAAGCAGAGTAGCTAGAGTATACTCTGTAGAACTCTGTCACAAATAAGTTTTTGTTATGATTATTTAATATTTGATGTGTTGGCCTCTACGCTAGCCATATATGAACTAACTACGTCCTTCTGACTGTAAGTAAAGTAACTATAAGTATGTTGTCTTATAGCTACTTTACACTATAAGCTACTTATACAGACTCACCCTGACAGCTGTGACGTCCACCTCGTCCCACTCGATGGGCACTTTCGCGGCCTCGAAGATCTTCTGCACGGCGACCGTGATCTCGGGCCCGATGCCGTGCCCCGGGATCAGCGTCACCCGCCGCACGCCCGTGCTGTACCGCGCTGCGCCCTTCCCCGCCGGCACCTACCACGGAAACCGAAACCCTCACATAACCTCAAACACATCTCACCAAAAAATTCAACAAAAAATCATCATAACCTTAGTTATCTTGCTCCTGTCGGGAGCAGAAACATCACTTAAGGCCGGACCGAAAAGTTGCAGCACATTTTCCAACAGTTTACTCTCACGAAAAGGCTCCAAAAGCACTTTTATGTAATTCTTCGACATAACTATACTACGTCTATTTTTGGATGGCAAAAATTAACAAACAAGCAGTCTTCTGAAGCGGAATGTGTTTGGCATGCATACAGTAGGTTACGTTAGTTTTATTGTACAACGCTTGTTTTAGGAACTTACAATTTTCCTGATTATTCTTGATGCCATTTCACGAATTTTCCTATATGACGGACGATGAGAGGCGACTGCGGGGTGAAGGGGCGCAGCGGAGGGGAAGGAAGTTCTAAGAGCGACGACGACGCATGACCGGAAATGAAATATCAAGGGCACTTCACTTGCGCTTTACATAAAACAAAAGGACATTAATCCCTATAACGACTACCTATATAAATTATTAATATATTTCAATGGATAAATATGGAAGATAGAAAATAAAAATCATTATCAAATACCTATCTTTTGTTCAGTAAGGTGAGGAGCGGTTAGGTGTATCCAAATTTTACTCATGTCAAAATGGAACGAATGATTTGTCTCAAGGTGGATGACAGCTGTCAAAGAGTCAATCATTCTTCCTTCATTCATTTCATTCACTGTATGGTTACCTATGTGGTATGCACGTTGTTTACATTTTTCTAACCTATTCTTCTGGAATAATTTCTAATTTTCTGATGAAGTTATTTTGATTGTGTGAAAATGGTAAAAAGGGTAAGTTTTTCAATTATATTTAAATGTTTCATTACAATATCTTGCCCAACAAAATGAAGTTTTCGTGAAAAATACCACTTAAATGTCTAACTCCGATTTTAAAACTTTATCGGCGAATAATGTATTATAATCCTTTTATGTTCTATTTAGGAGGCTAAGAACTCTGTTTCTGAAGATGATGGAGAATCTCCGATCGTAAATGAGAACGGAAAGCGTCCTGCAGACGCTTCAAATAATGAAGGCAAAAAGCGGCTGAAAACGAAGAGTTTGTACCGACAGCCGACAGTAAACGAGCTGAACAGGCTTCAGGAGACAGAGAACTTATTCAATTCAAATTTATTCCGCCTACAAGTGGAAGAAGTCCTTGAAGAAGTGAAAATAAAGGAGAAAACAGAGAAAAAATTCAACAAATGGTTTTCTGACTTCAAAAACCATCTACTATCCATTCCTGAGAATGATACAGAATATGATTTGTCAGAACAAACCCTTCCCAAGACACTGAAAGTAAAAATACCAATCAGCAATGAACTTAAAAAGACAAAATGTGTTTTCAAATTTAATAAGTTCAAAGATGTAGAGATTGTTGGTTCTTATGCACTAGGTTGTTCCATCAACTCGAAACTCAGAATCGACGTGCAAATAACAGTCCCCGCTGAGACATATACGAAGAATGATTCTATAAACTATAGGTATCACAAAAAAAGAGCTGCATACTTAGCTTGCATTGCTTCTCATTTAATCAAGTTTGAATTTGCAGACGAAATTATGTATACATGGTTGAGCGGGTGTGAAACGAAACCGGTGATAGATATAAAACCCACTGGAAAGCTAGCGAATCATTTCACTGTCCGAATTGATTTGTCTTGCGAAGCAGAAGCTTACAAACTTCACAGATTCAGTTCAACTCGTAATAATTTAAGAGAATCATGGTTACTTACTGAAGAAAAGACGGAAAACGGTTCTGATATCGGTCCACCAACTCCATATTATAACAGTAGTGTCTTACAAGACTTAACAGCATCAGAAAATTGGGAGTTTCTAAAAGAAACTTTAGTAAAAAGCGAGAATTTGAAGCAAGCAGTGGCGTTGTTAAAGATTTGGCTTCGGCAAAGGAAGCTCCAAGTATCAGGGCACATTGTTAGTCTGTTTGTTGCATATTTAGTTCAAATAAAGAGGATCAACAATATTATGAGCAGCTATCAGATTGTGAGGAATGTTTGGATTTCATTGAGTAAGTACATTTTTTTAAATTCTTGTTATTTTCCATTAACAAAAGTAAATCTTTCTTTTTCTTTTTTTTATACTAAACCCGCATTTGACCTCGATCTCGCCCGATGGTAAGCGACGATGAGGTCGACCATGGAGCATGTGGGTCCAGTAAATGCATATTCACTCTGGCCTTGAAGATCCCAAGATCCCAATCATGGATTTTACTGTGCTTTGAATAATTTCATGATGAAAAAATAATAAATATTTTGTTCTACGTTTATGTGAGGTTTAAATCACTATTTTAAGATAGTTTTCTTACACAATTAATACTTAACACAAGAAATAGATGTTTTCAATTTTGAAATTAAATGGAAAAAAAATCTAGTGCAATTATTAGCACATTTATTCTGTTGTAATTGTAATTTTTTCTAACATATAATTTTTTTACAGAAACATCTGAATGGGACACTAAAGGCATATCTCTCCACAAAGGCGCAGACTCTCCACCCATCGAAGAGTTCCTTCCACACTTCCCCGTTGTATTCCTGGACAAGACTGGCCACTACAACGTAGCTTGGAATATGTGTAAGGGCACATACAATGCTCTGAGGAGGGAGTGTGCACTGGCAGTTGATATGTTGGACAACGGGAGCATCAATAGTTTCACTCCATTGTTCATGGTGCCTGTGCAGTCGTTGCTGCAGTTCGATCATATTCTGAGGTAATTGTATTTAATTTTGTTTTATTTAACAGTGAAGGTGCGGTTACATATAGTCGTTGACCGATCCTCTGTTCGGTCACAGCAGGCGGTCACCGGCTATATGTGAATTACCAGTTATCAACTGCATTCGAACGAACGTCAAAGGGTCGCTCTATGGAGCGAATGGCGTTCGGCGACTTTGGCTTACGACCAAGTGGAAACTACGGAGGTGGGTGACCGTAGATCGTCCACCGCAGGTCGGTCGCCAAATCGGTCAACGTCTATATGTAAATGCGCTTTTATAGGTGGCTTAAACTTCATCTTTATTGTCCACCAAATCATACGACGAAAAATGGGAACTACCTATAATGAATGTGGTTCCTCTGTCTACCCCCTCGGGGATTATGGACGTGAGAGTTATGCTATCTTTATTTTCTAGGTTCAAGAACTTGCCCACACTCAAAGAGTCCATCATAACCAGAGCCTCAAATCAAGCTAGGCTGAATTACGGCCTAGACCAGCTGACTCTGGTCACGGACACCCTCCATTCGCTCCTGACCAGAGGTCTGGGGAACCGTGTGCACTTGATTCTCCAGGTGGTTGACGCTGACTTCTCCTGGCCCGTCAAGAAGTCTCCGGGGAAGGTGAAAAATGACGGGTGAGTGGATAAGAATGTATGTTTGATGTGAATACGTAGTTGACCAAATTGACATTATCTACTTAATTATGCTGATGGCAATGCTATTTTGAGGAACCCATACCCTGAAGGGAAAATAGAACCTTATTGCTGATGCTGTCTTTCCCAAAAAGTCCACTTTACTTGCATCCATCTTTGGATATCAGAATTTTTAATTCTATTATGGAGTTTTTAGTTTTTATTGGTTGTGTGTGGGAGTTTATATACTTACAAATCATATATTATATATACTCACCAATGCCCACCTACACAAGATGAAGCTGACTGACAGCACATCTTGCAGAGCCTGTGGTGAACAACTGGAGACCGTTTCACATCTCCTATGTGAATGTGACGCTTTCGCGGCAAAAAGGATGGGTCTGCTAGGCTCTGCCTATCCGGACCCAAGGGAATTCAAATCCCTCCCACTAAGACGCATAGTCTTGCTCATACACGACATATTCGGTGATGTGGTCATGGGATACAAGGTACAAGGGGTTGAACACAAAAGATCCCCATGGGTCGAAGTGTCGCTGGGATCCCCGGTCCCCATCCAAAGATAAGATAATACTTACAAATACTCTGGTTGAGCATAATGTTTTTGAAAGGAAATACTTAAGGGCTTTAGGAACATGCCAAATCATATTTTCCATTCGGCCAAAACACACCCTCGACTAGCGCGTGCCCAGAGCCGGCAAAGAAAGGGAAAAAATTAACTGTCATTAACAAGCTCGCGCGCGCTTCATGCAAATTTTCTTCGCCACTTCAGAAAACCTGAAAACCAAAGATTTTCGAGGATATTGTGCGATAGATGAAGTGCCTTCACGCAAGGATTGATAAGTGGAAAAGTTTTCTTACAAATTTCATTTCAAATTCATTGTGTTCAAGGGAGTCTGAAGGTGGAACCAACCTGCATCGATGATACAGTGAATTTTCCACTAATTTCATCATACTCTTTATATATAGTACGGATCTCTAGATATGGCGAGGCGCGACTCGCACTTGGCCGGTATTTTATTTTTAATCCCATGACAGATAATAAAATATTTTACAGATATGAAGAAAAACTATCATTTGGTTTTATACTGAATCCTGAGAATGCGCTGAACATTGTCGAGAAAGGACCCTCGGCGAATCTTCCTGAAGCAGAGGAGTTTAGGTGAGATTCTTGGTCTTTACTTACCGTGAGTTGCAAGAAACATCCTTAATGTTAACAGCATTAGCGGTTTGTGATATCACTGGTTGCACCATACAGGCAGTTCCTTAACTACATATTAAAGACTGTGTTGCTAAAAATAAGTACAGATTAGGGATGTTACGGAGGTGGTTTTACCGGAACTGGAGTCGAAACCGAAAGGTTTTAAATTTGATTTATCGGAGTCGGAACCGGAGTCGGAGGCAGAGGTAGAAGAGAGATGTTCAGAAGAAGTTCTAACTGTAAACCGTTTTTTTTATAGCTGAACTGGCCAATATTTTTTATGATGACGTTTGCGGCAATAAAACATTCCTTTATGTAGTCCTACACTATTTAATAAAATATTGATATTTGAATATGTTTGTTCACAAATCTTCGGTATAACCTCCGATTCAAAATTATCGGAGCCGAAGTCACAGTCGGAGGTGTAAAATTAATCAAAAGTTCCGACCTTTCGGAGTCGGAGTCGAAGCTCCGTAACTAACTTTAACCATATCTTGTTGTTGGATGTTAGTTGAGATATCGAAAAAAAGAAATTCAGATCTATCTTCAGGATGTCCAATCCATGTTATTCATGTCCCAGCCGGCGTAATTTCCGACACATGTGGCAATCCATCTTAGTCATCAAGGTTAGCAACGCATCAAAAACCCTCTAATACTAATTCAGTGAGGTGAGGTGTCTATGGGCGACGGTGACCACTCAGCATCAGGTGCCCCGTTTGCTCGTCTGCTCTCCTTATTTAATAAAAAAAATATGTAAATTTATTGATATGATTAAAAAAAATCAAATACCCAATTGAACTACAATCGAACCCTTTTCACAGAAGTAGGTGCTATGCGAATGGATCAAACAACATCATCATCATCAGCCTATTAATGTCCCAACTGTTGTGGCACAGGCCTCCCCTTGAACAACGGGGTACGGGCCATGATCCACCGAGCGGGCCCCGTGCTGATTGGTGGATTTCACACGCCTTCGAAAACTTTTTAATTTCCTCCGACATGCAGGTTTCCTCACGATGTTTTCCTTTACCGTTAGAGCAGTCGGTAAATGTACGTAAGATTTCGAAAAAATCGGAAAAACTCATTGGTACATGGCATTGCATGGTTTCTAACTCGGACCTCCCCGCAGTCCGGTGTCCTAACCACTAGGCCACAACCGATCCTCAAACAACAAACCCATATTTACTTGTCCCAAAACAGGGCGTTCTGGGGTGACAAGTCTGAACTGCGGCGGTTCCAAGATGGCTCCATCACGGAGACGTGCGTGTGGGAGGGCGACTCGCTGTCTGAGCAGAGAGGCATCGCCAAGCAGATCATTGACTACCTCATGCAGTTGAAGTATGGTAAGCTTTTGACCCAATCCCGATTCGACTTTTTTTTTCTTTATTGACTGGCCACTGCTAGTGATTTACACTCTGCAATTTGGCCAATGACCGTGTTAGAATCTTGAAAATAACTCAAACGTTTTAGCGCCTGTTTTGAAAAAAAACACGAGATTAAGGGATAATCGTGTGCACTAGGATTGCCTAGTGTCTTGCATTCCAAGTGCAATTGGAGGTTAGGTTGCCGGATCCACACCATCTGTAGTATTTCACTCCCATTTAACTGTCTTATATAACGTTCACTTAACACGGGCGATTTTTAGGTAAAATACACTAGTTTTACGAAAAAATAACCACTGTAAACCGTTTTGTAACAATAAAATAGGACGAACACGCCATGACAGCATGAACGTAACAACATAACCCGACTGTTTTAAAGTCTGGCAAAAAGAGTAGAAATTAAATAATGGCAACTTTCCTTACATTGATGTCAAATGACAAAACAATGACATTTCCATATAATTTCAGTAGATGTTGCCATTATTTAATTTCTACTCTTTTTTTCCAGACTACGTTTGTCGCACAGGTTTGTCGTTCTTTTTCATTTGTACCGATTCAACTTGAACTACAACACGCGAATACCATAGAGTAAGTATACGAATAAGTAGATTAGAATCGATGAAGTGCGAGATGTGTTCAATATTCATTGCTGACCCGTATGTAGGTACTCGGATGGAGTTCAAATTTCGGACAACTTCATTATGAGCAATGATGGGCGATTAGGGGCACGCACGATCGTGTGTAGTCGGCCATGTTTTTCGTGCACACGTCAAAGTAATGCGTAAACGTATCCACACGATCGCCCATCGTAAACGCCCATCTTAGCCGATTGTGAAAAAATAGTGCTTTGAAAGTTTTTCAACCAATCATTAATGCCTATTAATGTTCCCACTGTTGGGACGCACGCCTCCCCTTGACCCGTAACCCCCTTGTTACGGGCCATGATCCACCGAGCGGGCCCAGTGCTGTATGGCCGATTTAACTCACCTTCGGAAACTTTTCATTTCCTCAGTCGTGCAGGTTTTCTCACGATGTTTTCCTTCACCGTTAGAGCCGTCGGTAAATGTACGTAAGTCTTCGAAAAAATCCGAAAGAGACATTGGTACATGGCATGGTTTCGAAACCGGACCTCCCGCATGGGAGTCCGGCATCCTGCGGCCACCGACGCTCTAATCAATCAGAACACTGAACAAAGACTTGCAGTTTTCATTCTCCACCCTTTCTTTCCAGACATTCCCCCGTCAGACCTATTCCACATATGCGACCAGCTCTCCAGTCTAACGTCACGCAAGCAGTGCCTGTCTGAATGCGAGGAGAGCTCTCTAGAAGCGCTGAGGGCGTTCGACGAGCTGCGTCGGGACTTGCGGTCGATTACACAACTACCGCTAGATGTTAGCGCAGTCTACGGTAAGTAGTAAAACAAAACATCATCATCCCTCCATTCATCCTCTCATCCATCATCATCAGACATCATCGACCGTAAAGAAAGAAAGAAAGAATTCATATCCAATAGCGTACACATACAAACAATTAGGTACAGAAGATACAAACAAAAGTAATTAAGTTTGATGAAGGTGGTATGCAGCATCGGAAAAAGGGGACTGCCTCAGCGTGTTGCCGTAGCGCTTTTAGCACTGCGGCGCTGATTGTCAGGCATCCCCTGAGTGCCAGGGATCACTCCGTAATGATACACTACCGGAACATATAAATAACGGAAATATTAATATACAGAAGTAAAATATTAGAAAACGAAGGAAGGTACTTAATTTTTAAATTATACATTAGAATACAGGAAGGTATGTATGTAGGTATTATTGTATAAAATAGAGAAAATAAAAATAAAGCAAGCAATGAAGATGAAACTGAAGGAAGGATTAATGTAGGTAATGGTTCAATGTAGCGTAATTTGTATTTGCTTTGTCTATGGCAACGACTAATCGTTAGGCCATGTCAGAATGTCTACAGGCGGCCTGAACAACTCTGATAATAGGTTGACCACCAACCACACGCCAAGAAAGAAAAGTGGTAGTGTAGATAAATATATAATACATACATACGTGTAAAATTGTTCCTCCTAATGAGAGGCATTCCGATTGGTTGCAAAAGGCTCGCTAGATGGCGCTCTATGAAGGGGTCATTTAAAAAAAATTATTTATTACAAAATCCACAGCACTTAAATTTAAAAACAAAAAAATCCATTAATTAAACATACTGCCAATTACAGATTTCCTATTTTTAATGTGAAAAAGGCTGGTAGCCAGTGCCGTAAAACTGCCAACGTTAGTGTTTATCGAAGTTCCGCGAGAGCCTTTAGATGTGGGAGCGAGATCGCGCTATAGCAAATTATGTTATATCCCTTTTTATTTAAATACGTAGGTATTTATTTCATTTTAGATGCAATTTGAACGCGTGACACGTGAACTGTTATTGACTGACAGTGACAGATCGCCCCTACGTGCGAGAGCCATCTATGAGATTAAAAACGAACTTTTAATGTTTTTTCCCAGGAGTGTCTCCAGTATTCAGCTACTGCGACCCCCTCCCTCCACTCCCCCACGGGCCGCTCCACAAGCCGTGGCGGCGCGGCAGCACGGGCCTTATTAAGGACATGTCGAGAGAAGATGGGACCCCCTGCGTGCCTGAGTACAGCCCTGTATGCAGGGCCATCGTCGAGTTGGGTGGGTACACTAATAGCTGTTTTATAAAACGCTTGATTCATTCTCGCTCCATTTTCTCTGCCTTCCCCGCAAGGGACAGCGTGAATTATGTTGATTCAGCGTGAATTATCGCACGTGATATTTTCGGGGTACGATCCATAACCAATTTCGCTTTAATTAAAGTTAGTGTTTTGGTAACGGTAATTATTACCTCACAAATTTCATATTAATAATGTATTGTGTGAATTTAGGTATACATTGCAGTTCTTAGAACAATTTCCTACTTATCGCTAAATTCTACCTTCACAGGCATACACAGTTTGTACACGAATATTAATAGGTTAACCAAATTAATCAAGTTAATAATTAATGTCATATCATAATAATCTATAGTACTAAATATAATCATAATTCATAATAATAATAAACAGATGTTTTTATTATTATGAATAATAAATTAAATAAATTTATTAAGATAATTTTAATTTTAATCAGTCTTTATATTTCAAAAACTCTTTAGTATTGTAAAAACATCTTTAAGCTAACCAACATTTTAACTCATTATTATTTTTTAATGGAAGATTTTTCAATTCATTTGGCAGTTTATTAAATATTTTAACACACGTTGAATAACAGTTATTAGAGACAATTGTTAATTTAGAACCGGTTAGATTTAGCTTAATTATTGTGGGCGTAGTAGAATACGTCACATCTTCTCGTCGACCATACCTCAATGTCTAAGAGTCTTTAACCAGTGCGTCCTACCAGTAATGACCTACGGAGCCGAAACGTGGACACTGACGGTGCGACTGGTTCACAAATTGAAAGTCGCTCAGCGTGCTATGGAAAGAGCTATGCTCGGAGTATCTCTGCTGGATCGAATCCGGAATGAGGAGATCCGGCATAGAACATAAGTTATCGACATAGCTCATAAGATTAGCAAGCTGAAGTGGCAGTGGGCCGGTCACATCTGTCACAGAACCGACAACCGCTGGGGTAGACGAGTTGTGGAGTGGAGACCGCGTTTGTGCAAACGTAGTGTGGGACGGATATGGAGACACGATCTGAGCAAGGTGGCTGGCAGCGACTGGATGAGAAGAGCCGAAGATCGGGCTCAATGGCGCGCCCTGGGAGAGGCCTATGTCCAGCAGTGGACTAGAGTGGGCTGCTGATGATGATGATGATTGTGGTCGTAAAGTCCGTTTTGAAATTTCATTTTGTTGCTGAAAGATGCCTCTATTTTTACACACAACTATACACACATCTAGAATGTATAGGCAGGGCAGTGTCAGAATCAGAATCAAACGACACAGAGCACTCTTTACCCGAATCGATTATAAACTACTGCATTTAGGTTTAGCTAAGATTATTTTTTATAAAATCTCTTAGATTTTTTTGGTATCTCAATAGAGAAAAAAGAAATAAAGTGAAAATATGATGCAGGAGGACCGGGTTCGAAACCATGCTATGGCATGTACCAATGATTTTTTCGGATTTTTTTCTAAGACTTACGTACATTTACCGACTGCTCTAACGAGGAAGGAAAAAATCGTGAGGAAACCTGCATGTCTGATTAAATTAAAAGTTTTCGAAGGCGTGTGAAATCCACCAATCAGCACTAGGCCCGCTCGGTGAATCATGGCCCGTACACCCTTGTGCAAGGGGAGGCCTGTGCCCCAACAGTGGGAACATTAATAGGCTGATGATGGCAAATTCTTTCATAAATAAAAATTGAAATAAAAATGATAACAATTTGGTACCGTGACAAAGTTTATAAAAACTCAAAAAATACCTTATTTTATTTTATTTATTCTTTTACACTTTTGTGAACAAGTGAGCTTAATGCCTTGCGGCATTCTCTACCAGTTCACCTTTGGGCATGCAGATATGTAATAGCGGTGGCAATTAAAATGACAAAGAAACTTACTTAATAATATGTAAAATTTATATAATTCAAATTCAATTTTTTTATTCTTAATATGAATTACACGTCAAGAAAAAATAAAAATACATTTAAAAACATCATTGTTAATTATTTAATTAATAAATCATAATAATAAAAATAAAATAAAAAATAAAAAAACTGAACAATGTCAAGTAATACATGTAATGTAGTTAATATAATTTGGATTTTAAATTCATGAATTCGTCAAAATTGTAAAAATAAATAAATAACAATATATTTACATAGTATACTAATATACAGTATAATTTACTAATATACATAAATACAATATAATTAAATACATACGAAAAAATAATATAATATTATGCACAAATATATTGATATGTAAAATATAGTTTTAAGGATTAGGAGGAACACAAAAAGTGGCTACGAACTTGATTTTTAAACACAAAGCGATTCCGGGCTTTCCTTATATCTACTGGGAGATTGTTCATCTTAATATTTTATTAGCAATTAGTGTTGTCTACTTAACTTTTTTAAATTAATTATTACAACATACATTCTAACGAAACTTTCGACAGGACACAGCGGAAAATGGCCGGGCGACATCGAAGCCTTCCGCTGTCTAAAATCAGCATTCAACCTCCAAATCTCAGATCGCCTCACCAAACAGTACTCCCTACCCACACAAGCCTACCCGACCCATATAGACGTTCTGAAAAACGGTCTGGTATTTAGACTTGAGATAGCGCACCCGAAAGAGATAACGCTATTGAGGAGAGAGATGGAGAGAGGCGTGGTGAAGTACAGAGAGACTGAAGAGAGTTTACGGCTGCAGAAGGAGACTGTGTTAATGCCGAGGTTGAGAGGAGCTTTGCATGGGTAAGTGTTCTCGTGTGGTTGGTTTAGTATTTGCTCTTAGAGCGTCGGTGGCACAGTGGCTAGGACACAGGACTCCCGCATGGGATGTGTCCGGTTTGATTGCCTTATAAACTACTGTGTTTAGGATTAACTAAGATTTTTTTGTTATCTCAATAGAGAAAAAAGAAATAAAGTGGAAATATGATGATGATTTATTTAAGTACAAGTAAGTCAGTGGTACAAATGCGTGGACTAGTGGCTAGGACGGCGGACTCCCATGCGGGAGGTCCGGGTTCGAAACCGTGCAGTGTCATGTACCAATAAGTTTTTCGTATTTTTCAAAGACTTACGTACATTTAACGACTGCTCTAACGGTGAAGGAAAACATCGTGAGGAAACCTGCATACTGAGATGACCAGTGTGTAAAATGCGGTAGGCACAAAAGATCCTCAAGGGTCGAAGTGCCTCTGAGTTATTCCCGGTCCCCTATCATAAGATAAGAAAATTCTCTTAGATTTTAATATACAGAACAGACGAGCCCAACGGCGAGCAGGCGTTAAACGACATATTAAAATAGAGGAAGCAAGAGAGGCGTGACAAGACAGATTTATGACGCTCCGTTCTCTCTGCCTCAAGGGACATAGCGTGAAGATATGTAAGGTGCCCTTAACTTATCATTGTGGAGATTCTCCCATTCACTATAGGGGTTTTTGTTACACTACTATTACTTACTATTTAAACTGTTAATCTCATTTATTTCCCAGCCTCCATCAAAAGCACCCGTCCTTCGGCCCAACGGCCTGCCTCTTTAAGCGCTGGCTGTCCTCCCACTTACTCTCTCCCCCCCACTTTCCCCCTACCGTGGCAGAACTCCTCACAGCATCGGTATTCCTGCACCCTGAACCGCTGTCTGCGCCCGCGCAACCAACAGTCGGCCTTCTGAGGGTGCTGGAGATGTTGGTGCGGACCGACTGGCGGGGGGAGATGGTGCTGCTCGACTTTAATGGGGATTTGAAGCGTGAGTTGGCTTTTTATTTATTTCATAACGAGTTGAAAGCTACGAGATATGGTAGAGTAAAGTAAGTAAAGTAAAGTGCACGTTATTGCACAAATAGAAAACAACAAACAACAAATAGAGAACACACAGATCACAAACACTATGTATATTTGGCAAAAGGGGGGAAAGTCAGCAAATGCTGACATACTCGGGTACCAAATATGCAGCGCTGTTTATCATTTCACCGCTTATCCCAAGATGTTGACTACTCAGTCATAAAGTATTTAAAAACACACATTAAAAATGGCGCGAACGAAGCAAACCGCGCGAAAATCTACCGGCGGGAAAGCGCCTCGAAAACAGCTGGCAACAAAAGCAGCTAGAAAAAGCGCTCCTGCGACCGGCGGAGTAAAAAAACCTCACCGCTTCCGCCCCGGCACGGTCGCTTTACGAGAAATCCGCAGATATCAAAAAAGCACTGAGTTGCTGATCCGAAAACTACCGTTCCAAAGATTGGTGAGAGAGATCGCTCAGGATTTCAAAACGGATTTGAGGTTCCAGAGCTCGGCAGTTATGGCGCTGCAAGAAGCGAGCGAAGCGTATTTGGTTGGACTCTTTGAAGACACGAATCTCTGCGCTATTCATGCTAAAAGGGTTACCATTATGCCAAAAGACATCCAGCTCGCTAGGAGGGTGAGAGGCGAACGGGCGTAGTGGTTCGCGCCGTTTTTTGACGCAACGCAAGTGAAGAAATAAATTAAAGTCATTTTATTAAATTAAATTAAATTAAAGTTAATAGTTAGTTAGTTCGACTCCGATGGCTCGGACACATCACTAGGATGGGGGAGGATCGGGCAGTTAAACGAGCGTATGTGGGACGCACTAACGGACGACGTCCGGTCGGACGTCCCAGATACCGCTGGCGCGATGAAGTGGAGAAGGATCTGCGGGAGCTCCGGGCGCCTGACTGGCTCGAGACTGCGCAGGAGAGAGAGCGATGGCGCTCTTTGGTATCGGAGGACAAGATCCACTTCGGGTCGCTGCGCCAGCGGAGTAAGTAAGTAAGTAAATTAAAGTTAGTGGGAGCGATAGTGTAGTGGGTGAAAAAATAAAAATAAAAAACTAAACATCAAAAAGATTAAATACTTATGTGAAAAACTTAAGTAAGAATTTGACAAAAATAAATTGCACTAATGACCTGTGATACATATTGTGTGTGTGTGTGTGTGTGTGTGTGTGTGTGTTTGTGTGTGTGTGTGTGGGTTGTGGATGGTAGAGAGGGCGTGTCAGTTTGTGTGCGTGAGATAATAACTAATTCTTGGTGTCTTTCTATAAGGATGCCTCAAATTTTCTAGCTGTCTTTGTCTCTCCATTAACTCGCGCTATATTTTAATTTAAAGCATGGTATGCTCATTTTTTTGCGTAATGGAAGCGGTAAGTCGTTCCTTATTTTTCAATTTCCATGTACATATTTATTTTATTATTTCTACAGGATATCGTATTCATTCTTAGATTCCGCTTTCAAAGTGTTTGCAAATAAGAATGTTTTTTTTTACACAAGGTTCAAAGTAGGTTCTGTGATAAAAACTAAACATCTAGTTTTCACAGTGAACTTCTTTTTATAAAGATATACCTCTCTCTCTCTCTTTGACATTCACTCTTTATTCCTATCCCTTTTCTCTCCAGTTTTAATTGTTACCTATTTCATCTTTAGATTTTTTTATATATTTAATTGTACTTTTCATATTATTTATCAACGACTCACTTTGCTATTCTATGTACGTTTATATTTTTGGTTTGGTCCCTGACCTGCTGTTTCGCCCGCGATACCTTCGCCCTGGCACAGCTGAAAACCAGCGCTGTGTTCTGCCACCGGTCGGACCGCAGCACATGCTGAGCATGTGTCTTTTTAATGTTGTATTGTTTTTTTTTTTAAGTTTAATTATGTATGCATAATGAAATGTTTATCTTTATTTCTTTCTCTATCATAACGATTGATCATTGAAAGAAGAAAAAAGAAGAACTCCCAACAGTTCAATCGAATCAATTTGAAAGTTATTTATAGCGCAAGAAATAACTCCATTGTCACCTAATTTCATATTCTTTTCAGGCGAAGAAATAGCCGAAATAGAGAAGAAGTTCAACGGGCGCGACCCGACCACGCACCCAATGTTCATCGTGACGTCATACGACGGAGACTCGCCCGGCGTGTGGACTATGACGTCACCGACCGTGCCGGTAGTGGCGCGTGCGCAGGCATTGGCTGCAAGCGCGTTGGAATATATGGAGCGGGGACTGATGACGGAGATGAGACGGAATGTACTGGTGAGGGTTAAAATAGCTTAAAGTTCTGGTTACACCTGGTCGTCGACCGCATTCGGCGAACGTCAAAGTGTCACTAGATTTTTATCGAGCGAATTACGTGGGACGACATTGGTCAACGACCAAGTGTAAACGGTGACCGCAGGTCGGTCGCCAAAGCGGTCAACGACTATATGTAACTGCGCCTTAATAGTGCATAATGACGTCACGACGCCGGACGATGCTCGCGCGCATGCCTGCCCGTTTAAAAACTATGCATTTTTACACCTTTGTTCCGTGCACCCGTGGTATCAATAATCTATTGTTAAGCCGTTATGAAAATTACTCGCTGGGTCTGTCATTTATGTCGAATATCTACAATGTCTCAAAGGTTAGGACACGAGACTAGCGGTGTTTAACCGTAACTATGTTGTGTAAAGAATTCTTATTTTTAGTTCCGTCAACCTGTCACTAGATGGCCTGCTTACGATGTTTTTAGTACGCACTGTTAAATTTTACTGGCTAGTTATGACCTCTGTAATAGTTTACTGTTTTCTGAAGAATCCAATATTCAATATACGAGAACACATGTTTGTATATCTACTTGAGTTGTTTCATATTAGGGGCCGCCGCGAACAAGCGGCACAAACATTACCGGATCGAATCCACCTTTGGACCAAAGTGATCGACCACTCCTAGTCCTAGCACAGGACAGCGACATATTATACCCTAGCCGAGTAACTTCCGAGAAAATTCCCGTAAAATACGGCTCCAAACCTCACGCCTCTGTGTGCGAATTGAAAATAATGCAACACATTTCTCACACAATGAAACTCAAATTATTATTTGAACAAAAATAGATCTTACGGCGATGTTACAGAGGCAAATATCCGACTACGTAACTCTTACATAGGATCGTATGATGCAGATCGATTTCAAAATTCGAAGTCAAACACAAGGCGCGTATGACTCGCCGCTCGCCCTCCGTTTTAAGACCCGCCCACCTGAGTACACAGTTTATGGCGCCACTCAAATGGCTATTGACACTTGATTACTTTGATACTGAATAAATATTGTTACCAATTAGTTGAGTCTTATGGACACACATTGAATCATACACCTACCAACATACACCCCCCACACACACCACATACACACACCACACATCTCACACACACACTCTCACGCTTTCTTAATTATTTAATTATTTGCATAACCTTATAATGTTATCATAATTTAGATATATCGGAAGAGACTGGTCACCACAACACAGGGTATCCTAGTGTGGGAGCCAGGGAAATATGAGAAAATGTAATGTCTGCATGAATATTTTTATTTTTTTTAATATTATTGATAATATTCATTACACGTCGAAGTACACTTAGGTATTATATACTAATGTAATGTGCAGCATATACTAAGGTATACACGCAGACAAAAAACAAATACACTAACTCCCGGAGGGACTACAGAACAATTATTCATTATTTATTTAATGTTTAACATTACCAATTTAAAAGAATGTGACGTAAAACAGAATAGAAACACGTTTATTTACTTTTATTTACGTTTAACAGCTGTTGTCTATATCTCTATCTTCCTCTCTCTTTCCAGGCGGCCTTCGTCCCCTCCCTCTCGGGCTACGACGTCATAATCCACCTGCACCAGCGCCTGGTCCCCCACAGCTCAGAGCGTGTCGACAGGCAGCCGGCACTGAACCCACTACCTGATACCGTCGGCGAAGACATCATACCGGTGGTCGAGTTCCATCCCGTGACGAGATATTTGGACGAGTTGCGGGTACTTTATAAACTTGTCTTATCTATCTTTTAAAGAAAATCTAATGGGCTTATTACACTTGATTGAATTCATTCTGACAAGTGTAATAGCATTCAGTACGGTCAGTCTATGATTTACACCATATAAACAAAAGTCTGTCTAAATAGTAGACTAAAGGCCATTAGACGCGCCAATCGCATTGGCCGTTGTTTCGCCACCCAAAGTCGCACAATTTGTATATATGACAGCGCAAACAACAAGTGACGTCATAGTGCACGTGCAATGCCCACCTGCGCTTGCGGCGAAGCAAACACGCAGCAACATCTGATACCACGTAATGCCGCCCCCCACTACCAGGCCTCTATAAAAGCGGGCGCCCGACCCAAGGTGGCATCATCCCGTCCGATCCCCCGCTTGATCCGATTACGGCTCAGGAGGTTCATACCGCTATCAAAGGTCTTAAACAGAAAAAAGCCCCCGGCTCAGACGGAATTACCAACAAGGTTCTCAAATTGCTCCCTGCTCCCCTGATTTGCCTATTGGCATCTATTTTCAACACCGCAATGGCCAACTGCTCCTTTTCAGACGCCTGGAAGGAAGCAGTTGTCATAGGTATTCCCAAACCAGGTAAACCGCGCTCCGAACCCACCAGTTATCGCCCCATCAGTCTCCTCAAGACAATGGGGAAAGTCTACGAACGACTTCTCAATAATCGCCTCCATGACATTGCCAAGTCCAAAGGTTTAATCCCTGACGTCCAGTTTGGCTTCAGACCCGGACACTCGTGCGTCCAGCAGGTGCACCGCATCACGGAACACATACTGGAGGGACTCAATTATTCGCGTAAGCCGATCCCCACGGGGGCGCTATTCTTTGACGTGGCGAAAGCGTTCGATAAAGTCTGGCACAACGGTTTGATATATAAGTTATACCAAATCGGGGTGCCGGATCGTCTCGTACTCATACTACGGGACTTCCTCAGGAATCGAACCTTTCGCTACCGCGTCGAAGGATCGCTCTCCTCCCCTCGCCAAATCAGAGCCGGAGTCCCCCAGGGCTCCGTCCTCTCGCCACTCCTCTTCTCGCTGTATACCAGCGACATCCCTCGCCATCCAAAGGTAGAACTCGCGCTATTTGCGGACGACACCGCTCTCTACACCTCTGATAGGAACAGGGCTCGTATCACCCGGATTCTCCAATCCGCCGCCACCGCCCTAGGCGAATGGTTTCGGAAGTGGAGAATCGAGGTGAACCCTGACAAAAGCGCCGCCATTCTCTTCGCTAGGGGTCGTGCCCCTGATACGACCACCCATGTTCGGAATAACATAGGGCAACTCTCACTTTTCGGCAGTCCTATCCCTTGGGAGAAAAAGGTCAAATATCTAGGAGTCACCCTTGATAGAGGTATGACCTTCGAGCCACACATAAAACGCGTCCGCGACCGCGCAGCATTCATTCTCGGCCGGTTACACCCGATGCTAGGCAAGGGGAGTAAAATGTCACTTAGAAATAAGTTGACAATTTACAAAACTTGCATCCGTCCGATCCTCACGTACGCAAGCGTGACATTCGCGCACTCTTGCCATATTCGCCGCCTTCAGGTTATCCAAAATAGGTTCATGCGTAGAGCAGCCGGTGCTCCATGGTACCTACGTAACGTAGACCTCCATCACGATTTGGAACTCCCCACGATCGCTCAATACATGAAGTTAGCGTCTCGACGCTTCTTCGAGCAAGCTCCCCACCACCCAAACCCTCTAGTAGTAAGCGCCGTCGCTTATTCGACTAACGGTTTACCGACATCCCGTCGACGACGTCGGCTTAGACACGTCCTTGACGACCCCGACGACGCCATCAAGATCTCCATCGCGGAAGCCACTCCGCCACCCGATAGTAGTTCACACACAGCACCTTCATACCGCGACCCGCTTCTGGCGCTTTCACGCAACAGCAATTATCAGTACGAAAAAAAAAAAGGTGGCATCATTCACTTGCGACTCGTCGACGAGGCAGTTGACATAAAGTTCATTATGCTATGTACAATTACGTTGCGAAAATTCGCTGCCATTCCATTCCGCGGCAATGTAAATTGACCCTAAGCACTTGACCAAGTATAAACCAGGTCTAACGCCTTACTGTCATCTCTAAACCATTCAGTTACTTAACTCACGGTCCAGAGGTCTAAGGTTTTATTTATTGTTTCAGAGTGCGTACAGCGAATTCGCCCTGTTCTTCCACGACTGTTACGGGGGTGACGTCATAGCAGTCTTATGGAAGCCTGATATTACTGAACCTAGAGAGTTTCAGGTACAATTCAATATTACTTACTGAATCTATACCTAAAAAATAGAAAAAGTTGGTGGATATTTTTTTACCGCTAGCAAGATTTGAACCTGCGACCTTGTCGTTCCGTGCAGTGCTTTAACCAACTGAGCTATCGCGGGTAAAATGCAACAAGTTAGAATTAATGTTTAAAATTCAAGAACCATATAAGACGGACCTTATGTAAAAAGGGTTACTATAAAATAAATGACATTTAAATGATAAAGAGGCTCGGTCCTAAATTCAGCTCCAGCTCTGCACATTGTGTACATATATGATTGTATTCATAATTATTGTAAGATATATTTACTTCAAAAGATGTGCTGCTGAAAGTTTCTTGCGCCGCTTCTTTCCTTTCAGCTATAGCACCTTACGAAGCGGTGGTAGAGTAAAAAAGAATGACGTTGTAAAAATGTACTATAAAGTACTTACAATAAAAACGTTTTGATTTGATTAGAGTTGTATTTAAATAACGCTTCCTATTTAAACCAATTTTTATTTATTAATTTAGCATTTAGCCAGCTGGGCGTATTTAATACATCATCATCAGCAGCAGCAGCCTACTCTTGTCCATTGCTGGACATAGGCCTAATAAGGATCAATTAATTTTCCGCCGACAGTACCTAGCTCAGTTGGTCAGAGCACAACCACGGCAAGGTCGCATATTAAAACCTACTCGCGGAATATATTTCAACCACTATTTCTGATTTCTTTAGTACGCCCTGGGCAGCTTGGCTAAATCCTAAATAAAAATTCGTATAACACCTGCTCCATTCGGACGAACTTGTTTACGTTATGGCTCCAGTTTCGTTTTTATACCTAGATATACGGAAAGGTACAATGAATACTACAAAAAATTAAATAAAAAAATAACACATATTTTCTAATACCGAGCCTACGATTAGCACCCGCACTAGGTAACCCTGTGTCGTGGGCGCTGTGGTGGGGAGTGTGTGTTGTGGTTTGTACCTAAATGTACTGTAAGTTATGTGATTTGGCGAAGTAGAATTGTGTGAGTAATGTTGGTGTCTCTATTTGTAAAACTAAATGATTGGAGAAATAATTAACAGAAAGCTATGCGAATTAAAAAACTAAAAAAGTAAATAAAGCCCAGTGGGTATTTCCGCTAAAAATACCTACCCTCATACACAAACCATACCCGACCTTAACAAGATGTACAATAACAAAGAGGTCTGGGATGACAAATATAATATAAGTACTGGAAATGTATATTAATTTCAAATATTTAATTAAATTATATTTGACTAAAAATAACTAAGTAGACCACACAAAGACCAAAAACAGACATTATTTCTTTATGGTGAGAAGTTCTTCAGTTTCCTCGTAGGTTAGAGATAGAAGCCAATCAGTGATTTTATAAATATATAAATGTATATATTATATATAAATGTATATATTTTATAAATTTATAATAGTTATATAATCTCTTAAACTTAAATTGTAATTTTAAATTCTAATTCTGGAATGTGAATAACATTCATTCTCTTTGACACATAACATTGTAAAGTGGTCAGTGTGTGTATGTAATCTCCACGACACAGGCGACGCCTAGTGTGGAGGTTATAGTTTAATGTGAAATGTTAATTAATATTTAGTAATCGAATATATTTTTTTAAATAATTTTTAACCAACTTTTCCTTCCAGCTGTTAAACGCAAACGCCTTGAAACCCGTCAAAATCAAAGGTGAAACGAAGTACAAAGTGAACACGGCAGCCCTCGTGGAGGACTTCAGGATACTTGGAGACGGCCTCGTGAGGGACGTTTCTGTTACATAATGTAAGTTATTGTAGCTAGATATGTAGATCAGTTGTATCATTATATTGTTATTTTATGTAGTTTTGGGTTTCACTTCTTTCTGTACATTCTGTCGAATATACAACCCCCGGCTGGCAAGGTTAGAATGAGAATGAAAAATTTTATTCACTTATTACAAGGAGGTTACAAACGAGGTCGAAACCTGTATCTTGTAAGTCGGGACCCCGTCGCACTTTCCGTGCAAGAATATGACAATTTATAACATTACATTAGTAACTATATACTATACCTAAAAGGATTTTGGAACAAGTTAATCAAAGAAGTTTTAGAATATACCTGATAATAGAGAGGTAAGTTAATGTCTAAGAATGTGTGAGGGTGGGGGTGTGGGAGGGTGTAATTAATACTATACCTAAAAGGAATTTGGAAGATGTTAATCAAAAGGAATTTAGACTATAGGTACCTAATAATAGAGAGGTAAGTTAATGTCTAAGAATGTGTGAGGGTGGGGGTGTGTTAGGGTGTGTGGGAGGGTGTAATTAATACTATACCTAAAAGGAATTTGGAAGATGTTAATCAAAAGGAATTTAGACTATAGGTACCTAATAATAGAGAGGTAAGTTAATGTCTAAGAATGTGTGAGGGTGGGGGTGTGGAAGGGTGTAAAATATACTATACCTAAAATGAATTTGGAAGATGTTAATCAAAAGGAATTTAGACTATATGTACCTAATAATAGAGAGGTAAGTTAATGTCTAAGAATGTGGGAGGGTGTAATTATGCATAGTGTTTGTATCTGTCAGTGTAGGGTGAGTGGGTGTGTTAGTGTGGTAAGTTAAGTGTTAATAACGAGTTCGTGAGGGAGGAAATAGAGGGTGTCTGAAAAATATAATGAGTGTTGTGATAAGCCAATGTGTAAAATTATTTGTTAGATGAGCAGAGCCTCAGTTTCGTGTAATCTAAAGAGAGTAGCCATCTCTTAAGTTTGGTTTTACAATTATGTTTATTTAGTGGGTAGATACTGACGGTGCGACTGGTCTACAAATTGAAAGTCGCTCGGCGTGCTATGGAAAGAGCTATGCTCGGAGTATCTCTGCTGGATCGAATCCGAAATGAGGAGATCCGGCATAGAACAAAAGTTATCGACATAGCTCATAAGATTAGCAAGCTGAAGCGGCAGTGGGCCGGTCACATCTGTCGCAGAACCGACAACCGCTAGGGGAGACGAGTTCTGGAGTGAAGACCGCGTTTGGGTAAACGTAGTGTGGGACGGGCGTCCCTGCTAGATGGAGCGACGATCTGCGCAAGGTGGCTGGCAGCGACTGGATGAGAAGAGCCGAAGATCGGGCTCAATGGCGCGCCCTGGGAGAGGCCTATGTCCAGCAGTGGACTAGAGTAGGCTGCTGATGAGTGGGTAGATATCAAGTTGATCGTTTATTTTATTGTACAACCTCGCACTTAATGATAGTAGTACTTCCTGATAGAACTCCACGTTAGGCTCCTTTCATTAAAGTAGTTAATGATTGAACTCCACGTTCTGTTTGGGTTTCGGGACATGGGAAAGTGACCAGCTCGCCACGCGTTTTTTGAATGGAATCGCTGCCAGAAGTAGTTAGCTTTCGATTCCTTCAAGAATGATGGTACTACATGTAAGTATTTATATATATAAGCTTTAAATTAACACACATTTATATTTATTTCAACTTAAAATACTAATTACACTTAAGTTATAGATGAATATAATACACGATAGCCAAATTACGGTCCCACTTTGACAAAGTACGGTAAGGTACCCAAAGGTGCAGGGTAGTTTCTGATCCAGTCGCCGCCCTGTACCCTGGTGCCCGCGTCGCCCTGCGCCAGCCAAGTGCCCGCCGGCAGGTACACGTCCCTCTCCCTCGCTCCTCGCTCCACCACAGGCGCTACTAGGATCGTCTCGCCTAGGAGGTACTCTGAAAAAGATGTGAGACGCTTGATATCCAGCTTTTAATTTAAAATTCTTTTGAAGACGGCTTCGAAGGCGTAGTGGCTAGAACGCCGAAGTCTCATACGGCAGATCCGGGTTCAAAACCATGTGCCAATAGTTTTCAGTTTTTTCGAAAGACAGTGTATATAATTATAGATACCGACGGATCGACTGTTCTAAATAAAAAACATCGTAGGGAAACACTTAAAGCGTATGGTAGTTTGCGAAGCCAAGTCACAATATTGCGCGATATTTAAAACTTCGAAGAGTTATTTACAGAAATCTTTTTCTTTAAGATAGTAGATGAAATCAGGCGTTACTTTGCGGAAATATATGATTGATTATTAATAAATTCTCTTATATAATGTTTTCCATAATGCTTGCACACCTACTACTTCTTTCTCGAAATCATTTCCTCTGCCCGAAGGTTACCTGGAAGAGATCACTCATAGCGATAAGGCCGCCTAAATTGTACTTCACTATTTCCTTTTCTATCTTTAGTTTGTTGTTTTCTATTTGTGCTATAAAGTGTATTTTACTTATACTTTACTTTTTAATATTATTGGGGGAAGAAAGACCCGCCACTCACTTTCGGATTCGCCCTCTTCTGGATTTAGTTATCGTCGGGGAAAGCGTATCCGAGTGTGAATGGGTCCTTCTCCGAATAATTTTAATAATCTTTATCTTTGCAAATAGCAAACCTTAACTTACCGTCCCAAATGTCCTGCGCAGTGGTGTCGGTAGGCGCGATCCACCAAATGGGCGGGTTGACCGGAGATCCGTTGCGGACGGCTGTCTTACAAGCTTCGATTATCAATGGCGCGTACTGTGCGTGGAGGTCTACGTATGTCTTGCTTATGGCGATCGTCTGCAGATAAAAAATATTTTAAACTCCACTGATTTTTTGTGTGACTTGGAAGTTGTAACAAAAATAGCGACGTTTGTGTAAACTGGGGATTGACACAAATTTTATGACTGTAAAAGGATCTGAAAAAGCGGGCCAAGTTGATGTAACTTTTTGACAGTGAACAAAAAAAACGATAGAAAATCAATAAGTATAACGAATTACTGTAATCCTTGTAATTTTGCTGAGGCACAAGTTGAATAAAAAATCCTGAAATTTGGAAAAGAATAAGCAGTCTTCTTGTGCTATGTGTACCCCAACAGTGGGCACGTTAATAAGCTGATGAGAAGAAATTGAAATTGAAAACGTTTATTTAGCGCTGTAAACACCAGAATATAGAACACAATACAGAAGTATACAAAAATTAATACATGCAGCACAGAACATCTGGTGCTGTACAGTGCCAAAAAGGTTACACCAGCTCAGCATGATTCTGAGGCAAGCCACAGCGCTGATTTTCAGCTGGCCCCTCAGTGACTGCACGGACGAAGGAACCAACAGTGTGTGCGTGTTAGTAGTAGTACATTACCTCATTATCGAAGTCCCAGGGCACATAGGAGAACTGCAAGCTGGGCATGAAGGTGTTGGCCTGGAGCCAGCGGATGAACAGCTCCTTACTGGGCGGCTCGTTGTAGCCGTTACCTCCGATCATGTCGGGCAGGACCTGGGCACATCAGGTCATTTTGCTCATTTATTTATTTTATTTACAAATATTTTCACAGCATTACAGTATAACAACCAATGCACTGTGGAAGTAACTAATTATAAAAAGATAAGTAAATATATTTATTATATATATTATTGTAAACGGTGCACAACCTACCTTTTTCTACCAAAATTATTCCACCAAAAGGTTGTCTGGAAGAGATTTTATCGCTGTCAGCGATAAAACCGCCTAGATTGTATTAATCGTTTCGTACGCACTGTATCACACTAATTTCAGGAACCGAGCTGGCCGGGTCCAAGTGGAACCGTTGTACGTGTAGTCTACAGCGCATTTTTGTTTGAGTTTATATGAAGCTGCGGTTCCATGGAACCGACCGATACTGGAACCGGCGTAGAAACCGTCGTCGTGTAGTCCGAGCAATGACTATCTTATCTCATCTTATGGTAGAGGGCCGGGAGTAATCCCAGTGGCACTTCGACCCTTAAGGATCTTTTGTGCCTACCCCGTCCTCTCCGGTCCCCGGTTTCCCGATCTTTTCCTTCACCGTTAGAGCAGTCGGTAAATGTACGTAAGTCTTCGAAAAATATGAAAAACTCATTGGTACATGGCACTGCACGGTTTCGAACCCGACCTCCCGCATGGGAGTCCGGTGTCCTAGCCACAAGGCCACCGACGCTCTTAAGCAATGACTATAGAACCACTTGAACATTAGCACTATATTTCCTATAATTTTCGCGGCGCTCTAGACGCTTATCAGTACGCGATTGTGTTTGTTTGTGACGTCAGCTGTGTTAGCCATAGCCGCGGTCTTCCCTCCGCTCCCTTCGTGAATTTTGGCTCTTCGTTAGTATGGAGATGTGCTCACACACTGTAGTAACTTTACCAGCGGGTATCCGTTCATGTTCATCTGCAAGAGAGTGGTGACGAGGGTCGGGAGCCCGTTCTCGAACGTCCAGTACGTGTCCTTGTCGATCATGCGCACGAATATCGGCAGCTCTTGCGTTCTGTACGAGAGTAGAAATGAAATTGTATATTTAACTAATTGGTACAGCTTGTACACTTTTGTTCGTCATTACATTAAATATATACTAAGTCTATAACTGGGTGTAACGTGTTTAAAACAAATTTAAGGCGCTTTTTGCTGAAAAAATGTTACTATTCAGTGAATAGGTATATTAATGATAAGAATTGGAATGACTGTAAAAAGAATGTATGTGTAAATATAATTAAATGATAAATTTAACATAATTTGACATTCTTGATTTTGTTTGTTCCTTAATAGTTATTTGACATTTTTTATAAACATTAACTTTTCGTGAATTAAATTTGCCATACACAGGCGGCGATCGTCTCGGTAAACTCTAGCACACGATTTTCTGGATTTCTATGGATTCGGTCTGATTCCGTTACAAAATCGCTGCAGTGTGCATAACTGTCTACATTAGAGAGGCACTTCAAGAAATCGAAAATTTTGATTTCGTTTTTGGGGTCTGGGCCCTGTACAATGTATTTCTACCTGTATCCGGATCTGACTTCGACCATGGGGCCGAACTGCGCGACCGACCGCACGTAGTCGGCCGTGATGACTCCCGGCTGGTCGCGGATGTCGCCTTGCAGCACTGGAATCTGAACGAAACGATACTTCACACATCCAAATGAAATGCGGTGCGAATTTTAACAGGAAACGACTTGCGCCACTTATAAAAAAAACTATTTTTTCCAAATACAAGGGAATTCTGAAAAATCTGGGACTTTAACGTTGTTATCTAAAAAGGGGACACTTTATTCCGTCTAGACTTAGACTAGGTAATACTAAAATTACCACAAAACTAAAATACAACTTATGAACTTATGAGTTACAATTATAAACTTTTATAAATTATAAATTCTTCAACTCTACTGGGAACTTATTGCATAAAACTACCGCTTGATTTCACTTTGTTCTACCACTTTTAGCTTTGGAACAATTATCTTCTAGTAGGTAGAAGATCACCTCTTTCAATCATTTTGAGACAGTAATGTGATCTGAGATCTGTGGAAACGTTACGCTCAATATAACCTGATATGATAAACATAACTCTACTACGAGGAAGTCGCGTCATAATCTCGTAGACAGAGAAACCACCTTTATCACGGGTAGTTCCCACTTTTCGCCCCAAGATTTGGTGGACAAAAGTGATAGGTGGCGAGTCTATCGCCGTCTTATAGGTGTAGAATAGTTTCCACTAGATCCTTAGTAGCCTAGTACGACACCCACGGGAAGACGTGGGATGGTGCCATTCTTTAGGGGCAGCAAGGAGCTTGGAAATATGCAAGACTAACCTGCGGAGACCAACTGGACTCTCCCCCATCAAACTTGAAACTGTCGATTCCATACGAAGCCTTGAGAGCCATCACGCGGTCCGTGTACCAGCCGCGAGCCTCGGGCTTGGTGAAGTCGATGTAGGCCGTAGTGGTTTCGTTGTCGTTCCACCAGCTCGTCTCCACGGACCCGTACTCCGAGGACACCAGGTAGCTGCAGGATTTGTGGGAGTGAACACAAGAATAGAGAAAGTAACTTTCGATAAATTCACAGAAATAAATCAAGAGTAGAACGGTGACGCGGGCGAGGTGCCATATGAATCGTGCGTGTCAAGATTTTCATAAGTCACACCCCTAAAGTGACGTGTTACGAACGAAATACCTCCTTTTGATTGATTCACTGTCGTACCTGTTGTTCTTTTGTAACTGACAAACCTCACTATAAGGCATTGTAGCACAACCGCTCTGATCGGTACGCGATGAAAACTATTATTATTATTGGATTAGCAGGCAGGCAGCTAATGCTGGTTAGCCTGTTTCTTCACATTTCGTAAGTGGTTGTCTAATCTGTTCTTAAACTGGTTTATAGTTTCAGCATTCACAACTTGGTCAGGCGCTAAATGATAGATATCTTGTAGTATATTACAAGATTGAAACGCGTGCCCCGCCCCCTTGCCCGCTCTATCTTGATTTATTCTCTGTGGATAAATCGGGTTTTCAGTTTTCGATAGTTCGACAACTTAAGACAATATAGAAAATATTATAGAATTGGGACTAGGGAGTTCTTAATTGTATGGTTTGAAGCGAAGATGGACGAGACACTCGGATTTTGGAATCGGAAATATATGTGGACCAGAGGGACTTCGACGTGCAAAGTCGAGCGGCTACAGAATGTGTTGTTAACTTGTTAAGCTTAGATCAGACATGGATTCATACCTATGTGAGTGAATGAGATAGACTAAAATATCATTTCGATTTTTACATGTCGATACGTGCCTTATCGCTACGCCAGGTCTACCAGGAGCCCAATTCGCCTAAATTACAACGTTTGTAGTTCTACTTCTATCCAATTTCAATTTAGTTTTCGTTCCAATTCTATTTGGACACCAAATCGCATTCTGCTGACGCATAACTCTACCACTGCCACCTTTAGATTTACTATCGATCGGGCAAAAGTACATCGGGAGGAATTTATGTTCGATCGTTATATTTGACAGTTGAAGCGTTTTGTTACCGTTCAACTGCGATTCAGTATAATCTAAACGTTTTAGTAGAATGCACAAATACGTTACTGTTCGATCGATCGTTGACTCGATCGGAACTTAACTGAAATTGGATCGTTAGTGGATAGTAGCATACGAAACACATCTTAACGATGCAGTTTAGATTCTATTTAGTTACGTTGTATTTAGTGGAATCGGTCTCCAGATATGTCCGACGGCGACGGGTAATATAGGGTGGTTGTTTTGGGGCAGAACACGTCCTTCGAACAGAACTTCTCACTCGTCCCTGAACTAAAGATGGATTTCTCTTATTATCTTCCCCTCCCCTCATGTTAACAACGTTTAATAATACAGAAAGTGAATAGTCCAGAAACTTAAAACAATTACCCTTTACTCAAAGCCTCGGAATACCACGGCTCACAGCCCTTATTAATAAACGGGTGCGTCCAAAGCGTCACCCTGAACCCTTTCTCCCTCAGCTTATACACCGTATTCTTCATATTAGGAAACCTGTCCACATCCACCGTCTGGGAGCCGTAGCAGATCTCCCAAAGGTCATCGATCTCCAGCTGACTGTTCTGGAAGCCATTGCTGTTGATCTCGTCAGCGAATTTGAGGACCACGTCGTGGTCCACATTTCTTTTGTATCGGGCCCAGGTGGACCATATGGGATGCGTCATCATTCTCTCATCTGGGATTCCTGTGGGTTTCTCCAGGTATTTGTGGACGGCGAACTCGTGGGCCTTCCGGACGTCCTCGAAGATGCCGATGGCGTAGATCAGGTCGTTTCGGTCTCTTTTGCTGGAGTACGGCGGTTTCACTTGGGCTATGAAGCACGCTGCGTTCTTTTCCAAGTCATTCTGGGGATAATATTTTTTTTGTAAATGGTAGTGGTACTTTTTGAAGCATTATTTTACGTGCCGAAGCTCGTGGGTTAATTTTGGGTTTCCCTACTTATTGATACAGGCTGTTATAGTACAATCGACCGCAGGTCAACCTACCCAAAACGTTAAAATTTGAGAATCTGAAATGTGTCAAAATGCGCAGGCATAAGGTTGAGATTTAATCGAAGGTTTTTGACAGATACAGCTACAGCTTGTGGTCGACTGTACAACAATTGTACTTAGTGCAAAGTACCCAAGAATAAAATGTGAAAAAGGGTGCTCAGCTGTATAACAAATTGCCAAATTGTATCAAAGAAGCAAAGTCCATCCTTTCATTCAAAACTAAATTAAAGCAAAAGGCATTTCTCGATGGAGAAGCGAATTTATCGGGTCCCTTTTCAAAATATACGTACGATTCTAGTCTCGTAGCCGGTGATTTACGTACGCGATAGCGTGTACCGTGACGTCAGGCGGACGGTACAGTCGACCACCCATAAACTATATCCCACCAAAAACATAAATGTAAAAAAAGAGCCAAGTTGCACGCATTCGTGGCGCAGAGTACGCAAGGGACATAGCGTGAAGGCATGTATGTTTGTATGTATGTATGTGTGTATGTGTGCATAAAGGACCACTTATGTCTCTAAATGCGGAAACAGGAGCCGAACAACCTAAGGGGCCAATTTACAGAGTTTAAATAATTGATAGTAATTGCAATATCTATCACCAAACCAAATGGCATCTGCAAGTCGATACTTAATTGAATCCTAATTATACCTATTTTGTGCGTTACTCGTCTTCTGGTTACCCGCAGCTAAGAAAAACTACAGCTCTTCAATTAGATTATATTATACATTAGTAATTTAATTTATAAGTCTTATGTCTACCGTACACACTGTTAATTACAATAAGTTTATCCTGTATTTCCCTAAGCAAAGTGGATTATATCCTTTTTTAGTGAAATAAATGTCTAAAACCGTAAACCGTAAAAATTCGGCAAAGAAATGTTCGACTTTCATATTAATACTTAATTTATATCTAAATGGTCAACCATGCGCTTAATTTATATCTAAATGGTCAACCATGCGCTTAATTTATATCTAAATGGTCAACCATGCGCTTAATTTATATCTAAATGGTCAACCATGCGCTTAATTTATATCTAAATGGTCAACCATGCGCTTAATTTATATCTAAATGGTCAACCATGCGCTTAATTTATATCTAAATGGTTAACCATGCGCTTAATTAATGTATTGCCTTGTGTTGCACGAAGTATGAGAATTAAGCTTAATTATAACATACATTTACAACGTCATAGTTCCAGAAAGAGATGTCTCTAGCTAGACACTAAAGTAGCCTGAACTTTATTGAACATTCATGAAATGGCCGCTAGATAGTAGAATAGAATATATTTTATTACACAAAACTTAATATGAGACAATGCGTATGTAATAGTAGAATACAATAGATTTTAGAGATTATTGTACACAAATACAGGAATAGTAGCACGATATGTACAAATGCGGCCTTATCGCTTAAAGCGATCTCTTCGAGGCAACCTCTGAAGTTAATTGGACATAGTGTGAAGATAGGTAGATAGATAGTGTGTGAAATAGGTTACTATGACTTAATACACAGTAAAGTTAGTAAAATAAAAGTAATACGATATACATAATATAAATAAATATATAATAAATAAACACGTATATAGATATTAAACAATAAATAGGTAAATATACATAATAATAAAAATAAAATACACAACTACAACGACAAATAATGATGAGTGAGATTCGCTTTAAACGAAGCCAGGGATTCCGAATGCCGAGTTCGACGAGGAAGAGAGTTCCATAGGTGTGCTGCCTTGACAACAAAGGATGTTAGCGTTCTTATACCAGAAGTTTGATCTGCACCATTAATGATGCAGTTGACACTACGGGTTCTTATAGCCGAGAACGATCACTTCCAGACAACCTTCCTAGAGAAAATACTAAAATAAAAGCAAGAAAGGAAAGGAGCTCACCTGATCAATAAACAGCGGCACTTTCTTATCGAAGTAGTAAAATATCCCCTCAGAGTTGAGCCAGTAGGGTTCCGCCACGCCGCAGTTGTCGGCCTCCTTGGTCACGTAGGGGTAGTCGAGCAGGACCAGCCGCTCGATGGGCCAGTACTGCCGCTTCTGCTGCGGACCGCCATACCAGTGGCTCGAACCTGCAATTCCTGCAGGGTCAAGCATTTTGGTTGCCAAAAAGCCCTGGAGGGAAAAGGGAGAGACCGTACAAAAAGGATTTTGTTGGAGGGCAAAGGAAGCTGTGATAACACAAAATATAATATAAAGATACAGATAGTCCGCTCAATACACACACAGGGTCTGCGTACAAGCGATCTCAAATCGAATCAGACTAACCCAGTCGCGAATTGCAAAGCACTGTGGCGCGATCGACTGGTAGGCATTATTTTTTGTACATAAAATAAACGAAATAGGTAGCTACAATGCCAGAAATATTCTGCGATCACCAGCCAAACCTAAGACACGGGGAGAAAGTAAGTATAAGTGATCCTATAAAGATTGTAAAGACGAACTTGCAAGTCCACTACTTATTCTCTTTAATCGCTCATTTAAATTGGGTATCTTCCCCTCCTATTGGAAAACTTCTCATGTCATACCCATACATAAAGCAGGCCACCGTTCAGATTGTGAAAACTATCGACCAATTAGTATACTTTCCTGCATAGCTAAACTTTTCGAGTCCATTGTGTATGATCACATGTATTCATTTATTAAACCGTCACTGTCACTCAACCAACATGGATTTGTTAAAGGGCGTAGCACTATTAGCAATCTTCTCGAATATAAAAACTACTTATGGTTTTTCTAAATGTGGACAAGTCGACTCCATCTACACGGACTTCAAGAAGGCTTTTGATAAGGTTAATCATAAGATTTTGTGTCGTAAGTTGGCAAGGTTGGGTGTCCATGGAAGTCTTCTCAGATGGATTGAATCATACCTCAGTAACAGAAGTCAATTAAGGGTAGCACTTAAGGGTTTCACTTCTTCTCCAATTTCAGTATACTCCGGCGTGCCTCAGGGCTCTCATCTGGGGCCGCTGTTATTTATTGTGTTACGCCCATAGCCTGTCCATGTCTCCTTTATGCAGATGATCTTAAGATTTTCTACTCTGTAAAGAGTAGAGATGCCTGTGAGATCCTGTAGCGAGACCTACACACTATATCTGATTGGTGCGACCAAAACCGCATGTTTCTTAATGTCAGCAAGTGCTTTGTGATCTCATTTACTAACAAACGTCTCAAAGTGATATATAATTATGAGCTTGAAAATCAACCTCTTCAGCGGAGAACAGTAGCCAAGGATCTGGGTTCATTATTTGATAGTAAATTAACTTTCCGTGATCACTATGATTATATCACAGGCAAGGCCTTTCGACTGCTGGGTTTTATAACAAGAAACTTTAATAAACCCTCGAGTTTTTTAAACTTGTATAATAGTCTAATCAGGACAGTCCTTGAATATGGCTCAATAATTTGGTCTCCTTGTTATAAGGTCCACTCCGACAGCATAGAAAGAGTTCAAAGAAAGACCCTTCGAATAATGAGCTATAAGTATGGTTTCGGCCGTCAGCTGTCGTCGTATGATGATAGACTGGCAAAATTTAAAGTCACCCCGCTTCAACTTAGGCGCAAACACCAAGACCTAATAATCCTACATAAAATTCTTCATTCGTCCTTTGATTCACCTACCTTTCTGTCCTGTCTAAACTTCAACACAAACTTTAAAGTTCGCAATCCTAAAACATTTGTATTAAATGTTTTTAAGAACAACACATTATTCTATAACCCTATTGTGCGAATGTGTAGATTGTTTAACGAAATCTCTTCGAACAGCAACAATAAGCCATCGATAGACTTATTCGATCCTAGGACATTAGTTTTTAAAAGACGGGTTGAGGATGTCCTCAAGTGAGCTATCCACGCACCCACTTTATAGTCTTTGCTTTATTATTTTTATTTTCCAAATAGGTATAGGTTTTTTAGTCATTACATTCAATAGTATTTTTCCCCAAATCAATTTTGTACAACAATCAATTTTCTACTTCCTAACCATGCTGTGTTTACACGTTAAGGGTTACGACCTAGCTCATAACTTTATATTGATTTTTCTGTAATTTCTATGGTTGTAATCTGTTGTGTTTACTTAATAAATTAATTAAATTAAAATTATAAGGGATCCGTTTTTTTTCCTTTTGAGGTATGGAACCCTAAAAAACGACCAAGAAGAATTACCACTTTTACTGATTATAGTTTCATATTGACCAAATTACAAAATGGAAGTAGTAAACTTATTTATAATATCTACGACACAATTTTGTTTCATTTACGAACATTTAAGTTAATGCCGGTCGTAGAGTGTCTGCAGCATTAACTTATGTATAATGTTGTCGCTGGCCTTGTACATCTTGACTGATTATTTACACAGCGTTGTGTCGGCATCTACGCTCCTGGCTGAATAAGCCGATGCGAGAGCGGCAGGTTCTAATGCATAACAAGCGATAAAAACCTTGAAAATTAAAAGTGGCGTCTCCTATTATATTTTTTACTTTTGCCTGCACTCCAAATAATACCTACTTAACTTAACCCTTAAGTATTGACGTTGGGTGCAAATGATCAATCTGAAGAGACATTTGAGGAAGATGATGAAGAAACGGAAATGCAAGAACGTAATTGAAGCCATACATATCAGCAACCTGTTAAGAACAGCCACGGGCAACGTTGTGATGATGTTGCAGGTTGATAAGGACCCCATCGAGGCTGAATTCTACCTTCCTGGATTCCTTATCTTCATACTCTGGTACTCCTCATATATGTACTGCGCCTACAAAACCTATAGCGAAGACCAGACCGTTCTACGAAATCTATATGACACCAAGTTGAAGCATTACGGAGACGGTTTTGAGAGAATTCTTTCTCTGACTATATTCTTCTACTCCGAATGGAAAATTCCTTTCAACTTGAGCGGTAACACTATTCTCGCTCAGTCGATTCTCGACATAGACAAGGCGATCAAAAAGATGGACTTTCTGATCGATTATAACAAGCTGTCTTCTTACATATTAATTGGTACATCATCTGTAGGGTTGGTTCTCATTATCCGCTGGTTCAGCATGATACTGTCTTTAACTTTGATGAACTTTCCCGTGCCTGTAGCCAAAATTTGTCATGAAGAAATCACCAACGGCTTTGTTTTGATCATCGCATTACACTACTGTTTCTGTCTTGTAATTGTGCTACAGAGATTCAAGATAGTGAACAAGTTACTGACTAAAATAAAAGAGCGCAATACGGGGACATGGGGAGACGACCTCTTGCTGGGTAATCTGCCGGAATATAGACGAAGGGAGCTGGTGCTGCAGGAGCAATGCGTAATTGAGAAGATCAAGGCCTGCGGGAGAATATACAGTATGTTGTGCAAAATCAGCGACACATTTAACGACGTGGTCGGCTTTGCGGTGCTGCTGGTCATGTTCTCGTCGCTCATCCTCATCATTCTGAACCTATTCTACCTCATGGAAGCCACTGCTAATGGCATGTTCCACGATCCATACAAATACGCCTGCTTCTTGAACTACGTGTTTTTGAGGCTCATCTGCTTCGTCGGAGTGACTTACACATGCATTTATTACAGCGACGCTGTCGTTTGTGAGGTAAGTGCTTACAATTTTACCTGTACTATTTCATAAATGCCTTTACGTAGCGTAACGATTGTTTTGGAAGTTGTCCTCAGGTTTTTATAATGATGAATTATTGGTAGTAACCTTATTTCTCGTTGCTTTATTTTGACTTGTTACCTACATCTAAACTACCGTCCTGATTCTTCATTCGTCTCACAACCTCTTAATCATCTCTAATGAAGCTTGAGCTGGTGCTTATGAGCGACGGTGACCACTTACCATCGAATAGACCTACTGCTTATCCGTCCGGTATCCGTGGTCAGATCGCTTAGTTAGAAGAAATGAACCGAAATGCACGCGTGTCTGCTTCACGGCAGAATTTAATTTAATTCTCATTTAATATAATTTAACTTGTTACAATTTTAATTTATTGTATTTCATTTGTATTGTATTAGAAGACATTACTGATCATTTATTGTATCTATCTCATCTTATGATGAAAAGTGGTTCGAAATACTGGCGGCCAGGAGAGCAAACAGACACCGAGTGATCACTCATCTACCCGGTGCACCACTCGCTTGCCGCGCGTGCTGCCGTGTATGCCGTTCCCGAATAGGTTTATTTAGCCACGAAAAGAGATGCCTTCGCGACGCTACTTAAATCGTCTGCAATAGACGTAACAGGCCTATGATCATCTTATGATGAGGGGAATAAACCCAGCGGCACTTGAGGATCTTCTGTGCCTACCCCATTTTACACACTGGTCATCTCAGTGTGCAGGTTTCCTCATGATGCATATTAAATAAATAAATCTCCTTAGTGAGATCGGGAGGAAGTAGCAATCTGACTATGTATACCTATTGTAATCTGACTACGGATACATTGAATTTATAATCTGACCGGGGACACAAAATAGTAGCCGTGGTTAGATTGTACTAACTAAGCGATCTGACCACGGATACCGGACGTGCTTATCTTTTGAACCTGATTTTAAATAGAAATATTTAAAATTATATGCATTCTTGCAGGTCGCAAAAACTCCCTTCGTAACGCATGAGATTATAAACCTTCATTTGGGCCCGTCGATTACTGACCAGGTAAAGTATTTACCTAGTACCTACCGACCATGAATTTGTCGCTGTTCTTTGTTATTATAATTTATCGCTTTTTAAAGTTTTAATTTTAAGTGATTTCTAATAAAACTAGAGCGTGCATGAGTTGCTATTCATCTCATGCCCTGAAATTAGTGAATGCTGTGTATGCCTTTAATTGGCACATATATCAGTAAAAGTACAATTTTATTAAGATTATTTGAAATGTATAATATATGTGCTGTTAGCATACCTAAATAAATTAAATAAACAATATAATTGCAGCGCAAACATCGCTGCTTAATTCGATCCCGCATCTGGCACATTGTGGGGGGCAACTACAGAGATTAGTCAATGTGTATATTGTTGTAAATGTCAGTTAAAACTTAATATTACGGTGTTATGCTAACTTAGGTAGGTACCTACTTTTGAATTGAATTGAATCTTTAACAAAATTTCTATATTTCCACTTAACTATTATTACTTTTTATCGTCAGAAAAGTGCATTAAAAGTTTGACGCGTATGTCTATCTGTACCTATTACGTTATATCACTAATTCGACATATCATATCCTCCGACTAATCTCAGAAATGGCTGAACGGGTTTTGTTCCGGTTGTCACTAATGTCCCTAGGATGGTCTTTTCTATTTGTAAATTAACCCAAACGAAGCCGGAGCGAGTCGCTAGTGTAAATAAAACCTTGTGGATTATTGTAGGCCATGCGTCTCTCTCTGCAATTGCTGCACGAGAAGCCCAAGTTCTCGGCTTGTGGAATGATGAAACTGGACTTTACGCTGATTCTGGAGGTAAGGCTACAAACACTGTACTTCTTTAAAAATAAGATGATTTTTTGCCAATCTCAAGTATTTCTCTTGTAGGTACATTACCAGTCTGACTATAATTTCTTCTTTGTACAAATCGTCTAGCATTACAATTCTAGTGTAGGTACATTTAAACAGTTCTATTAAAGTTAATTTTGGCCAGGTAAGAAGCTGGCGAATTCTCCAATTTCTCTTGTAATTACGACAATGCACTGACGAGATGAGTTCCACATAAACGCTTGGATTCCAAATTCGCGCCTGTTCCACATATCCCTACTGATCTATCCCTACTGGTAGCGAAGAACGGAATTTTTTTCCACTTTTTACTACTAGGGGAGATAAATGGAAATTCTACTTCCACCTATTTCTACTAAGTTAAAGTACAGGCACGTACGTAAGTGGGTGAAGCTGGTGGGTGTACAGGTCATTCCTGAGAAAATCCTGTATTGTAACAATAATAATTAGTCTTCTTTGAAATCAGTAAAAAATAACTTTATCTAAAAAATGTCCAACCGTTATATCACCTGTGACCAATTGCATTTGTGCATTTTGAATCACGCAATCACGGATCACATACACTTGGTCTCTCTTTTTCGGCGGTTTCATTTTCAAATGGTTCGTGATAGATTTGATGCGATTTTCTTGAACAATTGATTGATTGGACAATAATTTCAACAATGCGTATAAACTCGTTTTTCTGTTGCTCTTATTATTGATTTTGTAATGCCAGGCTTCTGCGAAATTATTAGTTCTGTGCCTTTTTCCAAACACGCGCCACTGTTTCTGGAATTGGTTATTCTTCAGCCAAGTTGTTTTAAAATATTTTTTAAAAGCATCCATTTTGAAATCGTCTAAAATCTGACTCTCAATGAATGACCATCCTTCTTGTATTTTATCCAAAGGCAACAGCGGTAAAGTCGCGCTTAGCGCTATTATTCTTTTCTTGTCTTTGTTTTTAGTTACTTTCAGTTGTCTTCCCCTTTTCCATATGGCTTTATTAAAATGATAGTAACATCCCCCCATTTCAGATTTCAATTTGAATCATTGTAATAAACAAAACACTTAAAGAAGCACTTAAACATTTTCAATGTGACGATACCGATTTCCTGGCTTATTAGAGTGAGTGGAGATAAGTGGAAAAGTATCTCCCTTAGTAGTAAAAAGTGGAAAAAAATTCCGTTCTTCGCTACCAGTAGGGATAGATCAGTAGGGATATGTGGAACAGGCGCAAATTCGGGGTGGGGCAGCCAAATTTAACGATGATCGCTAAATGAAATGTCCCGCTTACTCGTACACAATCTTGTATATGAGTGAGCGTGACGGTTTCATTTCGGTTTAGCTATAATAGATTTGGCGGCTGCTCCGGAATGGTACCCGATGTTGACCTTTGCTGCCACCTGTGGGCGTTGCTGGTGGAGTAGCGAGCAATCAACTGTACGCTTCCCTTATTATACGACTATTATAATATAAAGCAAGTAATAACGTTATAATTGCAGTGATCGCGTAACATTGCTACATTCCATAATAACGTTATAATTGCAGGGAGCGCGTAACATTGCTACATTCCATAATAACGTTATAATTGCAGGGAGCGCGTAACATTGCTACATTCCATAATAACGTTATAATTGCAGGGAGCGCGTAACATTGCTACATTCCATAATAACGTTATAATTGCAGAGAGCGCGTAACGTTGCTACATTCCATAATAACGTTATAATTGCAGGGAGCGCGCAACATTGTTACATTCCATAATGACGTTATAATTGCAGGGAGCGCGTAACATTGCTACATTCCATAATAACGTTATAATTGCAGGAAGCGCGTAACATTACTACATTCCATAATAACGTTATAATTGAAGGGAGCGCGTAACATTGCTACATTCCATAATAACGTTATAATTGCAGGGAGCGCGTAACATTACTACATTCCATAATAACGTTATAATTGCAGGGAGCGCGTAACGTTGCTACATTCCATAATAACGTTATAATTGCAGGGAGCGCGTAACATTGCTACATTCCATAATAACGTTATAATTGCAGGGAGCGCGTAACATTGCTACATTCCATAATAACGTTATAATTGCAGGGAGCGCGCAACATTGCTACATTCCATAATAACGTTATAATTGCAGGGAGCGCGTGACATTGCTACATTCCATAATAACGTTATAATTGCAGGGAGCGCGTAACATTGCTACATTCCATAATAACGTTATAATTGCAGGGAGCGCGTAACATTGCTACATTCCATAATAACGTTATAATTGCAGGGAGCGCGCAACATTGCTACATTCCATAATAACGTTATAATTGCAGGGAGCGCGTGACATTGCTACATTCCATAATAACGTTATAATTGCAGGGAGCGCGCAACATTGCTACGTTCCTGATGCTACTCCTGCAACACGCAGTGGACTAACTACACGTCGTATTCTACAAAGGATTCGAGTTGGCTTGGCATTCTGGCTCAACGGACTAGCAATTGCAACTAATTTTGAATTTTTCGCACACTTCAAAAACTTGATATAAGTAGATAATTTAGTCTTTTAGTTCGGATTAATCATCCATAATTTACATTTCGGCAAATATAATTTACTCTATAATGTGTATGTGCTGGTCATTTGTACCACTTTACACGAAAAAATAACCCTGTTACTTGTTGAAAGTTTTCCATGCTAAAGAAAAATAAACCCCATTATTTTGCGCCATGGTGGCATAAACTCATCCATGTCGTTATGAATGAAACGATTTTAGGTTCTTCCTTCTTATTTCAGTATTAGAATAGCAATAATTCATTCATTTGAAGAATTTTCAAACAAACAATTTTGACATTTTTCTCGAAAATGTAATAAGTAAAGAATATTTTATTGCCCTATCGTTATTGTTATAATCTATAGATGACACCCTAGACATATTTTCCGCTAATAAAATAGGACTCTATATAGTAAATAAATAATCCAGTTAAGCATCAGATTCTAATCATCATCAGCTATTGAGGTACACGAACGGATTTTGGAATGAAATGATTTGGGTAGACCATAGGTGTAGTCATATTTTTTTCTATTCTAAATGCTTAAAATCAAAGTACATAGAAATATTCACTCGCTACCCTCGTATCACAATTAACCTCATTTTATCTTTCTATAATTACGTGACAGTTGCATAAACTACTATTATTGTATTAGAATTATGTATGTGTTTCTGTACTGTTTTACACTGGTGTTTGTAGGTACACTCGAGTAGTTGCAAGTTGCAGTAAAATTGGTGTGAAATTTTATTATAGTGTTGTTTCCTTAATCTTTTTGGTTTGGCGTTTTACTTCCGTATTAACATTATAGGTAAGAAATCTGTGGTATTATAACAATTTACAATGAAAATGCCTACAAATTACACGAAAAATGCAAATCGATTAAGTACATGTGCCTACTGATCCACATGTATGTACTTCATCCATCAATTTAATTAGGAGAAATTATTTTCTTTTTCGTGAGTGGTTTCGCTCGGGTTGATCCACAATGTTTTTGATCGACCAACTTACCCTCAAAATCTAATTGAATAACGTATAATAAAGTACCTGTCACACAATTTAGGTTCATTTACAAACATTTTAAGTTAATTCCAGGCATAGATGAGTCTAACATTAATTTAATGGGGCATAAGGGGTAGAACAGGCGATAAACAGTTATCTTGATTAAAAGTTCTATTTTTACAAAAATCGAAAGTTGCGTTGGATATTTTGTAGTTTAGTTGCCTTTTGCCTGCACTACAAATACCTCATAGGTACCTAAGATTCAACGTCCTCGTGCAAATGATGACTCTGAAAAAATGTCTGAGAAAGATGACGAAGAAACAAAAATGCAAGAATACAGTTGAAGCTTTACGTACCACCCAAGTGTTGAAAACAATCACCGGTACCTGTGCGATGATATTGCGGGTAGACCAGGACACCGCCCAGTCTGAATTCTACCTTTTCGGATTCCTTTCCTACCTATTCTGGTGCACCGTATACTTATACTGCGCCTACAAAACCTATAGCGAAGACCAGACCATTCTGAGAAACTTTTACGAGACCAAGTTGAAGCATTACGGAGACAGTTTCGAGAGAATTCTTTCCCTGAGTTTGTTCTTCTATAGCTCATGGAAACTTCCTTTCGACTTGAGCGGTAATACTATTCTCTTACAGGAGGCTATCGTCGTCGACAAGGCATTAAAAAAACTGGGCTTTCTTGTCGATCATAACAAGCTGGCGTCTTACGTTTTCAGCGTTGCGCTATCCGAAGTGGTGATTTACTTAGTCCGCGTATTAAGCATCTGGTTGTCTCTTATCTTGTTGAACCTGCCCATGCCAGTACACAAGATCGTTCAAGATCATTTATCTGACGGCTTCTTAATGATCTTAACGACATACTACTGCATAAGTCTTATAATTTTGCGGGAGAGATACGAGATAGTAAAGCAGTTACTGACTAAAATAAAAGAGCGCAAGCCGTGGGGAGACGACCTCTTGCTGGGTAATCTGCCGGAAAATAGACGAAGGGAGCTGGTGCTGCAGGAGCAATGCGTAATTGAGAAGATCAAGGCCTGCGGGAGAATATACAGCATGTTGTGCAAAAGCAGCGACAAATTTAACTACGTGTACGGTTTTTCGGTGCTACTTGTCATGATCTGGACCCTCATCCTCATCATTCTGAACCTATTCTACCTTATGGAAGCTACCACTAATGACATGTTCCACGATCCGTACAAATACGCCTGCTTCTTGAACTATGTATTCTTGAGGATCATGTACTTTTTCGGAATGGCTTACATGTGTATTTATTACAGCGACGCTGTCGTTTGTCAGGTAAGTGTTTTCAATGAATTTACTGTAGTACTTAATATTACAAAACTTTTACGCTGCTTATCGATTCTTTGGATTCTTTTTTGTAGTGGTAGATCCTAATGTGAAGGATCTCCTGGGGTGGTACCACCGTCATCTATTTCGGCCGTGAAGCAAAATGCCACCGTAATTTCCGGCACATGAGGCAAACCATCTTAGTCCTCAAGGTTAGCAGCGCATCAAAAACCCTCTAATATTAATACAGTGAGGTGAGATGTTTATGGGCGACGGTGACCACTTAACATCGCCCGTTTGCTCGTTTGCTCTCCTTATTTAATAAAATATAGTTTTGTTTGACTTTTATTTAACGGATTTGTAATCTCATAGTTTCTCATTTCTTTTTTAGTCTAACATTTGATACGTTTGATTGACTATCGCCCATTAGCTAATTCATAGCCTTACCTATTCGTACGAGAACGTTTAAGTTTTTCTCGATTGAATCGGCGACATATCTGGTGTTGCTGGTATTGAGAGCACCGTTAGCCACTATCTGGTGGAACATCTTTATAAAAACTTTTTCTAGAATTTTTGTGCATTGTTGCAGGCCGCAGAAATTTCTTTCGTCACGCATGAGATCATAAACAAACATTTGAGTGCGTCCACTTCTGACCAGGTAGAGTATACTTACAGTGCGAAAAGGATCTTTTGGCGCGTGGCAAAAAATGGAACTAACGCCGTAAACCTTGTACAATCGTCACTTCATGATAGTACGTCAATCAATGTGTATATTGTTGAAAATGTCAGTTAATACTTAATATTACGGTGTTATGCTAACTTAGGTACCTACTTTTGAATTGAATGGAGTCTTTAACAATATTTATATATTTCCACTTAAGTATTATTACTTTTTATCGTCAGAAAAGGGCATTATAAGTTTGACGCGTATGTCTATCTGTACCTATTATGTTATATCACTAATTCGACATATCATATCCTCCGACTAATCTCGGAAATGGCTGAACGGGTTTTGTTCCGGTTGTCACTAATGTCCCGAGGATGGTCTTTTCTATTTGTAAATTAACCCAAACGAAGCCGGAGCGAGTCGCTAGTGTAAATAAAACCTTGTGTATTATTGTAGGCCATGCGTCTCTCTCTGCAAGTGCTGCACGAGAAGCCCAAGTTCACGGCTTGTGGAATGATGAAACTGGACTTTACGCTGATTCTGGAGGTAAAGCTACAAGAGGGAGCGCGTAACATATATTTCATAATAACATTACAATTGCAAGGAGCGCGTAACATTGCTACATTCCAAAATAACGTTATAACTGCAGGGAGCGCGTATCATTGCTACATTCCATAATAACGTTATAATTGCAGGGAGCTCGTAACATTACTACATTCTATAATAACGTTATTGCAGGGAGCGCGTAACATTGCTACATTCCAAATTAACGTTATAACTGCAGGGAGCGCGTAACATTGCTACATTCCATAATAACGTTATAATTGCAAGGAGCGCGCAACATTGCTACATTCCATTATAACGTTATAATTGCAGGGAGCGCGTAACATTACTACAATCCATAATAACGTTATAATTGCAGGGAGCGCGTAACATTACTACATTCCATAATAACGTTATAATTGCAGGGAGCGCGTAACATTACTACATTCCTGGTGCTACTCTTGCAACACGCAGTGGATTAACTACACGTCGTATTCTACAACGGATTCGATTTGGCTTGGCATTCTACCACGGACTAGCAACTAATTTTGAATTTTTCGCACACTACACAAACTTGGTATAAGTAGATAATTTAGTCTTTCAGTTCGTATTAATCATCCATAATTTACATTTTGGCAAATATAATATATTGGCTGTATTATTATAAGGTCCTTTTTTATTAGAAGCAAATATTTGGAGAGAGGTATGTGCTGGTCATTTGTACCACTTTACACGAAAAAATAACCCTGTTGTATGAAAATTTTCCATGCTAAAGAAAAATAAACCCCATTATTTTGCGCCATGGTGGCAAAAACTCATCTATGTCGTTATGAATGAAACGAGTTTCATTCTTCCTTCTTATTTCAGTATTAGAATAGCAATAATGCAGTCATTTGTAGAATTTTCAAACAAACAATTTTGTCGTTGTTTCTCGAAAATTTAGTAAGTAAAAAAATATTTTTTTGCCCTTTCGTTATTGTTATAAACTTATAATCTATAGATGACACCCTGGAAATATTTGCCGCTAATAAAATAGGATAATAACTCGTATATAGTTAATAAATAATTCAGTATAGCATCACATTCTGATCATCAGCTATTGAGGTACACGACAGGATTTTGGAATGACATGATTTGGGTAAACCTTAGGTGTAGACATATTTTTTTTATTCTAAATGCTTAAAATCAAAGTTCATAGAATAATCACTCGCTACCCTCGTATTAAAAATAAACCTCATTTTACAATGGCTGTAATTGCGTGACAGTTGCATAAACTAGGTACTATTATTGTGTTAGAATTATGAATGTGTTTCTGTACTGTTATACACTGGTATTTGTAGGTACACTAGGTAGTTGCAAGTTGCAGTAAAATTGGTGTGAAATTTTATTATAGCTTATATTAATCTTTTTTGGCTTGGCGTTTTACTTCCGTATTAACGCTATAGGTAAGTAATCTGTGGTATTACAAAGAAAATGCCTACAAATTAAAAGAAAAATGCAAATCTATGAAGTGAAAGGCCTACTGATCCACATGTATGTACTTCATCCATCAATTAAATTAGGAGAAATTATTTTCTTGTTCGTGAGTGGTTTCGCTTGGGTTGATCCTCAATGTCTTTGATCGACTAATTAACCCTCAAAATCTAATTGAATAACGTATAATAAAGTACCTGTCACACAATTTAGGTTCATTTACAAACATTTTAAGTTAATTACAGGCATAGATGAGTCTCATCATCATAGGCCTGTTGCGTCTATTGCAGACGAACTAAGTAGCGTCGCGAAGGCATCTCTTTTCGTGGCTAAATAAACCTATTCGGGAACGGCATACACGGCAGCACGCGCGGCGAGCGAGTGGTGCACCGGGTAGATGAGTGATCACTCGGTGTCTGTTTGCTCTCCTGGCCGCCAGTATTTCGAACCACTTTGCATCGTGTTTCTGACATCCCTCCCGAAGACGTTTCCTCCATGCATCTCTGTCATCCGCGAGCTGCTGCCAATCATCGTGACTGATTGCGAATGCAGTCATGTCACGCTTAGCGCAGTCTTTGAAACGCAGCAGGGGTCTACCGACATTACGCTTTGCATGCGCCACTGCACCGAGCAAGACGCCGCGCGGCAAACGAGAGATGAGTCTAACATTAATTTAATGGGGCATAAGGGGTAGAACAGGCGATAAAAATCTATCTTGATTAAAAGTCCTATTTTACATTTCGAACACTGCACAAACGCTTTCTTCACCTGTTTGAAATTAGTCTTTAACCCTTGACTAAATAAAAGGAAGATGTCACAGAAAAAAATATTTCTGTGGAACAGGTGTAACCGCTTGCATGACAGAGCTAAATGAAGTAAGAACATTTTGTCAAAGTAATGATTTGAACTTGAATTTTTAAAATTCCACAAGAATTCTTTATATGTAGGTATGTGACAAAAAATACTGTCGTAACCGTAAGGTTATGTAGTAAGGTAGTGTACTAGTGTATCACCCTAGTAATTGCAAACGAAGTATTACATTCTTTGTGGTAATTGCCTAATTAGATGAAGCCCATTGTTGACCTCATAGATAATTTGTCCGTATTTTATAAACATTACATAACTGTAATGTAACGGGAAAAATATTTCCGTACAGTCAGATGAGCTATCGTCTGACTGTACGAAAATATGTACTAAATCTTTCAATAAATAGGTATGTCTTTCAAACCAATTCTTAAACAAGAGGCAGTGAATTTAGTGAAATAAGTAATGAATTGTGTGATTATAGAAAATAAATAAATACGCGTATCTTACTGTGATGAACTCACTGTATTTCTGTATGGTTTTCGCACCGGTATTGTACACTAGAAGTTGCTAATTGTAATATAAATTAGGTGTTTAAAATGTTGTTTTCTTGGATACCTTCCGTACCTATTCCTCATGTCACGGTTGATATACGGATTATACTCGTAATGAACAAAGTTCCCGACACTTTTGCACATATGTAGGCAACTAGAGGGGTGCTACAGTTGATTTGATCTAATTTTTCTGATCGATTCGTGTAGCAATAACTGATTTTACATCAAATTTAAAATATGTAAATCCATTTTATATAAATCAGTTGATTTACAACAAATTACTCTTGTTACCTACATATCCTTTCGATACCTTACCTTCCGAAATTATGAAATAAACGACCATATTATCATATGAGCGAGAAACTGTCCTCTAAGTACCTACCAACTTTCTCCTGCGATCTCCTCAGAGCGGATCTCACGATCCTTGAACTTGTACCGACGCACGACACGCGCGTCACTACGTAGAACGCGCTATCGAAATTTTTCTGGGACAGATAGTACATAGAGGAGCACTTCCGACTTTAGTCGGTGAGAATTCGTACTTTATTCAGGTTATAAAAGTTCGACGTGCCTTCCTCTGTGAAAAAGACTATAATGATACTTGAACTCTTAAAGAAAAAAGATCAACTCACCAAGATTAACACAGTCTTCAAGCCGAACATTCTTCGGCGCCTCCCACGTAAGAGTGAGCAACTGCCCGCTCCTTTCCCCCGTGATCTCTTCAGTGCTGATCCTCACGGTGGTGTCGTTGGAGAACTGGATGACCACATCCCCGTCCTGGACGACATCCTTGATAGCTCCGGTGCGGCGCCCGACCACGGCTATCACTTCGGACAGGCCTTCTGTTGGGAGAAACAGTCGTGGATTAAGATCAGCTTCTTAAAGAGATCATATAGCTGTTGTTTGACAGGACTCCGTGTAGTTCGTAATCTAAGTAGTATTCCAAACTATTGTTTACCAACACCACTTTATAGTAGACCTCAATGAGAGCTTTCCGAAAAACTCGGAGATGGACGGATGCTGAGAAATCTTGCATCAAAGTGGGGTTTTTTTTCGAGGTGAACTAAACATTTTTTTCTATCGTTCTAGACTAGAGCGCTAAAAACAAAAGTTGGTGGTAAATAATAGTTTGGAATAAATAATAGTTTGGAATAAATAAATGTGCGCTGGATACCGGAACTAGTAATTTATAGCGAAAATCATTTGCTTGAAATTTTCGGTTTACACTTTATTTCTATTAATTTTTATTTGGGTAGCTTAAAGTTTTATCACAAGTTACATATACATATATATGAAATCAAAAGCTTTATGTAGCATCCACAGTTAATGTAAAATTAATAACAAAACAACTCTTATTTAGCTTTAAACAAACAATGTTAAGCTAGGACTTCATGACCCGATTCCAGCCCCGGTTCGGTTCGCTGCATGTTTGTTCTGTTCTCATTCTATGTAATTTTTCAAAGAATCTATGAAATAGGTATGAACAGGAGGCCTTCACTGTATTTAACCTTTATATGCACTCAGCAAATCTCTTCAATATTATCGTTGTTTATTGATAATAATTGGAATCTCATAAAACTGGACGCTGGCAGTTATTTTCATCAATTGCCATTTTAAAAAATCTCTCTTCCCTGACTTACTCTGATTTACGAAACGAAACAAGCATCAAGCATAATCTAAGCAAGCACCTATGTCGCCCAGGAAGCGAACCTGGAACCTCTGTCGAAACAACTCTTAATGTAGATACCATGTAGGTACTACAAATAGGCAAAGGAAAACACGTTAGTAAGTAAGGATTTTATATACGGAATCAGGACTACTGTGGAAAAGGTCTATAGTAGGGTTGTTGCTCATCTGGTTAAATGCTGCACATGCTCTTACTGGGTAGCTATTCTTTCTGTAATTAGTGTGACACTTGGGGACGTGAAGTAACCTGTTACTCCGTAATTTTTGATTTGGAACCATCAATGATACAGTGGCGAATCAACTTGGCTTTCAAGCTGCCTTGCCACCGTGGATCTAGTTCGCCATTCTACTCGCCACTATACTTAACAGTAAACCGGCCATAATAAACTTACTTCTCTTGAGCACAATGTTGAGTCCCCCGTACGGGTTGTTCTCGAGGCGCGCGGTCAGCTCGCGCGTGGAAAGGAGCGTGATGTCCACGGCCTGGGCGCACGCGCACGCCGCAAACAGTACTACGAAAAAAAAAGAAATCGTCAGAAGTAAACTTTAAAAGATAAGAAATACAATTTCCGTAAGCAGGACAACGCATATAGTTTCAACACAGGCTGTCAGAGAAACCGATATAAGTAGGTATTCTTCGAACCTGTATAGGCAGGTTCGATAATGACAATGAACAACTTACGAGATAAAAAATTATTGAAATTCTGAGATATTTTTTCAAATTCCCACACAAAGTGGAGAGTTTGGAGGAGGATTTGTATGAAAAGTTTAAAATGGTTTTTGCTCGTTGAAAAGACGTTTTGCCTCTAACATTCTGATCATAAAGTTTCTTTTTTATAATCCAAACCTCATTTGATAATGGTTTTTGCTCGTTGAAAAGACGTTTTGCTTCTGACATTCTGATCATAAAGTTTCTTTTTGATAATCCAAACCTCATTTGATAATCGTTTTTGCTCGTTGAAAAGACATTTTGCCTCTGACATTCTGATCATAAAGTCTCTTTTTGATAATCCAAACCTCATTTGATAATGGTTTTTGCTCGTTGAAAAGACGTTTTGCCTCTGACATTCTGATCATAAAGTCTCTTTTTGATAATCCAAACCTCATTTGATTTGTGCAAGTGACGATTGTGTTAGAGTTAAACCCTCGCCAAGTCGCCATATTGCGGAATTATATGACAAATAACACACTACACACGACACCTACTACCTCTTTCTCGAAATCATTTCCTCTGCCCGAAGGTTGGCTGAAAGACATCGCTCTTAGCGATAAGGCTGCCTTAAATTGTACTTCACTGTTTCCTTTTCTATCTTGTTGTTTTATATTTGTGCAATAAAGTGTATTTTACTTTACCTTATTTTATAATATGTTTTTCATAGCGTATTCCTCTACTAAAGTACAAATGACGCCCTCTTGACAGGGTTTCTATTTTCCTGGTCAGAGTACATAGTATTGCATTTTATATTAATACCTAAGCATATATATAAAAAATTAAGTGTGGGTATGTCAATCAAAGTTCGCGGGAACCCATTTGAACAGTCTATTGTTTCGTTACTTCCGTTTCAATAATTATCTCCGGGATTATAGGTTATAACCGATAAAAATGCTTATGTAGGAAAATTAATTACAATGTTGTGTAATGGACATGGCCACTAAAGAAATTGTTAAAATAAGTTAATTGAAAAAGGGAATAATGTAATACAAAATATGAATGACAGGAAATTAAAAATGTTGCGAACATTCATTTAGATCTATGGTTTAGCTTCCATAATTTCTTGGAAAACGCACAGGAATTACACTTGATTAAATTCAGAATTAGTCAATATAATTAGACAGGCTGTAAATCGAATGCATTCTGTACGATAAATCAGAGATTTAAACGCTTAATACACTTGAATGAATTCAGTCTGACTGAAAATCAAGTGTATATGCAATTATAGTGAAACCGCATAACAGGCGGATCGCCCGCGATGTTAGAGGGGCGCGCGGCGTGATGACAGAGGGCGAGCAAGCGGCGCAGCCTGCGGGTGCTGGGGCCCCCGCCCTCTCACCCTCTGTCGTCCCACACCGCGCCCCTCTAACGTTGCGGGCGATCCGCCTGTTACGCGGTTTTACTATAGTACCTACGGTTAGTTTGCTATTTACAGCCTGTAACGAGATGGGTAGCCGAGTTCTGGAGTGGAGATCGCGTTTGGGGGAGCGAAGTGTGGGATGCTCCACTAATAGATGGAACGACGATCTGCCGAAGGTGGCTGGCAGCGACTGGATGAGAAGAGCCGAAGATCGGGCTCAATGACGCGTCCTGCGAGAGGCCGGTGTCTAGCAGTGGACTAGAGTGGGTTGCTGATGATGATGATGATGAAACAGAAGCCTATCTATTTAGTCGACTTAATCGTAGACTTGATAATTAGTTGACTTAATTCAGTCAAATGTAATAAGCGCTGTGACATCATCAAAATATAATTAAAGTTGACATTTTAACTTGTTATGTATTTTTTTATATTTTAATTAGTTATGTAATTTTTTAAATTGAGACTTCAGTGAAAAATGTAATGTTTTTGTTTTGTTACTATAGACGAGGGAGAGAATGAACTGAATAAAAGGCTAGTAGGCAGTGGAAATAGTGATATTTAAAATGATTGATGTGGTAGGTGCTTACAAGAGGACTGTGACGAAAGGAATGAGATAAAAGACTAAATCAAAAATATGAAAGACAGGCAATGAAGTTATAAAAGGAACAGAACATAAAAACACAGTTGGCACAGCCAGTAGCCTTTATTATTATTTTGCTAATTTCAAATTCAAAATTATTTATTTAACCAAATTATAACATGATGATACACAAAGTTACCTTTGGACCCCACACTAGGCTAAGCCTGTCCCGTGGGGACCATTACATTGTTAACCAGGAATTAAAATACGGCTTACAGTACATACACTAAAACTTTACATTGGTATGAATTAGAAAAAGGGATATTGGGGAATGGAGGGAAAGAGAGAATGGACGGGGAGGAATATATGATTATGGGTGTGAGTGTGTGTTGTATGTATGTGAATGTGTATGAGTGCAAAGTGAGTAAGTGAGTGAGTGTAGTCAATAAAATGAGAGTGTGTGTTGTGTGATATTGTGATTGGAGTGAAAGATCATTAAACACAAGAAAGTTAAGCACTATAACAGACTTATTTTTCTACCCTGAGTAGAGTTTCCATCTCTTCATAATTCAGGGTTGCTAATAATTTTGTAACTTTGACTTTGGCCTCACGCATTGTGCAATTCTTTATGTCACACTTTTTTTCGATTTTGTTATATAAGAATGGGAGGAGAAATCTTCCAAATCTTTGGGCTAATTATTTATTATGATTGATTAATTTATTGATGATGATTGATTGATTGATTAATTGAAAAAAATGTGTACGCTTTCGGGCAGAATATGGTAATACTGAAACACAATGTAACATCTGCAGTACCCATATTTACAAATAAATGATATTTATATTTCTATTTCACAAAAGGAGATCCTTTTTCTCTTCAATGTGGTGTGATATGAGCTGCTGGTGATGATGATAGATAATAGATCTACTTACAGTACAGAAACACAGCCATTCCTCTGCCCGGCGCGACTGACACTGCCCAGTTTATTTGCACGGCTCCACTAAGTGTTATTATTGCAAAAACTCATATCATTATCACACTGCATAATAATTGTCGCAATTGTTAAGGAGATTTTATAATATCCGAAGGATTCTTACAGTTTATTTGTTTATTTCATGTGTGTAACATGTTACAGTTAGCTTAGCTTGTGCATAGCGAGTTTCGTTGCCAACTACAGTTTTTTTAGATACGTCGATGACGTAGTAATTGGGCATCCTGAGTAAGGTTAGGCGGTACTTCACGCCGGGACAGCTCTTAAACCTTTACCAAGCCCAAGTCCGGTCGTGCATGGAGTACTGCTGCCACCTGTGGGACGGCTCAGCTAAGTACCAACTGGCTGCCCTTGACTCAGTGGAGAAACGCGCTAAGCGCCTTATAGGTGACGAATCACTGGTGGAGGCTAGACTGCAAAGTCTGGAACATCGGCGCAAGGTTGCCTGTCTATCGGTATTTTATAGGATACATTTCGGAGAGTGCGCATCGGAATTGCACGACCTAATTCCAGCCTCTCCATTCCGCCTTCGGACTACCAGGCGCGGGGAGGGGTTCCATCCTTATGTTGTTGATATCCCATCTGCTCGTACGATGCGATTTGCTTCTTCATTCATTATGCGAACGGCTAAGGAATGGAACAGCCTGCCGGCGTCTGTATTTCCCGAAACCTACAACCTTGGGATCTTCAAGGCCAGAGTGAATAGGCATTTACTGGACCCGCATGCTCCATCGTCGACCTCATCGTCGCTTACCATCAGGCGAGATCGAGGTCAAATGCGGGTTTAGTAGTACATAAAAAAAAACGTTCCTATACATTTACTGTTTTAACAGTGAAGGAACACATTACGAAAAAATTGCATCTCTGAGGAGTAAATTGTTTCAATTAGAAGCCACGGATTGTTTGTATTCGTTATTTAAATAGCAACTTGATTGTTAAGTACTTCCAACTCTTCTTGTTAAGTTCCTTACTTGTATAGTTTTCAGTCAAGAAATACTCGTAGACCCATTTACGAGCAGGTGTAAAAAAGTTTATCAATCTGACCTGTTGAAAAAATAAAAAATATGAAAAGTTAGGTGGGGTGTGTATAAGCTCCCTAACATCTCAAGTCATCTTCAGATAGGTAATCCAAGGAACAATAGATACAAAAAGTGTCCCTTTTCCGCACTCAGCCCTCAAGGGCTTGTAAACAAGCTCGAGTGGCGCTTCATCTAGATACATACTATTTACCACTATTTATCGTAAACGACATGTACTCGTGTGTATATGTAATTTCAAGTTTCTTTTTTTTTCTAATACTTAATTTCATTTTCATTTCTTTTATTGCTGTCATGGGTATGACAAGCTCTTAAAACTAATTACAGCACCAATCATGAGCCCTGTTAGGACATAGCAATTTTAAATAGATTAAGTTAGATTAAATAGATTAAGCCTAGTTGCGAGCACGGTCCGAAAGTGATCGTGCAGGTTAAGCGACGTTTGCGCGGACGGTACCTGGATGGGTGACCGCTAGTGGCAAATTTCATCTGAGCTCCTCCGTGCCTCGGAGAGCACGTTCAGGCCGCCCGTAGGCCTCTGACATGGCTTAACGACTGCTATCGAACGACAACAACCGGGACCGCAGTCGGTCAACAACTCTGAAAAATAGGTTGGCCACTAACCATACGATAAGCAAGCAAGCAATAGATTAAGTAAAAATAAAATAAATGATTAAATTATAAATTAAAATTTCAAGATATCAAAAAATAAGTGGTAAATATCGGAATTCGGAATGACTGTCTTTTCTAAAAAAATGTATAAAAATAAAATAATTCAATATTCCATAATGATAGCAGATTGCAAGATTTTTATTTTTCATGTAAGAACTGGTCTATTGAGTAAAAGCATTTAGTTATTTATTATTTTTATTAAATAAGGAGAGCAGACGAGTAAACGGGCCACCTGATGGTAAGTGGTCACCGTCGCCCATAGACATCTCACCTCACTGTATTAATATTAGAGGGTTTTTGATGCGCTGCTAACCTTGAGGACTAAGATGGATTGCCTCATGTGCTGGAAATTACGCTGGCTCTCTTACCCTTCAAACCGAAACACAGAAATGCAAGCATTTCTGCTTCACGGTAGAAATAGATAAGAGGGTGGTACCACCCCAGGCGATCCTTCACTTTAGGATCTACCACTACTAATTATTACTAATATTATACACTTTAGGATCTACCACTACTAATTATATTAGGTAATAAATACAACTTCTGAAACATTAATGCTAATAAATCACTTTGGGTTTCACCTGGTAGGTACACCATACGCTCGCAATTGACAACTCACATTGTAATCTATACGATATTGGACTTTTCACGAATTGGACATTTCACGATTTGAACATTTCACGAGTTGGACATTTCAAGACTTAGACGTACCTGAGAAATTTGAAGATTGGACATTTTATGACTTGGACATTATCCCGACGAATTGTTTTATGTAGATTCTAGATCAACGTTCCGCTTAACATGACTGGACGGCGATTCTCGTAGTGGAATGTCGAATTCGACATTAGTCCTATCTCATTCGCTCACATAACATGTGTGAGCGTGACAAGACGTTCGTAGCACTCGACTTTTGTATGTCGCACGCTGCGAGAATCGCATTCCAGGATAAAAAAATATCTGCGAGTAGGATTTGACCATTTGACTGTTTCGGTCATTGCTGTGTGAAATAAACGTATTACTTACCTACTTACTTACTTTTTTTTTAATTTCCAATTTATTCAAAAAATCTAGAATAGGCTAAATGCATAATAAGTAAATAAAAGTTTAGTTGTTTTTAAATATTCAGACCCTAACAATTAAACAACACAGTACTTTAAATACAAAAACAATTGATTTGATAGGTAATACCTACATGCTTGTTGTTGTCCGAACGTCCTTAAAGTTAAGTCTCCGTTAAAATACACGCAGGCTCTTTTACGTAGAAGATGACACGGAACATTAAAATCAAGACTTGTCTTATGATAGGGAAGTCATTTTCCCAAGATTAGCGCAGCACATACACAGCGCATTTAATACCATGACCCATCCATCATCGTCGCACTAAAGCATACTCGTACTTGAAAACTGTACACGTGATGCGGTCATCGTCATCCGGTATTACGTAAGTGTAACGGGATGTAGGTTGGGTACGATAATTTCCCATACTTTTTACGTCAGTAATATAGTAGGTAGGCCTTTGCCCAGCAGTGGGACAGCCTATAGGCTATTATAAAAAAAAAAAAAAAAAAAAATATGTAGGTACTTTTTGCTCGTATCTTGGTCTGAAACTTTGTGCACTCTTTTGTGATATATCGCGTCGGCTGACAAGTTTTGAGCCTAGGGTATTAAAAATTTATTATCTATATAATCTCCCTCTATATAATCTCCCTCTATTTCTATCTATTTTCGTAGTCGTGATAGGTTTTCTAAAATATTTAGGAATGCATATAGGTACTTTAAGTGCGTCGGTGGCATCGTGGCTAGGACACCGGACTCCCGTGCTCGAAACCATGCAATGTCATGTACCAATAAGTTTTCGAAGAACTTCGTGCATTTACCGACTGCTCTGACGGTGAAGGAAAACATCGTGAGGAAACCTACACACTGAGATAACCAGTGTGAGAAATGGGGATGGCTAACCACCCCATTAAATCTGCCACGAGAGTCGTTCTATGTGATTAATTCCTTAGAATGATCACGACTTTCAGCAATGAGGAACACGACTTAGAAGAAAAGAATAGGTACTTTGGTATTCTTTAGGACGAATATAGGTAATAATAATGACACTATTATTACTTACGTACTATTTATTACAAACACAAAACTACAATTACAAAACTCTTTACAACTTTTAAACTGTAAAGAGTTTAGACTTCTAAACTTAGTTACAACTTTTAAACTGTAAAGAGTTTAGACTTCTAAACTTAGTTTAGACTTTTAAACTTCTAAACTTTTTTCCAACTATTAAATTATTAAATTTTGTGCAACTATTAAATTATTTACAACTATTTAATTATTAAATTATTATTAAACTCTTTACAATTATTAAACTAGGTACTTAAATTATAAGGTATAAGTAAGTTTACATTGACTCACTAATTTCTGGGTAACCTTTTGTAGTAGTACTTTATTTAATTCACAAAGTGGTAAAATAGGAATAGAAAAATAAATTCTCATGAAAAAAAAACAACTGGACCAAAAATTATAACTTATGCCTAATACCCATTCAAAACATTGGCGATCAGCCCCATTAGTACCAGTATCGCAGATATGCCAGAAACTATCGCCGAGTCGGGTTCACTCCCAGGCTCCCTTACAAAGAACGGCAGCACGTCTATGGGCGCCTGGTAGTTCCTCAGCCAGACCGGGCCCTCGTGGGTTCTCTCAGGGTCCCCCTCCTCCAGCCAGACCCCTGAGGGTAGGTAGATGTCGCGGGAAGTGGCGCCTTCTTGCAGTATGGGAGCGGCTATGATGTTTTCGCCGAGAAGGTATTCTGGAAAGGTTGGTTTGATGCGGAAATGATTTTGAAGAATGTGATGCCATTCAATACGGGTTACGACCTAGCTCATAACTTTATATTGATTTTTCTGTAATTTCTATGGTTGTAATCTGTTGTGTATACCTAATAAATAAATAAAATAAAATAAAATTAAATATGGTCGTAGTAAGGTGGGCCTTCATGGTTGTCATTAAATAAAAGACAGGTTTTAAAAAGTCAGAATTACTTTCCTGGGAGCTACTAACTAATCCGATTTCTGTGACCTACCTAGGTTGTTGGACTCGTGTTTCCGGATTTAGACTCATAAGTGGTCCTTTATGCGTGCAGGTATGGTGGTTTTGCTAGATTTCCAGCCAAGAAGTCTCTTAGGACATTCACATAATGTGACCTGCTCATTTTCTGCGGATGTTGAATACGATTATGTATAACTTGATGACGACAATAGAGTCTTACCATCCCAAATCTCCAGCGCCTCGGGGTCGGTGGGACTGAGCCACCAAAGCGGAGCGTTCACCGGGGTACCATCGTCCACAGACGCCTTCATGGCCACGTAGATCTCTTCGGCGTAAAACGCGTGCAGCTCAGTATATTTCCTGCTTATATTTACTGTCTGGAAAGTGATCATCCATTTAAGTTTAGGTATTCGTAGATGAAGCATTGTGGCATCTCGAAATAGCCGGATCCACACCGTCTGAGCTGCCTCGCGGGGCAGACTTTGTCTTACTCTTTTTCGTAGATAAAGACAAAAGTCTGCCTTGTGAGGCAGCTCAGGCGGTGTGGATCCAACTAATGACTAAAAAACCAAGACAAAACAGCGGGAAAATTATGAATAAATATAATCCTATTCACATTGTTGGGCTCTCTCTTTATTAGGATTTAACAAATTCTTTGCCAAATGGTAGACAAGTTAAATAACTTGTCTAATTTATGCTATGATTGACACTTATAAATCAACGACTGAATCTTAAACTTCAGTAAGCACATCTAGGTACTCTGCTCTGTAGTCCCAGACGAAGAATAGAGCTACGGTATAGCCTCTGCCTGTCGTAAAAGGTGACTAGAAGAAGATATCAGGGTCGCGGGCGGCCAAAGTGGGGCTTTGACTGTCCATTGGTGTACGTACGGTCCTATGGAAGGCAGCAGTGTCTTATGGCTGTACGCTGCAATGTCGGGAGCAACAAGAAGGTGGAACATACACCTCCCAGGAGGGGCCTATAGCAAACTGCTAGGGCACTGGAGATTCCGTAGCCCCCAGACATGCATGAGTAAAAAGATATGTATCTACTTAAGAGGATTCCACGATTTACCTACTGTTCAAGCGAGGAAGCTATTTAAATTTACAATTCAAATATAACGCCTGCATATGCAAAGATAAGTACCTATATCCATTACTGCATCATAATTTTAATAACAATGGAGTGGATTAGTTTTTATGCGATTATTCACTTCATTAAATAAAGTTACGTCTTTAAACGGTGGGGTAATTATGTGGAACATTATGTACTGTGTACACGAATGGAATCGACTGGGACGATTTATTTTATCTCCATCTAAATAAACTCTAGAATATCCATTCATGTGTGTTGTGTGACTCATTTTTTACAAAAATACTTTTAGAACTAAAATATGGTTTTCTATACAAATACAGTTGGTCAAATACATACTTACATCAAATATAGTACGAGTAATACGCCGGTGGCGTAGTGATAAGAGGTTTGTACGAATTCTACGAGTATATCATCGTCATGAATTATTTCGCATTTCATTTTTTTTATTAGTTACTCGACTCTTTATTTTTCTAATCGTGTAGTAGTTAAAGGACGTCCTCCCTCGGATAACCTATTGTCAGAATTGTTCAGGGTACCCGTAGACCTCTAGCGTAGCCAACGACAGCAGCTGGGACCGACAGTTTAACATTCTCCGGGGCACAGAGCTCAGATGACATTGGCCACTAGCGACTGATAGTGGTACAATAGGTTGGGTCCTGGATGAGTACTGAAATAAACCTTGTCTTACCCCTGATCGTTCGGGAAAAAGGACATTTGGGAAAAAGGACATTCGGGAAAAAGGACATTCGGGGAATAGGACAATTACAGAATGACGTAACGGACCAGATCGGTCTTACCTCTTCATCAAAATTCCAGGGTACGAAGGAATACTGCATGGCTGGCAGGAAAGTGTTGGCTTGCACCCATCGTATGAACAGCTCCTTGCTGGGCAGTGCTGACTGCTCGTGGTCCAAGTTGAACCCGTTGCCTCCGATCATGTCTGGTAACACCAAAGTGTAGCCATTCAGGTTCATTTGAATGGTACTGGTGACGATGGTAGCCAGGCCGTTGTTGAGGCCCCACGTGGAATCGCGGTCCACCATTCGGACGAAAACTGGCAGGTCTTGGGTTCTGCAAAGAATTAATGTAGCACCATGAAACTTAAACAGTCGTCTTGCTTTTCTCCCGAAGGACATAGGCTCCCCCGGGGGTACACTCCCCTCTATAGCAGTGGATGGTAAAATTGGACCTAGGGTGAAGCTTCCGCCATTATTTGATTTGAGTTCATATTTTCTATACCCCACAGATAGCTGTTCCAAACAGATTTGGCACTGCTCCCAGCGGCTGAAAAGACTCCGTCTGATGTGAAGTATTTAAGTCTATACATTGAAGAGGCTCAGTCTGCTGAAGAAGGCCCAGCTCCAGACTCAACAGCTGAATTTCATCTTCGCGAACCTGCTCGAGAGCGAAGGCCTCCCCTACCTTCAAGACTACCTAGGTACGTAACGTCGTAAAAAGATGGGTGAAGGTATCATTTACTTGGTTGCAGAAATGTAGAGAAAGAAATTGATGGACATTGTAATTCGTTTTCTGCTTTGCATTATGCTTTATTTGACTCCGTAATGCTAGTTTTAAAATTAAATTAAGCCAAGATTCCCTTTGTTTTTTGCGTTTAACACGTATCACTTGCCTAAAACCAGTCCGAACTTCGATCATGTCACCGAATCTCGCGCAGGTCCGCACGTAAGTTTCTACGATGTTGTGGGGGTGTAAATCGATGTTTCCATTTTGTACTGGCACCTGTAAATCACATGCATCATCAATTCATCATCGTTATTTTCACCTTTATCATCATCAAAAATCGCGAGACTATTCAAAAAATCGAAAAGAAAACGGATCCGTTATGTACTTCAAAGGAGCGAAGTTAAGGACCTTAGAACCATCGCTATGGTTTCGCATTACACCATGTCCAGGATATCCACTTCCCAAAAAATATTATATACCCTGACCCTCGCCAAATTGCGGAATTAAATGGAACTATTTTTTCATAGCGAACTTCATAACACAGACTATAAAACATTACCCTCTGCGTTGTCGGGCAAAAAGTAAGTACCTAAAAATGGCGACATGGTGACATGGTTTTTATTTTTTTGGTCATGGCACTATGATGGTACTATGATGGGTGCGCCGCTAAGATGATATACTCTATAGATAGATGTCTTTGCCAATTACGTGATTGGGGTTTGGGTTCATCCTGCTTAAGTATCCTAGTCGACCCTCAGATATCTCTCATGTCGTCTCTCTCATCTTGTCATACCAACTCAGCCATCCTCACAGACAATTTAGATGGGATTTACGGTTTAAAGGGTAGGTATTTATTGGGAATATTAGATTGAAACCATTGATATTGTGCACACGCAGAAAGGCAGAAGCTAGAATGTCCTTTTTGCAGTAGATTGATGCTCTCTAACTTTAATTCTATATTTTTCTTTAAACTTAAAGATCCAAAAAGCTTAGGTTCTACAATCCTCACCTGGGGCGACCAGCTCGATTCTCCACCATCAAACTTCAGGCTGTCGATGCCGTACGTCTGTAGCAGGTATCTCACTCGGCCGTACCACCAGTCGACTGCAGCCGGGTTGGTGAAGTCCACGTAGCTGGCCACAGAGCCGTTGTTGTTCCACCAGGACGTGTTTGGGCTGCCGGCTTCCGAGAGGACTAAGTATCTGTAAAAGCGCTTGAATTACAGAAGGAAACATATTTAAGCTATGCTGGAAAAACTGGTTGAAAAATTTTCACCGAGCAGGATTTGAACCTGCTAGCTCTAACCAACTGAGCTATCGCGGCTCATCCTGACGGCTTCAACTTAGTTAATCATTTCCGTATACCGTCTGTATAAGCGACGTTACGACATATATGCCAGCCACCATGTAATGTAAGACTGCCAACAAATCTAACAATTCAGGACACAGTCATGTTGCTAAACAGAACTGATGTCTTGTATCCAACAATCTCGTGATCAAGATTTGAATCTGGAACTCTTTGCATAGAAGGCAGTTGCCTTGAATCAGAAGGTCATCAGAGTAGAGAAATAGAGTGTACAATAAACAGAAGTATATAGATGATATCTACTATCACAATGATAATATTGTAAATGGAAGCTATCAATTTGTATTCAGATAACAAACTTTATAGGTCAAATAATTTAGATCAAGTACAAATACCTAAATGGGTTTGATGTGATGGTAATCCAAAAATATTCCCATTAGTAGCGTAGGTAACGATCTTGTAAAATTTTACATAACACATCACCGCCACAAGAATACACTTACCCATTGCTCAAGGCCTCAGAATACCACGGATTGCAATTCTGATTAATAAACGGATGCACCCAAATGGTCACTCGGTATCCAAGAGACTTGAGGTTCTGGACAAACTCTGTCATGTTCGGAAACTTATTCTCATCAACCGTCAGCGAACCATAGCACACCTCCCATAAATCATCAATTTCGAATTGAGAGTCGTTGAAACCGTGCTCCCTGATCTCATGAGCAAACTCCATTAGATTCGTCTCGTTAATTTCTCTGGAGTACTGTGCCCAAGTCGACCAGATCGGGTGTTGTATCATTCTGAAATCTGGCACGCCTGAAGGTTTTCCCAAATAATTTGCAACAGCATGTTTATGCGCTACCTTTACGTCAGATAGGAACCACATATCATATGATAATTCCGTATGGTTTCTCGTCGAGGAATAAGGGTCGTCTATCTGAGCCCCTAAGCAGATATGGTTGGGAGATATGTTGTTGTAGTCCACGAAGAGTGGCACTTCTGGATGGATGTAGATGTATTCCCCAGCGGAGTTGAGCCAGTATCTCTCGATGATGGCTCCGTTGTCGTCTTCCTTGGAAACGTAAGCTGAATACTGATGTGTGGCCTTCTCTACTGGATACACCTGGTCGAGTTGCATCGGGCCGCCATACCAATGTTTTGTACCTTGAAAAAGTGATTGTCTTATCTTATTTTCGATTTTAAATATAGAGGTGCAAGCAACATAATTAAGTCGAACTTTTGTCCAAGACTTCGTCTGCATCTAAAATCTCGTAAAAATTTACGTGTTGATGATCCAAACCCTACCCTCAAAAACTGAAAAATCTCCCCTTAAAATCACTAAACCTTATAACCAACCTTCTGCTGAGACAGAAGTCAATTTCTATGTACGACCCTGAAGCGACATTTATGACACCTTTGCTCAAACCTTCAGCTTTTTATAATTATACTTGATAATATGTTAGTGCGTCAGTCAATAGATTACTCTAACTTTTCTTACCAAAGTCGATGCAGTCCTCAAACCTTATCCGTGCCTCGGTGTTCCACCTGACCTTGATACCCTTCGCGTCGTTAGCTTCAGACACAGTTTGAAGTGTTAGGGTTGCTTCTCCGATGTGAAGCACAACTCCATCTTCGATTTCCTCAGAGGAGTAGGGCCCGACAAGGGTTCTACCGATGTGGCCATAGACCGTTCGCTCCTCTCCTGCGGTTAATAAAGATATTAGAAAAACTGTCAATATAATGCTTTGATCTTGATGATACTATGATTTGATTACGCCCACAAGTATTTTTGCAAATAAATTTTTTGAATCTGCCAATCTCCACTAGTAGGAGAATCATCTCAAACAGACACTGACTGAAGTCCTTCGCTTGTTGGTAAAATTGTTACCATTGCACATCGAACCATGCAGCATCACTAGGGATATTACCGACTTTAAAAAGGAAATTAGCTTTTCAAATCTTTATCGGGAAGATATTACCACCGAAGATGTAATCGTCGCTAGTCAGGCTGACCCTACAAAGGTCCTATCATCAATAAAAGCTTGTATTGCGTATTATGAATCTCAGATCTACTTACCATTGAACAAGACGAGCAGAAATCCTCCCATCAACTGTGGTTCTAAACTTAGTGTGACGTCATTGGCTTTCACTGGGAGGTCTTCTGAGTATACCCGTGTACTCAGAGCCAGCACCACTGTTGATTTATGAAAAAGAACAAGTTGCGTAACAATTGTTAATTAAGTGACAAAACACGAGGTAAACTTCGGGGCAGTATTAACAGCAAAATAATTCAAATAGTTCATCTTCCATTTTCTCCAAATTGTCCGATGTTGGACTGGACAAAAGGTCTGCTCTTCTTTCCTTATTATCCAGTTCCTTTCAGACAGCTTGTCACTCCATCCAACCAGAAACCGTTTTACAACCACCCACACCACACTAGATCTAAAAATCACCGTCGTCACTCAAGATCGCATCTTCCCCTTCCCTATGGTTATTGGTTTCCTCCACTTCCATTTCAGTTTCATGGTTCTCCGAATTAAGTACCTAGTTGATCACTTTAATTCTCTTACAATTCTTCTCAATTTAAATTTTATCTTGAACTTCTAGAACTCTTATGTAATGTTACATCGTCCATCTTAACCACAATTGGTTAGCGGTGCTTCTTTAGTCGTTTCGATGAAAACGTTACTTCTTTCATCTTTTGTCTTCTATGTACTTCTTCAGTCCTTGATTTGGGTTTGATTTCATCATAATAATCCTCAAGTTGGACTTACCTAATATCACCACCAGTCCTGCCATCTTGCCCAGCTATATCCATAGACTGACACCCCGTGATATGTCTATCTGCTCACTTGCTCGGATAACAATATCATCCATGTATCTGTTATCAGTTGCTCTTGACTTGCGTTGAGAAACAGACATCAGCCATTTGCAGTTATCGTTTTGTCATCGATAAGGTTTCGAGTGGTAGATAATTCTAGATAATTCTGCTTAGTCTACATGGCTGCAGAGGGGGATTTTGATTGAGTGTTGGTAACTTATCATTTGCGAAATTCTCATTAAATTCGTGTATTGAATAACTTAGAACTTGTTTTCTTTGTATTTTGCCGCTGAAACTTCGGAAGGTATTTAAAGCTTCTGAAAAATAATTCTGGTTCTGATTTTTTATTTATTATTATTATAAGGAAAAACAGGCTAAGGAATGGAACAGCCTGCCGGCGTCTGTATTACCCGAAACCTACAACCTTGGGATCTTCAAGGCCAGAGTGAATAGGCATTTACTGGACCCGCATGCTCCATCGTCGACCTCATCGTCGCTTACCATCAGGCGAGATAGAGGTCAAATGCGGGTTTCGTAGTAAATAAAAATAAAATAAATAAATAAAATTGTAATTATTTGTTTTTGACATGATTATTTATGAATTGATTGACATGTTTATTTTGACATGATTATTTTTATTTCAATTAGCAATATTTAATATTTTCAGATTAATTAATTTAATTAATGAATCAATTTATGTAATATTGAACAAGGTGTGACTTGTAATGAAAATTACGAAATAAATGAGTAACCTGATTAGATAAACAATAGGAAATTCCTATTGAAGTTCTTATTTTGAGTAAGTAATTAAGACGATGTGGCAGTATCTTCGGAAGACATAATATATTTCCCAAGAATCGATGTACATTGCTGATTATCGTGTTCTTTCGCTGCCGTTTTAACTTAATAACGAGCAATGGATATTCACCCGCAAAGTGCGTCCGCGTCACGCAGCGGCTGCCCTTAAGCTACGCGTCCATTGCTTCGTCATCGCATCGTACGCTGACGGCGCAGTGGAAGCGTAGCATATACCCTCTTTTTTAAAATTTGGTAGGTACTTATGATGCATCATCTTCCAATTCTACGTATGTCAAAATCTGCCGTGGAACAGAAAGCATTTCTGTGTTTCGGTTTGAAGGGTAAGAGAGCCAGCGTAATTTCCGGCACATGAGGCAATCCATCTTAGTCCTCAAGGTTAGCAGCGCATCAAAAACCCTCTAATATTAATACAGTGAGGTGAGATGTCTATGGGCGACGGTGACCACTTAACGTCTGGTGGACCGTTTGCTCGTCTACTCAACTTATTTAGTAATAAAAGATTAGAAACAAAAGATAATACTGTACAATTTTAATTAATTTATTCAACAATTTCAATAACACTTATAGATATTTAAAGGTCAGGAAACAACATAATCTTTTTCATAGTCAACAAGTTTCCCTCAGTCTTCTCGCGTGAAGTAAGGCAGGGTGTCCAAAGGCGCGGGGTAGTCTCGTAGCCAGACGGGACCCTGAATGACGTCACCGGCCGGGTCACGCCACTTCCCGAAAGGCAGGTATATGTCGCGGGACACTGCACCTTTTTCCAGCACCGGAGCTGCTAACACGCGCTCGCCGAGGAGGAACTCTGGAAGTAAAAGTGGAATGAGATCTGGAGTCATAGGATAATGACCATCGCATATTATACCAACTCGACGCGAACCAGGCACCAACTCAACTCAGAGCAAAGCATTGAAATGTGAGTTTTATGTCGTATAACATAATTGCTATAATATGCGATGGCCTTAAAAGAAGCGACAATGGCACCAATTCCGGAGTTAAATTGTCACTCGCTAAACTAAAACAAAACATCGTTAATCGAAATGTCACCCTTACTCTTACACGATTTATCTTATGAATGAGAGAGACAGTTTCTTATAGTTGTAACTTTAGGGTTGGCGGCCACCCCGGAATCAACGCCAATGGCTCAAAGGCGAAACTGCGGCGCAAGCGTCGCCGAATCGAATCCACGATTGTGGTGAACCACTCATAGCTCAGGCATTTTACTAGACTAGTTGAAGTGGCTAATGAAGAATATTGGTAAAGTGTAAAACTGCATATCTGAGGAAAAAAGTTTCCGAAGGGTACCTACCGGGTGGATCATGGCCCGTACCCCCTTGAACAATAGGGGGTCTATGCCGTTGGCATCAAAAGGGTAGGCTAAATATAAGGGTTTATTCCTACAGAATTCTCCGCAATACTATCCCCCGAAATATCAGAAGACCCTGAACAATTAATTATACAACAGACAATGATCAAATGCACAGTTGATCGTTTACATTACAAGACGATGCATACTTAAGTATCAGCAACTGATATGGACAGTGCGCTGAAAAACCCTTGATTATTCTCCGGTTTTACCTTGTTGACACTAATACCCAATTATGATTCATTATGTTGTCAATGCAGGAAATGCTTTCATGAAACGAAACAAACACTTAACTTGAAGATGACTTTCATTATCTCAATGTAAATGAAGCAATTATAGTTATCATTATTACCTATCTAACTCTTGTAAGTACTTCAAGGAATTGCTATTGGTACCTATTTGAAAAACAGGATACTTTATATTTATCGTGAAAAAGGTAGAGAATCCAAGAACATCAGGGGGATTTCTTTTAACTATGGTTATGTGGATAAGTTACATATCTAGTGTGAATTGATATTGTCTCTCTCTTGTATCCACAAACAAGTATGATCTAGATTCCAGGGGTAAGTTAAGTATCCTTCCTTAGGATCCTAGTTAGAGCGTCGGTGGCACAGTGGCTAGGTGCGGAGGTCTGGGTTCGAAACCGTGCAGTGCCATGTACCAATGAGTTTTTCGTATTTTTCGAAGACTCGCGTACAATTACCGACTGCTCTAACGAAGAAGGAAAACATCGTGAGGAAACCTGAAATGACCAGTGTGTAAAATGGTGTTGGCAAAAAAATATACTCAAGGGTGGAAGTTCAGAAGCCCAGAATAACATTCATAGTTTGAATGTATAAAGAAAAGCCGAACGATCGCCTCTCGAGTCTCATACTTACCTACTTAGTTCTTCAACCATAAAGTTGTGAATAATCTATAAAATCCAGATTTTGATTCTTTTGAAAACATGTAGGAAGGAACGCGCATCCGTTTCTAGACTAGCCAACTATTTTTTCTTTCATCTAAGCTTTATTAATGTTGGATAATGAACTGTAGCTATAGACACTGAAACACGTCTTACCGTCCCAGACCGCTAAAGCATCTTCATCAGCAGGATCGAGCCACCAGATGGGCGCGTTCACGGGTGTACCGTCCCTGACTGAGGCCTCCATAGCTGCTGCGATCTCGTCTGCGAAGTCTGCGTGGAGTTGCGTGTAGCGCCGGCAAATCTCTACTGCCTGTGGAAAGAGCAAGAATCTAATAATATCACTAACGTTGCGTGTACTGGTGATTGTAATATTGTAGGTATTGACCATTTGAGGAAATCATAAGAAATAAAATCTGATTGACTTGTAGTCAATTTATAAATCTCAAGACCTGGCGTATCTATAGGTATGTGTAAAGCATAATCTTTATCGTTCAGTATTGAGGGCTCCTAAGGCATTGGCGTTGATTCCGGTATGAAGGCGCATTCCCCTACCTCCTAAACATTCAACTCTGAGCTAGTTGCTGTATCAGAGCGTCTGTGGCACAGTGGCTAGGACACAGGACTCCCATGCGGGAGGTCCGGGTTCGAAACCATGCAGTGCCATGTACCAATGAGATTTTCGTATTTATGGAAGATTTACGTACATTTACCGACTGCTCAACGGTGAAGGAAAACATCGTGAATAAACCTGCACACTGGGATGACCAGTGTCTAAATGGGGTAGGCACAAAAGATCCTCAAGGGTCGTAGTGCCGCTGGGTAATTTCCGGTCCCCTATTATAAGATAAGATAGGATAGTACTGTGCCAGCTCTTCTATATATCCCAGCCACATATTATAGGTAAGTAAGTAAGTAAGTAATACGTTTATTTCACACACAGCAATGACCGAAACAGTTATAATTATAATAAAATAATTATGTAGTCAAAGGTAAACATATCTAAATCATGTATGATGGTCTGCTGTTGTTGTGAAAAGGGCCTCAACTCAGCTTATTGCTGCAGACAAGAATGCCTCCAGCGCTGGTATTCTGTTGGACCGTGACCGATGGCTGGCCAAAACCTGTCCAAGAGGACAAAGATACGACACAAATAAATTTAATTGAAGATAGGTAGTATTGATAAGTTAAAAATACATATACCTACATTTACCATGACACATAAATGATAAAAGATATATAAATATCGGTACTCGATATATAGGTACTCTATGCTGCTATGTCATATACTCTGTGCTTTAAGTACGCCGTCTCTAAACGCTTTTTGCAGTTATTGAGCAGAATTGCAGTTTTATTTTGGAGTTGCAATTTTATTTCCTAGTAAAGTTTTGCTGTATGATAATGTTTGAGAATCATGCGATGATTCAGCAAATTTTGTCTACCTCGTCATCATGATCCCACGGCACGAAAGAGTACTGCAGCGTCGGCATGAAAACATTCGCCTGCAGCCACCTCACAAACAGCTCTTTGTCGGGCTTCTCATTGTACCCGTTTCCTCCGATCATGTCTGGTAGCACCAGGGTATAGCCGTTGAGGTTCATCTGAAGCAGTGTGGTGACCAGGGTCGCCAGGCCGTTGTTGAAGTCCCACAGCGTGTCTTTGTCCACCATACGGATGAATATTGGCAGGTCTTGGGTTCTGGAATGAATGTCTAATTTGTACTGATGATGTGGGAGGTATGAGAGTGATTTTTATATCCTTCTCGTATCACAAGAGGGTTGCGATTACGGTAATCTTAGTGCCCCCCTCTATCAGCGATTAGAATCGAATTAAATCTAAACCCGTGTTTGACTTCAATATCACCTGGTGGTAAGTGACGATGAGGCCGAAGACGGAGCACACGGGCTTGGTAAGTACTGGCTCTTCAAAAAATCAAATTACACTTTACACTTATTAATTACACTATTCTTTTATATTTTTAGATAATACGCACCTCATCCCAGACCTGACTTCGACCATAGGTCCAAACTTCGCCACGGTCCTCACGAAAGACTGCACGATGTGGCCTGGGTGGAGGTCGTAGTCGCCGTTTTGTACTGGGATCTGAAATAGGTAAATGGAACAACCATACAGAAGATTATCTCTGTAACTAACCATAGAACACATCTCTGCAAGAATGAAGTAATAATAACGTTTCTCTCGGGACCCATTCGCCTAAATTACAACGTTCGTATTTCTATTTCTATTCATTTTCAATTTAGTTTTCGTTCCAATTCTATTCGGACACCAAAACGCATTCTGCTGACGCATAACTCTACCACTGCCACCTTTCGATTTACTATCGTTTGGGCAAAAGTACCTCGGGAGGAACTTATGTTCGATCGTTATATTTGACAGTTGAAGCGTTTTGTTACTGTTCATTTGCGATTCAGTATAAACTAAACGTTTTAGTAGAATGCACAAATACGTTACTGTTCGATCGATCGTTGACTCGATCGAAACTTAACTAAAATTGGATCGTTAGGGGATAGTAGCATTCGAAACACGTCATAACGATGCAGTTTAGATTCTATTTAGTTACGTTGTTAGTGGAATCGTTCTCCTGGTTCCGGTATTTTGCAAAGCAACTTCATAAATACCTACCTACTCACCCGATTCTAATATGATCAAAGAGGAATGATCCAGTCTGAATCTGCAAGATAGGTCTCGGCAAAGGAACCGCGAGCGATTATCGATAACTTACCAACTAAGTTTGGTGACATAGGCGAAGTTAGGGGGTTTGACGGTACGTGCCATTATGACTAACCACGGCTGATCAAGACCATTCGATCACATTCGACAAAGAATCCTCACCTGAGGAGACCAGCTCGACTCTCCAGCGTCAAACTTCAAGCTGTCGATGTCGTAAGTCTCAATGAGATCGCTGATCCTAGAGGAGTACCAGGCAGCAGCATCAGGGTTAGTGAAGTCGATGTAACCAGGGACGGAGCCGTTGTTGTTCCACCAGCTCGAGTCGGGGCTGCCTTCTTCGTTGAGGACCAGGTAACTTGAAGGGTTAAAAATTTGTCAGTAACGAAGTATACCCCTCAAGATGAATTGACTGTTTATATGAATTGATTTTATTCTATTGGTGCCCATGAAATATTTAATAGTCTTTGAAATTCATCTAAAGCAAATATTTTGATATTCGCTATGTAGATTGCTCGGTACAGAAGTTTTTTTTTTTGGAATCCTCGGCTATGAGTTAGCGCATGCGCTGTGATTAACTATCTCCACATTCAGACGACCTTTGAAAGGCGAGGGCGCTACTATTCCGATTCCTGCGTGGTAAAATGATATTGGAAAAAGTGTTTTGCATAGACCAAACACCTCCAAGCAACAGCTAAAGGATTTAGTTTCATTCCCCGAAATGCGCAAGCTACACGCAACACCTCTTCTTCTTGTATTATGGTCCCTGTTGTTGCAACAGCCTCCATCCATCCCTATCACCCGCCTTCTCCTTATATTTATGGTAATGTACTACCGCTTCACTTTTCCAATTGTTCCATTGTCCTGGGTCGACCCTTCTATGTACTCGTATCTTTTACTCTTGATTTCATTCCCCTAAATTACACGCAATTCTAAAGGTAACCAATACTCAGCAGGTACTCACCCTTTCTCCAAGGCGTCCGAATACCATGGATCACAATCCTTATTAATAAACGGATGCACCCAAATGGTGACTCTAAACCCAAGACCCTTGATATCCTGAATCAACTGCTTCAAGTTTGGCAGTTTTCTCTCATCAACCGACAAAGAACCATAGCATATCTCCCACAAATCATCAATCTCGAATTGTGAATTAGGGAATCCTGAGTCTTTAATCTCATTGGCGAAGGCCCACAGGCTGTCCTGGTCAATTTCTCTGGAGTACCTAGCCCATGTCGACCAGACAGGGTATTGAATCATTCTGTAGTCTGGTATACCTGACGGCTTGCCAAGGTAAGTTTTTACTGCGTGTTGATGAGCTGTTTTAGCGTTTCCGAAGAACCATATGTCATATTTCAAGACATTGTGGGTACGTTTAGTGGAGTAAGGTGCTGCTACTTCAGCGATGAAGCAGATATGGTTGTTGAGGACATTATGGTGGTCGACGAAAAGAGGGGCTTCCGGTTGTACGTAGAAGTATTGGCCAGCGGAGTTGAGCCAGTATCGCTCTGAGACTGCTGCGTTGTCGTCTTCCTTAGAAATAATGGAGTATTTCTGGAGGTAAGATTTCTGGATGGGCCAGTATTGTTCCTTCTGTTCTGGACCGCCGTACCATTGTTCTAAACCTGTTAAAGGTTTACAATAAACAATCGAATAAATCTGAAGGTTGTCTGGAAGAGATCGCTCTTACGATAAGACCGATAGTATCTATATCTGCCTATCTGTAGTACCTACATGGTATCTAGATTAAGAGTTGTTTTGTTATTAATTTTACATTAACTGTGGAAGCTTATATGTGGCTTTGATTTTATATATGCATATGTAACTTGTAAATAAGGCTGTAAGCCACCCAAATAAAATAAAGTATCATCATTTTATGTACGAGAATTAATCTAAGTCCTCAAGGTTAGCATAGCAGCGCTTCGAAAACCTAATAACATTATACTTGGCACCATGGTGACCCGTATGCTCGTCTGTTCTCATAAAAAATACCTTGGGCATATCCTAAAGCTCTCTTCCTGAAGGAAGTGGAGTGCTACTTTTTGCTTAGGTAATTTTCTGTTCTGGCATTCATCATCATCATTCATCATCATCATTCATCAGCCTATTAATGTCCCCATTGTTGGGGCACAGGCCTCCCCTTGCACAAGGGGGTACGGGTCATGATCCACCGAGCGGGCCCAGCGCTGATTGGTGGATTTCACGCCCCTTCGAAATCTTTTAATTTCCTCAGACATGCAGCTTTCCCCACGATGTTTTCCTTCATCGTTATAGCAGTCGCTAAATGTACGTAAGTCTTCGAAAAATGTGGAAAAACTTATTGGTATATGGCATTGTATGGTTTCGAACCCGGACCTCCCGCACGGGAGTCCGGCGTCCTAGCCACTAAGTCACGACGCTCTGGCATCTAGCAGTCCTTTATGGTCATTTATTGCATAAGTGTCTAAGGTTGAATTATCTTAAAACTTACCGAAATTAAAGCAATCTTCAAACACCCGGTCACTGGGTCCGTCCCAAGATACACTGAGTCTGTACCCACCGCTTGCCTCGTCGTAGGTAAATGAGAGGTCAAAGTCGACCTCCTCATCGGCCAGGGCCACCTGGCGGCCGATCACTCCCAGGGTAACTCGGCTTTCGCCTGGTCAAGGAAGTAATTATGACAAAATGATATTTTAGTGCAGCCATCGGTCACGGTCCAACAGAATACCAGCGCTGGAGGCATTCATGTCTGCAGCAATAAGCTGAGTTGAGGCCCTTTTCACAACAAAAGCAGACCATCATACATGATTTAGATATGTTTACCTTTGACTACATAATTATTTTATTATAATTATAACTGTTTCGGTCATTCCTGTGTGTGAAATAAACGTATTACTTACTTACTTAGTGCGACAAGTAGGTACTTGAGGACACATGCGTTGGTTTAACGATAGCTTAGAGCTTATGAACAATTATTGGGCACTAATCTACGTGCCTCGAACTTTTTGTATGGACATCACATCATCATAATCATCAGCCCATGTCGTTCCACTGCAGGGTACAAGCCTCCTCTCTTTTGTGCCACCCTATACGATCCTGTGCTAGTGGCATCCAGGTCTTCGATGCGACTTTGGTGATGTCATGCGCTCATCTGGCTGCTGGACGCCCTACTCCTCTTTTCCCCAACCTTGGCCACCACTCTGTGAGGGCTCTGGTCCATCGGCCATCACCACGTCTAACCAAGTGTCCCGCCCATCGCCACTTAGCGTCGCAACCCGCTTTCCCACGTCTAAGACTTTAGTTTACTTTTTGTATGGACATACATCGATCTTATTACCTACTCAGATTAAAAAGCTTTCGCCCTCCTAGAAACGACCCTCCTCAGTTAGAAAAATAAAAATAACTTCTGAAGAGGGGAGTCACGAAACCTCTAGATACGCCAGTGTTTTGGCATATTTATCTATGTAGGTAAGTACCTACAGGATGTTAACCAGTAACCGTTTTGTATCGATAATTTTTTTCTGGCTGAACTACAAACTAGACCTGCATTTAGTCGGAATCGCTCAAAATCTTTTGAGTTTGAAGAGATTTCTCTTTTTTCTGATTATAAACAGTATTGTTCATGGATGCGTCCTTCATCGCAGGATTGATGTTCGCAACAGGATGCCACTTACCAGTGACAGCTACGAGCTCGAGTTCTCCATCCAGCTCCCGCATGTAAACCTCGCGCGGAGCGACAGGCGGCGCGCACTGCACCGCCGCTAGCGCCAAACACACTCCTGAGGGAAGATATATAGTAGGTACATATTCCTCAAGTAATGTGGTTGTTTCAGTAGCCGATAAACGTGGCATGGCATATCTACTTGAGATTTATTAATGTATATGCCTACTTTAGTAGCGTATAGGTGCGTCAGTGGACTCCCTGCGGGAAGTCCGGGTTCGAAACCGTGCAATGGTATCAATGAGTATTCCGGTTTTTTCGAAAGACTTACCTACGTACATTTACTGACTGCTCTGATAGTGAAGGAAATTATAGTGAGGAAACCTGCACACTGAGATAACCAGTGTGTGAAATAGGGAAGGCACTGGCAAACCACCCCATTAAATCTGCCGAGAGAAATCAGAAGAGTGTCGTTAAATGTGATTAATTCCGTAGAATGAACGCGACATTATTATTTTCTTTTATTTCAGCTATAGCCATGGGCTTACGAGTACCTACCTAAGGGGTCGGTCCTGTAAGTAAATAAATAATTAACCAGCTAAATGTATGGGAGGCGGAAGGGCCCAGGGATGGCAGTCCAGGTAGATAGGGGGAGCTACTGCCGCGCGGCTTAAGCGACTTAGGCCTGGTCTACATGGTCCGGTTCCAGGGACGGTTCGGTTCGTTGCGGCCAATCACAAGCGTTCCGCCCTCCCCCCACTTGAAATCAGCGCCTCGTGATTGGCTACAGCGAACCGAACCGGGACTGGAACCGGACGAATGTAGTCCAGGCCTAAGTCGCACAAGCTGCGCCGTAGTCTCGTCCATAGCCTATTCGTTGCATTGCTTCAAACTATGGTTTACAACTCAAATGATAAACAAGCAGCATGAAGTTGAGGTTCTGCGGAGAACCTCAAGCGGCGTAAATATGCGGGCCTGTGTGGTGATTGCATATTTGCGCCGTTCGGGGTGGAGACCTTAGGGCCGTGGAGGCCTGGAGCCCACTGCCTCTACGGGGAAATAGCCAAGCGCCTCGTAGAGACATCTCGGGACCAGAAGGCTGGCCTCTACTTCGCTCAGCGTATAAGCCTCGCTATACAGCGGGGCAACGCCGCCAGCCTCCTCGGGACACTCCCTGCAGGGAGCGACCTAGGTCAGGTATTTTATTTGTAAAATAGTTAGGTATTTTGTAATTTTAGCTTAAGCATTTATTTTATTGTTATATTAGTTTTATTTTATTTTGAATAAACTCACAATGATAAACAATAGAACAACTTTTAAATTAATTCAAGTCCAATTCTCACCTGCCAGTAGAAATAGCCACTTCATCCTGCACTCGCCGACTTTGACTAAAAGTACCTAGTCGAGACACAACAACGATCAATTTATATCGAGTCTCATTCAAGTTATCTCCATAAATTTCCCCGGTGTCAGATAAATCTATTTCATCAAATTCCGATAGTTTATACAGGTGAAAACAATACAATACAAATATACTTTATATTATATACAAATATACTATATTATACCGGGTGTGCACACCCGGGACAAAAACTAAACATACAATGAATGAAGAATGAATACTCTTTATTACACAAAATTAGTATGATACAATGCGTACAAAACGATTCATACAATCTAGGCGGTTTTATCGCTAAAAGCGATTTCTTCCAGACAACCTTTACAACATAAAGAGGTACAACAATATCATCAATATAAAATTTATGACCAATCCTTCACTGTCCATGCTATCCGTCTCTGGAACTCTTTACCCGTGTCCATAATACAAGCAAAATCCTTAGACATTTTCAAAGCACAGGTTAAGGCCCACTATCTATCCCAATGACTCCTTCCTTCCTTTAATTTTCCACAACTTTGGTTTCTATATATTTTAATATTATTTATGTATATATATATGTGTGTGTATAAGTAAATATTTTATATATAACTACATGTATATTTATTAGTATGTGTAAACGGTGCACAACCTACCATTTCTACTAAAATTACTCCACCAAAAGGTTGTCTGGAAGCTGGAAGAGATGCTCTTTGCGATATGACGGCCTAGAATTAATCGTTTCGTACGCACACACGTATCGTTTCGTTTCTGTATCACACTATTTTTGTGCAATAAAGTGTATTCATTCATTCATCAGTGTTCTTACCTTCTGTGTCGAACCCCTTGCAAAGAAAAAATAGTTTACTCAACTCGCCGACAGACGTCGCTGTTCATCCGGAGCTCACACTGCATACATCGAGTCTGTATTTCCATACAAACATAGAACGCGATATTGATATTTTCAATAGGACTTTGCCAAACATACATACTACCAGCACTACTGCTCATCAGTCACAACACCCCGCCTAGTCTGGTGGAAGATCATCCCTTTTCCCTCTTCACCACAGCATATACTATACATACATGTTTCCGCTGTATATTTTTCTCTGCGGGTAACTGTAGCCCAGAAATAAAAACGTACTTAGAGAACAAAATAAGATGAGGTACCTACTACTATTTCGGTTTCTTCATCTTAGTCATATTCTTGATTGATTAGAGCCATAGGGCCACTAAAATCCATTGCAAAGTTTATCGATGGATCTTTATGGACTTTTATATAGCTAGCGGTTTAGGGTCAATTCAGACCGTACGGAAAAATGCCGGCGCATGCTCGAGCATTCTCTTGGCCGCAATTCACACCGAGAGCAAAAATGCGCTAAGGACGTGCGCGTGGCTACGCGAGCATACCTACCGGGGTTACCACAGTGGTGTGTGCCACTTGCCAGTTCACAGTTCGTACAGACGTGACGTGCTTGTTGAAAATGATAGACTGGGATTTCGTCATTATTGCACTTTTGGCAGAGGAAGAAGAAAAGAAAGAAGACGCCAAAAATTGGCCATATGGTTCTCATTAATTGTCCTGTGTTAAGATTAGTTATTGTACTATTACCTTCTTCTACTAAATATTACTAATTAATATTAGTACCTACTAATTATTATCTAATTTAAATGGATTCTAAATAGTATTCTTTAAATAAATACACTTTGAAATAGCCTAACCTGGTTTTCCCGTACAGTCTGAATTGACCCTTAGTGCTGGAGTACATGCGTTCCGCTCTCCCCCACTTGGAAATCCGTGCCTCGCCTCGCGTCGTGATTGGCTGCAACCGTCGTCGTGTAGTCCGAGCCTTAGGGTCGTGGTCAATAATAACCACATAGGGTAGGTAGTTTGCCATTGCCTTCCATATTTCACACACTGGTTATTTTAGTGTGCCGGTTTCCTTACGATGTTTTCCTTCCCCCTTAGAGCAGTCGGTAAATGTATCTTCCGAAATTATAAAACAACATGTATTTCTATTACTCATTTATTGTATCATCCCAATTTACAATAGTAGGTGCAGTGGAAATTTTTCGAGATAAGATACTTATAGATTTGTCAAGTTTTATTTGTTAGTTACATAATTTTATCTAACAACATACCACACCGTAAACACTTGTTTTATAACTTTTACATTCAATTCATAAATCTTATTATTTACAATACTTATAATTTACTTTCATTTAACACATATAGAAGAATAGATCATGGATGCGGGAAAACGGATGAAGTCTACGCTTAAGGGTCGCCCGCCCACGTCCGACAAACGGTGACCGACTTTTTGTAGGAGGAAAATAGAACGTACTGATTGCAATAGTATAACGCACACGTCCTACAAAAAGTCGGTCAGAAATAAAATCGGTGCATCCCGACCGATACGATTGTCGGTGAAAAATGGAACGTCCGGAAATGTATGCGTTAACGCACACTTCTCACCGACAGTCGGCCGCTTGCACTTGCCAGGGAAGGACGTTGTGTGTGTCGATGACATTGCTCAGTGATGGAGATCGATATTGAGAGTTTGATTGAGGAAGTAGAAAAGCGGCCTGCTTTATACAACACAGGATTGGCCGAGTATCACGACAGGAATAAAAAAAAACATTATGGAAAGAAATATGTCTTATATTAATAGTGTCCTGATGTGTAATAGCATGTTCTACTAATGACAGCAGCTCATCAAACGTACTAATTGACATTCTATAATATTTGAAAAACTTGTCTGGTCGTAGTCTCAGATCAGCATGACGAACATAAAATAACCCCTTCAATAATCTCTGAGAGATTATTGGATCAACCCAGAACTTTCTTTTCTCTCTTCTGTTCCTCAAGTACCAAACACAAACTTTCCTCTGTATATCCAACTTCCTCTTAAGATTCATGACATGGTATACGTTATCACTCCCCATGACGTGCTACTTTCACCGACAATCGGATCGGTCGGGATGCACCGATGTTATTTCTGACCGACTTTTTGTAGGACGTGTGCGTTATACTATTGCAATCAGTACGTTCTATTTTCCTCCTACAAAAAGTCGGTCACCGTTTGTCGGACGTGGGCGGGCACCCTAAATGGGGCACCTAAACCCATTCCTCGACTTGTGAACTAAACAGCTAAAACTTTACAGCTTAAACTATTACTAAAAATAATTATAGGCTACATAAATGTACAAGCAACAATAATTGATGGTTGAAATTGAAAAAAAATAATCCTTTAACTCATATTAATTAACATTTCACATTAAACTATAACCTCCACACTAGGCGTCGCCTGTGTCGTGGAGATTACATACACACACTGACCACTTTACAATGTTATGTGTCAATTTAACATAGAATAACAATTTAATAGAATTCAGAAATACATTAAAAAAACACTTGTAAAGTGTGGTATCATTTGAAAATTAACCTAACATAGCCGTTCACTCCTCAATGGCCTCTAAATCTAAAACTAAACAAAACTGTAATTAACATGCATGTACTAGATTATATAAGAGAGGGAGGGTGTGATGGAAGTAATATGCCAGAACCGACTAGGGATGTTACGGAGGTGGTTTTACCAGAACCGGAGTCGAAACCGAAGGTTTTAATTTTGATTTATCGGAGTCGGAAGTAGAGTCGGAGGCGGAGGTAGAAGAGAGATGTTCAGAATATTTTTTATGATGACGTTTGCGGCAATAAAACATGTTCCTGTACGTAGTCCTACACTATTTAAATAAATATTGATATTTGAATATGTTTGCTCACAAATCTTCGGTATAACGTCCGATTCAAAACTATCGGAGCCGGAGTCGGAGGTGTAAAATCAATCAAAAGTTCCGACCTTTCGGAGTCGGAATCGAAGCTCCGTAATATCCCTGAATGGACACCATTGTCTACCCCTAATGAGGAATAAGATCCCAAAAGCCCATTCAATACTCGTAATTTTCATATTTAACCTTTTTCTTTAACGTTGACACATACATTCGGCTATTAGGGTTGAAATGTCTATTTCTATGCTTTCGCATGACCTGATGGGACTGAAACATTTTGTGGCAAATTGTACACTCGAAAGATGGATCCATGTGCTTGCTCCGAATGTGCTCAGTTCTTCTTTGAAATGATACAAAGGCTTGCTTGCAGTACTGGCACTGATATGGTTTTTCCCCCGTGTGTAGCCGTGAGTGCTTCTTCAAAGATGACTGACAAACCAGCTGTTTGCCGCACACCTCACATTTAAAGTTCCTCTCCCTCGTGTGAACAACCATATGCTGCTTCAGCATGGACATCAATCCAAACTTCTTGCCGCACCATGCACATGTGGCACGTTGCTCTAGATGATTATATCTTATATGCGCCCTGATGGAGGGTTTGTTAATAAACTTCTTCTTACAAATATCACAAGTAAACTTTTTCTGATCAGCTGTTAGAATGAGCGGGTCATTGTCAAGGTTACAAACATGTTTTATGTAAAATTCTTCAGTGTAATACACCTTCTTGCATCTCGAACATGTCATTGGTTTGCGTGTGTGTGTTTCTTCATGCTTTCTTAAAACATACCTGTTATTGAATTCCCTGCCGCAAGTACTGCACACGAGGCCATATTTTTCTCGAATTTTATCGGCTTTAGGCTGAGATTTTTTGCATATACTGTAGTGTACCGTTAAGTTTGAATATTTGTCAAAGGTACGTTGACAAATTTTACACTCGAATATTTCCTTTCCATCATCCACTATCACTGAACATTTCCGCTTATTTACTTTAATGTTGGCAGGTTCTTCATCATTATCTTCATCAGAATAAACAACTTCTGGCACTTCAAACTCCATTTCACATTCTTCTGTGGAAACATTTTCATCTTTAGTAGAAGACTCATTTTCTGTCTCAGTTTTTGTTCCATGAAATCTTGTATAATGGCGTTGCACACTTGCATATGTTGAACAACTCACAGAGCAAAATTTGCAGTTATATTTCTCTGTGCCACCTTTCTTCACTATATAACATATTTTACTTCTTATCTCTGCTACTAATTGCCTTTTGCTTTTAGTAGGAATATTCTTTAATGCAGAAGAAGCATGAAGGTTGTTATAGTGCTGTTCAATACTTGAAAATTTTTTAAGAATTGAAGAGCAAAATTTGCACTGGTACAATTTTCTACCATGTTCTACCAGTACTGTGCAGATATATTCTTGATATTGTTTTGTTGTAAATATATTATCGGGAACTTTCACATTTATTGGTTGTCTCGTGCTTTGGTGTTTGGTTTTCTTTACATTCATGAGAGAACGAATTTTTTTGGCAGCTGATCGTACATTAGTTATTTTCTGTCTATCATAATGCTGCCTACTGGTGCCCTCCTCAGTGTTTATGGCTAGAAATAACGTATTGTAGCACTCATAATTATCAATTGTGTAGTCTACTGAATCAGCGAGGTATTGCAAGGCAGAACTGATAGTTTTGGTGTTATCTTTACACATCTTGATGAATTTGTAACTGTAAATAGCAGTTTGCGTGCACTCTCCACACAGAGGGTCAAATTCAGACAAGCATTGTAAGACCTGCAACAGAAACCTTATGTTAAGAAAATATGTATAGATTGACCCGGGTGAAATTATTCACGTTGTACACGTTCCATTGCTTGTATCAAATAAAACATTGATAATTTTTCAGCTGTTAATGTGGTAATGGAACATGGACAGTTTATCAATGTGAATTATTTCAACTGGTTATGGAACTCTCTCCAAAACGGGTCATAATTACCTGACAAAAAGTATGTACTTATTGTCTGACAGTTGAAATATTACTCAATACTACTCATTCCAAAACCATTCCGGCAATGAGTGATCTTTGTCAGTTAATAATGACTGGTTACAAAACACTACTTTAAGAGACTTCACAAGAAAAAAAATTAGGTTTCAACATTGAAATTTTGGACTTTGGGAAGAAGATAATAATAAACTGTGCTTGGGGTGCTTGTGCTTGTGCTTGGGGTGTGTGCTCATTTCGGTTGTGGTGTCGCTGAGGGGAAAAGTGATAGAAAAATTCTGACTTATTAAAAAATGAACTGCGTTACAGAATCCTAGTGGATGCGAAATCGACTCGGATATAGTAGGTTATGTTAGGTTGCATTATAACCACGCAGAGCCTCCTTCGACTTTCTTTGCACCCCCTTAACGACACTTTGAACGAAGGTTCAAGAAAGAAAGAACTTTCTCCGTACCTACTTGACCTAGCACATGCCGTATTCTATTTAGGACATTACATACATTGAGATGTCAGTATAGGTACATGTTGGGAAACGCTGAGACCAGTACTTACATTATCACCCAAAATATAAGACAGAATTCCACGCGTTTCCACCGTGTTTTGAAGTCCATCGAAGTATATTTCATCACAAAGACGAACGGCATTTCCCTCTGCAGCCTTCACGGCTTTGAAGCACAGGCAACATAGTTCATCGGCGTCGTATATTATGCTAGATATAACATCTTTAGTGGACCTCATTATGGGCAGAGACAGAAGGTAATCACTGCGTTTTAAATAAACAATTATACATTTTATACAAATATACAATCTATGTAACCTACTCCAGTCAATTTAAAATAGGTACCTAACTAAGTACGTAACAAAAAAAGAAAAAAATAGCTAGCAAGCCAGGCTAAGCCAGCAAGCCAAGCACAGATTATATGTCCAAAGCCAAGCCACGCACGATTAGTGTTGCCAGATCCTCAATACCGAAAATCGCCCAAATTTACGTTTTTTTTTTTTTTTTATGTATAACTAAACCCGCATTTGACCTCGATCTCGCCTGATGGTACGCGACGATGAGGTCGACGATGGAGCATGCGGGTCCAGTAAATGCCTATTCACGTTTGAAAGTATTTTTTAATTTTTTAACTAAGTACTGCCGACTGTTTTTTAGATATCGCGTCGCGTCGTCGTGGTCGTCGGGCAGGTTTAGAGTTAAAACTGGCGAATCACGAAGTGTGAAAGCAACTGATAACGTGACGTGTTGCGTCACTTGCTTTCTCAAAATAAATATTATTCTTAAAAAAAAATTTTTTCTCAAAAGCCACAAATAATTACAATTATTAAATAATAATAAATATTATTATTATTTATTTAAAAAATTTCATCTTTATTTTTTTTTAATTTCCGAAATATTGTTTTTTATTAAATAAAGAGAGCATACAAACAAACGGGCCCTCTGATTTTAAGTGATCATCGTCGCCCATAGACATCTCACTTCACTGTATTAATATTAGAGGGCTTTTGATGAGCTGTTAACCTTGCGCTGGCTCTCTTATCCTTCAAACCGAAACGGCAGAAATAGATAAGAGGATGGTACCATCCCAGTCGATCCTACACATTAGGATCTACCATTACTTGTGAAATTTTGAATCTTCATTTTATTTTATTTTGCCAGTAAACCATAGAAGACTAACTATAAGTGCTGAACTATACTTAACTAACTAGAACCGGCGCATGTAGGCCAGGCTTAAGACTAAATTATTTCAGGTTTTTTGGTTTGTAAACTTCGGAGATAAGGGGTTGGGCAATCCTTTTTCGCATAATTTTTTACAATGACACATAAAATTAAACAAGAATAGATTTGTATTTGCAAGTAAATTTATATGATACCCTACTGGCCCCAGTTACTTTCAAATTTTGTCCACCTCACACCATTTGAGACCCTATTTTCAATAAAAACAAAATCATTTCCAAATTTCTTTTACCTAGTATACATGCGGGTAAGCAAGTCCTATATCTGTGCCGAATTTAATGTCGAAGGCATTAGTAGTTCCTCAAAAAAACAGTTTTTTTCCAACCTGAATCTCACCATAAGTATTCCAAAATCCACTAAATTTAGCAACAAAGTCGCTAAGTTGATAACACTGAGTCCGACAAGGTTGACGGAAAAAATACAATAGGTACAATATGTCAGTTGATAATACCTACGTAACTTGAGTTGACTCTCATAGCTATGGTGTTTACTTTAGATAATCTAAGGTATCTATGCAACTATATTTTTAATTAAACTGGTGCAAACAGCCAACCAAAGATAACCTAATTAGCGACTAGTTTTTGAAGACTCATACTGTATCCGGGACGCTTATTCTTTGGTTCGGACAGTGCGGAATCGTGGAAGATTCTCCTAGATAGCATTGAAATGTGTCACACCAGCATTTTAATGAAGAATTGAAGATAATCATTATTTAAGGTTTCGACTGAAGGATTTGTATCCATGGTCAAGAATAATTTTAAAAAAAATCCTACGTAAAACCACAAAACAAGATATATTTTTTTATATTGATGACATGGTGCTCCTCAGCCCATCGATCAATGGTCTCAGGAAGCTACTTTCAGTCTGTGAGCGCTATGCTAGCGTGCATGGACTGAAATACAACGTTTTAAAAACGGAGATGATGGTTTTCCGGGCTGGTAAGGGTCCGGAGAGGGTGCCCGAAGTGCGCCTGATAGGCTCTGCGGTTCGGATGGTGCAGCAGTTTAAGTATTTGGGGCATATTCTGACCTGTGACCTCAAGGACGACAACGATATCGAGAGGGAGAGGCGGGCACTCGGGGTTCGTTGCAACATGCTCGCGCGGAGGTTCTCCAGGTGCAGTGCGGGTGTAAAAACTATTTTGTTCAAGGCGTACTGCCAGTGTTTTTACACCTGCCAGCTCTGGGTGAGCTTCAGAAGAGCCTCCATGAGCGCCATGGTGCAGTACAATGATGCGTACTGCATCCTCATGAAGTACCCGCGCTATTGCAGTGCGTCGGGCATGTTTGCCGAGGCGCGAGTGCCCGATTTCTTTGCTGTTGTGAGGGCTCGCATTGCGTCTTTCTGGGACAGAATGCGAAACTCTCACAACGGCATCCTCAGAGCCATAAGCGAGGACTTAACATGTCCGATATTTAAATATTGGTTATCGCGCGAACCGGAAATGACATTGTGCAGTTTTATTTTTTTAGTTTTGTTGTTTATTTATTTTATGTTTACCTGTTAGGTTTTCTCCCATTTCTGGGGTCAGTTTAGAGCGAAGCTCACGGGTCCAGGACCAAGTGAGCTTCACTTCACTTCACTTATTATTATTATATTTATACTTAGGGCTCTGGATTTAAGCCCTTTTGAGAAAGACAACACAACTTCTTGCTTTAGCATTTTTTTGAGTCGACTTATTTGGCAAATGGCAACACTGACTTCGATTCTTTGTTGGCCGTTGGGTTCCGTTACGTCGAGTTGCGTAAACCAGCCTACCCGATGAAGCGAAAGGAACTAAAGCAGCTTTGGCAGTACGGAATCAACGCCAATTAGTGATATCATCATCAACTGTCAAAGAGATTGTAAAAAAAAGAAAATCAAAATTAAAAATCGTTGTTTCTTGTCACATCACAACACAATGGCAGATCCTAGAATTCGGCAAATAAAAATTAAAACTGGCGTCGTAAAACGCATTGCAAAAGAAAAAGTGGTGTACGAGAAAGAAGCTGAACAGCAGAAGAACAGAATACAAAAGTTGAAAGACGAGGGCCAGGACGAACATAATATTCGGAAGCAAGAAGAGGTTTTGCAAGAATGCCTGATGATGGTCCCTGACTGCCAGAGGCGGTGAGTCATATAATATAATTGATTTCAACGAAAAATGTCCATACATTGTATGCTTCGGGACTTTTCTACACTACTTTGGCGGTATTTGAATGCCAAAAGAACAGATGTTTTTAAGGTTATGTTTGGTTACTGTTTCCTTTGTTAGTAAAAAGATAAGACACTTTTCTTCAGTTAGTTTCTATACCTATTTAAAATTAAATCTTAGGTCTTGTCCGTAGAATTATGTTTGGCCTAACAGTGACAATAACAATGACTTAGTCACTGCTCTGATCAGTTAGTCATCTATTTTCTTTTTCCTTTTGTTTGATAATTGTACCATAATTTCGTTGATCTGATGAACCACATGAAAGTCTGGACCCTTGGTTACATTATTGAGTTTAAAAAGACCATCTGTTTTTTCAGATTGATAAAGGCATATACAGACCTTAAGACTACTCTAGACACAGAAAAAGACCTAGCTCAGAACCAGGACTATACAGCTGCAGAGCAAGTCCTCAAGGACGCTGAGGCTCAGCTACCTGACCCTGCTTCATAATACACTAATCTTTTTTACCACACTTTTACTATTTATAAATAATCATGTATAATCAAACCTTTTATAACAATTTTCCTGGAAACAATTTTACATTCCACAACAATCCACCAAGTTTCGTTCCACCACCACCTCCACCACCAGCTTTCTTCGCCTCACCACTTCCAATGCGAAACCCAGGATTTTCTGATCAAGAATTTGTGAAGAAATTTGAAAATGCTTTAGCAATTGAAAATAAACGTAAGACACAGATATTGTCCATTAATGAAGTCAAAGAGAAGTTACGTACTCTTATACTCACACTAAATGATATTAAGAACATAGAAAAATTGCTTACGGAAAATTTAAGCACACTTTCAGCAGCTGAATGGAGTGCTACTATGACAGAAATAGAAAAAAATAAAGCCCAAATCACTGGAATTATGGCCCAAATAAATGATACATATTTAGAGGCACTAAGGAAGCTTCTAGCAAAGAGATCTGCAAAGAGATTGAGATTGAAAAGGGTCCGTTTGGAAAGAAAAAGAGAGAAAGCAGATAGAATCAAGGAATTGGAAGAAAGATCACGGAAGATTGATGAGAATTTGCAGAAAATTAAAGATGACATTGAAAAAGCTAAACAGGTAATCATGTTTTAGCTAAATTAGCTAGACTAAAGTAATGTAGTTGTATTGGCACGAAACTCAAACGCTCCTTCGCCTATGTTTCAGTCGAAAAATGCACTTTATTGACTCACAGTTAACAACATTTTAGTTATGTACCTACCCACTTTGAGTGATCATATCATAGTGAATAGCCTGAAGTAATACTATTCTTAATTTTATAGGAGGAAGAAGCCAAACTCCAAGCAGACATTGTTCTAAAAGAAGTTCTAAGAAAAAAGCATGATGCCAAGAAATGTATCGTCAAACTTGATGCGCTGATCAAACTGCGTAAAGCGAGACAAAACACAGCTCAAGGCAGAGGGGAGAATGTATCAGAGAGAGATGCAATGACTTTTAACAGCAATATTGGTAAGTAGACTGAATTCGCAAATCACTTTCGTAGTAAAAGCTAACGGAGACCAGAAAAATATTTTATTAGGAAATCGTAATTACTTAACATGTTCCATATCAGTGTTTGTATTGTTGTTAATATTGGTAAGAAGAGTCGAAAGTATATTGCATTGCTGTCTGGAACGTCTTGCCTATTATGTTACGGTCGGTTTATATGCAGCAGAGCAATACCGCATTGTCATTTGATTAAGGAGTGTGTGAGCGGTATAAGAAATTCTATTTTCGCGCACAAGGTTTATTTATTTGTTTTTTTATGTATTTGGCATTACAACACAAGACACTAAATAATGGTACACTTACTGTTAAAAACTCATTTTGTTTCGCAGAAAAACTGAAATCCTTGTGGGTGCAAAAACTGACCATTTATGAAAAAGAAGAGACAGACCTTCGCGCCAAGTTGAAGCAAGAGAACGAATCACAAAATACTGTATCTAGTGATAAAGAGACGAAAGTCTTGGATGGTTTGAAAAAATGGCGCGGTTTTCTTTTTGGAGGCAACACCTCACCGCAAGTGGATTTCCAAGGAGATATTGGGAGATTTGTAGCCACACGGTATGGATTTTTTTAACAGGCACAGTTGGTAAATCTAAAAATGAATAGCAGTAACGTGTATGGTCGCGAACCTTAATTTAGGACCCACTTTTACACTTTGAACAACCATGTCGTAGTCAATTCTAGATCAACGCTAGTATTAGATCTTTAATATGCCGTCTGCATATTATAGTGACAAAGTCAATGTGTTAAAGTGGGGCCCAAATTAAGGATTGTGGCTGTATTCTTCCTCTTCTAAGTCGTATTCCCCATTGCTGAGGGTCGTGATCATTCTAAGGAATTAATCACATAGAACTACTCTCGTGGCTGATTTAATTTGCCATTGCCTTCCCCATTTCACACACTGGTTATCTCAGTGTGCAGGTTTACTTACGATGTTTTCCTTCACTGTCAGAGCAGTCGGTAAATGTACGTAAGTCTTTCCGGAAAAAACCGAAAAACTCAATGGTCATGGCATTGCCTGGTTCCGAACTCGGACCTCCCGCATGGGAGTCCGACGTCCTAGCCACGACGCCACCGACGCTCTCAACTCGTGATTGTATATGCACCTATAATTATATCTTCATGAGTGGTTAGCTGGTAGGAATGTCACATGGCATTAAGCTCGCCTTATGTACACCTAGAATGTTGAGTGCAGACTTTATATACCATAGGAGTAACTACCATAACTAAACCATATAGTCTCAAAACCCACTCTAATGAGCGTTAGGCATCTTTTATACACAACATCATGTCTCTGTATGTCTTCCTTCATAGAAAAAAGTTCTAAGTCAAAAATTAATCTTTCCAGATCACAGTGGGACCGGTTTATCAGCGAAGAAGGTTCTCCACTGCCCATTGGCTGGGTTCTACCACATTTGTAAACTTTGTAATATTTCCATTCTTGCTTCATAACTTTAGCGACTCCTGTTCAGTTTGCATGCTTCCTTGCTTATTTTATTGCCTAAAACTCAAGTGAGTCATTTTTTAATTAATTTTGGGTATAGCGGGTTTTACTCACTTCATATCACAGATCCCTGGACTCTCCCATGAATCCTGTTTCGAGTGTTTTTGACAGGGAATCCGAATCACGATCAGAATCATGCTTCGGGATTATTTTTTCTACGTGACATTGGCAAAAGAAGGACGGAATTATCGCGGAGGTTGCTCCGACGTTCAAATTATATGAAAACGCCCAAACGCCCGCCGCGCTTTCGCCGTACACGGGTTCTTACTCGATTTATTTAAAACCACGCGATGAGGCGGTTCGCAAGCGCGGTTTAACATAAATAAGATATGATAAGATTTATTGTGTAAAACTTTAGGTAAGAATTACATATATTGCAGATATAGTTGCATAAACATGTCACACTAAACTTTACCTTTACAGGCATATACACTGAATTCACAAGTTATTAATGTATTATACAGATTTTGGGAAAAAATAAAATAAAAAAAGAAGATAATGTCATTAAAATTTCTACAATGTCAATAATATTAAATTTACAAAATGTCCACTAATTAATGTTCAATGCAAATTAGAGGAGCTCGTAGCCTAGTTGCGAGCACGGTCCGAAAGTGATCATGCAGGTTAAGCGACGTTGGCGCGGTCGGTACCTGGATGGGTGACGCTTGTGGCATATTTTATCTGAGCTCCTCCGTGTCTCGGAGAGCACGTTAAGCCATGTCAGAGGCCTACGGGCGGCCTGAACAACTCTGACAAATAGGTTGGCCACGATAAGCAAGCATGCAAATCGAGTAGAACCCTTGTATTTTGAAGAAAGCGCGTTGCGCCGTGGACTGTTTGGCGTTTTCATATAAACCGACATGAAGTGTGCCCCTCGCGGTGGAGCACACTTCAAACCTCCGCAATAATTATGAAGTGGTCAACACCCGTTATACCCATAATAATAGATTTATTACCAAACTCTAGCTCACTCGGTTGCAATTATTTGTATGTGCCTTTGAATATGATGCTTTACATAAACTGCATTTAAAACGCTTTAATAAATTGTGTAACGAATTTTATTACTTTCTTATCATTTTACACAATTTTCTCTAAGATCTAGAACTTAATAATATCAGGGACCAAATGGTTCATCATCATCATCAGCGGCCTATTAACGTCCCACTGTTGGGGCACGCCTCCTTGCACAAAGGTGGTACGAGGATCTTAATAAAATACGAGTATTAGCATAATCAAGTCTTTTAATCGTCATTAATGGATATTCGGTAAGAAATTACATGTAAAACACAGACACAAGTTTGCAATTATCTAAAACTTTCGCCACTTTACAAACTGGGAGCCAGCCAGATATTTTTACCCCTCAGGCTGAGAACGATAACTTCCTAAAATGACAACTTCCTAAAACGACAACTTCCTAAAACGACAACATTTTAGAATGTCAACACCGTCAGAGGCTGAGAACGACAACTTCACTATGAAATTAGTAGTTGTTTACTATTTTTATTACTTGCTACTACGGAACACTTCATGGTTGAGTCTGACTCACATTATTAAGTTGTTTCACTTCATTAAAAGACGTTCAGTAACAGAGCAAAGCATGTTATTAACGAAAAGCACCTATGATCAATCCACACGCACACATATCTAATACGTATAAATTAGACATTTTTGACATTTCATAACTGAGGGCGTTTTCAGAATTTGTCATTTTCGGAATTTGTCATTTTCGAAAATTGTCTATTTTGGAATAGACGTTTTAGGATGTTGTCGTTTTCGGAAGTTGTCGTTATAGGAAGTTGTCGTTCTCAGCCTGAGGGATTTTTACCTACATACATAACATGTAATTATTCTTTTTATTAAAAAAAACATTGGTAAAGTTCATGGACACAAGATTAAATTTTGTATCGTTCATTTGCTTAGATTTGTAAGTTTTCTAAAATGTTTGATTTATTGTTGGTTTTATGAAAGTGCTTCGACGTCACACCAGGGGTGGGGGCACACAAATGTGATTCGTGTAACGTAATTTATGGAAGGCCCCTAATATGGTACATTTCAGATTCTCAAATTTTGACGTATTGGGTAGGTTGACCTGGGGTCCACTGTACTAGGCTAGGCCTTTTGAGCCGTTGCATTTTGTAAGGTAAACATTACAGCTGGTCTCCCATACTATTACAACTAGCATTAATTACGGATAATTTATACGATTACCTAAGAAATTGGTTTATTACATTATAATATACCCTATTTATAATAATCCAACGTGACAATGAACTTTTATGTACAGAGTGTTCAAAATGTCACAAGGATATCGTACCGTGAATAGAATTAGAGTTAAATAAATAACGTGTATCAGAGTACAGGTTGTCAAGGGTGAAAGTACCCAAAGACGAGACCTCTATTTAGAGAATTTACTGAAAAAATTACAAAATGTTCGCGGACCGCACGAACGAATAGAATATACCTTATTGCACAAAACTTAATGTGTCTGATTGTAGAATGCAATGGAGGCGGTCTTATAGTTGAACGATGTCTTCCAGAGAACATTTCGGTAGAGAAATTGTTAAAAGTAAGCGGTAGGTTGTGCAATTCTGCGGCTCAGCCGAGTCAAATTGCGGAAGGTAACCGGGATAATAACCGGACACAGTCCACTTAACAGACACCTCTTCAATATAGGCATCACAGACAGCCCCTTGTGCAGAGCTTGAGCATGGAGGCAGAGGAGACGGTCGCCCAGTGGATGAGAGTTGGAGTGCAGAGATGTGACGACCTACCGGGCGGGAAGCCTTGGCTCCCCAGGATCACTTCCCGAAGTCCTTCAGGACATCAGAGGACTGCTGGACTTCCTGGCGAAGTTGGGGTGGCTCGATTAGTAGTAGTTTCCACCACACGCAAAATAGGCGCTTAAGACGTCGTTGCGGAAATCAGCCCGTTATTACATTACATTTAGGTTGTGCAACAGTTAATTACGAACTAACTAACGCGTTATTTCTTTGATTAATTCGTACATACCTTGACCAATACACGTAATTTATGTAACTTTAAAATTGTTGTCGACGAAGCGAATATTTCATTGTGGAATATATAATCTATTCTATGTTACAAGAATCACCACCGGCACCAGGCTATAAATGAAATCATCAGGAGAGCCGTGGTGTCCGCTGGTGTGCCCTGCGTGTTGGAGCCGCCACGGTTGTCTCGCTCGGACGGCAAGAGGCCCGACGGTCTGACGCTGATCCCGTGGCGGAAAGGTCGTTGCCTGATCTGGGATGCCACATGTGTCAGCACGTATGCGGCATCTCACCTTAGAGGCACCCAACGCAGTGCCGGTTCCGCGGCTGAAACAGCGGCTGGGCTAAAGCACGCCAAGTACGCAAATTTGGAGGCGGCGTACGACTTCGTGCCGATTGCCGTCGAAACTGAGGGCACCTGGGGCTCAGAGGCGGGGCTTCATTCGGGAGGCGGTTGAGGGAGAGGGGGTGTGACCCCCGATCGGGATACTTCCTGGCCCAGCACCTTTCGGCGGGGTGCGCTAAAAGGCGGCCTTTTTGACTAAGCTTCTCACGTACTTAGTGACAAAGTTTTAGATTCATTGTAAGTTATAATATAATTATATTTTGTTACAAGATTATATTATTTGTGATCTATAGTCGAATAGTGGGTTTTGGACCACATAGGATTTGACGACATATATATACAGTATACTGCGACAATATAAAATCATATTAAATTGACCATTTTGGTTTAAATCGGTGGTAAATGGTAATCGCTTCATCTACATACAATATTGAGGTAATACGGTATATTTTACACTCAAAAGGGAAACTTGACTATACATGGTGTCCTGTTAATCGTGGTCCTAACGAAATCAATAAAATATGTATCTTATGATGGGGGAGAACCCCAGCGGCACTTCGACCCTCGAGGATCTTTTGTACCTACCCCATTTTATACACTGGTCATCTCAGTATGCAGGTTTCTTCACGATGTTTTCCTTCACCGTCAGAGCAAAAATGCGAAAAACTCATTGGTACATGGCACTGCACGGTTTCGTACCCGAAACCACCCACATGGGAGTCCGGTGTCCTAGCCACTATATGTAACTGATCGTTTGCAAGTTGATTCACTTCAATTATTTTTGAAAACATATAAAAGATTTGACTCCCCAAATTAAATTAGGGCTCATTTACACTTGTCTAAACGTAACATTTTTTTTTTATTTACTTCTAAAGCCGCATTTGACCTCGATCTCGCCTGATGGTAAGCGACGATGAGGTCGACGATGGAGCATGCGGGTCCAGTAAATGCCTATTCACTCTGGCCTTGAAGATCCCAAGGTTGTAGGTTTCGGGAAATACAGACGCCGGCAGGCTGTTCCATTCCTTAGCCGTTCGCATAATGAATGAAGAAGCAAATCGCTTCGTACGAGCAGATGGGATATCAACAACATAAGGATGGAACCCCTCCCCGCGCCTGGTAGTCCGAAGGCGGAATGGAGATGCTGGAATTAGGTCGTGCAATTCCGATGCGCACTCTCCGAAATGTATCCTATAAAATACCGATAGACAGGCAACCTTGCGCCGATGTTCCAGACTTTGCAGTCTAGCTTCCACCAGCGATTCGTCACCTATAAGGCTACATCCGATTTGGACTAGTGTAAATGTGCCATGAATAAATCAGTTTGCATAGATTTATTTTTCACCAAATTTTGGAATGTTTTGTGTTGCTAGATTTGCGACGTTTTACATGGAACCATGAGTTTGGTCTCAAAACCATCAAAAATGTTAGAAAAATCTGAAATCATTGCATTTTTTTTGTTTGTATGAATTAATTTCATCATCATCATCAGCAGCCTATTCTAGTCCACTGCTGGACATAGGCCTCTCCCAGGGCGCGCCATTGAGCCCGATCTTCGGCTCTTCTCATCCAGTCGCTGCCAGCCACTAGCAGGGCGGCGTCCCACTACGTTTGCCCAAACGCGGTCACCACTCCAGAACTCGTCTCCCCCAGCGGTTGTCGGTTCTGCGACAGATGTGACCGGCCCACTGCCACTTCAGCTTGCTAATCTTATGAGCTATGTCGATGACTATTGTTCTATGCCGGATCTCCTCATTCCGGATTCGATCCAGCAGAGATACTCAGAGCATAGCACGCTGAGCGACTTTCAATTTGTGAACCAGTCGCACCGTCAGCGTCCACGTTTCGGCTCCGCAGGTCATTACTGGTAGGACGCACTGGTTAAAGACTCTTGTCTTTAGACATTGAGGTATGGGTATGGTATGAATTAATTTAAATTATATAAAACCAAATACCGCAAATACAAATCATCGTTTACCTGTAGGTAGGTAAAAACATTCGTAAGGACCCACTTTTACGTCTCAATTCAATCATGGCATTTGTACATATAACACATCTTCCATATATATTTTTATTTTCTTTGGAGACTTGACAAAATTTGAAGAAAAAAAATGATTTTAAACTGTCACTATTTAGAAATCCCCTTCACACATCTCCGTCTCCGCCTTTTTCTATTCTAGTTCCAATTCTCTCACATGACATACATTTCTACCCCAAAAGGACAAATAAAAAGTCTGAATGTGCAAAATAACGCAATAATAAAAATACACAATAATATAAAAGAAATACCATATGTGATTCAAGGAATAAAAGTACCCATATATGTGAGTAACTCGGAAAAGTGTTATCCCAAAATAAAGATATTTGTCATTTTGGTCTAGTCTCAGTAGTCCGATAGTTTAGTCCGACGATCGGACTGATGAGACTTTTAGTCTCAGTAGTCCGATGATACAGATCAATACAGATCATCGGACTACTGAGCCTTTTAGTCCGATATTAATAACTTTATCGATTAAATTTTTGAAGAATCCACTTGAGATGTGTAAGTAAGCCTCTTTAGACACTCGAGACTTCCAACTTCCTTGCTCTCGAGCCTTTTGTTTCTATTTTATGTTCTATTTTCAAACTTGGTGAGTTTCTCCCGCGCTTTTGTGGCGTCCGCACCAGCTTTTTTTCATTGTTTTGCAAATTGTTTTACAGTAGTGCTTTTCAAGTAAGAATGGTGTTTTTTATTCGAAGAACGTCTACTAAATGTGATTAATGTGTGGGACAGTGAAGTAAAGTCAAATAAGACGCTGCACCCCGATCCGTACTTGGCTGGATTTTGAAGAGCCATACTGCGTTCGGGACGCCTTCTTCTTTGGTTCGGATGGTGCAGAAGCGTGGAAGATTCTCCCAGATAGCATTGAAATGTGTCACACCAGCATTTTAATGAAGACTTGCAAGAGTTGTTTACATCAGACATGGCTGTATGGGCTCAGTTCCCTTTGCCTTAAAAAAAAACAACAAATCAAACTTGGTGATACGACACTGTCATTGAAGCCTTCAGTGTGTGTGGACTATCGCTTTTTAAATTTGATTTGAATTGAAAACGAGATTGAAAATGACCGATAATGATTTTGAAATATTAATATGCAAGTCATATTGGAAAAAATAAAGTTAATACTAACGCATTTCTTTTTTTTCCGGTTTTTTGCATATTTTTTTTGGGAAGTCGAATTGTATAAATATTGGACTAAAAGGCTCAGTAGTCCGATGATCTGTATTGATCTGTATCATCGGACTACTGAGACTAAAAAGTCTCATCAGTCCGATCGTCGGACTAAACCATCGGACTACTGAGACTAGGCCTAATTTTTAACCTTACTCATTCTCCATCTTAAAAAATTACATGTGGTATTTCTCTTATACACATCACAATATAATATACTACCGCCATAGAAAGCTATCAAAAGCTAAATAACAAAAATAAACTAGCTAAAAATATTTACACTTTGTCCATAGTATTCACGCAAACGATGTTATTGTAGGGCTGTTTTGACAGCACATTGGCTACGATTCCGGGGTGGCCGCCAAATCTAAAGCTATACCTAATTATATTAGATTGTGTTCGGTGAGCAGGACGTTCCATTTATCGATCAACACTAAAATTGCCGGCCCTCCGGCGTCGATGCCTTTATTGCTTAGTTTGGGTCATATTTATAGTGAGATGCGAACATACCGCGTCATTGCCTAGTTTTGAGCCCTTGGGCGTAAAGTAAACGGCACAGTAGTCACTGTGTAAACAAACTGGGCCCATAGCACACAGTTTAGGTCATTGAGCGCGCTGTAAACACTCAGTTTTGGTCATTGAGCGCGCTGTAAACACCAAGTTTAGGTCATTGAGCGCGCTGTAAACACAAAGTTTAGGTCATTGAGCGCGCTGTAAACACTCAGTTTGGGCCATTGAGCGCGCTGTAAACACTCAGTTTGGGCCATTGAGCGCGCTGTAAACACTCAGTTTGGGCCATTGTGAACATGCTAGGTCATAGAGCACTGTGTAAACACGCAATTTGGGCCATGTAAATACGCAATTTGGGCCAATAACACACACTTTGGGCTACTAACTCGCAGTTGGGTCTATTGAGCGAGCTGTAAACACTCAGTTTGGGCGATTGGTAAACCGCTGGGTCATTGAGCGCTCTGTAAATACGCAGTTTGAGTCACCAGGACGCAGTTTGGGCCATTCAGTGAGCTGTAAATGCTCAGTTTAGGCGATTATAGATACGCTGGACCATTGAGCGGTCTGTAAACATTCAGTGTGGGCAATTGTAAACACGCTGGCCACTGAGCGCTAAATTGGGTCACTAACACGCCGTTTGGATCACTAGCCCGCAGATTAGGCCATAAGCTCACAATTTCGGTCATTGCGCGCTAAAGACGCAGTTTTCACCATTTATTCCGTTACTGCTAAAAACCCGCGTAGTTCTCTATAAGCGGAGCGGGTAGCGGGATGCCCGCGGTGAATATCCGCGTCCCGCTGTCGTCGTAGCAGTGCCTGTAGATCGTAAACACTCTGGGTCATTGAGCGCTGTGTACAAACGTAGCTACTAGCACGCAGTTTGTGCCACTAAGCGATCTGTAAACACGCAGTTTGGGTCACTAACACGCCGTTTGGATCACTAGCCCGCAGTTTGGGCCACTAGCACGCAGTTTTGGTCATTCAGCGGTCTGTAAACACGCAGTTTATCCCGTCACTGCCACAAGCCCGCGTAGTTCCCTATAAGCGGAGCGGGTAGCGGGCCGCCCGCGGTGAATATCCGCGTCCCGCTGTCGTCGTAGCAGTGCGTGTAGATCGCCGGCACGTACTTCACTTGGTTGAAGCCGTCCGCTTCCTCGTCCGGGAACTGGAAGGAATATTAGGGGTTGGGTTATTAACAAAGATTTTGAAATTGACCCTTATGTAGATGGCTAGTTCGCGCATGCGATTTGAGCATTTTCCCATACATTAGTCGAGTACTGAAATGTAAACCTGAAACCTACAACCTTGGGATCTTCAAGGCCAGAGTGAATAGGCATTTACTGGACCCGCATGCTCCATCGTCGACCTCATCGTAGCTTACCATCAGACGAGATCGAGGTCAAATGCGGGTTTAGTAGTAAATAAAAAAATATTTAAAAAAGTCAAATGTACGAAAATATATGACCTATGGGTCAACTCGGCGGCTCGCTGTCAGTGCTCACGTCATCACTCTAGAGGAGAGGGCGCCACTAGTACGATTTATGTCGTTATTACGAACAAAATATATCGAATGAAACAAGGTAAAATTTCTGTTAATCGATCTCGCCACCTGTGTTGGGTAAAAATTACGTATGTCAACATAAACACAGATAAAAAAGAAATATCATCAGCTGTCAATGTCTAGTAAAGACTTCAGTCAAAGATTTTGAAATTCACCCCTCTGTAGATTTGTAAGGAACACGCGTATGCCAGTTAGCGCATGCGGTTTGGGCATTTTCCCATACATTAGTCAGGCACTGATATGTCAAATGTATGAAAACATTATGACCTATGGGTCTATTTAGTGGCTCGCTGTCACTGCTCACGTCATTGTTCTAGAGGAAAAGGCGCTAGTAGTCCGATTTCTGTGACTTCAGTGTTGCTTGCGATTTTTATTTTCCGTTACCAAAATGGGATAATATTGCCTTCATCATCATCAGCCCATGTCGTCCCACTGCAGGGTATAAGCCTGCTCTCTTTTGTGCCACCCTGTACGATCCTGTGCTAGTCGCATGCGACTTTGGTGATGTCATCCGCCCATCTGTATGCTGGACGACCTACTCCTCTTTTCCCCAACCATGGCCACCACTCAGTGAGGGCTCTGGTCCACCGGCCATCACCAAGTTCAAACCATATCGCCTAGTGCCTCAAAATTACAATCAATATTTTTTTTGGAAAATTTGATATTGCCTCAAGTTTATAACCAGCTTTAGGTTGAAAGTGAATTCCGTGATAACCACGAAATATGTGATGTTTGAGAGTTTGAGGTCTCTGAAAATATGTAGAAACAAAAAGAATGGTATAAGGACGCCGAGGATAGGGAAAAATGGAAAGGAGAGGAGCCTTTGCCCAGCAGTGGGACAGTCTATATGCTATTAAAAATATATGGTATTGACTTGTTTTCATGTAAATGTGTGCAAATAAAAAATATATTATTATTATATATGTGGAGTACAATCATCCGAACACTCACATCCGTCATCACACGTCAAACTGAGTATGACGGATTGATAGTATGGAAACGCGCAAAACCACTTCCTACGTCACAACCAGTTCTGCATATAATACCATGCAGCGGGCGGCGGACCGGCGCGCGCGGCTTATCGATGCGCCTCACCCCGTTCCTCACCCCTAGACAGTCAGCTGTGAATCGCGACTCGGAACACACGCTTACCTATTGCTAGCTTTCATACAATAGCTACCTAGTTCGCATACATTTAGATTGCATTGCTGTTATTTAAGTAATCTCATTAAATCATTGTTAAATCATCTGCTTACACGTATACTTCCATCGACACAAATAAAGTACATCACCCTACCTCCATATATATTTATAGACAAGCAGCATATATGCTGATGCGTCTATGTCATAGTGTTGGAAAAATAAATTCTTAAAAATATATATAATTTCTTAATTATTAATTCATTCGCTTACCACGTATCCTCTGGAAGCCCTTAGCGTTACAGTTTTAGAGGAATGGATGTTGCTCTCTAGATATTTTCCCGCTCTCATGTCGTAGAACATCAGTAACCCTGAAAAGGATTCAATTAGTTAATAAATAGTGAAGTTCACGAACGACCTAGGTCCAAGAACCGGTTCCACTTGAACGAGAACTAGTTCAAGAATACGCCAAAATCGTACAGTGGATGACGCATCAAGCTATGAAACCCTGTCCTGAATGAATTCCTTTGACATTCCTATGAATGTGTCATATAAATTCCTTTGACATTCCTATGAATGTGTCATATAAATTAAATCGACAAAGTTCTTCCGGCGTACTACGACTAAAAGACTCCAACTACAACAATGTTAGTGGAAAGCGTTATAAGTCGCCAAAGATTTTTTTTTAATAAATTAGCTACAGGCAGAGGGGCCACCTGATGGTAAGTAGTCACCGTCGTCTAGAGACACGTGCAGTACCAGGGGTATTGCACGTGTGTTGCCGGCCGTGGAGGGAGAGGACTTTTTAAACGTTCTTTTTGAAGCATCCCATGTCATAGCGCTGCGGGAAAACGTCGGGTGGAAGAGAGTTCCACATTTTGCAGGTGCGTGGCAGAAACGTTCGTGTAAAACGGGTCGTGGTAGACACCCAAGGCTTTAGAAAGTGCGGGTGAAAATTATTATAACGACTAAATATTTAAAAAAAACCCGATTAGGATGGAACCTTGTCGATCCAAGACAGTTTAGTATGGTTTTAGTGGAATGACAAAGTTGTAATGGATAGAATAAGAATAAGTTTATTTGTGCGGTAAGATGACAAAGTATTCATAGTCCATACACCAGTAATTTTATTTTATTTATTTATTAGGTAAACACAACAGATTACAACCAGAGAAATTACAGAAAAATCAATTTAAAGTTATGAGCTAGGTGAAACTAATAGGAACTAACTAGCTAGTAGGAACTTAAGCATATGTTATATTAAACTAAATAAAATTAGTGAGCAACAAGTCAGTTTACAATAAACGCTGACCTCCGAACTAGGAAGCTCCTGTATCTCGTGTAAGTTAAATTATTATATTAGTCGGTATTTATTTTTAATTTATATTTTTAATGTCGAACAAAGGTAACTACAGTACCTATAGTTTACCAAAAATTATATACCGACGTGATTAAGGCCCATTTTCATAGTTAAAAATGAATACAAAGCTTCCATTCGATTCCGAGAGATAGATAGATACCGACTCGCGTACGAGAGAGAGAGAGAGAGAGACTCACCGAGCCCAGTACCGATGGTGAGCATGTCTCCCCGGAAGCTGGCCGAGCGGATGCCGCAGCCGTTGTAGCGAGACGTGATCTTCTTGATGGACTGCAGCGTGCGACAGTCCAGCAGTAATGTGTACGATTTGCAGCCGATCGCGTACACGCCGCTCTCCTGTTCAAGATAAATAACGTTGACATGTCGGAGAGTGCGCATCGGAATTGCACGACCTAATTCCAGCATCTCCATTCCGCCTTCGGACTACCAGGCGCGGGGAGGGGTTCCATCCTTATGTTGTTGATATCCCATCTGCTCGTACGAAGCGATTTGCTTCTTCGTTCATTATGCGAATGGCTAAGGAATTGAACAGCCTGCCGGCGTCTGTATTTCCCGAAACCTACAACCTTGGGATCTCTATCGTTGACCTCATCGTCGCTTACCATCAGGCGAGATCAGGGTCAAATGCGGGTTTAGTGTAGAATATAAAAAAACTCGGGTGGTTAATGAAATCTAAAAACAGTCAAGGGCGAGTGAACCCTCGCGCCCTATAGGGATCTTAGTAAGTGAGGAGACCTCAGTTTTTCAAAAATGGATGGGTCAAACCTAGTTTTTTTTTTCGGCGGATTTTTTTATTAAATTTGTCGTAATTTTGGCATACTTAATCTATAATATATGTAATTATGTCATCGGCAGACAGACCTGTGTGGCGAGGCAGACCAGGTCCTGGCAGGAGGGCAGCTTCCGCGACAGCGTCTGGCGGAAGGTCTCCGCGCTGAAGACATGGATGTAGCCGTTGAGGGTCAGAGCCGCGATCTCACGCCACCGCGAATTGAACGTCAGGGCGCGGACCTTCTGGCCTGCAAAAAGGGGAGGGGGTGTTTAGAAATACGGTCATAATAAAGACTGCCAGCCAGCTAACAGCCAGTAGAGGAGTACTGACCGGAGCGGCACTCCTTGACACAGAGCGGCGCGACGTAGTCGTGTTGCGGCGCGTGCTCCGGCGGCTCGGTGGGAGCGCGCCATAGAGCTAGCTTGTTGTCTCGAGACCCTGTCACTAGAAACTCGTCGTCCAGCCAACACATGTCCAGGATCTGAAGATAACATCAGTATTTTTCTCATCACCATCATCAGCAACCTAACTAATTCTATATGAATTGCCTGACTGGCCAAACAAATGTACAAACAGATATAACCTTTAGTATAAGTTGATCTACGCAGTGTTACATTTATTTAACAGAGGAATGATTTATCGTGCGGGCCCAGAGCATAGTGAAGGATTTCACATGCCTTTAGAATCATTATTTATTACAAACATGCAGATTTCCTCACGATGTTTTCCTTCACCATTACGCTGCGTATCCATTTGAGGCAGCTCGTGGTCGAGAAACGCACTGCTCGCCGATTTGCTCAAATGCGTACGTGTCCTTAAATGGGGACGAGCCATCTGGTGTCGGTTTTTTGCCCGTGCCCGCCTCGTTGCTCAGTCTGGACGTGTTTTCGGATTCCGACACGCATGTCCGTGCCTCGGGTTGATGACGTTTTGTTTATACGTTCGGAAATGCAAAATATACGATAGGATTATAACTTTTTAATTTTAAACCTCCGAACATAGTGGCAAAGGATAACTGTAATCACACTAAAGGCATTATGCCTAAGTACTAAAATATTTTAGTATAATTTAATTAAGGATATAGGTATTTTTGGGCTTGATTTATTTAAGTAGGAAAACAGAATATTCATTTTGAACCAATAAATTACTAATTCATACGTATAGGTGAACGTCGTACTGATTTTGGGAGTAATGCAAAAAAAATATAATAATTGAAATATTCGACTGAACTGTCTAACTGTCGGGAACCTATTTAAAACCAATGAGTGATCCTCACCCAGTCCTTATGCGCTTCCCCCACGCAGACAGGGTCCAGCGTAGGCAGGCTGTAGATGGCCAGCTCGCACGAATTGCGCGCCCCCGTCGCCAGTAACGTCCTGCATCATACATTATCATCATACTTCATCAGTTCACTGCGGGACTTGGGCCTACATACAGCAAGGCATTCCACAGAGCCCAGTCTCTGTCTGTCCACACTTTGAGAAAGTGGACATTCTGGGAAAGTGGTCATTTTGGGCCTGAAGGATTCAGTCCTGCTTCAACTGTTCATTGACTACGGATTTTAATAATTCCAAAGTTACACAGGGCAGTATAGACTAGATTTAGCCTGTAGCCGTAGCGCTTTTAGCACTGCGGCGCTGATTTGAAAAGGACTGTTGTAGCTTCGCAACTAGGCTACGAGGCCCTCATAGGATCTGAAGGTTATCACTAGCGTACGTTACCTGGAGGGGTTGATCTGCAGCGCGTGTATTCCCGTCTGGTGCTCGGCGCCGGCCCAGGGCGCCCGCGGCCTTAACGTGGGGATGGCGTCCAAAGCGCGCGTGCGCACGTCGTACACCATCAGCTGGAAGGGAAATATATGGCTGCAGTCATTGCTAAGAAGATATTATGACACGGTCTGTTAGCGATCGCAGCCAGAATCGATCCTGTTTCTTATACTCTAATGCCAAAGCTGGCGAAATATGTGAGACCTAATATTTAAGATTCTCATCCAATGCACCATATTTCTGGCGAATAAATAATTCATTCATTCATTCAAGGATGAAAAGACTCTATGAGACTAACTGAGGTTAGATTAAAGAAAGAAAGAAAAATGCACAGAGACATTTTGTAGGGAAAAATGTATTGATAAAGTTTTTTGTGAATTTTGACTTTACTAGTGCTCTAACCTGAGTTGGTCCAATAGAGTCTTTCATCCTAATAAGAAACAAAATTGATTAATACCATAAAAAAGAAAACTTGAAAATTGCCCTTTTTCAAAATCTGTAAATACAGTTGAAAATAACTCCAAAAGTGAGGGTAGGTCTCTTAAAACGTTTTCCTGTAGCTAAAACGGTTCAGGTGCCTGCCTTTACTACCTCGTCTATAGGCGTCGGTGGCAGAGTGGCTAGGACGCCGGACTCCCATGCGGGAGGTCCGGGTTTGAAACCGTGCAGTGCCATGTACCAACGAGTTTTCGTATTTTTCAAAAACTTACGTTCATTTACCGACTGCTCTAACGGTGAAGGAAAACATCGTGAGGAAACCTGCACACTGAGATGACCAGTGTGTATAATGGGGTAGGCACAAAAGATCCTCAAGGGTAGAAGTGCCGCTGGGGTTATTCCCGGCCCCCTATCATAAGATAAGATATTCCCCATCTCAAATTTCCACCCGATATAACAAACCTTGTTACACTTGGTGCCGAACACGACCTGCCTGTCGGAGAGCCACTGCGAGCAGAACACCTTGTTCATGTTCCCGAGACTGACCGGTGTCTCGCGGAACATGTCGTGCGTCAGCATGTGTCTAGTGGCGTACGACGGGTCGACAGAGCGCGGCTGGAACGAAAAGGTTCGTTTTACTACAATACTTAGTGAAAAAAGCATGCTTGGAAGCGAATTTTTGCAACGTTATTGTACTGTGGCGACGCACAACGCGCGCCACTACAATACAGTACCTACTCACATCGGCGTAGAACGCGCTATCGAAATTTTCCTGGGGCTTCGTATATATACGAGTTTCAAACATCCATAGTTGAACCAGGACTTATGGTCACCAGGCACAACACCCCGCCTGGTGGAAGATCTTCCCTTTTCCCTTTCATACAACTGACGTTACCTCATCCATGTCCTCTCATAGCGCGTTCCTACAATTGGTGACCCCGACGTGATACAATTGGTAACCTCTACTACGAACACTAACACATAGCATAATGAACTTTGTCAATTGTGTAACATACAAACTAAATACGAGCCAAAAAACAGGTCGCGCGTCTTCCGGGGAATCCTCGCGCATTCTCGAGAATTCCTCTAGCGGTAAAGCGTATTTAGTTTGTATGTTACACAATTGACATAAAGTTTATTATGCTATTTACAATTACGTTGCGAAAATTCGCTTCCATTCCATTCCGCGGCAATGTAAATTGAGCCTTACAGTTGGATACCCAGGATACAAGGAGACTATTGTTCATAGTGTTTATTGTAAAAACCATTCTTTATCCAAATATTTGTTAGAACAATATTGGAAACAAGTGAAAAAGATATTAAGTGATAAGAATGAGCCTATGTGAATATGCATAACGGTGGGTAGGCTATGGAAGAACGAAAAATTTTAATCTAAATAAGTAGATTATACTGATTCGAATATATTTTCACTCAAGGTTACGGTTTACTGTCTAGCTAATAAATAAATAATAATAAAATAAAAGAGTATTTAAAGCTAATAATACAATAACTTTCCACGGCAAGGGAACACGACGAGGGGCACGACTGGTGGTCCAATGTGCGTCCATATGAAAATGCACTGCGAGGCACAGTATTTATACTCTGTTTTCCTCATTGCTGCATCATTCTAAGGAATTAATCACATAGAACGACTCTCGTGGCAGATTTTTCGCCATTGCCTTCCCCATTTCACACACTGGTTATCTCAGTATGCAGGTTTCCTCACGATGTTTTCCTTCACTGTCAGAGCAGTCGGTAAATGTACATAAGTCTTTCGAAAAATCCCAAAAACTCAATGGTCATGGCACTGTCTGGTTTCGAACTCGGACCTCCCGCACGGGAGTCCGACGTCCTAGCCACGACGCCACCGACGCACTGACGTTCTCATACTAATAAATCAATATTTAGCATTACCTCTGGGGCGAGCATCTCCCTGGAGCGCACATAGTCTACGAAGTTGTAGGAGGTGCTGAGAATACGGTGCTGCTGCGCCGGGGTCTCCTCCTCGCTGTCGCTGTCCGAGTAGCACACGAAGTCCTCCACTTTATCTGGCTTCCGTTGCTGCTCCAGTCTGAAGTGATAAAATATCTTGTATGTTAAGGAGATGCTAGAGTCAGAGATCAGGTGATGAAATGATCAATGCAGTGAAAACTGTTATCAAAAGAGCGATTAAGTTGACTTTCATAATACTACTTGTGCATCATACTTAACCTACTTAACTAATTCCGCTTAAAAATAATACAATATTATCCACTAAAAACATTAATTACAAAGGTTCTCTTATCCTATCTTATGTCAGGGGCCAGGGAATAACCTTAGCAGTGCTTCGACCCTGGAGGATCTTTTATGCTCACGCCTTTGCCTAGTCTACTCACTGTTCCTTAAAATGCTATGTATCAAAGACACTAATAAAGGAAGCACACTATAGTGTTGGAAACGTACTATAATGTACTTACAATAAAAACATTTTGATTTGATTTGTGGTAAACAAAACCATCAACTCTTCTATCAGTTTCTAAAACTGTAATGAAATAATTTACATCTCCAAAAGGCATATATAATTAGAACTGGTTGAACAAAGATCTGCCACTTAGTGCGAATTGAATTATTACTGCAAATATAATGAAACTCCACAATAATCTAGATAGTACCATAATACTATCCATCTTAGTCCTCAAGGTTAGTAGCACATGTAAACCCCTATATTAAAACAGTGAGTTGACCACATAACATCAGGTGGCCCGTTTGCTCAACTGTGCTCCTTAATTAATAAAAAATATATACTAAAATAACATGGTATATCAGTTCCATCAGTCAAGTATTGGTTTTGGTAATGAATAGTTATCAGTTTCAGCTGATATTTTCCCACAGTAAATGTTGGGTACATTTGTGTACATATGTGTATAACTCATTAGAAATATCTGTGGACCTGCACAAGGCTTTAGGCACATTCAACTTGTAAAGTATATACCATATGTTGTTACATTTACACATATATGTGTTGTCACGTATATGTGAGCAAATGAGATGGATTAAGATTTTTGTATGTCAATACATGCCATAATTACTACTGTAGATTGCTCGCTAGAGAAGTTTTATATGAATACTGCATCTGCCAGTTGGCGTATGCGATTTTAGCATTTTCCCATACATTAGACGGGTATTGAAATGTCAAATGTAGGAAATCGGAACACAATTAATACCCAATTTGTACAAGTATCTGACTTATGTAAAATAAATAAATGTATGAATATATGACCTATGGGTCAATTCCATGGCTCTCTGTCAGTGTTCACGTCATTGTTTTAGAGGAGATACAAATCTGATTTATACTAATTATTGAACAAACAATAGGTCACAAACCTTGACACAAATAGTCATGGTTGAAAAGATTACACATATTTGATAGGTAGTGTTCGTTGTAATTAACAAACTGCACATCGACTAGATAATTATAATTACACAGAATGAACTAAATCTTACCTCAAAGCCCTGGCTTTTGCCCTTCTTTCCTTTAATCGACTAGGGATATAACACGACGGGTAACGGCCCTCAATGGCACGCCGTACGGTCTGCGCCATTTTCACAACCAGAACCAAGTTTAGGAATCACAGAAAACACGAAAAATTGCACGGTCAACTAGTTACTTTCGTTTTGTTCTGTTGTACAATCCATAATGAGACGACATCTTTCATTATTGCACGAGTTCACGCATCCACATTTATCTACTACCAAACAGTTCATGCACTAATTACACATTTTTGCAAAAGAGTTTTTATTGAAAATGCTTGATTTTGAGAAGATTTTCCTTCTTTATTCCGAATTTTTGTGAAATGCAATGAAATTAGTAATAAGCTAAGCTGACGGAAAGCTGGCTGGCTGTCATTCAATTACCGCAGTGTTGCCAGAGCTATTAAAACAAAAGCTACTATAAACAAAAAACCGGTATTTACCGAAAGAGACAAAATTACTGGTGAAACATATCTACTCGAAAAAATATTTATAATGCCGCCCGCACGACACTAAGGTCTAATGCCATTAATTAACTAATTATTTGACATTAAGCGCATGCGAAAGGGCCTAACGCCATTAGTAAAAATTAACGAGTAAGCTACCCTTTCGCATCTGCTCATAGTGTCAAATAACATGATAATTAATGGCAATAGACGTTAGCCCCAGTATAAAAGTTATAAATCGAATTATGAAGTAAATATCTTTTTGTTCAAATCGAATATCGATTACAGTATTTTTTTATACATTTCAACCAGTTTCTTTATTTTTCACACTTTTCTTTTGTCCTTGTCTGACGAAAATAAGCAAATTGTTCGTGCAATGTCGATAAAAACTTTATGTAATTAAAATATCTTAAAAATGACAACCTCCTCCTTGACCTCATCTTTCGCCGATACATCCACTACATGCATTTACTCATTAACCAATATTTAACTCAAAACAGAGTTTAGGGACTTCCAAGTCTTTTTTTTCAGTTCTTTTTCAGAGCAAACAAAGATCAGTGGGAGATATAGGTTCCACAAAATGGTACATTACGCTGTATCTACGACACGTATGAAAACCCGCTGTTAGAATTCATGAATGTAACGTAGAGGCACCGATAATGGACAAGCACCCTATCATGGACAGAAAAAAAAGATTTCTGACATAAATAAGAGTATGTACATCGGTCCCGTAAACGCGAGAATTTGGACCTAAATTCGGCTCCAGCTCTGCACATTGTGTACATATATGATTGTATTCATAATTATTGTAAGATATATTTATTTCAAAAGATGTGCTGCTGAAAGATTCTTGTGCCGCTTCCTTCTTTTCAGGTACAGCACCTTACGAAGCGGTGGTAGAGTAAAAAATGAGTTTGTAAAAATGTAATGTTTGTAATAATAAAAATTGATTGATTGATCCATACCCCCCTATGCGTTATATGGATACCGGATCGTATTCGCCTTTAGACCATTCATTATGGTGGACTACTCCTAGCAAAACTTGGTGATGAGATGCATTTTAGCCTAAAAAAAATTATTGGTAGGCAATGTGTAAAAACATTACCAATGTTGTTCCAAGTAGGCTGTGGAACTCCCTCCCGCCATCTATCAGGCAGGCCAAATCACTGCCAATATTTAAAAATCTCCTTCGTCAGCATTTTGAATTGCAGTGTGGATACACTGCGTAACCGTTTATTTTCTTATGCAGTTTAATTTTAGCATTTGATGTGTGTATTTATTTGTTTATTATATTTTTGATTATATATTAAGTATAATAAGTATTATATTTTTGTACATATTTACGTAATATTTGATTACTATTATTACTACTGCATAGCAGCTTGCACAGGTTTGCATTCTTTATTTTTGTTTATTTGAGGGTAGTATCCATTTCATACGCCATTTGAACCCGTACATTATGTATCCATATGATTAGTCCATCACCTGAAGGTTGCTTAGAAGTTATCGCTTGAAGCGATAAGGTCGCCTTCTGCACATTGTATTGTACCTCTCTTTCTCTATATATTTTTAAGACCAATTGTAACACATGAAAACAATAAATTGTTTGAGTATGAGTTCTTTAAAACACGAAGTACCTAGGTAAGGTAAAAGGGTAAAAGTACTGTCTATATTATTATCTTCTTCTTCTTCGTCAATTTAAGAGCTATGCTCTTGTCGGTGTAGTAAACGCCACTGTGTCCTGTCTAGGGCCCTTTCCTTGATCTCCTTATACGACGCAACGCCAACCTTCTCTTTGATTTGATCGAAGTAGCTTATCCTCGGTCTTCCTCTTCCCCTAATTATTATCTACTTACCTAAAAGTAAATACTTTTACTCTAAAGTAATTTTACAAATATTTACCATAAAATGGTTAATACTTGTGATTGTTGGTACTTGGTGAAACTTGTAGTACATGATTAGACTCAAATAATATACTGTTTCACGGGTTTTACTGTATTTCATTAATTATGACCGGTTTCGTTTACACAAACTGAAAATGTGTAAACGAATCCGGTCGTAATTAATAAAATACAGTAAAAACTAGTGAAACAGTATATTATTTAAGTCTAATCATTAACCATAAAAGCCTGGATACATCATGGTAACCGGTGACTAAGCCCCCATTCGCCTAACAACAGCCACGAATGGAAAAACTAACTTATTGAATGACCGAACTGCGCAAGTCGCGCCCGGCCGCCACTTGACTCTCGTTCACAGACAACCCAATAAATAGGCGATAGAAATGGCATTTAGCACTTTGTTGCGTAAATAAAACAATATAAAAGTTTAATAAAATAAATAAATTAATCAATTTATTCCTGGCCTTTGCCACCGCTGGTGCGCCAGCCGTGTTGGAGCCCCATGGTCTGGCTCGCGATGACGGTAAAAGGCCCGACGGTATGACACTCGTGCCCTGGGACGATCTCTGGTGTGGGACGCTACCTGCGTCGACACCCTTGCCCCGTCCCAACTTCCAGCCACGGCGGCGCGGGCGAAGGCCGGGTCGGCAGCGGCATCTGCGGAGAACCTCAAGCGACGCAAATATGCGGGCATGGGATGCAGATAGATTGCATATTTGCGCCGTTCGGGGTGGATACCTTGGGGCCGTGGGGGCCTGGAGCCCACTGCCTCTACGGGGAAATACCCAAGCGCCTCGTAGAGACATCCCGGGCCCAGAAGGCTGGCCTTTACTTTGTTCAGCGTATAAGACTTGCTATACAGCGGGGCAACGCCGCCAGCTTCCTCGGGACACTCCCTGCAGGGAGCGACCTGGGTCAGGTATTTTATTTGTAAAATAGTTAGGTATTTTGTAATTTTAGCTTAAGTATTTATTTTAGTATTATTTTATTTTATGTCAAGTCCTACGGGCGGCCTAAACAACTCTGTAAATAGGCTGCCCACTAATCATGCAAGCAAGAAACTAAAAATTTGAAAAATATTGCGCGTGAAGGATTTGAAACTGCGACCTTACCGTTCTTTTATTTTATATCTGGTATCTATATTTTGAAGCTGACAGGATGAGCGACATGGGCGGGCGCGCGGTCGTTCCTTCAAACTCCTGTATATCAAGCTGCATCGTAATCTGAAGTGATAGAATTGAGGTAAGGCATATTTAATCAAAAATTATTATGTTACAGTCAGTCAATTGGCGGCGTTTTTGTATATGAAACCTTGGCATTCGAGACCCGTTGTCAATTTTCGTTTCTGCTCAACCCTCAGTATTAATTTAGTATTTTTTTAATGAATTTAGTATTTAGCTCAGTATTTATTAGTAGTAGTAACCCTCATTATTTAGTAGAAAGAATGGCATTTCTATTGCATAACTATTCCGACTCCGTACTCTGTGTAAAACAGGATGGGTCAGTTTTGATATCTTGTTGTCGAGGACACTTGAGAAGGTTTCGGCTTCTTGAGGGTAAGAGGGGTAATGCGGTATGGAAGGAAGCTGTCAGTGGCATGAAGGGTTTTTAGAGCCGATCTCTCCTCCGGTAAACACAGGACATCCTCTATGTTTAGGGATTACCTACTGTATATAGTAGGTTTCTTTTGTATAAGGAGAGGAGACGAGCAAACGGGACATCTGATGGTAAGTAATCACCGTCGCCCATAGACATCTCACCTCACTATATAAAGTTATTAGAGGGCTTTGATGCGCTACTAATCTTGAGAACTTAGATGGAGTGCCATAGATCCCATGTGCCAGGAATTACGCTGGGTCTCTACTCTTCAAACCGAAACACATATCTACTTGTATAGTAATCTTATCTTATGATAGGGGGCCGGGAATAACATGTTCATTATTTTTCGTGTACAAATAAAGTATAAAGTAATAATAAATAGGTTTATTTCAAAATATGTCAAAAAGCCTTAAACTAACTTACAAATAAAAATACTAATGAAATTTATGTAAAATATCTTAATCTAAATCCGAACAGAGTTTATTGAATTTCAAAAGTTAGTGTTTAGTGTTTTTAGGCTGGGTGAAACATTTGCATTTGATACCTACAATAGGTTGCCCGGTCCACCATATCAATTTATTAAGTTGCTCCTTTGTGGGCTGCTGCACTTCGACCCTTGAGGATCTTTTGTGCCTACCCCATTTTACACACTGGTCATCTCAGTGTGCAGGTTTCCTCACGATGTTTTCCTTTACCGTTAGAGCAGTCGGTAAATGTTTGTATATCTACGAAAAATACGTAAAACTCATTTGTACATGGCACTGTACGGTTTCGTACCCGGACCTCCCTCATGGGAGCCCGGTGCCCTAGCCACTAGGCCACCGACGTTCTATTAAGCTCATTCAGGCTTTGATTTCAAGAGTCACTGCTCTCTAAATCAAACCTAGATTCAAAATGCGCAGTTTATCTACCCCCATGAAGAAGTATTGGCCTCTTTCCACACGTGAACTTTTGGAGTGTTGCCAGACAATGGCGGCAAGTGTATAATTTTGCTGACTGGCAAGAAACACTGGCACGTGAACCTTCCAGGTTGTCCGTGTACCAATTTGGGAAAATAAGTTGGCCGTGTTTGTGTTTAGGTCAAATTCCTTCTGATATTCAATCTGATATAGATACGCCAAAATTCATATTTGACAATAAGGCTCTTAAAAGGTCGTGCTACCCTTTTCTTATTTTTCTTCGATGATGCTTCTACGACAGAGAGGTCTACTCAGGATTGGATATATGTAGAAGCAGTTAAAGGATTGGAGCGGCAGTTCGTCGTACTAGGAGTTTAAGGAGAAGGCGGGGGACAGAATCGGATGGAGACTGCTGCAGGGGCCTGCCCCTTAATAGAAGAAGAAGATGCATCTACCGCAGGAATAGGGTTGGTTTTGGATCAGGAAATCGTCTAATCTAAATAGGTTTAGATAAGACGATTTCCTGATCTAAAACCAACCCTATTCCTGCGGTTTAACGATTTAAAAATGTATGTTGAGATAGGTTTCAACATACATTTTTAATTCGATAAACCCTCGGTATTGAAGGCGATCATGGGTTAATGGTCAAATGACTGTAGAGGAAGCGAATGATGCCAATTTTTCACATAACTGGAGAGAAAAATCTCCCATGACACTACCGGTAGCGTTACATAGTGCTACGGGAAATAAACGGTGCTTAAGGTAAGGAATTCATGGCGCTCTATTCTCTTCGTCTACACCGGTTGAAGATATGTATGTAAACCTTCATTTGAGTTCAATTTCACGACGTGGTAAGTTTCGATGAGCAAAAAATCACTAAAAGGCAAAAAAATATTCCTCATAGTTAACCGGGTTGTGGATCAAGAATTGTTTTTTATATAAGTAGGTAAGTATCTACTTATATAAAAAGTAGAATAAGTATTCTACTTCTATGGCTAAACCCTGTCATAACTCATCAACGGCGAAGCCATCGGAAGCGAAGATCTCGCAGTTATATTATACAAACTAAATATTTATGTTAAACTCAATAATTACTCAATCCTATGTGATTTCACATTATGCCAGGACACAGCGGCGCTAGCTCTTGGCTGGTCGCCAGAAAGGACATTTGCTTCGCTGTCCTAAATACAGATTGAAGTAAATAAAAAAATATAAACATGACAATAGCGAACATGCGGTAAAAGTAGAGTTATTTGAAGTCGGAATTAAGTAATGCGATAATATTTCACTGAGCCGCAATGCGGTGTGGATTATGGATGGATGGATGGATTCTTGGATGGCAAAGAAACAAACACACACACACACACACACACACACACACACACACACACACACACACACACACACACACACACAAACACACACGCAATATGTATCACAGGTCATTAGTGCAATTTATTTATTTATTTTTGGCAAATTCTTCACATATCTTTTTGATGTTTAGTTTTTAATTTTAATTTTTTTACCCACTCCTACTAACATCTTCGCTCCCACTAACATCTTGGGATAAGGGGGGAAAAGTAAAACAGCGCTGCATATTTGGTACCCGAGTGTGTCAGTATTTGCTGACTTTCCCCCTTTTGCCAAATGTACATAGTGCTTTGTTATAGTGCTTTATACTTTAATGTTCAATTTTTTGTAAAAAAAATTATGAGTATTTGGCAATAAATGTATTTATATAATGCTTTGTACTATAATTTTAAATTTTTAAATTTATATGATTTGGCAACAAATGTATTTCTATTCTATTCTATTTCTATTTCAAAAGTCCATTCTCACAAATTGTCTCTTTCTCTTCTCTTTGAAAATACCGCCATTCATTCAGGTCATTAGTGCAATTTATTTTTGTCAAATTCTTACCTAAGTATTTAAACTTTTTGATGTTTAGTTTTTAATTTTATTTTTTTCACCCACTACACTATCGCTCCCACTAACATCTTGGGATAAGCGGTGAAATGAAAAACAGCGCTGCATATTTGGTACCCGAGTATGTCAGCATTTGCTGACTTTCCCCCCTTTTGCCAAATATACATAATGCTTTGTAATCTGTTTGTTCTCTATTTGTTGTCTGTTGTTTTCTATTTGTTCAATAAAGTGTATTTTACTTTACTTTATAGAAGAAAGGCATATCGAGTACACGTTCACGAGTTCACGTGCTGTTCACGAGTTCACGTGCTGTTCACGAGCTGACGTGAACAATATCGTGCAGTTTGCGTATTCGATATGCCTGGTTGAGAATGAGCCGTCTTCTGTTGGCATGTGCCGTGGAGATTGTCTCAAATATCAGCAATGTGTGAGCCAGGCCTATATCGACTTATACGGACGCCGAACTTATGAGGAATGTCCTGGTTGTACATGATGCGATAAATAGGTAGGAACCTAAAAGAGATCAATCGTTGGATATCGTCATTATACAAACAAACAAAAAAATTTATTAACCCAAACAATATTCAAATTATAATCACTTAACAACAGTGTAGTTACAATGTATAAGTAAATATCGGTCTCTACTACCCGCACTGGCCTCATCGGCCGTCTTGCAGCGTGGTAGATAGCAAGTATAATTAATGGCCTGGGGGATACACCTATATAAAAATTAGATATTTTTTTATTTAAAAAAAAAAAACCGGTTGTGAGAGGGTGTTTGAGGGTGAGTGTATGCGTGTGTGTGTGTGTTTGTGAGTAAGTGTATGTGTGTATGCACCTGTTATTGTTAGTATGTCTGGCTACTTTTTAGTCTCCATTAAATTTTCTGTGTCATTAATCCTTAATCCACATTTCAATCAATATTGGGTAATATCAATAATGTTCGACCCATCATCAACACATCCTATTTATAATGAACCAATAGAATATATTAGATATCTAAGCTTAAGATTTTTTTGAAAAACATGATGGATAAACGCTTTGAACTTTGCAATGCGTTAACAATGAGATTTTCGGGATTTTTTCGAAGATTTAATTGAGTATTTTTCTCTATCTAGGTACTCTAACGGCGAAGGAAAATGCCACATCCTGTTACACAATGGTACCTACATGAGCAAGTGTGATATTCGAAGCAGTGTCATTTAGTTTTAGCCTGAGATTCAGCACCACAATCGACACCCTGAAGCCATATAACCATATCAGATTGATGGTAGTACGGTACCTAAAGTATTAGGTACTACTCAGAGTCATAAAAATTTACTTCCCTTTCCGAAACCCGAAAGTAAATTCCCTTGTACAACGACGTAATCGTATAACAGGGTTCCGTATTATATTAGAGAAGGGTTCAGTAGAGCTGCCGGTTAATGTACCGGTTCGGAATACAAACTGTTTGTTAGTACCGGTATCGTACCGTTATTATCGGTGCTGTACGGTTGTTAGGGCTCTTTGTTGCTTTCTACCCTCGAATATATTAACCTTAAGTTGCAAGAAACGTCCTTAATGTTAAGGCTTCCTCATCTCTAACTAGAGCTACGGCGTAGAAAGGAATATAGTCCTCCTCGTCGAAACCGACGACGGCGATCCTATGATGGGGGCCGGGAATAACCCAGCGGCCCTTCGACCCTTGAGGATCTTTTGTGCCTACCCCATTTACACACTGGTCATCCCAGTGTGCAGGTTTCCTCACGATGTTTTCCTTCACCGTTGAGTAGTCGGTAAATGTACGTAAGTGGCATGGCACTGCACGGTTTCGAACCCGGACCTCCCGCGTGGGAGTCCGGTTTCCTAGCCACTGTGCCACCGACGCTATAAGGCTATCTTTAATCTATCTTTGAACTTAGTCCTTCCTATAAAGCCTAATATCGATCTTGAGGCTCACTTATACAAATATTTAACCATTGATTTTAGATTTTAAGAGCCGTGTCGTACCGGCCATAAATAATAGCACCACCCCAACTCTTTCCGTGGGTGTTGTATGTGGGTACGACGATTAAGGGTCTTGGTGGATACTATTCTACACATAGTAGACGGCGATAACATAACAGGCTGAGGCAGTCCCCTTTTTCCGGTGCTGCACACCACCTTCATCAAACTTAATACTTTTGTTTATTTATTTTTGTAATATACACACATCAAAACAATCTAGGGATATTTGATGGTAAATTATTTTTTGGAAAACCACAATTAATTTCTTGGGAGAATTATATATAAAATTAATCCAAATTTTATGCTTTAATAAAAAAAAATATAATTAGGTAATAAATACCACGTTTTCTTGTAGTATTTAAAAAAATGAATATGTGTTAAAATTTAAGCTCACTGTACATATTACGTAAATTAAAATTGTTAGGACAAATAAAGATGTTATGTGAAAAACTTAACATTTTATAAAATTTAATAATCCGTATTACCCCCCTGACATTAATAACACATCAGCAACGGTTGTTCATGCTTAAAATTAGAGTGTCAATGTCGTGCTGCGGTATGAGATCCCAGATTATTTTCAAATGTAAAAAAAGTTGCTCTTCCGTCACCAGATTTCCTGGGAAGTTTATTAAAGCTCTCCTTTGGAGCATATACCATGCGTGCTCGATGGGATTTAAATCGGGAGACTGTGCAGGCCATCCCATAACCGTCAAATCATGGTCCCTAAGGGCGGCCGTTACCAGCCTCGCCGTGTGTGATGGGGCATTATCTTGCATTAACTGGAATTGTTGACCGAAGTGCACTCTAAATGGAACAATTACAGGTACCACGACTTCGTCACGGTATTTTTATGCAGACATGTTGCCTCTTATCCAAATGAGGTCTGTTCGCGCGCCAAGACGAATTCCTGCCCACACCATGATTGTTCCGCCTCGGTAAGAATGGACCTCTTGTGGGTGCCGGAGGCGACTTATCCTGCCTGGCACTCTCCAGATTAGTGTTCTTCTCGAATCTGGGTGAAATCCAAATCGAGACTCATCAGTAAAGAGTACCATGGACCATTTGTTGTCGTTCCATAACAAGTGTTCGCGAGCCCAAGCAAGTCGACGTCCGCGATTGCCACGTCGTAAGGCTGGAACACGAAGCGGTCTGCGGACATGAAGGTTGACTTCATGCAACCTATTCCTGACAGTTTGGTCACTGACAAGTACCTGGTGGTCCAACTGGAGCCTTTGCACTAACTGCATCGCCGTAACATTCGGTTGCCTTCTGGCGGCATTCTGTAAAAAACGATCCTGTCTTGGGGTCGTAACGCGATGTCTCCCTGTGTGCCGTTCTGCCACTTCTCCGGTAACACGATATCGTGACCACAACCTAGAAATCACGTTTTGCCTTGTTCTTAGGGTATCAGCAACAACGCATTGGACGGTACCAACTTCCAACATTCCTATCGCTCTCAACATTTCTTCTCTGGTTAAATGTCGACGTGGCATGGTGTCGCAAAGCTCGCAATAGCACTCTGGATTCAAAATTTTGTTCTTGGCGGAGCTTAATTAATGATATCAATTTTATTAAATAATAGCACAAAACTTAATTTTCAAAATTCGTTTGTAACTTCCTGAATTCCCGCGCAAATCCTTTTTTTTATATTTTTATTATTTTTAATGGTACTAAAGAGTGTTTCTGCCATATAAACATTTTTTCTAGATTTCCAGTATTTTTCAAATTATGCAAATATGTGAATATCCCTAGACAGTTTTGATGTGTGTATTTCATCATCATCAGCAGCAGCCTACACTAGTCCACTGCTGGACATAGGCCTCTCCCAGGGCGCGCCATTGAGCCCGATCTTCGGCTCTTCTCATCGTCGCTCCATCTAGCAGTGTGGCGTCCCACACTACGCGGTCTCCACTCCAGAACTCGTCTTCCCCAGCGGTTGTCTGTTCTGCGACAGGTGTGACCGGCCCACTGCCACTTCAGCTTGCTAATCTTATGAGCTATGTCGATGACTTTTGTTCTATGCCGGATCTCCTCATTTCGGATTCGATCCAGCAGAGATACTCCGAGCATAGCTCTTTCCATAGCACGCTGAGCATGATAATATATTTGTTTAATATTATTCTTCTGTACCTAATTGTTTGAATGTGTGCGCTATAGGAAATAAATTCTTTCTTTACATAAGTATTCAATTCACTCGGCAATACTGTAATCACACATTTATAGGTAACATTATTGCCTATATCTTCTTCTTTTCAGCCTAACGTAACCCACCGTTGGGTATAGGCCTCTCCATGTGCACGCCATTCTCCTCGATCTCTAGCCGTTCGCATCCACATCCTCCCCGCCGTCTTCACAATGTCGTCGGTCCACCTCGCGGGCTGCCTACCAACACTTCTGCGCCCCACTCGGGGTCGCCACTCGAGCAGTCTTCGGGGCCACCTATCGTCCTGCATTCTACATACGTGCCCTGCCCATCTCCACTTAGACCTGGACACTATACTAGCTATATCCGGCACCCTCGTATTTTTCCGGATTGCCTATATGCATAACCTTTTTGAGTAGTTTTTTCATGCAAAAGCCTCATTTAGGCTTCAAAATTAATAAATGAAAAGGAAACAACCACACTTCGTCCAGTAAAGTGCTACAGCTGATATCGGAAAGCTATTACTGCGTTGAGTATCAATTACAAAGCGTTAATGGCAATAGGTCGACATGGAAAATGAGGGGACAGTAGGGTTGCTAGGAACTCTCGTGAGGTGTGAGAGTCGTTAATTTATTTATTTTAAATCTTTAACGTCCATAGTTCCCGAGGAGGTAGACAGCGGAACCACCAAACTAGTTACCACTTTTTTTTTTTTTCGTACTGATATTTGCTGTTGGTCCTAATGACCTTTACGGCTTCACCGGGGTTTTTGGGGCGAGCGCTAAGTGCGCTCCAGCCTGGAGGAGGACTTAAAAACTACTATAAGAAGCGACTGCCTGGCACCCAGGTGGGTACGGACCTCGGCTTAGGACGTCGCTGGGGAGGGAGGGGTCGGGGAGAAGCGGCCTGGAATACGCCGATAGCGCGTGTAAGCGCCAGAAGCGGGTCGCGGGTATGTAGGTGCTGTGTGTGAACTACTATCGGGTGGGGGAGTGGCTTCCGCGATGGAGATCGTGATGGCGTCGTCGGGGTCGTCTAGGACGTGTCTAGGCCGACGTCGACGACGGGATGTGGTTACCACTTTTCGCCGTAAGATTGGTGGATAAACGTGATTATTTGTTGGAAATGTCTTAAAAAATCTAGGCTTACTTACTTACTTACCTTCGTGATTTCTTCAATATTTCGCGACTATTTAAAACAGGAGAGGCTCCATAATAAGTATTCCGGATTCATCATCATCAACAGCCTGTTAATGTCCCCATTGTTGGGGCACAGGCCTCCCCTTGCACAAGGGGGTATGGGTCATGATCCATCGAGCGGGCCCAGTGCTAATTGGTGGATTTCACACGCCTTTGGATTTTTTTATTTCCTCAGACATGCAGGTTTCCTCGCGATGTTTTCGTTCGCCGTTAAAGCAGTCGGTAAATGAACATAAGTCTTCGAAAAAAAACCAGAAATTCATTAGTACATGGCATGGTTTCTAACCCGAACCATGGGAGTCCGGCGTCCTAGCCACTAGACCACCGACGCTTCAGATGAATAACACAAATGGGTATGTTCTATTTTTTTAATTTCTTATCTTATTTATCTTATACCTTGAAAAGGATTCTGTTTCATTAACTATCTTTACTAAATTCGTATTGGTAAGACCTACTTACTATGCAAAAATTTTACTAAAGGCCAATCCTATCCGCGTATTGTTGAAGAAAGTTCATCATCATCAGCAGCAGCCCGCTCTAGTCCACTGTTGGACACATGTCTCTCCCAGGACGCGCCACTGAGCCCGGTCTTTGGATCTTCTCATCCAGTCGCTGCCACTGTAAAGAAAGTTGAAGAAAATTAGTTGAATAATATTCATGACTATACATGCCTTCACGCTTTGTCCCTTGGCCACGACTCTCTGTGTTGCTCGGCACGCTTCTCTTGCTTCTTCTTCTTCGTCGATTCACGCATGCTCGCCGTTGGAGTCGTATGCTCTGTATATTATAATCTAAGAGCACTCTGTCAATCTGATCTTTAAAGGTAAGTCTAGGACCACCCCGGCTTCTCCTTCCACTCACATTCGATTCGTATACTGTTTCGTCATTCGTTCATCACTCATTCTTTTCTCTCAGCATTATTTATTCTGTGACGCAGCCTAGTAAGTAATAAAATTAATGACCTATCATATTTCAAAAGGCGGTCACGAAAAATTCTGCTTTCGTTTATTTATATTTATGTTCTTTTAAACGATTCGTCGTTTCATTTACTTTTTTCGGTCATTTAGGTATTGAGCTTTTGTATCAAACAGCTGATATTTTTTGCGATTTCAGTGTTGTAATGTAATGTAATAACGGGCTGATTTCCGCAACTCGACGTCTTAAGCGCCTATTTTGCGTGTGGTGGAAACTACTACTAATCGAGCCACCCCAACTTAAAGTCCAGCAGTCCTCTGATGTCCTGTAGGACTTCGGGAAGTGATCCTGGGGTGCCAAGGCTTCCCGCCCGGTAGGTGGTCACCTCAAATTTCAGTGTTGGCCCCGTAATGAATAGTGTACATCTTTATAAGGGATTTCTGTTACAAACAGTATTCATATCCTACGAAGTGTCTAGCTATACGAGAGGTACGTCAGTCAGTTCATTGTCCACTACTAATATGCAGCTAGACAGTAATTTAGCGGATAGTCGGAGATTATTCGCATTCCGGGGTCCAACTCCGATGGCATGCAGAATTATTAGCCACATGTCTGATGTGCTTAGAACTATTTGCCACGTGGTTTCTGGCGAATTTGAAGTTGGCAGTCATATCTTATATGGTCATAGATATATGGTGTAATAAAATGCTGTCTCAAATACCTAACTGAGATGGCTATGGAAAAATAGTTAATCTGGCACTGTTTCCTCGTCGGAGCTTCGACGAGCCGTCATGGCGTTTTATAAATAAATAAATAAAATATTTTTTATTGAAAACATCACAAAACCTGTAAATCGAACAATACCCTGACTCCCAAACTAGGCGAACCTGTATCTTGGGAGACAGTGCTTTCACAAAAAGAAGGTATTCAATAACGGTCAGCATTCATCCCATAGACAACTTAGTAGTTATCTATGGGATAAATACCGCCCCCTACTGAATACCAAGCAATAATAGATGTATTTTTTAAACCCCGACCGATTGAGGGAGGGCGTTGCCGTTTGACACGATTGTCTGTTTGTGTGTTTGTTTGTGGCATCATAACTTAACAAGAATCAATTTTCTTTTCCTTTCTCTCCTATCTCAATGAACGTGACGTCACAAGTGACGAAAAGCAAGATTATTTATTATTTATTTTATTTTATTACAATAATAATATTGCACAGCAATACAGTTAAAACTATGACACTGTGAATTCATATGCTTTACACAACACAGTACTTAATGTATCGTATAGTATCGTACAGTAGATTAAATATAATAATAATATATCTATAAAGATAAAACAACTTACAGCTCATTAATTCATCTTCTCACAAGATCGCAGACATTGATAACATAATTCCTTCCATCGACTGAAAAAAAAGATGTCCGCAAAACCCGCTACCGCGCCGCAAGCTGATGTGCGTTGAAAAAATAAATTGTAAAACCTCGCTATCATTTCCAAAAAAGGATTCAAAATATTCTCGAGCACGAATTGTATCGTGTTGTGTGTAAGTCAAGCCAAAATTCAAAAAAAAAACTGGAGGTGGTGTCGCCGTGGGCTGACCACATTCCTGAACCAGCGGAAATGGTCGAAGGGACTCAAATCAACTTATCCCAGGTACCTCCCTTTCAAAAATACTCACCAGTTGATAAAGATAATTCACGATTATCTACTCTGAAGTTCTACCTAGAAAAAGTGTATATCTTTTGTTCTATCTATTTTTTTATATTTGACTAGATCCGCGTTTGACCACAATCTCAACCTGATGGAAAGTGACGATGAGGCCGAGGATGGAGCACGTAGACCTCGTAAACTTATTTGCTTTTGCCACTAAAAATAAAGCCGTTATAAAACTACCCACCTATCTAACAACTATAGATGTAAAGCGGTAAAATTACCCTAGTAAGTTACGGTCATTTAAAATAGATGAAGTCATTTATGATATATGACCATAAATGACGGTCATTTTTGGTAAAATTCTAATTTAACGTGGTAATTGACGACATTTCAAGTGTTTTACCAATAACTTTGCCTACTAACTAGTTATCATTCAGTAAAATTGTGTAATTTACACACTGGTTTCCAAAATTTGTTTGTACAAAATATGTTAAGATAGGTATTTATAAAAAACAAACTGTCATCGGATAGTATACATTATTTGATATAAATATTGTTATTACAAGTTTTCGTCTAAGATGTACAAGAAACGAGATATACTCAATTTTCGATAAATCTTTTTTGGTATAATTGGCGTCTTTTTATCGTGCGTTCACCGACCACATGTGGCTAAGTTTATAGAAAATAAGAACACAAACAAAACATGTCATACTTTAAGCTCAGTCTGACCTGAGTATGACAGTTCCAAGTTCCGAGGTCGCGCCAAAATGCAAAGTAACCAAAAAGTTAAATGATGAACTAATGAGTCGGACCGCGCTCCGTGACACCTCCCTCCCTCCCTATTTCGCCGCGCACCCCCACCCCGCTTTGCCGCAAGAAAGTTCAAATGCGCCGCCGCCACCGTACTTAAGACCTATAGCTGACTCTCGTTCGAATACTCACGCGCCGAACAATTTTTTTTACTATTTGCATTGTTTTTGACTACGATGTTATTCAACTGTTAGCTTTCTAAAAGTTTTTAATTTGTTTAAAAATTGGTTGCTAAAAATGACCTAGGTCGTGGGTAATATAAATTTAAATTATAGTCACTTAAATAAATTACCGTAATTTAACCAATAATGACCGGTCATTTGGGTAATATTACGTCATTTTGCAACTATACTAACAACCCTCATGACATCACTTCTAAGGCTCTAAGCTATTATTACCCGCTAAGCCCCTTCCCTTCACTATTGCCCTTCCGCCCTTCGCCCCACATCCACGGCCGTTGAACCCGCAAGGTCGCATAGTCACAGCTGATCGATGTCAAAATGCCCTTTTTGGTACAAAAAGGGCATTTACCTAATGTAATCGCGTAATCTTATACTGTTATGTATATGTGTGCAAATACATTTTAATTCATTCATTCTTTACTCTACTGTGGCAGAGATATTAGGTGACAGGTTCCATTGTTCACATAGAGCCACAATCACTTTTATATTTCTTTGTCTAGGTTTTTACCTGCATTCATCGCTCTATTGAATTTCGACCATTTGATTTAATCAAATCAAATCAAAATGTTTTTACTGTAAGTATACATTATAGTACATTTTTACAACGTCATTCTTTTTTACTCTCCCACCGCTTCGTAAGGTGCTATAGCTGAAAGGAAAGAAGCGGCGCAAGAAACTTTCAGCAGCACATCTTTTGAAATAAATATTTCTGGTTCCAGCTTTACGTTCTACACCAACGGCATTCTCTTTCTACCTAGACTAGTAAAATATAGCAAAATTCCACTGCTGTACAAGCATGTTATTTAAATATCCACTTCCGGTTAAAATTTCTTCCATAACGAAGCAAAATATACTACTTATATTTAAGCCAAATATATTTTAACGCCGTGTTTTCTATTACATCATGGAAATTATTTCGAGCGTTCTCGCATTTCAGAATTACGTCAAATGGCGTATATTAATACAAGACTAAGGCAGAGTTGTATTCAGTTGAGGGCCCTTTAGCCCAACTTACATACCTGGAGTTGCCAGAAATGTCCTGAATTTTAAAGTTTTGTTAAGTAATAGAATATATAATCTTCTTCTTCAGGATTTATTCATCCACTGCTGGATATAGCCCTCTCCTATATATTTTCATGTAGCTCTCATGCAGCACTTCTGCTGCTTGTGCGCGGCCTCCACGTCAGTACTCTGTGATTCCACTTGTTGTCGGTTCGCCTAGCGACATGTCCCGCCCATCGCCATTTCAAAGTCGCTATGCGTTTAGCTACATCTATGACCTTTGTGTGCGGCCGGAGGTCTTCGTTTCGTACTTTGTCTCTTCGGGAGACTCCGAGCATAGCTTGGCATATAGAATGGCCACTCCCTGCCCCACACCGATTCCACCACCTCATACGTCAGCACGTACCCTGGCATGTAAACGTCTAGGAGTGCTCTCAGACATTGCCATTGATTGTTTGGACGTCAATACAATTTAAGTAGGCCAAAATATGTTTCACGTATATTTCTTGTTGTTATTGCAATATATTTTGATTGATGTATTTCTAAATCCATATAAATATGCATTATCTTGATTTTTTGGATTTTTTATCTCGATGTAACACAGTAGATAAATATTTTACTTAAGTGATAACGACCACATTTGTTTTCGCTTTTTTCACTTTTTTAGAAACTGAACGCTTGTCTTTGGTTGCAGCGAACCGAACCAGCGCTGGGATCGGATGCGTATAGTCCAACATTAAGTCCTTCAGTGCCTCGGAGACCACGATACCTAACCTATTGCTCTCGCTGCTGCTTTTACAGCAATCAGGACATGTCAGGCACTTGTAGTTATGATTAAGTATAAGTGTAAAAAAAAATTTTTTTTCATACGTATCTACACTTTCTGCAAACGTGTTTAAAAAAGCTGGACAGAAATATAAAAAGCGTTGACGTTAAAAATTGTGCATAGTTATCAGCTTTTTGGGGCCTTTCTACTATTGGCGGGGGCCCCTAATAACCGCCTTAATCCGGCACTGGGCCCTAAAGTGTAGGCCTAGAACGGACTCTTATAGGCATAGGTCCTTCTGGGGCCTTTCAACTATTGGCGGGGGCCCCTAATAGCCGCCTTAATTCGTCACTGGGCCCTAAAGTGTAGGCCTAGAACGGACTCTTATAGGCATAGGTCATAAGGGCAGAGTTCATGGGGAAGGTGCCGGTCTCGCCCATTTCGCGAATAGATTATTGCTATAGGTGTTGAATAACCTTGGGTTAGAAAAAGCGGAAAACCTGCGCGAGTTACTACTAATATGCATACACACATTGTCATGTATAATACGGGTATGATAGGTTTTAAAATTGAATTCGAAACTGTCTTACCATACAAAGTTTACGGCACAATCTTCTTTCTTTCTTGTCGAGTAGTAGTGGTCAACCTATTGTCAGAGTTGTTCAGGCCGCCCACAGGGCTCTGACTTGACCTAACTACTGCTGTCGGGCGATAGCAACCGGAACCAACACGTTTAACGTGCTCTCCGAGGCTTGGAGGGATTCATATGCAAATGTGCCACTTACGGTCACGATCACTTTCTGACCATGCTCGCAACCAGAATACGAGCCCCACGATATGATAAAACAATTCGAAACTAACCGCGTGAATCGAAATTACATTTTTCCATTCCATGGACTTTTGGGATTTCAACTCGGCTCTGGAGGTAATAAATTGTTCTAATTACCTTGTAGAAGTCTTTTTAAGATCTTTTAATTTAAGATCGAATTGATTTAGGGGTATCGCAATAACAGTTTTAAATAGTTCCAGTAATAAAACACACGTCCAGTAAACACGTATCAGCTACGGATCCCCCAAGCTACACGAACTAAACCGCTTTTCGTGGACGAAAACCTCGCATCTCTAGTGGCCCCAGGCGCCACGCCCGCCACGCCGCGTGTCACGCGAGCCCCCAATAAGCCCTGCGCCCCCGGGACCTCATATTTAGGTTATTCGAGGTCGCCGGTCGCGCCTGCGGCCGACCCTGCGCTTTTAGGCTAAGTTTTTCTGAAATGGCTTACGTGCTGCTGCGAATTTGTGATGACGTAAATATTTGAGCATCGGTGGTGTAGGGGTTAGGACTTAGGGTGCAATGTCATGTTCATGTAGCTAATATTAGAATGGACGTATTGTTTTACACTTATTATGTATTGAGATATGTTTATACAGTTGTGCAACGCTGACAGCTGTCTCACCGTCACGTACCGTGGCGTCGTGTCACCGGCCCTGACTGAAGACCAGCGCTGCGGCGGTGGCTAGCGTCTAGCCATATCGTCACAGCATAATGCTGAGTCAGGGACCCTTTTGACACATATGCATGTAAACTTACTGTAAGTCAAAAAAGTAACTCTTTTAAGTAGTGAAATGTAATTATAGTGTTATGTACCCGTATGTGTGTACAAATAAATTTTAATTCATTCTTCATTCCTACCACTGAGTTTTTCGGTAAATTTACAAAAGAATGAATGAATGAATGAATGAATACTCTTTAAAAGACTTACCTACATATATTTTTTAAATCTCTGACCAGGAATAACCCTGTCAAAAGGGCGCCCATGGGTAGTTTTATAATCTGTGTTATGGAGTAGTACCATTTAATTCCATATGGTGAGGGTTTTTATATCCGTACCATAAAAGTTACACAGTACATTTTTGTACTTACGTAGAAACTTCCAAGGCTATTACATACATTATTATTTAGACTTTGAGTAGTTAAAGAATTCTTTAACTACACAAAATGTCTTCGAACTTTGTAGTCAGCCATTATCTTATTCAGTCTAGGCCATAAACAATTTATTGCAATCCCTAGGCCTTGCTGAGCGTTCCTCACGATTAGGCCTAAGTTTATGGGCCTTAAAATTTATTGGCAGGGGGTGGAAACATCTTATGTAAATTTTGGCACCGATTATGCCGCATTTTTATCCGACTACGGCGAAACCAAAGGGAGGGTAATGTTTTATCAGATTATGCATAACTTGATTATAGGTAAGTTATCTTATCTTATCTTATGATGGGGGCCCGGAATAACCCCAGTGGCACTTCGACCCTTGAGGATCTTTTGTGCCTACTCCATTTTACATACTGATCATCCCAGCGTGCAGGTTTCCTCACAATGTTTTCCTTCACCGTTAGAGCAGTCGGTAAATGTACGTAAGTCTTCGAAAAATACGAAAAACTCATTGGTACATGGCACTGCACGGTTTCGAACCTGGACCTCCCGCATGGGAGTCCCGTGACCTAGCCACTGTGCCACCGCTCTTATTATGGTAAGTTGAAAAGTAGTTGATTGTGGCTAGGATGAGGGAGGTCCGGGTTCAAAACTATGCAATGTCATGTACCAATTAGTTTTTCAATATTCCGAAAGACAACATAACATTCACCGACTGACTGCTCTAACGTTGAAGGAAAACATCGTGAAGAAACCTGCACACTAAGAAAACTAAATGTGAAACGGGGCGTGAGACATTGGCAAAAATTCGTATCTAGTTTCAATACACAAACTTGGTATGAAATAAACATTTGTAACAAGGAAATAAACTCAAAGGGTCGTACTGAGGACCACGTACGACACACGTACAACACACGTACGTCACACGTGTGTCCAAGGTTGGGACCCGAGGCGTAACCGCGTATACCCGACCTAAAAAGTAAAGTTACACGTAAAAAACATTCATTCACGAGATATAGTTCCTCGTTATGCTACAGTTTATTGGGGCATACGAGCAAGTACTCGATTATTATATTATATTGTAAAAAAAAACAATTCAGGAATTGTATAGCTGTAAGGTTAATAAAATAATTATTGTAAGATATATTTATTTCAAAAGATGTGCTGCTGAAAGTCTCTTGCGCCGCTTCTTTCCTTTCAGCTATAGCACCTTACGAAGCGGTGGTAGAGTAAAAGAATGACGTTGTAAAAATGTACTATAAGGTACTTACTAACAATAAAAACATTTTGATTTGATTTGATCAAATGTTCGAAATCACACACCACACATCACACACACGCCATCTCACGCACACACCCCTTAAACACACCACATACACGCATACTTAACTGTTTAATTTAGCATTGCCTTATGATTTTTAATAATTTATTTATCGGATGAGACTGGCCCCCACAACACAGGGTATCCTAGTGTGGGAACCAGGGAAATCTAAGAAAATGTAAAAGATACTGTCTGCATTAATTAATTTTTATTTTATTTATTTATTTATTTAAATTAAACCTTGACAAAAAATATATAAAAGTAATGGTGACTCTATGTGAACATGAATATTAGGTGAAATATAAAAAAATAACAGAGATATTAGGTGCCAGGTTCCAGTGTTTATTCTCTACTGAGACCAGTAGAGAAGTCAGGTTAATTTACTTATTATTACAATAATATTAAATATAAATTACAATAAAAATATTTTGATTTGATTTAAAAGTTGTATCTAACAGTAAGTAGGGTATCCATGCGTACATAACCCAAATTAATAGTCAATTTGTGGTCTACATCGACCGTACCTATTACACGCGGCTACAAGATCCAGCCCAAGACAAGACACGGTAATGCTCCCCAAGTACCCATCGCCGAGCGGTCACGTTCCCAGCCGGTCACTACCCTCCCCCTATACCGGTATACAGGGTGTCGCAAAACATCTGTATTGCTTTTTTACCGCGTAACGGCAAATTCAAATGACGACGGACTCCCATGCGGGAGGTCCGAGTTCGAAACCATGCAGTTTCATGTACCAATGAATGCTTTTAGCGATAAGACCGCCTAGATTGTATTAATCGTTTTGTACGCATTGTATCACACTAATTTTGTGCAATAAAGAGTATTCATTCATTCATTCATTCAATGAGTTTTTCGGTTTTTTCGACGGATTTACGTACATTTACCGACTGCTCTGACGGTGAAGGAAAACATCGTGAGGAAACCTGCACACTGAGAGATAACCAGTGTGTGAAATGGGGAAGGCAATGGCAAACAGACTACCCCATTAAATCTGCCACGAGAGTCGTTCTATGTGTTTAATTCCTTACAATGATCACGACCCTCAGCAAAGAGGAATACGACTTAGAAGAAGTAGGCCCTAAGCAAATTTATTTTTGTATTGTTTATTGCAGACGAGCCACCTGATGGTAAGTGATCTCCGTCGCCTATAGACGACATCTCATCTCACTGTATCATTATTATAGGATTTGCGATGAACTGCTAACATTGAGAGTCCTCAACAGTCCTCAAAAGGTGGAGTGCCTCACGTGTCGGTAATAACGCTGGCTCTCTTACCCTTTAAACCGAAATACTGCAAGGATTTCTGATTTGCAGCAGAACTGCAAGAGAACTGAACTGAAAGAGGGTGGTACCATCCCAGGCGTCCTGAACTCCAAAAATCATCATCAAATCTATTAGATTTTTGTTGTTTTATTTGTTTGGGAATCAGACAAACGCACCATCTGATGGTAAGTTGTCACAACCGCTTTTGGATGAAAGAAAAAGTAGTTAGAGGCGGGCGTTCTTCCTTCATACAGCAGCCCATAGTTACGCCAGTACCACTGGTACTATGTGACAGCCTGTATAAAGGGGGGTAGGGGGGATACGTAATGGAACGTAAACAACCGCTATCGGGAATCAAACAGGAATATCGTGAGATAGCCTTACCGAGGAGGTAAATGTTTATTTTCATAGAGGATGGGTCCGAATATAAATTGTTAATTTTAAAACAGTTTGAAAATAAACACGATGTAGGCGATTCAGTTCTATATATATAGATAGATAGAAAGATAGATAAAAAAATATTTTCTGTTACAATAAGAAAGCTTACAAACTACATACATTATGTAGGTATGAATTTAACAATACTATATTGACAACAACAAATAGGCGCTGACTCAGCATTTAAAATGTCACTGAAAATAAAATTACATGGTGATGTGACCCACCATTCTTTTATGGGTGAATAAAATATTATATTCTGTATTACCTGTGGTATTACTAATATAGCTATAAGATATGCGCGATCGCAGGGGTTATAGGGTTCATGACACCCCCAATAACCTGATATTATTTGCGACCCCCTATAACTACCCCCCCCCTCCCCCTAATTTATTGCACTATACTTTATTGCACATAAGAAATTTACATAGGAAAGTAAACAGAGAATAAGTGTACAAAGGCGGCCTTATCGCTCAGAGCGATCTCTTCCAGCCAACCTAGGTGTTAGAAGAATTATTAATAGGTTACCTGCAGTATAATACAGAAGAGTGAAATATGAAATATTTATTGGTGACTAATCTGTGACTATTATTGTCCGATAAGAAGGTAATGAAGAAAAGATGATAAAAGAAATGAAGGTATAAGATTGATTGATTGATTTAAAGCAGCAATTAATGCCTGTTTCGTATTCGTCTTTGCACCATTTTAGAAAGTTTTTCAAAATTAAACTTTTGCGGTTCAAAACAGATAGCTCTGGACATCCGCAACTTACAAAAGATTGAGAGAAGAGCATCGCCGTCGGTCCGCCGCTCCGATAAAATAATTCATCAAAAACTCAAAACCTCGTGCCACACGTAAATAAAATTCTCCAAAATCAACTAAAACACTCCAGCGCCGATCTGTACAAGATCCAAAAAGAAACCAGCTCTAGGAAGACCATCAGAGGGCCCTCAAGGATTCTTGGCTGCGGCTGCGCTGGTGAGTCTAAAATTTCACTGCTGTCTGATCTATCGACAATGCCAAACTGTCAATTCAATCAATTTTCAGTCAAAAACCGATGATCTTGTTGCATTTTTAGGGTTTAGGTACGGAACCGTAAAATGCAAATGCTACGGGCGCATCAATTATATTATATCAATTGTATAATATACCTTAAAAATATTATATCGTAGATCCATAAGTCAGATCCATGACGGATAGTACAATAGATCTTTTAGGTCGCAGTGGTTTATGGGCTGTACCCCACCCTATACAAATACTGATGGATTGTAGCAATAAATAATCAGCTATAGTGTCTATCAGAAGTTTTTCGAGTCGAGAATCTGTACAAAATATCACTAAGTAGGTACTTACTCTTCCTTCATGATAAACCTAATTAATACCTAGGTGCACGGTAATGCCTAGGATCTGTCTAAGACCTAGACATTAACAAACTAAAGTAAACCTGTCTAAAACACGCCTGCAGCTTCCCGAATCAATTAACAGCGTGCAAGTCTGCACATAAATCTAGACTGCTACGCGCTACGCCGTAGCACCGCGTCGTAGCTCAAAGCGTGGGTACCGTAGCACCCTCATACATCAAATAACAAGCAAATAACCTGAGAGCTGAATATTACAAGGTTTAGTTTAGTGGGTCGGTGTACCTTGTAATATTGAGAGGTAAGTTTGGGGTGTGTTTACATGTGTGTTTACTGTTCGGTGTTTGTATCCAAAGGAAGGGGAGGTGGTAATATATATAGGGGTAGGTTGACCTGTGGTCGTCTATACATGGACAGCAGACGAGCAAACGGTCATAAGATGGTAAGTGGTCACCGTTTCGCCTCACTGTATTGCGGGTTTTCGATTCGCTGCTAACTTTGTGGACTCCTACGACATGTAAGTTAGCTTGCAGGAAAGAATGTTTTTGCGATCCTCAGCGATTCCAGGGAACTTTCGATGGCGAAATAAACTAAGGGGAACGAGATAATGTCCAGGGCAGGCAATAAATACCAATGAAAAACCAACTCACCAGCGTTTCAGCCCGAGATCATCCGTCGGCGCCGACAATGTCCAAAATTCTGGCAGTTTTTTGTATCACCGAAGCACCAGCACTGTATCAGCACTGCGAGGAGTCCATGGAGGTGATAGTTCATGAGTGATGACGAAATTCGGTGACTCGCGCACAAATCGCTGCCGTCTCAAGGGCTGTGTTTCCGAGACTGTGTCAGCGAGTGGCAATCAACGATAAAAACTACCCTCACTGGACATTAATATTCGACAGAACGAAACAAAAACGAAATCTAAAACTACCTACAATAACTGTCGCTAATGTAAACAAAACTTATGAACTAGGTATGCGTGGTACGGATTGTTCAATGTGCAAGCAGTTTTTTTCTGGGTAAATAAATCCGTCGCTAACAATCAGTCGGGAAACTAGTAATTTAGAGGTTAATTTATTAATCGAAACGCTAAATCAAAATAATTGTTGTTCTTTACTTGATGGTTTATTCGTAATAATCAGTTGGTGTTTATTAGAAGCTTTATTATTTTCTCGTCGCTCACGCATTTTAAGAAGTTAGGTTGTTGTCGTGATATAAAATTCCGGTCGCTTGGTTTATAATTTCCCTTATAAAATTAAGCCATGGAATTTTTTATTTTGTGATACGTAACCGTCACAAAAAAATGATTTTTCTTCACATTTGCTTGAAGCCTGCAGCCCTGTAAGCACCGGGCAGGCAGTTAGCACTCTGCCCCGCCAGCCATTTTGGCGCTATCTTCAATTTGACCAATTGAACCACTTCTCGAAGAGTCAGCAATATCCTACTTTACCTTGAGTTCACAGCACTTGTGCCGCAGCACGAGAGGCAGGCAATTGAATCTCTTTGAATCGAATTTTACTATTTATCGAAGAATCTGAGGGGCCAGCTGAAAATCAGCGCTGTGTGTTCAGCATTATGCACATTTTTGGCACTGTACCGCACCGGATGTTTTGTGCTGCATGTATTAATCTTTGTATACTTCTGTATTGTGTTCTATATTCTGGTGTTTACAGCGCTAAATAAACGTTTTCAATTTCATTTTTTTCATTTTTCAATCTAGACAGTTCACACTTCGCTTCGAGCCCTCACTTGCCCAGCAGCTCGAGGGCAGGCAGTTGGCACGCTGCCCCGCCTGCCTGTCTGGACTCTGGGCGGCTAGCCGGCGACGCGGCTATATGCAGACTTTGCGGACACGATGCGGATATTTACTTTTGTATAGTTTGGAACCGGATACTTTTTTATACCATCACCATCATAGACCGTGGACGTACCGTCCAAACTAGCTCACAAGCGCTAAAACAAGCTGAAACAGAGCCGAATAATAGTGTTTTTGAAACCTTTGAGCCGCAGCGCGCAGTTTAATAGAATTGTGCCACTGCGTCGAATGGTGTACAGTCACACAGGTCAACCTACCCAAAACATCAAAATTTGAGAATCTGAAATATATCATACTGCGCAGGTATAGGATCGAAGGTTTTTGACAGATGGTATACAAATGGTATAGCTTGTGGTCGACTGTACCATTACCATGAATTGCAGTTGGCGGAGGGTTGATTCAAATAATACTTGTGCTTCCTATTCCTTCCCTTAGTGATCCTAACGAAGCTGACATGGTCACTTCGCTGTGTACCAAAGCCTCTAAAAGACTGATATAAAAGACCACTAGTGAACTGGAAAGAAGAAAAGACAAAGAAGAAGGGATATAAAGGATATCCTTGCTTCTTTGTCTTTTCTTCCTCCCAGTTCACTAAGGGTCTTTATTATCAGTCTTTTAGAGGATAACTGAAGAAATCGCTCGTTTGGGCTTTCCCAAACAAACTCACAATGTCTAAAATACCCGTCGATAGGCTCTCAGTGTATTTATACACGTAAGCTGTTTGTCGACGAAACCGGAGCGACGTTGACACGTGGTATATTTCCCATGGCCCAGATCGTACCTAATAGAATCAAGATTGAATATCGCTAAATATTTTACTTGCTGCCTAAAGTAGATAGGCACTTATGTATTATTAGAACCATAAACCGCCTAAACCTATGTGAATTGAATTACGGAGGGAGGTGGGTATGACGGCAATATTGTTGTCGGATGCCTAACAGTACGGCGTCTTCTGCTGGGCTAGTCCAAATAAATAAAACCGTATCAGTATTGGATCACCGATCGGATGAGATTACGAAGCCATATATGCCTTTTTCGTCGGTGGTCTAGTGGCTAGGACGCCGGACTCCCATGCTGGAAGTCCGGGTTCAATGAGTTTTTCGGATTTTTTCGAAGACTTACGTACATTTATCGACAGCTCTAACGGTGAAGGAAAACATCGTGAGGAAACCTGCATATCTGAGAAAATTAATATCATATCTGAGTTTCCGAAGGCGTGTGAAATCCACCAAACAGCACTGGGCCCGCTAGGTTGATCATGGCCTGTATTCCCTTGTGCAAGGGGAGGTCTGTGCCCCAACAGTGGGGACATATTAATATAATGTACGCCTTTTTGGTGTGGGGGGTTATAAATCCAACGACTTAGCTATCCTAGTATCGCTTCCGCTCCGTAGTGGACCTAACTTTTTTTATACAATACTTTTAAAAAAAAATTACCCTAGATTCTATATACTTAAAGAGAGAAGAGGGTTCCAGTAGACTGATTTCTGTGCTATTACCTTATCTGTGAAGTTATTTTTACTCCCAATAAAGAATCCCAACCCGATCGCAGCGGTTTTACAAATAGAGGCAGATCCCATCTCGCAGTGGGTGCTAGAAAAGACGGATCGCCAGCATCGGGAATCAATTTCTGAGGATTTATGGTCTACCCTCTCAAGAATCCATAGATAACGAACTCATAATGTACAGAGTGATAACGGAAGCGTAAAAATGAGACCAACTTAAAGTCAATGTAGAGTAGAGGACGGAATCGCAATATTTAATTGTGTTTTGGCAATAAGCTGAGTTGAGGCCCTTTTCACAACAATAGCAGACCATCAGACATGATTTCAATATGTTTACCTTTGACTACATAATTATTTTATTATAATTATAACTGTTTCGGTCATTGCTGTGTGTGAAATAAACGTATTACTTACTTACTTTTTGCGATTGATGCGAAACCCAACTTGGGTAGAAACTTACTCCCCTCTTTTATTTTAGGAGCTACTCGTATGTCAAACCGTCTATCAGGTCATTGTCTCATCTTCGTTAGGAAGCCGGTTCAGGCCTTCGGTAACATCCCCACTTCCAGCATTGAAAGATCAATACTCCAAATGTTAGAAGTCTTACACAGTTAAGCTGGTATAGATGTCGTGACCTCGTCTGTACAGATGGTACCCGGAGAAAGGGTTGGCTAATTTGGCTAATGAGCCGCGATAGCTTAGTTGGTTAGAGTACTGCCACGGAACGGCAAGGTCGTAGGTTCAAGTTCTGCTCGCGAAAATTTGTTCATCCCTTTTTCTAATTTGTTTAAGTATACCTTACGTTACCTTAGCTTACCTTACCCGTATTTTATACGCTGTAAGATTTCCTGCAAAAAAGAAAATAATAATAATCACAATACCAGCATGAGAAATGCATAATAGATAAAACATATCAATACTCCAGTCACCAGGTTCGATCGGTGAGGCAGGTCCTGTCGGTGAGGAATGAGCCGGGCTAGGTCTGGTCAAGCGGTACTCGTGGCCAATCAGCGGCCATGACGTTTATCGAGGTGCCGCCGCCATTTTTTATTCGTTTCTTATTTATTTCTTGTGTGACGTTACGCTTTTAAGAACTGGTTGTGCAGATAACAATGTGCCTACGTCTGCGTCATTAAACGGTCATGTAAATAGAGATGCATGTATTTAGAGAGCGTCGGTGGCGTCGTGGCTAGAACGTCGGACTCCCATGCGGAAGGTCCGAGATCAAAACCAGACAATGCCATGTATAAATGAGTTTTTTCGTTTTTTCGACTTACGACTGCTCTGACGGTGAAGGAAAACATCGTGAGGAAACCTGCACACTGTGATAACCAGTGTGTTAAATGGGGAGGGCAATGGCAAATCACCCCATTAAATCTGCTACGAGAGTCGTTCTATGTGATTTATTCTTTAGAATGATCACGACCCTCAGCAATGAGGAACACGACTTAGAAGAAAAGTGACGTTACGTCTCCTTGCCTTTAAGAACTCATTGTGCAGATAACAATGTGCCTACGCCTGCGTCATTAAACGATCATGTAAATAGGGAGGGGTTGGCACCACCGAAATATTATATGTCGCTGGTTGGCACACATTTTTTATACTTATCTTACTTAGGAAGTTTTTGTACGGCGTCGGAATGGCTGATATTGGTATTTTACCCGACTACGGTGAACCAAAAAAGGCGGGTTAACTAATTATATTTTTTTTCGGTTTTTGAGGTTGTCATAAATAGTTTTTTTTAAAATATTTTTAATTTACTACTAAACTCGTATTTGACCTCGATCTCGCCTGATGGTAAGCGAAGATGAGGTCGACGATGGAGCATGCGGGTCCAGTAAATGCCTATTCACTCTGGCCTTGAAGATCCCAAGGTTGTAGGTTTCGGGAAATACAGACGCCGGCAGGCTGTTCCATGAGTGACTGTTTCCAGTAGTGACAGATACACACATACCATAACCGCTTCCCATCGGAATGACGAGCCTTATAATGGACAGACACTCACTATGTATTTCTATCCCTTTTCTCTTCAGTTTTAATTGTTATCTAATTCATTTTTAGGTATTTATTTATTTATTTGTACTTTTATTATTTATACTTTTAATATATTTTTGTTTTCGTCCCTGACCTGCTGTTTCGGCTGCGATGCCTTCGTCCTGGCACAGCTGAAAACCAGCGCTGTGTTCTGCCGTACCGGTCGGACCGCAGCTCATGCTGAGCGTGTGTCCTTTTAATGTTGCTTTGTTTTTTTTTATTACAAAATTTTTTTAAGTTTAATAATGTATGCAATGTTAAATAGATGTTTATTTCTTTCTAGATATACTTTTTTTACTTTTCATACTAATATGTCCAGCAGCGTCACCTTTCTGTATAGTACCCTGAATTTTATGTTATCCTGAATTATTTTTCGCGTAAGTTGATCACATTCATGGTTACTTTCTCCTTAAAAGTAATGGTGTATTTTTCGAAACATGCTGTATAGTCCATTCCCTCTAGAAATCTCGGTACTCCCAAACGAGTGAGTGTTTAAATATCATAAAATAGGAAAGTGTACGCGCGGTGACATCCTCTGTTGTCGTAGCGGCGTCGTTTGACTAGTAGCGGCGCTAGCGCCGGCGGTATTTTCAAAGAGAAGAGAAAGAGACGATTGGTGAGAATGGACTTTTGAAATAGAAATACATTTATTGCCAAATACTCATAATTTTTTTACAAAAAATATAAAATTAAAGTACAAAGCACTATAACAAAACACTATGTATATTTGGCAAAAGGGGGGAAAGTCAGCAAATGCTGGCATACTCGGGTACCAAATATGCAGCGCTGTTTTTAATTTCCCCTCTTATACCAAGATGTTAGTGGGAGCGATAGTGATAGTGGGTAAATAAATTAAAATAAAAAACGAAACATCATAAAGATGTGAAGAATTTAGAATTAAGAATTTGCCAAAAATAAATAAATAAATTGCACTAATGACCTGTGATACATAATGTGTGTGTGTGTGTGTGTTTGTTTTGTGTGGGAGGGTTGTGGATGTCAGGGAGGGTGTGTCAGTTTGTGCGCGTGAGATATTGTAATTGTAACTGATAAAATAACTAATTCTTAGGGTCTTTCAGCATACAAGTCAGCCGTACGGTATTTCTATAAGGATGCCTTTTATATGTTATTTACTTTTTTATGTGTTATCTTCATTTTCTTGTTCCAGAACGCAACCAGATGTAAATTATTAACCGATATTCCCACGATTTTCTCTGCCTTAATAATAATAACGTCGAAAACAAGCAAATTTCATCTCACCAGAGTAACACCAATAAAAGTTAATGTATTTTAGGCCCTTGTTCTATATAGACTACGACGCTTTATGTGCCGTGTTGTAACGACAGCAAATCTGTTTAAAAAAAAACATTTTTTTTTAAATGGCACCTTTCTTCAGTTGTCGTCAAAGGTCTGGAAGAGATCGCTTTTAGCGATAAGACCGCCTAGATTGTACATTCATTCATTCAGCAAATCTGTTTTTATTAAAAACAATTTTTATTAGTCGTCATGACTTTTTATATAAGCCTAGCGACACACTTGCCGAAATTACGCGACGGAACTTTCGGCCCGGTTACGCTCACAATGCTTTTTAGGTTACCTACGACACACTAGGCCGAAATTACGTCGCGCAATCGCGTTCCGGCGTACAGCCGAACATCGGTCGGGCGGATGTTCGGTAACAACGCATTCAATGCATTTTGTATAGGAAGCGACACATTATAAGTACGAAAGAAAGTTACGTATAAGTTATTACTTATACTTTATTTGTACACACATAAATTACACAAAAAAGTAAGTAAGTAATACGTTTATTTCACACAGCAATGACCGAAACAGTTATAATTATAATAAAATAATTATGTAGTCAAAGGTAAACATATCTAAATCATGTATGATGGTCTGCTGTGTTTTTTACTTTTACTTTTTCTTACTTTACTTTACAAAAGAAACAACAACAATAAATTTGACGTACATAGGTAGAGCTTATCTCTAAAATAGAGATTTCTTCCAGCTAGACCTTTAACATAGATAAATTTAGTACGATAAGTAGACATATGTACAAATTATGAGATAATAATGTTCTGAAAGTTCGGCGCCGCGTCAATGCAGATCAGCAACGTCCATCGTCTTCAAACGCGAACCGACGCAGTGGTGACGACTTGGGGGTTGGGGTTAAATAATCCATGTTTTCTGGACAATATCACGACTAGCTAGCGCAAAGCCTACCGACACACTGAACTCCGTCCATTCCGCAAAGAGCGTAAATTACGCACGACGTAATTTCATTAGTGTGTCATGTCATTCTTAGTGTGTCATATGTCATTAAAAAAGACGACAGGCGCAGGGTGTATGCTGCTACAATAAAATATGGAAACACTTTACCGTACACTTTAATCAACACACACGCAGTACAGTACAATTCACTACAATGGTAATTACAGTTCAATTTCAATATACTACAACAATGGCTGCTCGCAGACAACTGGCTGGCCGGGCGCTCTCACACTAGTTTTATTCCCAGACCCTCGCAGGGGACCCCGACTACCTGAAGTCCATGAGCGGCGAGACTTACTATTAAAATACCGTTATTCTATGTTGGTAACAACAGTACTTACGCTAGGTTAATATTGCATCTATCTTAACCTAGGTACAATACACGAGACTGTCGCGCTCCGTAACAGTCATGTCAGCCGAATACGTCGGAACGTATAATCAGCCGCCGAAATTCGGCCGCGTACTTACGGCATAGTGTGTAGCTCACGAATCACGAATTTTTCGTCATGTAACGAATTCGCCTATTAACGAACGTCCGCTGAATTGAACTGGCTTAAACAATCTTTAAATAATTACTTTAAAAGTAGTTTGTTTAAATTTTGTTTTACGAGGAAAATCTCTATAGCGCGATTAACACTTTCCTACAGCGACACTGACATCTCTCGGCACATTATGTGAATTACAAATCTAATGTATCACATAGAGTTCTCCACAGAGAGTAAATGTGTCACGTTTGTATTTGAAAAAGGCTGTGTGAATATTTAAAGCGGTTGCTGTGAGTTTGTGCGCTGTACGAGTGCCTTGAGTGCTATATTTTCCTTAGGCTAAGTGATATGGTGCAATGGAGGAGAGGTAGAGGGAGCGATAAGTGCAGCTCTTGAAGATCGGATGAAGAGCGGACAAGGGCCCTATATCCAGCTGCGAAAACGGTTGATTTCAGAGTCAGTAGAAGATAACAAGGGAATTAAAAGACACTATGGCAGAAGATCGTCAAAGTTAGCTGAATTGTTCAACCGCGAAATAGAGTGGCATATGGGGTGGGGTGCCCACAGGTGGGATTTCTCTAGGCTAGATGTCAGTGATACCGTTTAACCTTTGATTTACTACCGTAGATTTTTACGTTTTAGATTTAGTGAAGTCATCATTTGTGGGTCACTGTGTACGATTTTATAATAATATACCTGATACTGTAATAAATATGACAGAGTAGACATTTAAGACCCACATAAGACGGACCCTTATGTGAGTAAACATCGTGAGGAAACCTTCACACTGAGATGACCAGTGTGTAAAATGGGGTAAGCACAAAAGATCCTCAAGAGTGGAAGTGCCGCTGGGGTTATTCCCGGCCCCTATCATGAGATAAGATATCACACTACAAGAAGAAGAATTGATATCGCTATTGCTATTGCTTCCTTATTCGCTTGAGCCTAACAATTGCACCACACCCAAAGCCCCTGCCTGAGGAAGGCTCGCAAAGGGAAATGTCGCCGGATTTTGCAGCATTACGCGCGCTCATTATCATCTGGGGCGTGTATTTTTGGGTTAATTACACGGACGAGACGGGTTTTAGGTGGTTAATGCATGAAGGATACGGGATTCTGGATTTGCTGGTGTGTTGGGAATTTGGAATTACATTAAGCCAGCCTGTTTTTACCCGTGAGTGGGAAGAATTAGCCTTGAACTTCACGGCTCCGGTTCCAGCCCCGGCTCGGTTTGCTGCAACCGATCACAAACGTTATTCGTTCCGCCATTTGAAATCAGTGATTGAACCGAACCGTGGCTGGAACCGGACCCGTGTCGGTAATTACTGGCTCTCTTATCCTTCAAACCGAAGCAAAAAGCAAGCACAAATAGATAAGAGGATGGTATAACCCTAGACGATCCTACACATTAGGATCTACCACTGTTCATATTACTGGGATTTAAAAAAAAATCTTGCTGCGATTATGAAATTTTTGAGAATTTGAAATTTTTATTCTTTTAAATTGAAAATTGATTTTTTTTATTCGTTTACCACGTTTATTAATTAACATTTCACATTAAACTATAACCTCCACACTAGACGTTGCTTGTGTTGTGGAGATCACACAGGTACACACACATTGACCACTTTACAATGTTATGTGTCAATAAAATATTCAAATTCCAGAAATACAATTTAAAATTACAATTTTAGTTAAAGCTTATGATATCTAATATATAATCAGAATCAGAGCAATTAGTATGAAGACATGTTTGGTCTCCAGCTCCTATCCTACACGACTGAGGATGTTTCTTCAATGAAAGATGTAGTTCTAGGTGAGATCTATCAAATGAGCCATGTTTGATTGGAGGCGAAGTGGTGGGTCCAAAAGCACCCAATCTCCTTTATTTGTGTTTCCCGAAATCCCCACCAGTGATTGGGTGATATTATCAGTGAAGTGATTGTTACAGCTACCCCCGTGTTACCCCGTCTTGTATTTCATTGAGCACTGCAGCAATATCCGGTCGCGACGTGGTTTCCGGTATTTTGGTACTTGTGTTTGTGGTTTCGTCGCCATAACGACTGCCTGCTGACGAATTGGCGAACTACAATAACGTGAATTGCTGAAAATATTTGACGAGGGGAAGTCAGGAGACCAGAGTCTTGAACCAGGCTTTCGAGACGTTTTAACTAGGGACCTAAAGCGGTTAATACATAAATATTTTGCAACATAACCCAATGTTATTTTAGTACTACTTTATCAACAAATTAATAAACATTCAATACATAACCCTCGTGGTTAAAGTTAAAACTAATTTTAACTTAGAATTTTAACGATTATGAAGGAGATTGGGCGGTTTCCATATAAGATTCTACCCACTTTGGAAATATTGTACGGTTTTTGGTCTCTGGACTGGAGCTGTCCCACACCAAATGTTCGTCCCATAATGAAGTCCTAGATGAGATTCGTCAAATGGACGCGAAGCCGTGGTTCCAAAAGCGCCCAATCTCCTTTAGAGCATGACACATTTAATGGGGTGGTTTAATATTGCCTTTTCTATTTCACAAACGGTTATCTCAGTGTGCAGTGCAGGTTCCCTCACTGTGTTTTCCTTCAACCTTAGAGCAGTCGCTAAAAGTATCTGAAATTCATAGCCTCATAGCTTAGCAGCAAAAATGGCGTTAGATGATTGGGCGAGGTCGGGAGCAGGATGGGTGACATTTCACCTGAACCCCTCCGTGCCTCGTCAATCTGTCGCTCCCGATTGATGTCGATCGACAGCAGTCGTTAAGCCATGTCAGAGGCCTACGGACTGTCAAGTATCTACTGTCAAGTTGGTTGGCCACTTTAACCCTTCCCGCGAATGGAATCCTAGGCTTCTAAGGGCCAGAAGTGTAGGTAGTCTAGAATTTCGAGATTAGATTAGAGAGTTTGATAGGCCAAAATAGTAAAAAAAATACAAAAAATTACACTTGATGGGTTAATAACCAACCCTATGATCTTCTTCTTATCTTATGATAGGAGGGAGAGGGAGAGGGGGGGGGGGGGATAACCCCAGCGGCACTTGGACCTTGAGGATCTTTTGTGCCTACCCCATTTTACACACTACTGATCATATCAGTGTGCAGGTTTCCTCACGATGTTTACCTTCACCGTCAGAGCAGTCGGTAAATGTACGTAAGGCTTTCGAAAAATACAAAAAACTCATTGGTACATGGCACTTCACGGTTTCGAACTTCTAGCTACTAGGCCACCGACCGTATGATAGACAAACAAATACGTTATGATTTACCGTATAACCCGGCAGATTTTCGGAGGTTACCGGCAGCACGCCCGGCAGCTCGGCGATGCGTGCTCGCGTCATCGGCCGCTCTATCGATCGACTTGCGGGCGCAATGCGGAGCCGGCTTCTAGTTCACAACCAGCTGATTGCATTCCTTTACATTTATTTTTATCTTTACTTACAAACTTAGATAAGTCAAAGAACAATCTTAAAATGCTAAAAATGTAACTGTTCAAAGTTACGAGTAAGAAACTATTCTGTTCTAATATAACTAAGATTCATTCTAATAAGTTTCCGAATGGCATGTAGGCCGGTGAAATATTTAAAACTTCATGTTATTTACATAGTTGACAGAGTCAATTTATGTAATTAATTATAATTATAAGATTTTATAAAGACTTTTGAAAATGAAAAAAAGAACAATCTGACCCGACTCGTTCAGTTGTGGCAGATTGTACATTTTTTGAAGAAATCTTTTGAAAGAAGGTTGAATTGTAAGTACGTACAATAACTAATCAAATATAGAACATCACAAATAGAGTTTCCACGAATAGTGATTTGGCCGAATACCGAATACCGAATATTCGGCAACGCTGTCGGCCGAAGCGCCGAATATTCGGCACAAAATACATGGTTGCCGAGGGCGTAAACTCGTAATAGACAGGCCGCAACCTGTCTCATTACGGTGCATACTGGAGCGACGGGCGGGTATTTGTTGCAATTGCGAGTAAATCACGTCACGGCACGCTTTGTCAGATCATAATAATACATAAAACATTAATATTGTGCAGAGAATAGTTCTTATTCAATTGTTTGTTCGTTAAAAGGTTTACAAAATGACACCAATTAATAAAAAAATCGCCTATATGGGAATATTATGAGATATTATCCATCACAACCTACCATTGTTCAATTTTACTTACTAAAGTATTGTAATTTGGTAATAGAATACTTATAATCTTGAGTAATATGTGGTTTTTTTTTCATGATTTTGTATTCGGTATTCGGCCGAATAGTACGCACTATTCGGCCGAATACCGAATACCAAAAAAAGTGGCCGAATAGGCCGAATACCAAATAGTAGCCGAATATTCGTGGCATCTCTAATCACAAAGCACCAGAGGCACCTGCAGTCACTTTGCTGTGTTTTCGAAACTTTATTAAAGTACTTACGATGTAAAAAAAGGATTGTCATAAAAAGGAAAAAAGAAATAGACAAAAACGGAACATACATGCTATGATGGCGCGAACTCATAAAAAACTAGAAAACCGAAAAATAGATATTAAAGTTATACAATACAATACAATACAATACAATACAATACAATACAAAAACGTCAGACAAATAAGTCCATACATAAAATGTTAGTAAATTCTTATAGCTATGTTAGTAATGTATATTACATATTTTTTTCTTCTGAGGCATTGAGTGCCCTTAACTGTACCGAGACCCAATGTCTCAGCATGGAGCTTTACAGTTCGTCAGCCATGGTGCTCAGGAAGCTGTTGGTGCTGCAGCGCGTCCTGCACATCAGGGAGGCGGACCGTTTGCGCATTATGGCGTTATGTCATACACAAACCCATACAAAATCATCTTTCTTCTTCTTCTAAGTCGTATTCCTCATTGCTGAGGGTCGTGATCATTCTAAGGAATTAATCACATAGAACGACTCTCGTGGCATATTTAATGGGGTGGTTTGCCATTGCCTTCCCCATTTCACACACTGGTTATCTCAGTGTGCAGGTGTCCTCACGGTGTTTTCCTTCACCGTCAGAGCGTCGGTAAATGTACGTAAGTCTTTCGAAAAAACCGAAAAAGTCATTAGTACATGGCATTGCCTGATTTCGAACTCGGGACCTCCCGCTTGGGAGTCCGACGTCCTAGTCACGACGCCACCGGCGCTCGGTTGGAGTGAAATCTGTACCTACCAATTTGTTATTTATTTTGTATCGATACTAGATAGAGTGGCTACCAGCACTCTATATAGAGTATGTTTGCCTAGAGTCTATCTATCTTAGAGCCCTATGTAACCAGCCAAGTTAGAAAAAAAATCAAAATCAAAATGTTTTTATTGTAAGTAAGTACCTTATAGTACATTTTTACAACGTAATTTTTTACTCTACCACCGCTTCGTAAGGCGCTGTAGCTGAAAGGAAAGAAGCGGCGCGAGAAACTTTCAGCAGCACATCTTTTGAAATAAATATATCTTACAATAATTATGAATACAACTGTTCGCATTCACTATGAGACTAATTATTCAAATTAATTGAAGAACGCGGCACCGGCGATATTTGCATTGTTCACTGAGGCGGGACCGTTAGGCATTTTGTGCTCACAGTGCCGGCTTTAGACGTGATTCTACAGGGCCACGGGCCCCTGGGGCCCAATTCGCTTAAATTACAACGTTTGTAGTTCTATTTCTATCCAATTTCAATTTAGTTTTCGTTCCAATTCTATTTGGACACCAAATCGCATTCTGCTGACGCATAACTCTAACACTGCCACCTTTCGATTTACTATCGATTTATTTATCTTTAGTACTTTTGGAGGAACTTATGTTCAATCGTTATATTTGACAGTTGAAGCGTTTTGTTACCGTTCAACTGTGATTCAGTATAAACTAAACGTTTTATTAGAATGCACAAATACAATACTGTTCGATCGAGCGTTGACTCGATCGGAACTTAACTGAAATCGGATCGTTAGTGGATAGTAGCATACGAAACACGTCATAACGATGCAGTTTAGATTCTATTTAGTTACGGGTTAATGCGGGTTTAGTAGTAAATAAAAATAAATAAAAAAAAACGTTGTATTTAGTGGAATCTATCTCCTGGTCTAGGGGATATTGCTCCGGGGCCTTCCTAAAAAGAAAATCGCTGAAATTTACCCTTTAATACGAAAGCTAATTCAAACTATAGCATTCCTCTCTACTATAACTGCACGCGTTCATTTTTGTGGAAGCAATTAAAAGGCGTCGGTGCAATGGTGTGGTGGCTAGGTCTTCCATAGTGGTCCGGGCTCGGAACCATGTAAGTAATGTTTTTGTAGTTTAACTAATGTCCGTTTTTTCGAAAGACTTGACGGACTGCTCAAGGAAAGCATCGTGAGAAAGCACTGAGATAACCAGTATCTGAAATAGGGAAGACAATGTCAAACCACCCCATTAAATCTGCCAAGAGAGCCGTTCTATGTGGTTAATTCCACAAGTGATCATGACCCTCAGCTATGAGGAATAAGACGAGAACCTAAACTCTAAGGTATGATAGATAGATAGAAACACTTTACTGCACACAAATATAGGAAAAGTAAAAACTACAGGAATAGTACCACGATATGTACAAAGGCGGCCAACTTCCAGGCAACCTCTGATGTTAATTGGACATTAAAGAGATGATGTATGAGTGAAACTTCGTAAAAGGGCCCCAAAAACTTAAATGCTAGTGGCCAGGTCCACCTATCACTGAAGGCGGCTCTGTGCTCGCGCTCGCTGGCGATAGCGCGGAGAGATGGTCTGACTCCGACATGCGGCTGATTCGATGAAATTGTCAGATTGTCTTGTTATATAAAGATATTAAGTTAAGTAATGTAAGTAAGTGGATGTTATAGGCATAGTATAATATTAAAAAGAATGTAAATAATTTATCTCTCTTATCAGCCTATTAATGTCCCCACTGTTGGGGCAACGGCCTCCCCTTGCACAAGGTAGGTACGGCCGTAATCCACCGAGCGGACACAAAGCTGGAAATAGATTCCACTAAATCGTCTAAACACGTCGTTATGACGTGTTTCGTATGCTACTATCCACTAACGATTCAATTTCAGTTAAGTTTATACTACGTTTAGTTTATACTGAATCACAGTTGAACGGTAACAAAACGCTTCAACTGTCAAATATAACAATCGAACATAAGTTCATCCCAAGGTACTTCGATAGTAAATCGAAAGGTGGCAGTGGTAGAGTTATGCGTCAGCAGAATGCGATTTGGTGTCCAAATAGAATTGGAACGAAAACTAAATTGAAATTAGATAGAAATAGAACTACAAACGTTGTAATTTAGGCGAATTGGGCCCCTGACTGGTGGATTTCACATGCCTTCAGAAACTTCATTCCTCAGTCATGCATGTTCCTGGATCTTCCGATGGGAATCCGGCTTCCTAGCCACTACGCCAACGAATCTAATAAAATAGGGATTTACAAAATGCGAGTGTAGATTGCTTCATGGGTGCTCCTTTCTCGAGTTCCCTGAGTTTCCATGCGGGAGGTCCGGGTACGAAACCGTGCAGTGCCTTGTACCAATGAGTTTCTCGTATTTTTCGAAGACATACATACATTTACCGACTGCTCTAACGGTGAAAGAAAACATCGTGAGGAAACCTGCACACTGAGATGACCAGTGTGTAAATGGGGTAGGCACAAAAGATCCTCAAGGGTCGAAGTGCCGCTGGGTTATTCCCGGCCCCCATCATAAGATAAGAATATAGGCAGTGCTTTTGACACTACGCCTTTAGCACACTGGCAGCTATTTTGAAACGGAATCGAACCGAACTCATAGAAACCTATTTTTCGGTTTTCTAGATTTCATCGATCTGATTCCGTATCAAAATCACTATCCAGTGTAGTAAAGGCGTATTGCCGCATTGCAAGATGGTAAAGCCTCACTCGCAACAAGCTACTGCGGTGCCCCGAGTCAAAACTCGGGGCACTTTATGCCCCGCTGACCAATCTCATCATCAGACATACGAGGCGGGGCTACCCCCCTCCCCCTTTCCCTCCGGCTGGAACGCAGCCAGCTCTTATCTATTATTGAGCTGCAAGCTAAAAGCTGCGAGGATGCTCAAAGCTCTATTATGGAAGCCTTTGGGTGAATCAAATGATCATCAAGCTAGTATAGTATCAGGTACTTTTAGTACTAAATTAAAATTTCCTTGCATTTAGATTCTAGATTCTATTTTGGCTTTGACCAAGTCTTTTGATCCAATTAGGAAATACCTGTTGAGAGCCTACCAACATATTTAGTGGCAACATTGTTTTTATAAAAAAATTAAAATTCATTCCGCGCAAGCTACCGGTGTGTTTAATTTACAAGAGGTTATTAAACACATCGGTGGGCCAATCCAGTGGTTAGGTTATCGCTTTACTTAAGAAAAGTAAAAATAGAGATGTGAGTCAACTTCTAATTCGTAATTTAAAGATTAAAATGCACTTAGAAAAAGTTTCTTTCGTAAAAAAGAAGCTCATTTTTTTTAAATCCTGCTAATTTTTTATTTTCTCAATTTCATGACTGCAGAAAAGTCAATGTAAAAAAGGAAGATGTCACGTCTATGTCATATCTAAGAGATTACGTTGGCAACACCGGCCTTTGCCTTCCTATCGCCATGTGAAGAGCACGTCTAATAAAACATTTTGAGTTTAAAATCAAGCCACCCATTACTTAATAGGTAGGCCTGAGGGCCTAACCGAACCCCAAACGCCCCGTAAACCAAACACAAAACCCGAAAGAAAGAGAGGATGTCTATAAGGAAGTTATTCAAAAGATAGGTAATCGTTTTTTTCGTCTTCCCTTGCTCTACGATACCATTTTATTTACGGTGAATGACCATAGCAAGTGAAAAGCGCCACAATCATACCAAAAAAGCAGCGTCCCCGACACGAGAAGGGACTTTTGGCGGTACAGTCGACGGAGAAGGTTCTACGGTGTTAAAGTAAACACTTTAGTGCTCAAAAAAATTTTCTGGTGATTTTGAAAGCTAAAATCGGTGTAGTTTTGTCTAGAAAACTTCAGTAACAGTGACAATGTGTTGAACTCTTAAAGTAAACTTCTCGTTAGTGGTGCGTTGTGTAGTTTCACTCTGTGATTCTGCGGCGGGTCATGAGAATTCGCCAGAGACTAGACCGTTTGAAATTTCCGTCATAACTCCTAGGAGTGTTAAAATGTGTCTACACCACAACAATTTGATGCTGAAAAACTGTTTTAAATCGCTTAATGTTTAGGCTGGTGGCCTGTGTTGCCAATGCCTAATTAAATTTTTTTTTAAACACAAGAAGGCCTCTCGAATGACGCGGCAATTCGGAGGGTTCCGGCAAAAAGCTGGCCGTTGACTCTTAGTTTAGTAACATTGAACGATACAAGATTGGACAGCGAGTCGATTTTTTTTTCTTACAAATAAGTAATCGCTGTTCTGGTAGTTACAAAAGATAGTCCTATATCTGGTCTGGACTTAACTAATCTAAAAGCTGGATTAGTATCAGTATCACTTGACATTATTTCTCAGTAAAATCCATACAAAAATAAAAGTAATTGGGTCCTTAGTGAGAATTCACTTCGTTGAAAATGAGAATAAGCAACCAGTTTAACAAAGCACTCAATATAAAATTGGAACCCCCGACTTACCATTGTGGAGTTCCCCCAATTTTTTCCTGGTCGTCATCAGGTTCTCAAGGTTGTGAGAATTGCACTATGGTCCTAAAACTCTAACCATCAACTATTACCGTTCCAGAGATCCCATCCAGTGACCTGAAATATTGGTACCACCTAATCTAAAATCTTGGAAACCATTGGTTTAATTCTTTCCAGACATGCAACAGAACACTGGACAAAATTATCTTTAAATAAAAAGAAGACCTCGTCCAAATTGGATCCTCCGTAGTTGAGATTTTTTTTTATTGACTACTAAACCCGCATTTGACCTCGATCTCGCCTGCTGGTAAGCGACGACGAGTTTCTAGTGACAGGGTCTCGAGACAACAAGCTAGCTCTATGGCGGGCGCCCACCGAGCCGCCGGAGCACGCGCCGCAACCCGACTACGTCGCGCCGCTCTGTGTCAAGGAGTGCCGCTCCGGTCAGTACTCCTCTACTGGCTGTTAGCTGGCTGGCAGTCTTTATTATGACCGTATTTCTAAACACCCCCTCCCCTTTTTGCAGGCCAGAAGGTCCGCGCCCTGACGTTCAATTCGCGGTGGCGTGAGATCGCGGCTCTGACCCTCAACGGCTACATCCATGTCTTCAGCGCGGAGACCTTCCGCCAGACGCTGTCGCGGAAGCTGCCCTCCTGCCAGGACCTGGTCTGCCTCGCCACACAGGTCTGTCTGCCAATGACAAAATTACGTGCAGTATGGATTAAGTATGCCAAAATTACGACAAATTTAATTAAAAAAACCGCCAAAAAAAAGATAGGTTTGACCCATCCACTTTTGAGAAACTAAGATCCCTATAGGGCGCGAGGGTCCACTCGCCCTTGACTGTTTTTAGATTTCATTAACTACCTGAGTTTTTTTATATTTTCTATTTTACACTAAACCCGCATTTGACCCCGATCTCGTCTGGATGGTAAGCGACGATTTTTTATTTACTACTAAACCCGTATTTGACCTCGATCTCGCCTGATGGTAAGCGACGATGAGGTCGACGATGAAGCATGCGGGTCCAGTAAATGCCTATTCACTCTGGCCTTGAAGATCCCAATGTTGTAGGTTTCGGGAAATACAGACTGTTCCAGTAGGCTGTTCCATTCCTTAACCGTTCGTAATGAACGAAGAAGCAAATCGCTTCGTACGAGCAGATGGGATATCAAGATATAATGCCTCAGACAGACTTACAAACATACCTTCTTTTCATTCCTTTTGTTAAAAACCCAACATAATGCGGAATTCTAAGACATACTGCGGAAAAGAACAAAGCCAAGCCATTATACTAAACATACATTATACGGAACAATATACATACATCGTCGTAAAAGCAAGTAGGCCAAACTGTAAATATGATTACGATGGCTACCTTCCCCGTTTGGAGAGAAATTTCCCGCTTAGCGGGAAAAAGTTTTTATTGGTTCACCTTTGCGTGGGGTGGGTGTTTTGTTGTAATATTCGCAAAATTGATGGTAAAATTGCCCTCTTTGTGAAAGAGGTGTTTTAGTACTGAGTCCTAAATTTGACTGAAACTGAATGTTTTTTGTAGGAACTCTATTTATAAAGCAAGCAGGCCACGCTGGTAAACGGTCACCGTCACTCATAAATAAGTAATTGGCCGCGAGTTGCAAGAAACATCTGTTACCTATCTATATTGTAGGTACTCTTATTCGTTGTACTCTTACTTTTTTCTACTGTGTATTGTATTGTCATGCGATTTTTTTTGTTATAATATTATATTTGATATAATTTTTAAGGTTATAAATCATTATGGACTCATTTGTCTGATTTAATAAATAATTTAAATTAATTTAATTTATATTGTTCGTATATTTTTGAAAATAAATCTTTGAATCTTGTTTCTAAGCTCTATAGTGCTATAGCGTGGAAATGGCTAGCGTGTATTTTAATGAAAACTTAACTTTACGGACGTTTCGTCCTCTTCCTTCAACAGCCTATTAAAATTCCTTCCAAAATATCTTTCACTTTCCCAAAACACATATTTCGTCATCACTTTATCAGTCTATCAAAATCCCCTCTGTTGAGGCACAACAGGCCTCTCCTTATACAAGAGAGGTACAGGTTTTGGTCCACGGTGCGAAGATAGTGCAGATTGATATCTAACATGCCTTCAGAAAAACGTTTTCCTTCAGACATTCTGGTTTTTTTCAAAAATCTACTCGTAAATGCAAAAAGGGTGCGGATCCTTAGTACCCACTGATTGGACTAACACCTACGAAAAACTGGCTCCACTTTACAGTATTGGTGCCCGTTAGACCCACTTTGGGTCATAAAGAGAAATGGGTTCAGTTCAGCTTAGACTTGTGAGGACAAGTCTAAGCTGAATTGGCTGACTGTACGGCAACGTAGAAATTCTCGTATGCTGTGTGTTCTGTTTTCTGTCCTTAATAACCCCCATTGCCCTCCTTATGTCAAAAATATGTTTCATTATCTGGATTCGTCTCATGATAGGTCCTTTAGTTCCTCTGACAATCTCCGGCTTGATGTCCCAATACAACGCACCGACTTCTCCCATTCGTTTACTGCTCAAGCTGTCCGTTTGTGGAATAGTCTGCCTGAGGACACCAGGACACTAACCTAACCCAACAAGTATCAATTCAAAACCCTGGTCCGAGAACATTACGACAAGGTCCAAATCTATAAGGTATTATTGTGCTAGTTCACTGTTAATTACATTACAAAGTTTACGTATTTATGTGTTTAGCTATCGAGTATAGTGTACATCATAATATATTAGTATTTATATGTTTATATATACAAATACAAATAAATGTATTTTGCAACTTACATTAATACAAGAGTGGTTGATGCTCTAAATCCCGCACTAGGGTCCCCCGTGGCGCGGGATTTAGGCTCTTCTATTGTTGGAACAATTTTGATTTATGAAGGAAAAATAAATAAATAAACGTATACAATTTTAAATTAACATTAGATATTATGTACAATATACTTAATATTAGTATGCATTTTTTAAGATTTATGTATATGTATTTTTAATATGTATTATGAATAGCTATTCATATATCTTTACTTATATAAGTTTATGTAACCTAATATAATAACATCTTCCATTTTATATGCACCTACCAAAACATTTCTGCATCACCCCATGGTTAGCTGGTAGAAAATGCCGCAAGGCATTAAGCTCGCCTCATGTACACCTTTTTTGTGCATTAAAATTAAATAAATAAAAAATAAAATAAGAGGGTCACACCAAAATTCAAACCCATATAACACAAAAAGTGTTAAGTATAGAAGATTGCAGATAATGCTTGTATCGCGAATATTATGTCACCAGTATCATCATGATGTGCATTATCTCTGATAATGATAGCGTTATCATGTTTGCTGATGAATGATGCACTCAGCCGTGAGTGCGGAATGCTGTCAAATTAGCTGATAACACCCGAAAATAGAGTTGTAGTGCAAAAATATGTTTATCATGAACATCTCATGTGCAGTAAAGTGTCTATCTATCTATTTCAGATTTAGTAAGTTTATCATGTGGTATCGCTGTTCTAAAAGCGAAAGCGGGTTGCGACGCTAAAGTGGCGCTGGGCGGGATACTTGGTTAGACGTGGTGACGGCCGGTGGACCAGAGCCTTCACTGAGTGGTGGCCAAGGTCGGGGAAAAGAGGAATAGGTCGTCCAGCAGCTAGATGGGCGGATGACGTCACCCAAGTCGCATTGAAGACCTGGATGCGACTTGCACAGGAACGTATAGGGTGGCACAAAAGAGAGGAGGCTTATAACCTGCGGTGGGACGACATGGGCTGATGATGATGATGATCGCTGTTTTGGTTGTATGGGTAAGAGAGCCATTAGGCCTGGACTACATGCGCCGGTTCCAGGACCGGTTCGGTTTGCTGCATCCAATCATAAACGTTCCGTCCTCCCCCCACTTGAAGTCAGCGCCTCGTGATTGTCTGCAGCGAACCGAACCGGCGCATGTAGTCCAAGCCTTACAGTGAGGTGAGACGTTTGTGTGACCATGATCATTTACCATCAAGTTGCCTCTTTCCTCTTATGGTTTATTTTTTATAAATAAAACTTTTCTTGTATACGGTGGAGAAAAACATCGTGAGGAAACCTGCATAAGCTAACCAGTGTGTATAATGAACAAGACAATGGAAGACCATTGCCTTGTTCATTATACACACTGGTTAGCTTATACAGGTTTTCTCACGATGTTTTTCTTCACCGTATACAAGAAAAGTTGAAAAACCAATGAGTTGGTTTCCATCTCATTAAATCTGCCAAAAATGTAGTTCTAGGAATATGACTAAGAATATGACAGAAGATGATAAGCTAAGCAAATTGTTTACTAAGTCAAATAATATTTACTTTCTTTTTAAGTAGGTTAAAATTAAGAAAATCTCAACTAAAATCTAAAACAAATAGAACAGGACAGAACATAATAGAACAGCTATTCTCAGGAAACTGAAAAATCTTAAACTGTAATCTTAAAATCTAAAATCATCATAAAGAGCTCGTAGCCTAGTTGCGAGCACGGTCCGAAAGTGATCGTGCAGGTTAAGCGACGTTGGCGCGGTCGGTACCTGGATGGGTGACCGCTAGTGGCATATTTCATCCGAGCTCCTCCGTGCCTCGAGCACGTTAAGCAGTCGGTTCCGGTTGCTGTCGTTCAACAGCAGTCGTTAAGCCATGTCAGAGGCCTACGGGCGGCCTGAACAACTCTGACAAATAGGTTGGCCACTAACCATACGATAAGCAAGCAAGCATCATAAAGATGATACAAAATAGTATATTTACCACAATTTTGTTTATACGTTTTTAAGTTTACTGTTGTTGATGACGTTAGAAAACAAAAAAATGAGATAGGATATAGCGATTATAATGACGGAAGCGGATTAAATGGACAAAGGACAAGTTTGATAGAGTTTCGTGGTGTGATAGGCGAATATTAAATGAGGGTTTTGGGTCAGAAGGTCAGAAGTATCAGGTATAAGGATCGTGCCTAGAATACCCCAAGTATTTATTCAGTACCATTGTTTTGACAATTTGTGGTTGTTACAGTATTCCTTTTTAATGACTCTTTGTAATGACCTACAGAGCCGAAACGTGGACACTGAAGGTGCGACTGGTTCACAAATTGAAAGTCGCTCAGCGTGCTATGGAAAGAGCTATGCTCGGAGTGTCTCTGCTGGATCGAATCCAAAATGAGGAGATCCGGCATAGAACAAAAGTCATCGACATAGCTCATAAGATTAACAAGCTGAAGTGGCAGTGGGCCGGTCACATCTGTCGCAGAACCGACAACCGCTGGGGTAGACGAGTTCTGGAGTGGAGACCGCGTTTGGGCAAACATAGTGTGGAACGGGCGTCCCAGCTAGATAGAGCGATGATCTGCGCAAGGTGGCTGGCAGCGACTGGATGAGAAGAGCCGAAGATCGGGCTCAATGGCGCGCCCTGGGAGAGGCCTATGTCCAGCAGTGGACTAGAGTAGGCTGCTGATGACAGTATTCCTTGAGAAGTAACATAAGTAATCTTGTGTTATTATTTTATTGTTGCTAAGAACGGAGAATATAACACCATTCTCCAATCTGAATTCTTTTTGATAAGGTTTCTTTTATTCAAAACAATGTTTCCTAAATCTTGGACTATCTTTTACCTAGTGTCCGACCGAAGGTCGATTTGTGGCCGAAGCCGAAGTCGAAGCCGATCATTCGGCTATCGGCACAACCTTCGGCCGAAGCCGAAGGTTTAAAATTTCTAAGAATTTTGTTCAACATTGGATACAAGCTAATTTAAATGGTTTGATTTTTAAACTTTAAAATTGAAGGTTTTATATCGACTGTATAATATAATATAGAAAGGTAATTTCAATCTTCTCTAGAAGTTGATCTAGATCAACAAATCACAAGGTTGTTTTGATTACCACTCTAGTGGTAATCAAAACTACCTTGCGATTTGTGAAAAATAATAACATTTCGAAATAATGTGCTCATTCGTAAAAGTTCGTTCGAATTCGTCGTTTGTTAGGAACCTTCGGCTTCGGCCAAAACTTCGGCCCATTTTGGCCGAAGCCGAAGATTTTGCCGAGGTGGCCTAAGCCGAAGCCGAAGCCGAAGCTTCGGTCGGACACTACTTTTATCATACTTACTAACTCATCTACTGATGGAAACTTTTAAAAATACAATACTAATATTCTTTATTGCACAAAGGACAGAAGAAAAGATACAAAATACTAATACAATTGGCGGCCTTATAGCTTTACGTTATTTCTTCCAAGCAACCTTTGGGTGATGGAGTCTTTGTAAAATACAATGTAAGCGGGTGCAAGAACGATTTAAATAATACCAAGTAATAAAAATACAACAAATATAGGTATTTAAAAAACAATAATGTTTAAAATATATAAATAGGTAGGTATACTTAGATATTTATAATATAAATACATATAATATATATAATAATATCTATACATTCTATAGGATTTAATTACACATAGTCACATGTTTAGTGTGTTAGTTTCGGGATCTGATGATGATCAGGGAGATTGCAAGCAGCTTTTAGTTTATTTTATATAGAATATTAGAAGCCCAAGAAGAAACCCAGTGGGTTTAAAAGAGCCAGTCCCAAATAACGGGAAAAGAAGGAATCGTGCAAATGCTCCATTTATTTATAAACTGTGCTATAAAGTAGTCTAGCAAAGTGACATTTAAACGGGTAGAGTTACCTGTCAGCCTGTCACATTTAAAGCAGTTCTCTAGGGAGGAACTGTCGAACGGTTCCCTTCCACTTCTACGGCGTGTTGGAATTACTGAATGTCAGGGAATGAAGTGAACATAGATTGACGGTTACAAGTATGGATGAGGCGTGAGCGTCGGTGGCACCTGACTCCCATGCGAGAGGTCCGGATTCGAAACCGTGCAGTGCCATGTACCATTGAGTTTTTCGTATTTTTAGAAGACTTACGTATTTTTACTGGGGTAGACGAGTTCTGGAGTGGAGACCGCGTTTGGGCAAACGTAGTGTAGGACGCCCCCCTGCTAGATGGAGCGACGATCTGCGCAAGGTGGCTGGCAGCGACTGGATGAGAAGAGCCGAAGATCGGGCTCAATGGCGCGCCCTGGGAGAGGCCTATGTCCAGCAGTGGATTAGAGTAGGCTGCTGATGTATGATGTACGTATTTTTACCGACTACTCTAACGGTGAAGGAAAACATCGTGAGGAAACCTGCACACTGAGATGACCAGTGTGTAAAATGGGGTAGGCACAAGCGATCCTCAAAGGTCGAAGTGCCGCTGGGATTATTCCCGGCCCTATCTATATCAAATTATACTTTTTGAAATTCGTAAATCTGCCATTTTGTATGGGGAAGGAAGCATCCTCTCCGCAAGAATCACAGAAATCAAATCGCGTGAAATTTAAAATGTTTGAAAAGATTTTTTTAACGTATTAAGTTGTTCGGTTGTCATTTTATTAAACCTGTTCATATTTCTGGCAAATAAATTATGCCGGAGTGTGACTCGTGATCCCACCTACATTGTCCCACCATTACCATAGGCAGCTCCCGTCTCCGAAATAGAAGTCCTTAAATAAATTTCTTCATTCCACCATAGATTCCTTGCTGTCCTGTCTAAACTTCAACACAAACTTTAAACTTCGCAATCCTAAAACATTTGTATTAAATGTTTTTAAGCACAACACATCGTTCTATAACCCTACTGTGCGAATGTGTAGATTGTTCAACGAAATCTCTTCGAACAGCAACAATAAGCCATCGTTACACTTATTCGATCCTACGCCATTAGTTTTTAAAAGACGGTTTAAGGATGTCCTCAAGTGAACTATCCACGTATCTTAATACCTATTATTATTGTTATTTTTTGTCATTACATTCAATAGTATTTTTTCCCAACTCAATTTTGTACAACAACCAATTTTCTACTTCCTAACCATGCTGTTTACACGTTAAGGGTTACGACCTAGCTCATAACTTTATATTGATTTTTCTGTAATTTCTCTAGTTGCAATCTGTTGTTTACCTAATAAATAAATTTAATTTAAATAAAAAATAAAATTCTGGCTGAGATGCGAATAGTTATTTGTCAGGGGGAGGCGATCAAATATGAAGCAACAGCAACACAGTAAGGGTATTCAGCATCGTGTAACCGCTGTGCGGTCAAGAATAACCGGCACACGTCAAATCATTCCACTGTATCGATTCACCGGCGAACAGCTGAGCCACCGGCGAGGTTAGTCAGCCGGGTTGTTTAGGCTTTCGACGCAATGCAGATCACGTGTGGCTGTGCGCTGGACAACCTACAAATGGGCCTGTATACGCCCTCATGTACCGTCTCTTTCCGCTTTACGACGTTCGAGTGAGGAGGGACAATAGGGGTTGAGTTTAGACGCCGGCGCGTCTGCGTGTCGCGCAGCGGTCGCGGTCGATTCCGTCCAAGTGCGCGCGCAAGTTTCTACTCGGCCGGTCCGTGGTCGCCATTCCGGACGGAATTGTCTTTCCGAGCGGTCGTGTGCGCGCTACCTCCGGCGCTCGGTCGGCAGTCGGCAGTCGCGCCGGCGCCGCCGTCGGCGATGGAGCACGAGGACGAACGGTCCCTCTCTCTGGGCACGGAGGTCTCGGCCTCTGTGCCCCCTCCGAGCCCCCTCACGGGATGTTACTTGCTCGCCGTCATCGGCGAACCTCATACGCAGGAGCACAAGGAAATTATTCTGCAGCGACTTGTCAAAGGTTAGTGATACAACTAGAACATTACCTGTATGATTCGCTGTCAAAGTGACAGGTGTCAGCTTCCGTCAATTCGTGAGAAAATTCAATTTGCCGGTGGCCGAGTCTATTGATGTTTTTTTAGCCTTTTTAGCTCGCTAAACTTTCTCCTTCGGTTTTGCTCAAATAAAATGTGGGAAAGTGGGCTGGTTGATTGCGTTTTTTCAGTCGGCTGAGATAATATCTATCTCGTTACTCAAGCGATTCAATAAAAGTGCTTGACTACATTTTTATCGACAATATTATCCGTGCATAATGTTTTAACTGTTTACGATACATTTCTTTTCTCTGCCGGCTTTCTGACAGTTGTTTAGGAAAGTTGCATAAAATTCGATGTAATTTTTTCCAGTTCATAGTTTGGGAGGTGTCTTTAAGACTTCAAGCAACCCACTTGTCTGTATCCCTGTTACGTCATCAATGACGTCACGTCTATTTAGTCTGGTCTAGAACTAACGAACTGCGGAATTTTCTATACTGCAGTAAAGGAGGCGTGATGCCATTACGTAATTCTGAAAATAAATAAACTATTTCTTGGGGTGAAGTAATATGCCTTGTTAATAATGATTCGTACAGTTATTCACATGTGTATCTTAACAATGGGTGGATTTATCTTTCGTCATTTTTAAAACTGTTTTTATTATTCTTTCATTATTACGTTAAATAATAGTATCAGATGCAAACAGAAAATAGACCGGCTTTTGTTTCCTATCGGTTTTCAGTTATCTATAAGCGATTTTAATTTCGTTGAACTTTTTTTTTAATTATTTTCCTTTTTTTTTTACTGAAGATTTTGTGGCTCTACCGGTAGAGTCGTTGGAATAAACGGTGTTATTTTCCATAAAAATCGGATCTTGTCTGTCCCTGGATTCATTAGGGTTGTACACCGGGATAATGGGTACGTTACGGAGAATACTGAAATATTTCTTGGCTTTTTCCTTTGGCCATGTTTGTCCCACTGCTGGGCAAAGGCCTCCCCCAAGTCTCTTCCAAACTTTCTGGTCTTGCGCTACCTCTGTTCAGGTTTTATTATGAATACAGGTTATCTCGGTATCTTTACCTGGTTTTCTTAGTTCATACTGGATATTTCTGTTTCACCACTAGTTTGATCCATTTTTTTAGATACAAGAAAAAATTAAAAACCAAAAATCACTGTACAAAATCGTGCCGACGGATCTGCGTTGTCTCTACCGTGCTCACGGGTCCAGGACCAAGTGAGCTTCACTTCCTAAAGTTGTTTCACCTGACGGTTCATCCTGTAAAAATATTAATATTATTAACTATATTTAATATTATTAACTATATTATATTTAATACTTACAGCACTTTTTCAAAAGATACGTTTTTAATTTATGTTTAAATGTTAATTACAATATATTCAGTAGTTTCTAAAATATTACAATACCTAGGTAAACTAATGTGATATAATTTCAGTCAAATATCCCGCGAAGTAAAATACCTAAAATACTCTAATAATTTGTTTAAAAGTATTTACAATTGGGATTGTTTTTAAGTCTTATGTCTAAGCTATTATGTTTTTTTGAGTTACGTATTATGATTACAAAAAATGAAGAGTGCACCTGTCAAACTGGTTTGTCAGATTTGTCTTGTCAGGTTGGTTTAAAAATTACGTAACGGATAGTGCAAGTGTTTTTTGCGCATTATAGTATTTAGGTTGTACTGAGATCTACGAGTAACTATAGTGTAGCCGGTTCATATATATGTTTGGAATTTTTCAGCAGCACATTTTATTCACTTTGGTTTTGAAAAAATATAAATTGAAACAATTCCTAAGTTACGTATATTTCTAGTGATTTAAATCATTGTAAGGATTAGTAAAAGCGGGGCTAGAGCGTCGGTGGTGTAGTGGCTAGGATTCGACACCGTGCAGTGCCATGTACCAATGAGTTTTTCGTATTTTTCGAAAACTTACGTACATTTACCGACTGCTCTAACGGTGAAGGAAAACATCGTGAGGAAACCTGCACACTGAGATGACCAGTGTGTAAAATGGGGTAGGCACAAAAGATCCTCAAGGCTCGAAGTGCCGCTGGGTTATTCCCGGCCCCCTGTCGTAAGATAAGCGCGGGGATTGTGGTGTCTTTTTTTTAAAATCGAGAGGAAAAAATCAGCACGACAAGGGAGCTCCCAAGGTCTGCATTACGCAGCAGCATCGCAAAGAAGCTCCCAAGATCTTCAATTCAGGCGCAAAACACATGGGATTTACGATTAATCTGCGCTCGAGGGCAGCCTATTGAGGTCTATAAGGCAGGTTCCATCGATCGAATCGATTAGGAATGGTAAAGTATGGTAACAATGTAGTGCCACCAAGTAATTTATTGAACATCCATCACAAACATGAACATCATCTATTAGGTATCTAAAGTTTTAAAATTTTATGTAACTCACATTTTGATAGCCATTTTAATACGAGTGCTGGTTTGTAAAACGAGGTGTAGCCGAGGGTCACAATAGATAGCCGAGTGGTAGAGTGGTTGTTACTTTATTAACTTTGTTAACTCAATCGTACACACACATAATATATTACAAACTTAGACAAAAATATGTGAAGCACAAAGGGCGTGACTTATCTCTAAGGGAGATCTCTTCCAGAAAACCCCACAAAGTAACAATTACGTGCAATTCTTTTTACAATTCTTTAAGTAATATCACTGAATCACTATTTTATTGTAAGTTTTCCATAGATTATATTGATAATAGATGCTTATTATAATTAATATAACAAAAAGGACAATGAGTAAAACAAAGGAAGGAATGCCTACAGTTTATGTCACAGTAGCTTTAAGAAAATATTTTTAATTTCTTACGATAACTATTATAATGATTGATATATCCTTAAGTGAAATCTAAATTAAAATGCATGCTATCCTTTTCTACACCATTACTCTAGATAGAGATGACACGAGACTTAAGGAAGGATTAAACCTTAAGATTAAGGACGTTTCTTGTAACTCATGGTAACTCTACCTTCTTACTTTTATTTAAATCTAGTTCTTACTTTTATTAAACTAAATTTTGAAAATACGCTAAGGATTTCATCGTCCTTAATTTAAAAATACAACTTTTCGATAGTCGTTCAGATGCTAAGGCTAGGACTTCACGGGTCCGGTTCCATTCGGGTTCGGTTCGCTTGATCCAATCACTGAGCTGATTTCAAGTGGGGAACGCATGAGACTGGTTGCAACAAACCGAACCGGGGCTGAAACCGGGCGCCTGTAGTCCGAGGCTAACCGCCTAATCTTAGAGACCACAGGTCCTGTTCCATGTAATATGTAATTTAATAACGGGCTGGTTTCCGCAACTCGACGTCTTCAGCGCCTATTTTCCTGTTCCATTCGGGTTCGGTTCGCTTGATCCAATCACTGAGCTGATATCAAGTGGGGGAACGCATGAGATTGGTTGCAGCAAACCGAACCGGGGCTGAAACTGTGCGCCTGTAGTCCGAGGCTAACCGCCTAATCTTAGACATCACAGGTCCTGTTCCATGTAATAGGTAATGTAATAACGGGCTGGTTTCCGCAACTCGACGTCTTCAGCGCCTATTTTCCTGTTCCATTTGGGTTCGGTTCGCTTCATCCAATAACTGAGCTGATTTCAAGTGGGGGAACGCATGAGACTGGTTGCAGCAAACCGAACCGGGGCTGAAACCGGGCGCCTGTAGTCGGAGGCTGGTTCCTGGACATTCCTTTTTGTTTACATTCCGTATATTCTTTGATATCGAGTGGTGAAGCGTGAATAATGAAGTAGTCAACCGGACAGACGTCGCGGTCGTTTCGCAAAATGTCCTGCCGCCGGGAAGAGACGCCGATAAACTCTAAAATTAGTCACAACTGCAAATGCCCAGTGCTTATAGTTTATTATTAGATTTTCCTTATACTGACGCCGGATTTCTCTGAATTCGTCAACTGTGATTAATGTATAACATTTTATCAGATTTCTTTCAGATTATGGATAATCTTATTACATAATCTAAGTAGGTATCTATCTGCCTACCAATTTTGAATAGGAAAAACTACTGGAAGATTTTATAGTCTGTTAAAATAAAAATTCAAAAAATGTCCGATAAAATTACGGCGTGTAGCGTTTAGTGACTTTAGTGTATTAGGTTCAAATAATGAAATACAGCAGACAAGCAAACGGGCCACCTGATGCTGGTCACCGTCGCCCATAGACATCTCACCTCACTGTATTTATTAGAGGGTTTTTGATGCGCTGCTAACCTTGAGGACTAAGATGGATTGCCTCATGTGCCGGAAATTACGCTGGCTCTCTTACCCTTCAAACCGAAACACAGAAATGCAAGCATTTCTACTTCACGGCAGAAATAGATAAGAGGGTGGTACCACCCCAGGCGATCCTTCACATTAGGATCTACCACTACTGACATATACACACGGACACCACAAAACTAATTTACTATATGCTTGACAAACGTCGGATTGGTGTTTCCGTGAATTTGGTCAGTGTGCAGGAACAATCAATCATGAACTTTAAAATTTGGACAGGAACTTACTGGCGGTATTACGGAAACCCTACCAGGAAGGTCGCCCGCCAGTCAGATCGGATCAGACACCGGTAATTATGCCCGGTTTACATAATGCCAGTCGGTAGTGCTAGTCGACCAGTAGATAATACTTCAGTCTCAACAGAAATCGGACTGTGTTGTAAGTAGACAAGCGCACTTTACTATAGAGCGACAAAAAGGGTATTGACAGTAAATGTCGTTTAGATTGTGACACAAGAAGATGAAATAGAAATTCTTTATTTGCTTAGAATACTATATAACAAAAGATCTTGTAATTTTATATAATGTAGTAGTATTCAACCACATGGTATGAACAAAATAAACAGTTGCAAACAATTATAAAATCTAAATCTGTTTGTCGTTAATAATATGACATATTCGTATTTATTCCCATCAACATTAAAACTTTATACTCACACTATGGATTCAATTATTTTTATGGTTAATAAACCCATTTACAGAAAAAATAACAATGTGTCATAAGCCATTTAGTTAATTTTGGCTTAAATTCTGTTCCTTCCAGTAATTTTATATCATCTGAGAGGTTGTTAAATAATAATATACACATGTTATATACATTTCTTTTATATATATCAGAACGGATGATAGCACAGTAGGTTCTTGTACTGAGCCCTTGGTTTTCTAGCACTAACATCAATGAGCTTGTTGAAAAATTCGGGATGCGACTTCGTGAAATGGCAGATATTTCTTATGTATAGGCATGTATCAAACTTCTCTATGCAAAATAGTTACGGTTTGCATGATATTTCAAGCTTGTGGGTGATGTGTCACTTAAGTTGCCATTATTTTACCGAATTATACATTCTTACATTCTTGTTACAAATTATATTGTAATAAGTTTGCAATAAAAAATATATTAATTTAATATTTCGATGTGGTAATTCGTACTCTTCTAGAACTTATTGACGGCGAACTCTTTCTTCTATCGCAAAGCGTTAATTCATTCATTGCTGTGTTTTAGTTTGAAGGGTAAGAGAACCCAGCGTAATTAACGGCACATGAATCATATCATTAAGGTTATCAGCGCAATGAAAACCCTATAATAACATCATAGTGAGGTGAGATGTCTATTGACGATGGTAACCGCTGACCATTTGTTCCTCTGCTCTCTTTATACAATAAAAATATGTTTAGAAAGAAATTGTGACGAACTATATCCAGAAATGGACTACATGAAGACTGGAAACAAGCAATACTACTTGTGAGCAAGTATTGCACTTTCTACTTGCCCACTTGCTACTGGAAGCGTGTGAACTACGCTTAATAATTTGAGAAGACATAGTTGGCGCACATTACAGTGCCAAATAATCCGTTTCGAATAAACTATCTTTGTAATCTTGTCGGGTGCGGGGTAATTTACCCTTTCCCTGTTTCAAGAGCGAGGGGTAATTTACCCTTACCCTGTTTCAAGGGTAAGGGGTGAATTGAAATAAGCGAAAATGGCGCGAGAATATCATTCGATAACAAGGTTTTTTGTGACGTGAAAGGATCTACAGGGTTTTCTTTGCAGGAAAAGAAAGTGTACGAAAAACTTTAAAAAAATTAAGGGATGACACACATAAGCATACCCTCTCTATCTCTCTCTTACACACACGTTTATTGACTACTTACAACTTAAATTGCAAATACCTGAAGATGTGTAAACGAAACCGGTCGATTACGGAAATAAAATACAAAAAAACCGTGGAACGGTATATTATTTAAGTCTAATCGTGTACTAACAACCGCAAGTATAAAATACCACTGAAATATAATGTAATTTCAAGTGAAATTACTTCTTGTAATTGCATAAGAAGTAATTGAATGCATAATTACAATAATTCCGAATGAATAATTGACATGTTTACTTCTTGCTAAATAATAAATAACTTTAAATTAAAAATTTAAGAATCCGACGACGTACCTTTGTGTACTCCCTTTCTTTTTTCTGGTCTTCATGAGATCCTCAAGGTTTCAGATACAGGAAGGTCACCATAGTCATAAACATTTGAGCTCAAACTCGAATCGACATCAAAGGTACTCCAAGATCTTGGAAACCACTGATCCTATTTTTATCAGACCTAGCTAAAAACACTCTTCACAAAATTCTGTATTAAATTAAAAAATCCGGGTCGAAATCTGATCATCCGTTGTTAAGTTATGAAGCCATAAACAAACACACAAAAACATATAACACGCCCTCCCTCAATCGGTCGGGAGACCGGGAGTTAATTAGAGCTGTAAAACAACTCCTACGCACATTTTAAATAAGAATAAATTTATTTGTGCGGTAAGATGACAAAGTATTCATAGTCCATACTCCAGTGGGAACTTAAGCATAAATAAAATAAAATAAAATAAAATAAAAACAGCCTTTAATTCTACCACTCATACACAATCATTGATAAATTAAAATAAAATTAACATGTAATTTTTCCATTATTTCTCTAAATTATTATAGGTATGTCAATATTTATTATATATTCTTTATTATTATTTTTTCTTAGTAGCTGCCTTCTCTGGCATAGGCCTCCCCCAATGTCCTCCAGTGTTCCCTGTCCCTCACCATTCTCGTCCAGTGTGCTCCCATTTGCTCTGCAAAGGTATCGTCCCAGCGTTTATAGGGTCTTCCTCTTTTCCTTTTCCCTTCTTTTGGGTACCACTCCGTGACTTTTTTCGTCCACCTGTTATCCTCTAGTCTTAGTATGTGACCTGCCCATTTCCATTTTAGGTTCCTATTTTTTTTAATTATGCTGGTAATTTTTTTTTTTTCTGGTATCTTCGTTTCTCACCTTATCTAATTTTCTAATACCCAACATGCTTCTCTCCATTTTTCTTTGGCAAATTGCCAGCTTAAGTTCGTCTTGCTTTCTTAAGGACCATTTTTTTTTTCGGGTGGAAACGCTCATGCTTACATCTTCGCCACATGGGGGAGACGAAGAGGTTATGCCGGACTTCTACCGGCCAAAAACCCCCCGGTGTTCCTTCGCACCGCCTGACGGCGAAACCACGGGAACGCTTGCGCATGACTTCCGCGATTTCGCCAGCGGGTGTCCGCGTTACGGACTCAACTCTGGGGACTCACGCCCCCATTCGGCTTGTTGTGGCGTGCCGGAACACGGGCACGCCAGACCAACTCGAGGACCTGTTATCAGGCAATGGACTCCCCGTGTCCATTGCCCGGAGGCCCTCTTTAAGGGGGAAGGTGGCGAGCGTGAGCCAGCCGCCTTCGCCCGGTTCTCCTACGGCGGATCGGGTCGGACGAAGGGTCGTCCTCCCTGATCCGCTCCTCGCCTTCCTTCTGCTGCGCATTACTTCCTCGCAGAAGGCCACCATTACGTCCCACGCCCTCTCGCTGCCGACGATAGCCTTTACTATGTTCGGCAGCGACAGGTTGGACCCTACTGCCGCGGCTAGATCTGCCCGCGGCTCCGCCCATGCAGGACACTCCGCTACCGTGTGCAGCGCCGTGTCCTCCGGACAGCCACACCGATGGCACGCCATCGTCGGTTCCCGACCCGCAATCCTGCACAGGTACCTCCCGAAACAACCATGTCCCGAGAGGACCTGCACAAGGTGGAAGGTCAGGACCCCGTGCCGCCTGTCGACCCATTCCTTAAGAACAGGCCGAATGGCCTCGATGGTAAGGTGGCCGGCGCTCGGCTCCTCCAGTCTCTCCTTCCACTTCCGGAGGAGAGTCCTGCGGCTTTCTTAAGGACCAAGTTTGACATCCGTATGTAAGACACGGTAGTATAGCCACCTCATATAGCTTACTTTTAACTTCTATATTTATTTCTTTATTTTTCATAATTTCTTTTAGACTCCAAAGTAATAACTTAGTGCACTAAACTAAATAAAATTAGTGCGTAACAAGTTAGTTAGTAAATGCTTCGACACTTTACAAATTGTTTGACTTCGTTGTTACAATCTCACTCGGGTAAGTATTTACAACTGAGACGTTTTGAAGCATTGGGAAGACGAATCAATTGATACGAATAGACACTTTCCATTGTTAGTAATATGGAGTCTGGGAAGCGATCGTTTTCTTTTGAGATATGAAAGGTATTGACACGTATTTTTCCATTATTCTTCTTCAATTTAAGAGCTATGCTCTTGTCGGTGTAGTAAACGCCACTGTGTCCTGTCTAGGGCCCTTTCCTTGACCTCCTTATACGACGCAACGCCAGCCTTCTCTTTGATTTGATCGAAGTAGCTTATCCTCGGTCTTCCTCTTCCCCGCTTGCCTTCAACTTTCCTTCTATAAGGAAATTAATTTTTCCATTAAGTACTCGTATTTATTACAAGTTGAAAGACATAGAAACCAATGGCAGGAAACGTTTCAACTTCCATTCCACACGGATGGATGAAATCGAACGTTTAACTTTCTCGGTATTTTTTGCTATATTTCAAGGTTAACATGACGAATTCTCCAAACATCTGACAATGTTGTCGCTCTTACCTTGAAATATATCGCTAATCTAAATTATCTTTGTACCGCCTGTGTGACTGTACTACTTATAGTGAATGTGTAAAGATAAAAGTGCAAAATATTGTAAATAATGTTATAATGTTTCTGATATGCAAAAGAGTTCATTAAAAAGAATAACTAGGTAAGGTATTTCGTCAAATGTCTTTGCTTCGGGGTTGATGTTATTTCGGCAGGGTACTTACTGAGTCCGTGTGCTCCATCTTCGGCCTCATCGTCACGTACCACCAGGGAGATTGAGGTCAAACGCGGGTTTAGATGTAAATAAAAAAAGGTTACGTTTCTTTACGATATATTTATCGACATAGCTCTTAAGATTAGCGAGCTGAAGTGGCAGTGGGCCGGTCACATCTGTCGCAGAACCGACAACCGCTGGGGTAGACGAGTTCTGGAGTGGTGACCGCGTTTGGGCAAACGTAGTGTGTAATAAACCGACCAGTTGTGACGCACCGAGGGGTTCAGTTCTCAAATAAATATTTCTCGTGTTGAAAAAAAATAAGTTAAATCATCATGGGTGGCCGTTACTGGTGTGTACAATTTTATCTGCTAAGCCCCTCCGTGCTCTGGGAGAGCACGTTCTGATAATCCCAGCTAGCCATGTCAGAGGCCTACCACATAATAAATAATAGTATGTACTAGACCTGAACTACTTATCTCTAATAGGTTGACTCATAAATTCATAATTTTTCTTCTATTTAGAATCGAGAAACTATATAGTGAGACGTTTTAAATATGTTATTAAATACTGAAGAAACTTGGACGGTGAGGCGAGCCGCCGCCGTGACTACAGGCGCTTCGCACTTTCTCCGTGACTGACCGAAACTTGCCGAGGACTTCCGAATTTCAACAGTGAGAAATTCGTACACAATCACGTTTTTCTTCATGAGTAACCAGAAAGAAATCATTCGTCCTAACATGAGTTAGCTTCAAAGAGAAAGTGCACGTGTAATACAGCGCAGACTGAACGATAATTAGTTCCTCGCATACCGCAGATATCTACGCCATCGAATAGTGCAGTGTTTCCATTGCACTAAGTTACTTCGTACGTAAAGTATCCAATGCCCCATTTGGATTATGAGTGATGGAATAATAAACATTGGTGGTAATATTCTTCATTAAGCAATGAAATAAGAATCAAATAAATAAATATGAAGTTACATGTCATTTTTTTAAAGCTATGACATTATCACTACATGAGAAGAACTTAGTCAAAAAGGCCGCCTTTTAGCGCGCCCCGCCCAAATGTTCCCATTATGCATGCTGCATTTCCTCGCTGAATAGCGAGAAAAAATAAAATAATGTTTATTGAAAACATCACAAAACTTGTAAATCGAACTCCCAAACTAGGAAAAAATCAATCATTATTAAGAAAAGACAATTATCATCATTATTTACAGCTTGTATCCGTTTTCTGCAAGACAAGGCTGTTCTCTCCTCTTTGACGAACTGTCTATCATGATTTGAAACTACAACCGTTACATTGTTTCCTAATTCATTTCTGTGTGATATATAGTTGCACTCAAACGGTTCTATTTTACATCGACACAATAAAAATAAATAAAAGACGAAACAAAAACAATCCTTGATCGCTTGAAGCGATTAACTCCAACCCAAATCGTAAAAACAAAATAAAACGCCTCCCAACGACTTTGGTAAAGCGTTACCATAATCTCCGAAACAGGCGAGAAAAGTAACGCGATTATGAGAGATAAACGAGGGAGGTCGGAAAGTCAAGGTTGGAAGGTCAAGGTCGCGCGATCCTCGTCTTTGGAATGACGTGAGGCTGTGGAAACGGGGATTTGTGGGAACAATATGATTTATGCCGAACGAGGGACTACATACGATACTGATTTATTAAGAAATGTTCAGTCTGTGCTTTTGCGATCTTGAAATTTCCCAGATCAGGACATTAAATTATTCGATTTTGACATTTTTCAACAGAACAGTTAGACGTACCTACATAATTATTATTCACAGAAGTTACATTAACGTAATCTGTAAAATTATTAAATGTATTTATTTTTATTTATTACTTAATTATGTGATTTTAATTAATGTATGATATAATAATATTATATGATAATAATTAATGTATGATATAATAATTTTATTAGAGCGTCGGTGGCGTCGTGGCTAGGACGTCGGACTCCCCTGCGAAAGGTCCGAGATCTAAACCGGGCAATGCCATGTACCAATGAGTTTTTCGGTTTTTTCGAAAGACTTAGGTACATTTACCGACTGCTCTGACGGTGAAGGAAAACATCGTGAGGAAACTTGCACACTGAGATAACCAGTGTGAAAAGGGGAAGGCAATGGCAAACCACCCCATTAAATCTGCCACAAGAGTCGTTTTATGTGATTAATCCTTAGAATGATCACGACCCTCAGCAATGAGGAACACGACATAGAAGAAGATAATAAAAAATATAGGACTTGTCCCATAAATCATTAACGCAAAGACACCATACACGCGACGTACGCGCATGATTCAGCGCGCGAATCGTCACTATGTAGTACCGGAAGCGCATCCTTTTAAACTAACGGGGGCAGCTACGTTGAAGTCTCTCGACCTATTGTTTTAGGTGTTATAATGGGACCCGTTAGTAATGTATTAGGTTCGGGGGAACCCGCCTAATCGGGTAAAAGTACCCGAAAAGAAAAAAAGTAAAGACCCTTAGAATTAAATCTATGTAACAGGTACGGATCTTGGGGAGGGAATCAGAAAGAAAGAAAGAATTTATTACCAATACACACATAAAAACAATTAGGTACAGAAGGTAAAAATAATATTAAAAAAAATATTATAAAAATAAATAAGCAAAAGTAATTAAGTTTGATGAAGGTGGTGTGCAGCACCGGAAAAAGGGGACTGCCTCAGCCTGTTGCCGTGGCGCTTTTAGCACTGCGGCGCTGATTGTCAGGCATCCCCTGAGTGCCAGGGATCACTCCCTAATGATACACTACCGGAACATATAAATAACGGAAATATTAATAAAAATAAATAAAATATTAGGAAACGAAGGAAGGTACTTAATTTTTAAATTATACTCAATCAGCAGTAAATGATTCTCTTGTATTAACTAATATAGTAATATGTATGTAGAACTTGTATGAAGAACTAATTAGGTACAGGTAACTAGTTTATCGAAAAACGTTAAAATTTTCATACAAATCAATTGTTAAACAATTTTGTGAAATACTTTTTTTCAGTAATGGTTCATCATTTTCGGGGACTCTCATGCATAACCAATGAGCATTGTGTTGAATTTTTTTTGAGTCTCCCAATTGAGGTTTCATTTCGTACAATTTATTTTTTTACTCTTTATATTCTTAGCTTTCCAATGCTATACCACCTTCATTGTCCGGAGGGATTGCCTCTAACTTACTACCAATATAATAATATTGGTAGTAAGTTATACTGCTCGGTTCGGTTATACTGCTCCATCCAACAGACTCCTCTCCGCTGTAAACTGCCGGTATTGTCTCAAGCCCCATAATACAGAGTATATAGACCTTAACACCGTGATCACCCACTCAGATAATATAACAAAAAGCTAATTAACAGAGCGGCGCTGGTCCGTGGCGGCGGCAGAGTGCTATAGACCATCAGCCCGTGGAAAATTGGAGCACTCTTCGGAGATCCAATTCGGTATTTGACTAAGTTTTTTAATTCCATCATTCAACTTACATGGACATCCTGAACAAGGATCTAAAATTCGTTTTTCGATATCTCAACTAACATCAGAGAATTATTGATTATAAATAAAACATAAATAAATAAATAAATTATTGATTATTGATTAATTATTGATTTAAGTTAGATCATAGATGAAAAAGGAAGTTTCAAGTTTTGTTTTCAATTGAATATTTTTTTAAATAAAATTTAAATTTTTTAATCGTTCACCACATATTAATTAACATTTCACATTAAACTATAACGTTAAACTAACACTTACACTTTAATTTTATTATAAATTAACAAAATTATGGTTTTTAGTAAATTTATTTTTAGAGAGCGTCGGTGGCTCAGTGGCTAAGACACGGGACTCCCATGCAGTGCCATGTACCAATGAGTTTTTCCTAATTTTCGAAGACTTTCGTACATTTACCGACTGCTCTAACGGTGAAGGAAAACATCGTGAGGAAACCTGCACACTGAGATGACCTGTGTGTAAATGGGGTAAGCACAAAAGATACTCAAGAGTCGAAGTGCCGCTGGGTTATTCACGGCCCTCTATCATAAGATAAGATAATATCAGAGAAATTAATGATTTATGTTAGTATGAAATCATAATCATTTCATTGGAAACTTATGTGAAGTGAGAAATCGGTGTCTGGCTTCCGTTCTATAAGTTTTTAACGTCGGAACTAGTCTAAATAATAGCTTGTCTTGTTTCTGTTGCATAATATTAATGGGGAATGCAATAATTTGTAAGACTGCTTTAAGAATGAATAAAAAATGACATGTAAGTATATTGTATCTGTAGGAACGCGCTATGTGAGGACATGGATGACGTAACATCAGTTGTATGAAAGGGAAAAGGGAAGATATTCCACCAGACGGGGTGTTGTGCCTGGTGACCAGATGTCCTGGTCCAACTATGGATGTTTGGAACTCGTATATATACGAAGTCCCAGGAAAATTTCGATAGCGCGTTCTACGTAGTGGCGCGCGTGTCGTGCGTCGCCACATATCAATTTTTCAAATTGTAAACCTGAAATTTTATACTTTGCATGCATCAAATCCTACAGCATTGGAAGCAATTTTTTTATTGTATAAGGAGAGCAGACGTACAAAAGGGCCGCCTGATGGTAAGTTGTCACTGTCGCCCAGGAGATCCTGCACATCAGGATTTACCACTTACCTCTTATATAACGTTTTCCACAATGCTTGCACACCTACTACTTCTTTCTGGAAATCATTTCGTCTGCCCGAAGGTTGCCTGGAAGAGATCTCTCTTAGCAATAAGGCCGCCTAAATTATACTTCACTATTTCCTTTTCTATCTCATGTTTGTTGTTTTATATTTGTGCAATAAAGTGCATTTTACTTTACTTACTCCGCTGGCGCAGCGACCCGAAGTGGATCTTGGCTTCCGATACCAAAGAGCGCCATTGTATTTCCACTTCATGATACAAAATGATAAACCCTTTACCAGCCTTGGGTATTTTCCTTTTGTGATTCCTTTATAATTTGTAATGTAATGGAACAATCTAGCCGGTCTATTGCTTGTCTGTTCCACGTCGAGTGCAGCCGGTATCACAAAGTCCGGCGGCTCAGCCCGACGGAATCCGATTAAAAGGCTTCTATGTACGGCTTCGCGTAAATTCGGGTCGAATTAGAGGTATAATTTTAGAGAAGGGATGTATTACCTACTGGCAGGCACCCTATTCTACTGGGTGAATACCACTACCACCGCATCGTAACGTGCTATAGCTGAAAGGAAAGAAGCGGCGCAAGAAACTTTCAGCTGCACTGCATTTTGAAATAGCTACAGTATCCTAAAAGCTATAATTTATACGGACGTACCTACTGTATATAGCTGATAATACCACATGTATTTTTCTTTATAAAGTCAAATGTATTTTTTTAAACGACATTCTGCGCCGCTCTCTTGCCACCGTCAACGTACCGGCCATCCTGGAGCCGAACGGTATCATGCGTGATGACGGCAAGAGACCGGACGGAATGTCGTTAATACCCTGGAAAATGGGACGTGCCCTTGTGTGGGACGCTACTTGCGTAGACACTTTGGCTCCGTCCCACCTCCATAGTACGTGTAGGAAGGCCGGTGAGAGCTGAAGCGGCTGAGGGCCTTAAGGCCCACAAATACAGGGACATCGGCAACCAATACAACTTTGTTGCATTTGGTGTAGAGACCCTTGGTCCTTGGGGCCCTGGAGCTTGGTCACTGTTCCGAGAGCCAAGGGCTGGCGGCTATCTTGCCCAAAGGATCGGCATAGCGATCCAGCGGGGCAACGCCGCCAGCATCCTTGGTACCCTGCCACACGGGCCTAATCTAAGAAATTTTATAAGTTACATTTAAATATTTTTTTTGTGTACATTATTAAATTAATTATTACTACATTTCTTTTCTATTGCTCTTGCTTCTGTAATTGTTTGTGTATAAATAATTTTAAGTTGTAAATAAATAAATTAATAACAATTTTTTTTTAATAAATGAATAATTGTTTTAAAATTGTTTTTTTTTATAGTAGTTTTCTATCAGCAATTAGTAATTGTTTCAAACATAACCAATTAATTATGTCAACGCTATTATCTTTGTAATAGGTATGTTCATCCGTTATATTTATTTACATTACATTCTGTTTATTTCACATAAATAAGTAGTATATGAATATTATTTAAATTAACAATTAATTAATTAAGGTACATACATTAAGAAAAGGATAATTACCACAAACTGATTACGAAAATACTAGGTAAAAACACTGGTAAAATGACACTGAAGTCAACACAGTCTTCATGTTGTTTGGGTTTTTAATTCCTGTTATCTCTAGACTTTAGTATAGAGTCCTAGACTAGATTAGATCAAGTGGAATCTAAAAATAGATATTTGTACAGCGGAAAAATAACACTTGAAAATTTCGCGTGTATCAAAAGTTTTCATCAGCAACCTATTAATGTCCCCACTGTTGGGGCACAGGCCTCCCCTTGACCAAGGGGGTACGGGCCATGATCCACCGAGCGGGCCTATTTATTACAGAATCCCCAGCACTTAAACTTAAAAACAATTAATAAAACATACTGCCAATTACAGATTCCCTATTTTAAAATAAAGCTTATAGGGAGAAATAAGTTTTGGTGTGTGTGTATATGGATGTGTTTATTGGAAATGTGTGTGAGCGTGTTTGTGTAGAAGAGAGTGAAAGGGTGTGTACATTTGTATGTGTAATCAAAAAATAATTAAAATAAACCAGTTATAATTATTCAAATTCTCACGTTAAATTCAGCGCCATATTAACCGTATCCGCAGTACGTTTATGAATATCGCATCCCACACCTACCGGAGCGTATGCACAATGATTTCGCACATGCGCGCTAGATGGGCCGTGAAATGAGCTAACTGCTCTCACTGTTCGCCGATAAATGTATTAATAAGGCCACTGGTGTTCGAAATATAAAAACTTTGAAACAAATAAGCGTGAATGGCTTATTTATCAGATTTTTTCATTATCATCAATTCACTGATCGGAGTAGGTAGGGCTCTTTCGGGTCAATGTCCTCAAAGTTTATATTAATATGGATATGATTTCGGGATCCCGTTTTAAGTTATCGTGCAGATGTTGTAAATTACTTTTATAAACCTCGCCCTTACTCGGCGGATTACGATTTAAAAAAAATTGTGAAGTTACGAAGAAGTTAAAACACTACCATAGGTACACTAGCGCCATGAATCTTAAAAAATATATTTCGCCACCAATCTTAAATGTGTATCAAAACAAATATAACGTTAAAAATCTAAATAATATATTTATTCAATCCCGGAAATCCCGGGATTATTGGGCATACTTATCCATATTATGACCGTATGTGGCAAGTACCAAAAACAGCCCTACATACTCCGATCATAGATCATCATTCTCCGGGCTGAAGATCTCAGCCTCGATGTTTTGTTGTTGCTTGGTTGCTCATCTTATGGTTAGTGGCCAACCTATTGTCAGAGTTGTTCAGGCCGCCCGTAGGCCTCTGACATGGCTTAACGTCTGCTGTCGAACGACAACAACCGACTGTTTAACGTCACTTAACGTGCTCTCCGAGCTCGGATGAAAAATGCCACTAGCGGTCACCCATCCTGGTACCGACCGCGCCCAACGTTGCTTATATTGAACTGTCTCGGGCAGTGTATTTTGCTTATTTGCCATAGAGGGAAATACAATGATCTAACAGTTCTATTACAGTTTTAATAAGGTTGTTTTAACAATATGAAAACTTTGAATTCATATAAGTGGTCAACCATACACGATGTTAATTATCAGTATTGCGTAGGATACAAAAAAAAATACTCTGTGGAAAAAAACTGTCATAAAAGTAACAGATAATTTTTAATTACATCAGGTGTCTCCAGTTCTTCTTCTTCTAAGACGTATTCCTCATTGCTGAGGGTCGTGATCATTCTAAGGAATTAATCACATAGAACGACTCTCGTGGCAGATTTAATGGGGTAGTTTGCCATTGCCTTCCCCATTTTACACACTGGTTATCTCAATGTGCAGGTTTCCTTCACCGTCAGAGCAGTGGGTAAATGTACGTAAGTCTTTGGAAATAACCGAAAAACTAATTAAGAATAATAATAAGTTTATTTGTGCGGTAAGATTACAAAGAATTCATAGTCCATACACCAGTAGGAACTTAAGCATATGTTAAATTGAAATCGTTTATTTAGCGCTGTAAACACCAGAATACAGAATACAGAAGTATACAAAGTTTAATACATGCAGCACAGAACATCTGGTGTGGTACAGTGCCAAAAAGGGTACACCAGCTCAGCATAATGCTGAGGCATGCCACAGCGCTGATTTTCAGCTGACCCCTCAGTGACTGCACGGACGAAGAAAGCAACAGTGTGTAAGTGTTGTGTTGTATGAATGTGTTTGTTTGTGTGAATGAGGATATTAGTGTGTATGTGAGGTACTGAGTGTGTGGGAGGGTGATGGCATGGTGCGGGTGTATTTACATGGTATTATGTGTGTGGATGGTAGTTCACAGTAGAGGCGTAATATTACCGAGCACTTCCAGATTGTGAAGGACAGTAGTTACAGGGCACCTAAAGAATGTACGGAGCAGTGTCCGATTTTTGTAGATCAATTGTATAGATTTTAAGTTTTCTTCTTTTGTTATATTAAACTAAATTAAAAAAAAATGGGTACATGACATTGCATGGTTTCGAACTCGGACTACCCGCATGGGAGTCCGACTTCCTAGCCACGACGCCACCGATGCTCTAAGTTAAGTCTGAAGTTACCCACCCAAAATTGCTTAAAGGGTATTTAAGCAATTTTAGGTGGGTACCTTCAGATAACACCTGATGTCATTAAAAATTATCTGCTAATTTATTAATTAAACTCATCTAAACATAATTCACCGTCTTAATATCGTTTATTTCAACCTTATCCCTCTAACAGATTCTAAAATCCTTAAGGCGATAATAAAATACCTAAGGCAAAATAGGCGTAAAATTAAAACGGTCTTCATTTATCAGGCTTCAGGAGGAAAAGGAAAATAAATAAGGGACATTATGACTTAAGGAGGCTTATGATTTGCACCTGAAGTAGAATGACTGAGGGATGGAGGTTCAAGAGGATCCTTCATGGGTTAAAGGGGAATTGCGGTTACTTTGGTAATAAAAAAAGGTTTTATTAGATATGGAAGGAGTAATATTAGAGCTCTTACGTAGCTATAAACATTTAGGTTTCATAAAATAAGTTTAGTGTGATCGATAATCCGAATCTGAATCCGAAGATAGAGCGCATGGGTTCAGTCTTCAGTACCTTTGTTAATACTGGTTCTTATAAATGCTGCCGGAAGATTATCAGTGCCGAAGTGAAGATAATCACAGACATTGAAATTATCCTTACAATAAAAGTTTCCTTTCCTTAAAAAAAATCGGATCTGATTTGACATTTTCCGATCTGAATATTTTTCGATCTGGTTTATAGACATTCGACGATAAGGGTGTAACGTTTTCGTAAGCTTTCTCGTATGATTCCTTTTACGGATAAGAATAAGAATAAGTTTATTTGTGCGGTAAGATGACAAAGTATCCATAGTCCATACATCTGCAGGAACTTAAGCATAGGTAATATTAAACTAAAGTTTCTGGTTTCAGGGCGCGAAGATTTGTAAATAGTAAAACCTAATATGTACACAACAATAATAATAAATAAAATAAAAATACTGAAGTTTGCTAGACAAAACTACATCGATTTCAGCTATCCAGAAAACAACTTTTGAGCAATAATAAAACACCGTAGAACCTTCTCCAGCGACTTTCGAGCCAAAACTCTCTTGGCTTATGTGTCTTAATATGCACAGATATCCATATAGGTCACTTGGGTAAAAACAAAAAAAATCATAAGGAAATAGGCAAAAACCTACTTTCAAAAATTCCTATTTAAATTGTTCAGTTTTTTAGCATTTGTCTGATTGAATAAATGATTTTATTTTAGTTAAAAGCTCGTGTACACAATTAATGACAATAAAGTTCAAAGAAAGAAATAAAATTAGTGAGCAAAAGTAACAAGAAACTCGAAGAACGAAAGGATTATTATCAAATACAGCTTGCATTGCAATTCTATAAACCACTGCATTTGTAGCCGCGTATTTCACGCCAAATGAATGTTAACCCGAGGGGAATCTCTCCACACTAAGGCGGTATATCGCAGTCATTGCAAACCCCGTATATTTTGTTTTACTACCCTCTTTGATCGTCGTCTATTCCGGGCTGTTGGCCGCCTGCCAGCCCGGGGTTCCGGGTTCCGTCCTGGCTGGAACAATCGCTTTCGTTTTGGGGTTGACGTCTATCAGTTTGGTTGTTTTAGGGATATTGTGGTGTCTGTCGTGTAGTGGCTAGATGGTCAGAAAGTAAGATTAAGTTCAGAACTAGGATAGGTGACCGAGTTGCACGTCATCTGAGCCTGTGTCTCAATCCATTCTGCCTCAGAGAGCATGTAAAACTGCTGCAGCTGTCGTAAGTCGTTAGATTATGTCAGAACAATGATTGGTTGGCCACAAGGACTCTCCATATATAGTACCACTAACCACATGAAAAAAAGAAGTGGTAAATTCAAATGTGACCCAATACTGATTGGTGGATTTCACATACCTTCGGAAACTTTTAATTTCCTCAGACATGCAGGTTTCCTCACGATGTTTTCCTACACCGTTAGAGCAGTTAGTTCAGGCATATTTCTGATTAATTGCAGCAGTTACTAGATATTTTCGCAAAAATAGGCTTTCCTAGACCGTAGTAATAAAAGGTTAACAGCTAAAACAAAATATTTGATGGTATTATCGCGTGTTCGAGTTTTGGGCTATTCAATTATTTATGGGTGATTCCCTCGAAACGGGCATGTTATAACAGCTGTGGGGCTGTGGTAATATTACCGTGTATTACGTAATGTTTGCTCAATTTTTATTACGTTATCCCTACAAAAATAAGTAATGAATCGGGAATCCAAACAGTGATGTTTATTAATGAAACGATATTTTTTATGACGATTTTTCATGGTATATCACTAAGTTATGTTAAAGCCGGCTCTGCGGCCGCTGCTGCAGAAACCCTCAAACGGCGCAAATATACTAATCTGGGTGAAACATACATATTTGAGCCGTTTGGGGTTAAAACATCGGGACCCTGGGGCCCGGGAGCGCACCGCGTCTTCAAGGACCTCGCAAAGCGCCTGGTCGACGCGTCAAAAGACCCAAGAGCTGGCTCCTATTTGGCCCAGCGGATCAGCTTAGCTATCCAACGGGGCAACGCAACCAGTCTCTTGGGTATACTGCCGGATGTGGGGGACTTAACCCAAAATTTTTATCTTTAGTTTTTTCTTCTTCTTAGCCTAATTTTAGTTTTAGCTTTAGTATTATTATAGATTTATCATTGTGTGTGTGGACGTTAGTTAAATAATAAATATTTTATTCGGGTAACTATATATAAAAGTAGTGGTAGATCCTAATGTGAAGGATCGCCTGGGGTGGTACCACCCTCCTATCTATTTCTGCCGTGAAGCATAGATGCATTCATTGCTGTGTTTCGGTTTGAAGGGTAAGAGAGCCACCGTAATTACCGGCACATGAGGCAATCCATCTTAGTCTTCAAGGTTAGCAGCGCATCAAAAACCCTCTAACATTAATAAAGTGAGGTGAGATGTCTATGGGCGACGGTGACCACTTACCATCAGGTGGCACGTTGCTCATCTGCTCAAAAGTCATGTAATTGAATAATATTTATTGTGAATTTACGGGAAGGTGGATTCTGATTACGGGATTCCGTGCAGAATCAACCTGGGATGGTACCGCCCTAGTACCTATTTCTACCACGAAGCATCAATGTTACATATTGCTGTGTGTCGTGAAGGCTAAGAGAGGCGTAATAAGAATAACCGACCCTTGAGGTACTCCATCTATGATCTTATAGTTAGTAGCGCATCAAAACCGTCTAAACATAATATGAGAGATGTCTATAAGCGTTGGTCACCAGGGTAACTGGTGATGGTAAATCAAGTCCCGTTTGCTCGTCTGCTCTCACCTTTTACTTCTTCTTCTATTAAGGGACTGGTCCCTGTAGCTGCAGCTGTCTCCATCCGATTCTGTCCCCCGCCTTCTTAAACTCCTGGTACGACGAACTACCGCTCCAATCCTTTAACTGCTCTAACCACACTGTAATAAAAAAGAAATAATTTTAAATATTGGTCCAGTATTTTTCATTATCGCAATGTGCAAAAAGTTCCGCAAATGCGCACTTTTCGGGTGTTAGGCAATGGAACGAATTACCAGTGTTTTCTTTCGCAGATGTCTGTATTATAAGAGATGAGCTCATGTGTCTCCATGTGTTTGCATACGATATCTCGAAGGCCGTTGGGACGGTTCTGGTAAATATTTATATTATTATGCAGCTTTGCACACAACCGTTTATATTTAGATGACAAAAAATATTTGCTGAGTGCTGGGGGGGCCATGGCCACAAAAGGTAATTATTACGTATTCGTAGGTCGTAGAGTTAATAAAGTGTAAAGTGGAACACCATAATGTTTCTGTTTACAAAGGTAAATATTATTTTTATCAGACACGCCATACCTCTCATACTTAAACCCATACTCTTTATTTAAAATCATAGGAACACTATTGGAACACTTGATTACTTCGTTTACTAAATAATTATAAATTTATTATATGGTTGAACAATTTTTAAAGAACAGACCAGAACAATCTTGACGTATAACATAATACAAATTAACAATAATTTTTAGTACAGCGCATTTCCCTCGCCATTAAGCGAGGGAACGCCGCGAGTATCCTGGGTACTTTCGGCCAGGGGGCACTTCGTGGGGGGCTGTTTGACTGAAATTATTTTATATAATTTTTACCTAGTTATAGTATGACATTGATGTTATTATCAATTGGGTTTTTGCCTCAATAAAGGAATTATATTATTATTATTATTATTTTATTTTTATATTGTTGAAAATTGAAAAAAAATGTTTTTTTATATTCCGATACCACATATTAATTAACATTTCACATTAAACATAATTTTAATAATATTTATTGTAGCTACTGTAAAGGGGCATTGTCATACAAAAAAAATTAAAAAAATGTGAAAAAAGTAAATAAATATACTAATAATATAAATGCTGCTGTAATTTTGTCATGCAAAATATATGTAAAAATGAATAAAAATGACATATAACAAATAAATTGAGGCTGCTGTAAAGGGGCATTGTCATACAAAATATTATAATGAATTTTAAACACAAAAAAATGTCAATTTTCTTTTTTTTTATTTATTTATTACAAAATCTACATCACTTAAATTTAAAAACCAAAAAGTCCGTTAAAAAAACATACCAATTAAAGATTTCCTATTTTAAAACAACGCCTATAGGGAGAAATAAGTTTTGGTGTGTGTGTGTAGAAGAGAGTGTAAGGGTGAAAGGGGTGTGTGTTTCATTATTAATTATATCTAATAACATAGACTGTTGTATGTAGCTGCTGCCTAAAGGCATTGTCACTTATATATTCTGTAGCTAAGCTTTCTATATATGTTTTTTAACATTTAGTAGTTTGTTAGTATTTTTTACATTATAATAGCTTTTTCAAACCACTAATTCTTTGACTTTTGATTTGAATTACAAAATATAAAGATCTGGAATATCTGTGTCTAATTTGTTGTAGAATTTGATACAGTTACATAGAAAGTCCTCCCCCCACTTGAAATCAGCGCTTCGTGATTGGACCCGTGGAAAGGACCTCCGACTTACAAACTAGGTCGAAAACCTGTATCTTGTAAGTCGGGATTCCGTCGCACTTTTTTTGTGTTTTCTTTTCGGTTTGTGCCTATTAAATATATATTCTGGATTTAAAGGAAGCTTTATAATTAATTTAATTTATTTATTAGGTAAACACAACAGATTACAACCATAGAAATTACAGAAAAATCAATATAAAGTTATGAGCTAGGTCGTAACCCTTAACGTGTAAACACAGCATGGTTAGGAAGTAGAAAATTGATTGTTGTACAAAATTGAGTTATATAATAGAGATACTTGCTTATTAATCGTACATTTTATAGCGGGAGTTACGACACATTTGTTTTTTTGTGCGCTGATGGGTACTTCTGTTTGCTGGCGAAACTAATTAGAGGCTGGTGGTTTTCCTTCAAAACCCAGCCATTATTTCCTGAAAAACATAGCAAAAGGCCTTCAATGAGTTTTTGCCGCAGTCTTGATAGAATTATATTATTCAAAAAAAAGTTGCAAGGAACGCGGTTAACAAAGATTATGAAGTTATTCATAGTGAATTCTATAAAGTTTTATAATCTTGTCCCAGAGGATATCAAAATGTTGACTGAAAGAAAATTTAAATTAACGGTTAAAAATATATACAAATAACGACGAATGGTGACGAATCGCTGGTGGAGGCTAGACTGCAAAGTCTGGAACATCGCTGCGCCCGCGTCAGGCTAGTCGTGTCTCTACCGCCGTCATGTATGGTATACTGTTTGGAAATATAAGTATCGGTTAACAAGTCCAGTGTCTTATTGAAGATGACTCCTCGAAGACATACCCTGGCTAGGACGTAGGTAGACACGTACCGAACTCCTAGACCAGTAAAGAGGTGCTCTAAATACGTAATACTCACTTTTCTACACGACAAGTTGGCGAAAGTTTTGACGAATATACTCGTACAGACATAGCTGATAGTAAATTTAACTAAAACTGATATTGGGGCCATTCATCTCCCCATCATGACCGCCTTATCCCGTGACCTCGGCGAGTGACCTAACTGCCTAAATTCACTGTGATTCATATCGCGCTCCATTCCCAGTGCTGCAAGTGATAAGGGGTACTTATTAGCACACTCACGCCTTGCAAGATGTCAACACCATAGACTTTATGGAGGTTTTAATGGTGGAGAATCAGCCAGGGGAAGTAACCTTTTTATCTATATCTGCAGCAAAGCAATGCCCGCATTGCTGTTTCGATTTGAAGGGAAAGAGAACCAGCGTAATTAGTCGTACTCCATCTATCTACGTCCTCATGGTTAGCGGCGAATCGGAAACCGTCTAATAACAGTACAGTGTGGTGAGATGTCTATGGGGGATGGTGACCATTTACCATCAGGTTTCAGGTACACACTGATACAGGTGAATAACCACCAGCCTTTGGAAGTTTGGACTGGACATTTTTTTAAATTCTTTTTTATTGTATAATGAGAGGGGCAAATGGGCCACCTGATAATAGATTAGAGGGTTTTCGATGCGCTGCTAACCTTGATGGAGTACCCCATTTGCCGGTCATTACGCTGGCTCTCTTACTCTTCAAACCGAAATGAAATGGCGTGAAATACTAGTTTATGCCATTAGTGATAAAACTTGGCGTGTTTACCGCTACCAGTTCGTCCCCTGCACCGCGCTGCAGCAAACTGGTCTATAGAGAGTGACGCAAGCGCAGATTTTTGCACACTTTACGAGCACAGACAAATTGGTCGACGCGTCATTAACATGTCAGCTTCAGTTGCCGCTGGGAGAGCCATCTAGGAATCTTTTAGGTTAAAAATAGGAATGATTTAGTCTACAGACAAATCTTACTAATATGTACAGGGTGTTAAATAAATCTTTTAGTCATATCGGCAGTTCCACTCATTATTTATATAATGAACTTTAAAATAAATCGAACGGTTCATACAAATATTGTATTTAATAACAGGAGTCGAATTTTAATTTTTTAAGTAAGTAAGTGAGTATAGGTATTTTTCTATTTCCATACAATTTTCACACACATTTATTGCGGAACTAATAGTATTTTTTTTACTGGACCCGCATGCTCCATCGTCGACCTCATCGTCGCTTACCATCAGGCGATATCGAGGTCAAATGCGGGTTTAGTAGTCAATAAAAAAAATAGAAAAAGTAGAATAGTGATCCCTGGCACTCAAGGGATGCCTGACAATCAGCGCCGCAGTGCTAAAAGCGCTGCGGTAACAGGCTGAGGCAGTCCCCTTTTTCCAGTGCTGCATACCACCTTCATCAATCTTAATTACTTTTGTTTATTTATTTTTGTAATATATTTGTTTAATATTATTTTTGTCTTCTGTACCTAATTGTTTGTATGTGTGTATCGGATATAAATAATCTTTCTTTAAAAAAAAAGATAAGAATTCTCGTATTTCCTGTTATAGGTCAAGCATCAGTCGTAGACATAAGACCAAGAGAGCTTAACTTATGTATATGAAGATTAAGTTACTATCTTTAGGTTAAATCTGTGTCTAAACGATCAACCAGACATTAATTCTTCATACTTCGTAACAGTCGCCGTTCGGTCTCTGAAACTTTCATGTCGTTCTGATAACCCGTATTAATAGCTTATTTATGTGAAGAATGTCCCAAATTGGCCATAACAATGGCCTCATGGCCTCATTCGAGGCCCGAGCATCAAGGACGCAGTAAAATAGGGCATCGGACCATGCGTGGCGTGACTGGTGACTTCAACACGTAATGTAATGGATTTTGGTTATTTTAACACATATTTTCACGCTCTATTTATAAGGTAAACCAGTGTTGCCACCTACATTTTGTAAAAATCGCTAGGTTAGAGAAAATTGTGCCCAAATATCGCTAGTTTATGGAAAATGTATGGACTACTGTAACACCGTGAAAGTCGATTATATAAATATATGAAACGCCGGAAAAACAATGCCGCTGAGATAGTAAAAAAACCGTTAGATTTAGCGACAAATTTGCTAAACTGGCGACACTGAGGTAAAATCGTACACACGATAAACAAAATATAAAAAATGAAGAATCAAGAACACAGATTATAGTACCTATATGTCCAACCAAATGAAAAATACAAGAATGAAAGAAAAGCTGTAGAAAAAATAAATACAGAATGGCTCAAAAGGGCTGGAACCCAGAGCCGAAAAACTAAATATTTAAAAAAAGTTAAAGAAATTTGTAGGTACTAGCAGAAAGAACATTATTTCACGTACATTGACTACTTGCAATACAACTATCTCACTCACACTCATTATTTATGCAATGGACATCCTTTTTCCCGGACGTGTAGTCACACTTCACTCTACTACCTACTCTGACAGATATCGAAGCATTCCAGAAATTCTGACATGATTCTGACAGTCCGCCATACAAATATGTAGCTCTTGCAGCTCTTGCAACTCCCCATACTTATTCTCTCATCTATGTCTCCGTTTTTGCCACTCCTTAATTATCCCAATGTTACTTCTACTCCGGCTGTAGCAGGCTCGACCTGGACTCGCCTAGCCCAAGACAGGGAAAATTGGCGAATTATGGAGGAGGCCTATATCCTTCAATGGATGCCCCCATAATCTTTGCACATACTAAAATATTGTAAAATAGGAGAAATAAAGGCTTAATTTTTATTTATATTTATTTATTTTACTTCTACTCCTGTAGGTTCTCGTAATACAAAATCTTATTCGTATCCACGGATGAGCTTACACGAGCTTACATCGTAAGTAAAACGTACTACATTCCTTGGAAGTACGAGGGAATATAAATTTCAATCTTACCACAACGTTTCTGTGTAAATGAAGAATAAATCAAATTATCCTGGACAAGAAAAAGTACTTTCATTTGCAAGTTTCTGCCTTTTTATTGCCTTGAAAGGAACGGCTCTATAAAACCTTTTCAAATTGTATCTTCACTCGTTTTGTGTCCTTGACGAGATCAGCGTCCTTCAATGCTATCGCAAGGACCCATAGAAAAGTTCGGATGCTATCACATAGCTAGAAATAAAGACAGCTAAATAAGGTACCTTACTAGGGGAGCTTTTCTTTTTCGATGAGCTGCAATAGACCTCTTTTTTGTTTATAAGCTGCATATTTGTATGGCAGACTGTCAGAATATTTGGCAGAATTTTTGGTAAGCTTCGATATTCTGTCAGTGTATAGTAGTTTAACCCTTTATCAGGCCCCATTAGTTCAGACATAAAAAAATACATTTAAATATGATATCATCCATATTTTTACCTGAGGAATATTGTCTCTATTAACTATTTTAAAATTAAATTATAAAATTGTTCCCAAAAATGTGGTTGTTTTATGCCCTATGCCTGTCAGTGTAGTTGTATAGCTGTATGTATCTGTTTCCATTATTACCTATGTAAAGGAAACTGCATACTAGCAGTACTTTGAACTACGCCTTCCTTGTGGTTGATGAAACGTACTATGTCTGATAAAGGGTTAACTGCACATCGGGATAAGGAAATTCATAGCAATAATAATTAGTATGTGTGAGATTTAGTCATGTTAAACTCTCTGTCTCGGCTGCTGCTATACGATAAGAAAACAAGAAAGAAAGTACTAATATTATAGTCTTTTTCACATAGGAAGGCACGTCGAAATTTTATAAAATCCTTAATAAAATACGAATTCTCGATGTCTTCCGAATAGTATCGGCCGTGTCACAGAGAGTTAGTAAAGTAAAGTAAAGTCAAATACACTTTATCGTACAATTAGAAAACAACAAACAAAAGATAGAAAAGGGAATAGAGAAGTACAATTTAGGCGACCTTATAGCTAAGAACGATCTCTTCCAGGCAACCTTCAGAGTACCTACACAAAGGAGGACTTCGACCTTTCATCAGTGAGAATTCGTATTTTAGTTTGGTTTTTATAAAAGTTTATAAGTTCAACGTGCCTTCCTGTGTAAAAAATACCATAAAAGCTCTTTAGTGGATATGTATATTTGGATGATGTTTTAATTGTTTTAGTTCAAATTAGTTGGGGCTTGGCGTACAATACCCCTTTTCTTGCACGAATGACCCATGGTTTCTGTTATGATGATTGCTGGATTACAAATGACGTTTTCTCTTATTAATATTAGTGCAAACAAAGAAAACTTCTCACCGTCTCAGTCGTCAGGAATGTCTGTCTTGACTTCATCAGAATGTATCCGACGGCTGGATGCTGTGAATCATTCTGTACTATCTCTGATCCTGTGACAAATTGTCTACGTTTATCCAGATGTAGGGTTGTATCTAACGGTCACTATACCAGGGTTACTGGTAAGACTAAAAACCGATATACTCCCGTTAGGCTTAGGGGTTATTATTAATTATTTTCGTACTATAATGCCTTATGCAAAACGAGTTTTAGATTTTTTAAAGAAACATGGGGCCTTGTAAATTAGTGGCCACTTTTAGCAATTACGCTTTGTTCAGTACGAGGATACCAAAATATTATTTAAAAATGGGAGGCTCAATAGAGCCAGCCTTTATTTGATAATATGAAACATTTACTGTTGTTTGCTAAGTTGGCTCTAAAAGTGAGGGCTGACTCTAATAATACTTGAGCTTCCCTTCCCTTTTTTTAGTGACCCTAACGAGGCAGACATGGTCACCTTGTCGTGTACCAAAGCCTCTAAACTGTAGTTTTTTTAAATCCTCCTCTGTCGTGGAAGATTATTAATTAAACCACTTTTTTATAAATGCCTTAATTTTATTCAGGAGAAAAGGTACAGAGCATCTGTCCTAAACTAACTTTAAGCATTAATATCTCTGATGTTAGTTGAGACATCGAAAAACTAATTTTAGATCCTTCTTTAGTATGTTCATGTAAGTTAATTGATGCAATAAAAAAAAAAAGGTCAACATTGTATTACACTGGCTCTCTTACCCTTCAAACCGTAACACAGCAATGCAAGCATTGCTGCTTTCCGGCAGAAATATGTGAAAGAATGGTATCACCCAGACTGATTGCACATAAATATGTATAGTGGCAACCCTGCCTGTCCAGGCGTCTGCGATTGATCTGCAAGGCGAGACTACTGGCGCCAGCAGCTCGCTCCAGCGACTGGCTGCGGTAAATTGGCTAATTTACTGCGTTCTTTATGTCACTTGTCTGTGTAAGATATCCTGCATCGCCCTCGTGATCTTTGATATCTTTGGCCAGTCTTGTATGACACGCTTTTACAGCAGTCTTCTTCTTGGTGTGTCATAACAACAATTGACGGAAAAAACGGGTCATCTGATGGTAAGAGATTACCGTCGGTTATTGACATCTCACCTCAATATAATGTATTATTGGAGAGTTCTCAAAGCCCTGCTAACCTCGAGGACTTATAAAAAATTATAATAAATAAATAAAAATTTATGCAGACAGTGTTTTTTACATTTTCTCAGATTTCCCTGGCTCCCACACTAGGATACCCTGTGTCGTGACGGCCAGTCTCTTCCGATATCTCTATATTATGATGACATAATAAGGTTATGCAAATAATTAAATAATCAAGAACACGCGTGTGTGAGGGGTGGGACAGGGGGGGGGGGTATGAGAGAGGGGTGTGCGTGAGAGTGTGTGTGTGTGTGAGGGGGTGAGCGTGAAATGGTGTGTGTGTGTGTGTGTGTGTGTGAATGTTATAATAAATAATTGATGCGACAATGCTATTCGAACATTCATGCTGCTACCACTGTTATTTGCATTACAAGCAAACAGACAAAAAAGCATCAATTCATTTAAATTGCGAAACTGTGTCGAAACGAAACATACAGTCGACCACAGGTTAACTTATCCAAAACGCTAAAGAATCAAATAAACAATATTACACGGCCAGAAAGTTGAGATTCCATCGAAGAAAATACTTTAGTCTGTGTTTACTTACTTGGAACTACTTCTACTTACTATTGTGAAACATCGGCGCAAGGTCGCCTGTCTATCGGTATTTTATAGGATACATTTCGGAGAGTGCGCATCGGAATTGCACGACCTAATTCCAGCATCTCCATTCCGCCTTCGGACTACCAGGCGCGGGGAGGGGTTCCATCCTTATGTTGTTGATATCCCATCTGCTCGTACGAAGCGATTTGCTTCTTCGTTCATTATGCGAACGGCTAAGGAATGGAACAGCCTGCCGGCGTCTGTATTTCCCGAAACCTACAACCTTGGGACCTTCAAGGCCAGAGTGAATAGGCATTTACTGGACCCGCATGCTCCATCGTGGCTTACCATCAGGCGAGATCGAGGTCAAATGCGGGTTTAGTAGTCAATAAAAATAGTAATAAACCACCGACGCTCTTATTTTATACCAAACCGTTTGCAAATCATTTTTTTTCACTAAAATTTGTCGAAAACACCGCGTCCCCAACAAAGCTGTACAAATTCCACATTCAACCATTTAATCGCGAACGAAGCGTGTCAACGAGACAACAAACATCATTATACCTCACTTTAAGGTCACCGCGATTCGCAGACGTGCGTGAGACCTGCCCAGCTCAACCGGGCCTCTGGTATTCAATTTGTGTCACCTTCTGCCAAGTTTGTTAGTTCTGAACAGAGGGGCAGGGTGGGTCAGGTGTTCTGGACGTTTTTGCAAGAGTGAGTCATCAGTATGAGTCAGTTGGTTCAGTCTGGTGCGGGCTTTCCTGTTTTGAATTTTGTTGGAGTTGATGCGAATGGTTTTTGTAGAGTTGCATTGCCAGAATATTAAATTAAATTTAGGTGTCGTGATAAGTAAAGTCTATGCAGAAAATCTAACGCACGAACAACCCTTTTTCATAATCATAATAAAATAATTTATTCAATAAGGTATAAGTAATACCTTATCCAAAATATTATTCCTTATCCTTATCTTTTTGAAGTATATTTGACGTATTTTATAGGGATGTCTATGTCTAATTTTGTCAGTTTTATATTTTCCCATGTTCTGTTACATGTTCATTTGCACTGGTCACAGAAGAGATCTGTCCTCCGAGATACAGGAACTTCCTAGGATGGAACCCCTCCCCGCGCCTGGTAGTCCGAAGGCCTCCGATGCCAGATTCCCATGCGGGAGGTCTGGGTTCGAAACCATGCCATGTACCAATGAGTTTTTCGGATTTTTTTTGAAGACTTACGTACATTTACCGACTGCTCTAACGGTGAAGGAAAACATCGTGAGGAAACCTGCATGTCTGAGGAAATGAAAAGTTTCAGAAGGTGTGTGAAATCCACCAATCAGCACTGGGCCCTCTCGGTGTGTCCCAACAGTGGGGACATTAGTAGGCTGATGATGATAAAATAAAATGAGAGAACGGGACGAGATATTGTTAGGGAAGTTTAGGTTTTAGGAACTTTTAATTTAAGTTTAGAAAGAATTATAGTAAAAGCCTGAGTGGACTAGAGAGGGTTGCTAATGATGATGATGACACCTGGCTCTCTTACCCTTCATACTGAAAACACATTGAAAATGCTTATCGGCATAAATAGGTACCTAATAGGTACCACCATGCCATCACCCTCCCACACACTCAGTACCTCACATACACACTAATTCCTCATTCATACAAACAAACTTATTCATACAACACAACACGCACACACTGTTGCTTTCTTCGTCCGTGCAGTCACTGAGGGCCAGCTAAAAATCAGCGCTGTGGCTTGCCTCAGCATTATGCTGAGCTGCTGTACTCTTTTTGGCACTGTACCACACCAGATGTTCTGTGCTGTATGTATTAAACTTTGTATACTTCTGTATTCTGGTGTTTACAGCGCTAAATAAACGATTTCAATTTCAATTTAAAACGGTGGTACAACCCCGACTGACTCTGCAAAAAGCAAAAAAAACATGGCCCGGTATAGAAGCTTGCCTCAGTCAGTATTGATTAGACAAAAGGAGAAGAATAGAAGGTATTATATTCTTACGATAGAAGCAACGAAGTGAGCTCAATTAATTTTTTTTAAGAGCCACAACACTCTCAATGTCATGGACTCAATCAAAGAAACAAAAACTTTTATAATAATATACCTTTAGACTTTGAAAACATGGTTGGAGTATGAGATTATGCACCCAACAAAGAAACGAACCGTTACGTGCGGCCTGGCCTAAGTTTTGTTATTTTGCTGTCAAAAGCATTCAAACGATGTTCCTGGGGGTATTATCTCATTGACCCGGTCAATTATTCCAAGTGCCAATCACATCAGGATGCCAGACACGCAGTGGCTGCGCCGCCGCCTGTTTTATTGGCGCAATCGTGGCCATTTCGGGGGCTATTGTGGCCTTTTTTGGGGGCGAATTGCGGGGCACGGGTTGGGCTTATTTAGTGTCATTTTACCATTGTGTATTATTATGTCACAGCTGAGGATTGTGAATTAAACAATGTAGTATTTGATGTCTGTCTCCAAACAGCTATTCGGCTTAGTGTTGATAATACGTATTTTTATAACCTCCTCCTCCGAACTTCCATCTATTCTTTTATCGTTCTGGACATTTTGATATAGTATTCATTATGAACCGGTAGTTTCTTTTCACATTTTATTCTTCTAGCATTTCGAACTATTATCAAACGTAGTAAAGAGCTTAAATCGAATATAGGGTTTCATCCAGCTAGACCTATTAGTTTTCCTTCTTATTTTTATTGACGTACTAATGAGTAAACCTGAGTTTAATAAGAGTAGTGAGCGATGAAGGCTGAGAATCTGGTAGAGTAGGAGATACTGTTATTGCCTGTGTGAGCTCATAGAACAAACAATGAAACTTCTGTAATGGAATGGACACTTCAACAAAAATGACTGCGCGGGAGACCCAAGGAAAGAGGGAAGGAATCACAGATACATATTTAATATACGTATAGTAATTTAGTAGGTATATTACGAAGGACTGTATCGTGTAAGGTATAAAGAAAATGAAGATACCAACAACTGGCAGAGACTCCTCAAAAATAGAAAGACACGGAGAAAGACTGGAGAAGGTTAAAATCCTCAAACTAACAACAAACAAATATTCTTTTCTGCGCACAAAACAAAATATAGAGCAGAAGAAAAATATTAAAAGATACCTGAAGATGTATAAACCGGTCGTAATTAATAAAATACCGTGAAATAGTATTATTTTTTATTTATGTCTAATCAATCATGTTCTACAAGTTTCACTAAGTACCAACAACCAGCCTTATATCTTTGGGATATTTCTTCCAAGCAACTTCTCGGAAGGTTTAGAAATTCTCTCGGAGATTATAGGGCCACTGGAAGAAGTTAGAAGATGTAGATATAATTTGTTAAGCTTTCATGGTTATTATCAAATTGTCAATACAAGTAAAGTTCATTCTTACAACGATTCGGGGTTGTTTTGAGCTCCTGATATTTCGGCACAGTTGCATATGTCATGGCCGTTGGTAGATCTGACGAGGTCCTTCTAGAAAGCATGGGAAGCCTACACCCGAATAAATGACGTATGCCAGTCCAGCTGGCAACAGGCAGCAGGCATACTAACCAGGTTAAGCTTCGTTTCGCGTTGATTCCATGATTGCCAGTGGGCTGGGCTGGCAATTTGCGAATTTCGTTCATGCGGCACTGTGTTTTGGTCGCCAGTGGTGCCAAAAACCAAATACTTTTTATACCAAGTTATGCATTTAACTATGTATCTACTTGGTTACTATTATTACTAACTTTACTGTGTACCTATTTCATATCTTCATTCATACTACACAGTTGCTAAAAATGTCCACATAACTTCAGAGGTTGCTTGTCAGTGTGGTAGTGGAGTGTATCTACAAGTTGGGGGAAAAAGGGTGTCCATATTATCCGTATTATGCAATGGAATAGGGTACATGACTATTTTTTTAATTGCTTCAATCAACTTACATTTACGTACTTAAGATTTTTGTTCCACTCGCTGTGGAGACCACGGGCGTATGGTGCACGGAGGCCCAGGATTTTGTCCGCGGTTTGGGCCGACGACTGAGAGAGCGCTCAGGTGACCCCCGCGCCGAGTCGTACTTGGTGCAGCGCATCTCGCTGGCTATTCAGCGTGGAAACGCTGCCAGCGTGATGGGCACCTTCCCGCCGGGTGCGACTCGGGGCTGTTTATTAGATTAAGGATTTTATTAGGATTTGGACACATATAATATGTTTATATTATATACTTAAAATAGATCTGACATCCGTTTATCGATATCTCAACTAACATCAGGGGGGAGGGAGGGAGTGCTCCGTCTCTTTCTAGCAAAACAGTCTTATTATGTAGCCAAGGTCCTGCTTGTATGGCGCTACTTAGGAGTGACGTCACACTATAGGAGCACCATCTCCACAATCTCTTTCTTCCGTCTTATTTTTGATTGCCTGCAGCTATTTTATTTTTCAACGAATTTTAATTATGTTTTCACATTAGTGTAGTGTAGTTTAATGTAGACTTAACTTTAAAGACGTTTCGTGCAGTACAATATTTGTCAAACTCGAGATGGTCAAACATACTTAGCAAATAAAAAAAGTTGCTCTCAATCCCGGTCGACCCGGACAAGTTAGATGAAACTCTCCGGTGTCCGGAAAGCTCTCAATACCCGGGAACTTTCCGGGATGTCCAATAACGTTCTACAGTTGTAAATAAATTCCAATTGGAAAACTTGCTCCGTTCGATCGCCATTTTTGTAACGGTCAAGTGAATTGAAGTGCGAGTAGCCATCTTGGATTAGATGAAAGAAAAATAAATTTAATTTCAGTTCATTGCTTCATTATAAGAGTACTCACAAAATTCCATAAAAAGGGCTAAAGTGATCGTGCAAGTTGAGTTGGGCGAGGTCTGAACTAGGATGGATGACCGTGCCACATTTCATTCTGGATCTGAAAGTAAATAAAATAAATAAGTTATTTATTTAGTTACCCCCTCAATGCACAAAAAAGGTGTACATGAGGCGAGCTTGATGCTAAATAATTATTTTCAGTTGATTTAATTACAATTTTTGTAACATGGTACTACCTACCTATCTATTGTGTCGTATCTTTGTCCTCTTGGACAGGTTTTGGCCAGCCATCGGTCATGTTCCAACAGAATACCAGCGCTGTAGGCATTTTTGTTTGCAGCAATGAGTTGAGTTGAGGCCCTTTTCACAACAACAGCAGACCGTCAGACATGATTTAGATATGTTCACCTTTGACTACATAACTATTTCATTATAATTATAACTGTTTCGGTCATTGCTGTGTGTGAAATAAACGTATTACTTACTTACTTACTATCACAATAATTTTTTAAATCATTATTTATAAGAATAATAGATATTTTTTGTAGACTTTATTTCATAAAAAGATTATGATTACGATCTAAATGACATTAATATTTTATATTTTATCTGACTGTTATATTTTTTATTTTTTATATTTGCATGCTCATTGTTGAGTAGAATGTATCGTCTCTTTGTTTAGAAAATACCATCTTGTAATTATGTACCTACCATTCTGGACTAATAAATTAATCTGAATCTAAATCTAAAGTAACGTCGTTTTTGTAATTTTGCCATGTTACAGACAACATACAACATTATTTCAAAACCATGAAAAAATACATTCACGCTTTGTCTCTTACGGGGTAGACAGAGAGAACGGAGCGCCACTAATATCTGTCTTGGCACTCTTCTCTTGCTTCCTCTGCACTCATTCGTCGTTACACGCACGCGCGCCTTTTTAAAAAGTAGTAGCTTTTAATTCCGTACTATGAAGAGGGTTATTAGTTCCTGCTCTACTAAAACAGAGTCATGTAAAATTTGACTAAAAAAGCATCAAAACACACAAAGTAACTACATAAACACTAAAGTAGCAACAATAATAAACAGCGGCCAATAACAATAAATCACAACCACAGATGTCGTATGAACATAAAGAAGTCATTTTGTTAGTCTGTCTGCATTGTGTTTTACCGCACGCTGTTGGTTCTAACGTGCGTTTTGCTCGTAGTGGAATACTCGGGATTCCTTCCAGAATTAATATCGCATTTGCAAGCTTAGGCTCAGTTTACAATGTCGCGGAATGGAATGGAAGCGAATTTTCGCAACGTAATCGTACATAGCATAATGAACTTTATGTCATTTGTGTAACATACGGGCCAAAAAAAGAAAAGTAGCTAGGGGAATTATCGAGAATGCGCGAGGATTCCCCGGAAGACGCGCGACCTCTTTTTTAAGATAAGATAAGATAAGATTTATTGTGTAAAAGTTTAGGTAAGAATTACAAATATTGTAGATATAGTTACATACACATGTCACACTAAACTTTACCTTTACAGGCATATACACTGAATTCACAAATTAATAAAAACATACATTTATACAGATTATGAAAATAAACAAAAAAAAAGAATGTCATTAAAATTTACAAAATGTCAATAATAATCCAAATTAAATATAAATCAGCAATCAATTAACGTTTATCGTCAAAAAATTCCTTGACGCTTTGGCTCGTATGTAGTTTGTATGTTACACAATTGACATAAAGTTCATTATGCTATGTACAATTACGTTGCGATAATTCGCTTCCATTCCATTCCGCGGCAATGTAAATTGAGCCTTATAGCTGTCTTATTTCTTTGCGGTTGTCAGGACTCGCATCGCTTCTTTTTGGAAGCGGTTGCGTCAATCTGACAACAGCATACTCAACGCTGTGCGTGGACCTACGCAGTCCCATATTCAAACATTGGTTGGCTGTCCACCGGGACGAGAACCGTAAATGAATAAGCTGTAGCCAAATATTTTTTGGTTGATTTTTATTAGTATTTGTATTATTATCAATATTTTTTTTGTATGTAGTATTACTATTTTTATTATATGTTAGTAAGTAAGTAATTTTATTCATAAAATGTTTATTTTTATTGTCAATTTTTTTTAAAGCTAAATCTTTTTCACTACGTGAGAAGAGCTTAGTCAAAAAGGCCGCCTTTTAGCGCGCCCCGCCCAAATGTTCCCAAAGTAAGTAAGTAATACGTTTATTTCACACACAGCAATGACCGAAACAGTTATAATTATGATAAAATAATTATGTAGTCAAAGGTGAACATATTGAAATCATGTCTGATGGTCTGCTGTTGTTGTGAAAAGGACCTCAACTCTGCCTGAAATAAAGATTTATTATTATTATTATTATGTTGTTACTATTTTCAGATTTAAGGCCCTAAGGGGTCCGGTCCTTTGAAAGGCTTTCGTGGGGACATTATTATTATTAAAGCTGTAAAGTCTACCGTTATTTCCTCTTTAGACTTGTATTCAAAAAAGTATGTCCGGGTTGAAGGGTAAGACAGCCAATTACCGGCACATGAGGCACTCCATCTACGTGAAGTGCTCAAGGTTAGCACCGTATCAAAAACCCTCTAAGGAGACAGTGAGATGAGATGTCTATGGGCGACGGTGACCATCAGGTGACTTTACGCGTCTGATCTCCTTATATAATTAAAAATATAAAATACCTGGATACAGGAAGCGGTTTTTATACAAAGTACTGTGGAACAAATATCAAGCTGTACTCTATGGAATCCTGTGGCAGTAGGTTTTTTTATGTCATTGACATTCGTATGAAAGTGTCGAAAAAGTTAGTGACAAAGTGTTGTCCACTTTACATCGTATTTTGTGCAATATTTTGATTGATTTTACCTAAATACCAATTATTTCATTAAATTATTGTACAAATAGGTATGATATAAATGTGAAAAAACTTGTACCACATGATGACTTATCACTTAAGAAAAAAACGCCACTTCCAGTTTACTGTTAATTAACGGAGCCCTGTTTATTGAGGCGCGAATTCCATGAACTCTGAAGTGAAGTGTCAGGCTCTTTCTTATGGATTTATACTTGGATGAGCTTTAATGGCAAACTTCTGAGTCGCCGCTAGGTCGCAGAACTGAATTTATGAAGTTAAATTGAAATTCTAGCTTTGTTCTTTTGTTAGCCAGTTTGGTTTGGACTCAGTGAATCTTCAAAGCAGTAAAAATATTCTAGTACTTGATCCCGTGCCGTTTATTCCAAACTTTTGTTCTCCGCTGTAGTCTAGAATCAAGATTTCTCGGCATCCGCCCGGGTGCACGCTGTATGACCGAGTGTTTTAGAAAACCCTCAACGAACTCTTAGTTCTAGACTAGAGTGGTGGCGGAGAACAAAGGTTTGGAATCAAGGGCACGGGAACAAGTACTATTCGATTCGAAAAGTGATAAAAGCACAATATTTGGATAAAATACGGCGCTTGTCTAAATCGTAAAAGCAGATATCCAGGAAGGAAGCTTTTGAAGAGGAAGATGAAAAAAAGCTTTCTACATTTTCAGAGGTCGGACGCGATCGTGCAAGTTAAACAACGTTGGGCGCGGTCTGAACTAGGATGGGTGATCGCTTGTTGTGGCACATTTTTAACCCCTCCGCAGGCACGCGTACAACCTACCAACCTACCGCGTATGACCCTCTTGCCTCGGAGAGCATGTTAAACTGTCGCTCCCGGCTGCAGTCATTAGATCATGTTAGAGGACTACGGGCGGCCTGAACGGAAGTTAGAATAGAACTACTAAATCCACATTTAACCTCAATCTAAACTGATTGGTAAGCGACGATGAGGTCCACGATAAAACATGCGGGTTCAGTAAATGTCTTTTAGATTCACTCTGGTTTTGCACTGGATATTTTATCACATGAAGAATATCACGACAGACTTCGACAAAGTCTTAGCAAAAGTGCCTCTCCAAAGCGTTATTCGAGAGTAAGCGAGTGTAAAATCCAAGCAAAAGATTCAGCGGAGGATACGATACCATTGCAACTCCAAGGCAAAACTGTGCAAATCTAGTGCCCCCGGAAACACCTTTGAGACTTCTCAGACTGGCTAGGGGCTGCTTTATTTGCAGTAGTGGCTTTATACTAGTAACACTGCTTTTGAATAGAAAATGTTTTCTGAAGAGCTGGAGGGTTATTGCTTTGAATTGGTAATGGTGCGGAGAAAGGAGTAGCTGAAAAGACTAGTTACTTAACTAGTCTTTTCAGCTACTCCTTTCTCCTTTCTCCACCATACTTATGTGTCTTGTTTAAATGTGAAAAAGTAACAACTCGTAGGTAATTTCCCGAAAAGTCCACTTCCCGACAAGTTTCCTCCCAAAAGTGGACATTGTTGTAAAGTGGACTAAATGAACGTAAACATACCTATAAATTATATAGTTACAACCATGCGTGAAACGATGAAACTGTCGAGGAAACAAGAGAGACGTGCCAGACAGAGATTCGTAGCGCTCCATTATCTCTGCCTACCACACAAGGGACACAGCTTGATGTCATGTATGTATGTGTAGTTAAGAATTGAGAAATTCCATATTTCAAAGGGCCGGTGTTTACATATTAAAAAAAATAGTTAGAAGATACTAGAAAATTGTAAAGATGTTATCTTATACGTTTTTGTATTTTATACATAGCATACATACCTTCACGCTACATCCCTTGCGGGTAGGCAGAGAGAACGGAGCGCCACGAATCTGTCTTAGCAAGCTTCTCTTGCTTCCTCTACAGTCGTGGTAATGCTTACTAAAAGTTAAAACTTTTTTTTGATTAATTGATTTATTAATTGAATAAAAATTTGTACGCTTTCGGACAGAATATGGTGATACTGAAACACATTGTAACATCTGCATTACCCATGTTTACACTTTTCTATTTCTATTGGAAATAAATTATCGTAATAGAAAAAAACTGGCTTATAAATACTTATAATACAAAAGTCTAAGGCTGCCTGTCCAGCAAAGCTGTGCGAGGAAGCGAGGCGGCGAGCGAGGAAAAAATCCGCCAATAGGATTGCTCCATTTTAATCGTCACGTGATATGACGTGATAATGGCGCGATCCTATTGGTGTATTTTTTCCTCGCTCACCGCCTCGCTTCCTCACACAGCTTTGCTGGACAGGCACCCTTAGTGTGGATGTTCCCTCTACATAGAGTATAAAGGGTGTTATTTCTGTGCTATTGTCTGGCGGTACTCTTGTTTCTCGTGGCCAGCTCGGAAATAGCTGTCGAGATTGTATCGAGGGCTGTCAGCGCGTGGCGTGGCTGTGGATGCGGCATTGCCGCAAACGACAGGCGCACAGTGGTTGCTCGTTATAGGATGCTGGACAAAAACAAGTTTATGTTGTATTATATCGTCAGTAGAAAGGAATGAATGAATACACTTTATTGCACAAAATTAGTAATACAGTGTGTACGAAGGCAAACGGGGAAGAGGAAGACCGAGGATAAGCTACTTCGATCAAATCAAAGAGAAGGCTGGCGTTGCGTCGTATAAGGAGGTCAAGGAAAGGGCCCTAGACAGGACACAGTGGCGTTTACTACACCGACAAGAGCATAGCTCTTAAATTGAGGAAGAAGAAGAGTGTGTACGAAACGATTAATAAAAAATAATAATTAAGAAATGCTAATAAAAAGGTGGTTTTGGGAAATATTTTTTTTTACTAAATTCTTTAAATCTCATTTTAGGAGTTCTTGTCTGACATGTAATCTAAATAGTATTAGTTAATTAGCTTTGTTTTAATTTTTTTTTCTAATTTCTTGTAAAATGTATGCAAATTTATATAACGAGTATTATATAAATTTGCACATCACAATGTTTTTTTTTTTTTATAAATTATCTACGACAAACAGGCAGACGGGCCACCTGATGGTGAGTAGTCACCGTCGCCTAGAGACATCGCCAGAGTGTTGCCGGCCGTGGAGGGAGAGGACTTTTTTAACGTTCTTTTTGAAGCATCCCATGTCGTAGCGCTGCGGGAAAACGTCGGGTGGGAGAGAGTTCCACATTTTACAGGTGCGTGGTAGAAACGTTCGTATAAAACGGGTCGTGGTAGATACCCAAGGCTTTAGAAAGTGCGGGTGAAAATTGAGCCGCCGACGAGTGGTGCGATTCAAGAAAGTAGAAGATGGCACCAGGTCAAATAGTTCCGAAGAGCACTCCCCATTATATACGCGATAGAAGACGCAGAGAGAGCCGATGTCTCTTCTTAAACTGAGAGGCTCTAAATCGCTCGTGAGCACGGAATCGTCGACAATTCGAGTAGCGCGCCTTTGCACGGAACTAGGTAGTTCCAGCATGTCCTGCCACATTGTGATGTACATAGGTATGTTATTTTAAGATACATGACGTATATTCTTGGAAATAAAAATTCTTTTAAAAAAAAATATCATTTCATTACCAGAACCTCCATTTTGGCGCTTTAGCATTTTTTCCTTTCCATTGACGATATAATATTCACTCTGCTATATTTTATATTATTTATAAAATTAAAATAAAATTGAAACCGGTCTAATCTTACTTTTATGTGCGATAGAAAATATAAAATGGTTAAAAATACAAGAAAAATGAGTTGACGCGATGATTTCACGCGGAACTAAAAAATATTACGTACGTTTTGACAGTGGCTCCCTCATTCATTGTCTACTCTTTTTTGACGCAATGTGAATTAACTTTAGTGTTGCTAGTTGCTAACTGATTTTTATTTTCTCTTACAAAAATGGGATGCCGTAACTCATTTGATAAACTCTACCTAACTAACTACGATATTCAAATCTAGAGATCAAACATATTTTTAAACCTTTTTTATTATTAGAAACACTATTGTTTACCACAAGTGTGGAATATCATTAGAAGCGTAATTTTATGACATTTTTATACAATTAAAACTAAAATGATACCTAATTTTGGAAGTGGCATTTAAAAAAAAACTGAAACAAAATTAAAAAGAAAATATTAAAAAAAAATTAAATACAACAATCTGTAGAACCTCACCTGTATATTCCTAACCGTAAAAGTGATCGTATACCTTTAGGAAAGGTCTTCGTTTAGTGTTATGCTTCTTCTGTACAAATCCCTCTATCTGGTTTCTGGGTTCTATCTGGGCTTACATTTCTTAGCCTATAATTATTACGGTTTGCTTTGAGGTTTAATCCTATTGTATAAAGCCCTAAGCTGTTGTTCAGACTCGGTTTTTTCCTCTGCCTCGAGCTTTACTTATAAAACCTTATCAGAAAGGGTTTTTGTTAGGCTTTGTATCGCGTTTAAACTGTCTTTGAAGCAGAAATTCAGTTTACTTTAGGTTATAGGAGATACCGTCTTCATAAGTACAATTACATACCTTCATGAAAACACGTCCTTTACTTTACTTTCTAATACTTTTCGTTACTTTACTTTCTGATACATTCCGTTACTTTACTTTCTAACACTTTCCGTTACTTGACTTTCTAAAACTTTCCGTTACCTAAGTTTTAGCCCTTTACTTACCATTATGTAGTCTTTACATTCATTATGTAAACTTATTTCTTTTTCTGTCTTTCTAACAGAAGCCTTTCAGTAAGATTACAGTTATTACTAGTTATACTTCCACCAATCTATGAAGCTGTATTTCCAATGTCTTTTTGCCGTCGCCATTTATGCCACAGGCCTTTTGTTCTCTAGTTGCCTGAGCTCAAACCATAATGTATAGCAAACTTTCCCAATAGTTCGTAGATAGCATCTGAGATAGTGTTGTGAGCGTGATTTGTGGGTTGCGGGCTGGTGGAGGCTATGTTTAGACGGGACAGAAGTTTGCTTTTACTGGTTGTGGACAGACAGATCGATGGACTGGACTAACTTCTATAATTGTTATAGACGGGCTTTGATTTCATGACATCACGCAACTGTTGAGTCCTCGGAAAGAAGGATCACAGTAATTTGAGATAAAGTTTTGTAATTACACTTGAAAAGACTTTCGAAAAAATTCTGAAATGACTTGTACTATTTCTTCTATATAATGTCTGTCTACCTTTAAATTATAACGTATCTTTCACTTTCGCGGGTTTGCTGGAAGAAATCCCTTTTGGAGATAAGTTCACCCTTTGTACAATGTCTCATTTTAATTGTTTTTATTAAGTCTAGTGTTGTACAATAAAGTGTAAATAATTAAATAAATCATTATAATTATCTTGGTTGGTTGGCCACTAACCATACGATAAGCAAGCAAGCAAGCATTATAAATTATCTGACTTAAGACGGTAGTCTGAGCGTGAAAAATCGTGAAATGTTCTCCCGCCATAAAATCAAAATAAAGTTGCTACTGTCTGTCCTCTATTGCCGTCTAGCAGAGTTCTAGGACTGTGCGCAGATGAAGTAATAAAAGAATTTGGTGATAAATAATATATTTTAAGGAAACGAACACAAATAGTAACACAGAAAATAGGTAGTAGGAAAAAAATATGAACGGGAGACGTCCGTTCGAGACAAAATACAGAGAAAAAGTGAAAGTACATATAAAACAATGAAATTAATGGAATAATGAAATTTAGAAATGGAATGGGAACATGATTTTGAATTTAAATGAAGAAATGAAGATGCCAACACGAAATGAGATGAGATAAACGCTAACGATGAGGTTGTAATTGATGGCAAGGAGGTTGATATGGACGATGAAGTCGACATCGTTACAAAGTAATATTAAGAAATTGTATATTCCTTATCGGAGAGTCAATATGAATGTTTGCATAAAATTACTTTTTTCAGAAAATTTATAGATATGAAGAAATTAACAATCGAAAGTTCACGAGTTTTCCAGACCACCCTCTTATAATAAAAGCATACAAATATTTTGGTAGGTGCCGATTACCTACGACGAAGTAGTGGTAGTATTTTGGAAGTAGGTTTTTAGGAAAACTGAAATAAAATTAATTAATATAATAGCAACATTGTTCATAAAATAGACGTTTCCAAATCCAGAAAGTAATTTAGAACGAATTGGAAAACTTTTGTAAATAAACGAAGTCTTAAGACTTGGTGGTAAAAAGCTAATATGGAGGTAAATACAACACTTTCCGACGCCACATCATAAAATCACGATTGACTGGTTATACGTCAGCATTCAATGAACATTTTTAAGTGGATACGGCTCATTAGCTCGGTTATCTGATGATTACCAGCGTTCCAGTTGGGGTTCTCGGGCTTGCAAAGCTGATCTGAAATTGGATTGATTTTGGGGAATAATTGGATATTAAGAACTGATTTTTTTGGCTTTTTGGTGTCACCACTTTAAAGTCTGTAAAGGATATTAGAATAGAATAGAATATAGTTTATTGCACAAAACTTAATAATAAGACATTGCGTATGTAATTGTGGAATACAATATAGGCCGTCTTATCGCGAAAAGTGATCTCTTCCAACCTTTATATATTGTTATTATTATTTATTAATGAGCAGGCAGCATTAAGCTGATGAAATTGAAATCGTTTATTTAGCGCTGTAAACACCAGAATACAGAAGTATACAAAGTTTAATACATGCAGCACAGAACTTCTGGTGTGGTACAGTGCCAAAAAGGGTACACCAGCTCAGCAGGATGCGCCCATATCTAAGCTGGTGTATTGTTCATTCACTTATTCATAGCACTTAGTCATCAAGTTCATAGTCAATTAAGTTCACCACTGTTTAAAAACCTGTCTAGTCTATTTTTGAAACTGTTTGCCTGAAGATGCATCCACAACTTCTTGCTGTAGCTTGTTCCATAATCTCACGACTCTGTTATTGAGAGAGAGTCTTATATAACCAGGCATATATAACCTGGATATTGTATATTAGTACAAGTTAATAGTTTATAGTTTGTAGTTAATAGTTACTAGTTAATAGTTTGCATTTAGCCCGGAAATTATATTAACCAAAAAAACTCACTGATTAATTTTTAGTTCTCCACGAATAGGATCAGCTGATTGATGAAACTTGCATGGGGAGTCGCTAACTTTTTTATTGTTTAACAATGCGAGTCATCTTACAAGAGGTCAATTTAAGTATTTTGTAGTACTTATTTAGCTAGAAAAATATTACTTACTTACTTACTGCGCTGGCGCAGCGGCCCGAAGTGCATCTGAAAAAATATTGAATAAAATAATTTAATAATGATTTTATTTCACGAAATATTGTTTCTATGGCATAATATAATATTATGGATTGTAATAATTTAGTAAACAAACTTATTTTTGTAAAAAAAATGAAATGGGTTTGTTGGTACTTGGTGAAACTTGTAGTACATGATTAGACTTAAATAATATACTGTTTCACGGGTTTTATATTGTATTTTATGTAAAATACCTTGTGATTTGTAAACGAAACCGGTCGTGATTAATAAAATACAATAAAAAATACCGTGAATCAGTATATTATTGTGACGACGCACGACGCGCGCCGCTACGATGAGTACCTACTCACATCGGTGTAGAACGCGCTATTGAAATTTTCCTATTAAATTGTATATACGAGTTCCAAACATCCATAGTTGGACCAGGACATCTGGTCACCAGGCACAAGATCTTCCCTTTTCCCTTTCATACAACTGACATTACGTCATCCATGTCCTCACATAGCGCGTTCCTACAATATTTAAGTCTAAAATTAAATGTTTCCTGTTTTTTTTTTAATTTGTTCTGGTATTTTAACACAACCCAGTGAATATTAAGTTCGCATTATTAAACCGATGGTTAAGTATCGTGAGTCACGGTTCGTCGCGCTCTCGACAGATACCGTGCACAACATAATCCATTTTAACTCGATTATCGAGTTAGTTCGGTTAATGACAGTCGCTAAACGATCAGTTAAAACTACCAGTTAATTCTTCAACTTTTTTATGATTAAGCGTTAAAAACTCAGTTAATTAATTTTAGCCGTAATATAAGGTGTATTTCACAGTTTTAGTTGAAAGTTTAAAAAAATCTAATTATATATTTATTTCTTTACAGGTATGTAATTTTTAATTCAAAGTGCTGCTCACAAAGACAGAGAAAGAAAGGTAAGTTTCTGATATGTACTTATAATAGATTTTTTTTAATCTTATCTTATGCCCCTATCATAATATAAGGTTCAAAAAAATCTATACTGGGAATAACCCAGCGGCACTTCGACCCTTGAGGATCTTTTGTGCCTACTCCATTATACACACTGGTCATCTCAGTGTGCAGGTTTCATCACGATGTTTCCTTCACCGTCAGAGCAGTCGGTAAATGTGCGTAAGTCTTCGAAAATTAGGAAAAACTCATTGGTACATGGCACTGCACGGTTTCGAACCCGGTCCTCCGCATGGAAGTCCAGTGTCCTAACCACTGTGCCACCGACGCTCTTCCTCCCAAAGCATAGTTTGGAAACGGAATGTGATGGATACTCAGGGAACGCGAGGAGATTGTAGCCTAGTTGCGAGCACGGTCCGAAAGTGATCGTGCAGGTTGGCGCGGTCGGTACCTAGATGGGTGACCGCTTGTAGCGTATTTCATCGTTTGACAGCAGTTGTTAAGCCATGTCAGAGGCCCACGGGCGGCCTGAACAACTCTGATAAATAGTTTGGCCACTAACTATACGAAAAGCAAGCAAGGGAACTCGAGAAAGGAGCTCCCATAAAGCAATCTACACTCGCATTTTGTAAATCCCTATTTGTATCTAGTCACCGACGCTCTCTAAAAATAAATAAATAAATATACAAAAAACCATAATTTTGTTAAATATAAATATAATTGAAATCAAAATTTGAAAGAACATTAAATTTTTTTCTAGACCTAATTAGCATTTGATTGGACTGTGCATTGTTCGGTACATGTTAAAAATAAAACTGCACTAAGTGGAGCAAAAAATTTGCATGTCGTGTGCCGTTCATTAGTTTTACTTTTTTGTGGCTTTCTTCTTTAGCCCAATTAAAATAAGACACGCCAGCTTTTTGCGGAGCGATTTATGCATTGATTTATTTGTTTATGTCATGTGAAAATGATTAATGATTATGTACGCGCCTGTTTTTACGCGGCTTGGCTACTTGTTGAATTTTCGATAAGTAAAAAATATTACGATACGAAAGCGGAAGACGAAAGACGAAAGCGGCTCGACTCCGATGGCTCGGACACATCACTAGGATGGGGGAGGATCGGACAGTTAAACGAGCGTATGTGGGACGCCCTAACGGACGACGTCCGGTCGGACGTCCCAGATACCGCTGGCGCGATGAAGTGGAGAAGGATCTGCGGGAGCTCCGGGCGCCTGACTGGCTCGAGACTGCGCAGGAGAGAGAGCGATGGCGCTCTTTGGTATCGGAGGCCAAGATCCACTTCGGGTCGCTGCGCCAGCGGAGTAAGTAAGTAAGTAAGTAAAAAATATTACAGTAGAGTTAGGTAAGTAGGTTATTTATTGACGGTTACGTGATTGAGTTTCAGTAAGTAGAAAGTTTGATATTGATACAAGAACTTAGATTAGAAATCAAATTATTACGTATTATTGTCCCATGTTTACTCGTTCGTTATGTAGGTAAGGTACCTACTTACTTATATCTAGTTAGTTGACGGAATCAGGCTTTATTTTGCGGTAATCCATTATTAATAATTATAAAAAATATTGAGGAAGAAACACCGCCACTCATCCTTGGATTCGATCTTGGATCTCTTTTAATCTCTCTCTACCTTCATCATAGAATTATAAATGACAGTATTTTCCCATAGGTACACACCTTAACAAAAGCCCAAAATCAAGTATTCCTAGAGTCACAGAAAATCAAAGATAATTTTGTTCAAAATTTGAATTTCATTTTAAATTAGAAACAGTGAAATTTTAATTTAGTTAACACTATTAAATAGTGTTATTTCATATTTTGGGTAATTTTTAAATTTTGGATATTGTAACCTATTTCATTTTGTCCACGGAGCCTTTCGGTCCCCCACTGTGCACCACGCGGAGTCGTTGACATTGATATTCGCGCTGCGCGAGCGTTGCACTCGCGCGCCGAAATAGACGCGTCGGCGCGCGCGCAGATTTAGCACGCCCGGTCTAGATCGTCTAGATCGCCGCACTAGTACTTATATGGTGTACGATTTAAGTTGTACCTACAATCTTAGCAAAACGATTTTTCTTTGTTATCTTTCTCTTTTTTCCAAATAAGTGGTAGAGAAAACGGAAAAGAAGCGAAAAGAGCTTCGGTAACGGAGTGGCTCGTATGGCCGTAGAATGGGGAGGAGGGGCTTTTGGGGTGATTACTTTTGAGCTTGAGTCAAGGAGGCACGCGCGGCGCGGGGAGGGGTTCCATCCTTATGTTGTTGATATCCCATCTGCTCTTACGAAGCGATTTGCTTCTTCGTTCATTATGCGAACGGCTAAGGAATTGAACAGCCTGTCGGCGTCTGTATTTCCCGAAACCTACAATCTTGCGATCTTCAAGGCCGGAGTGAATAGGCATTCACTGGACCCGCATGCTCCATCATATGCGGGTTTAGTAGTTACAGAAAATAAATAAAAAAAAGGTGGAAATGGTCGCCCATCCTGTTCAAACCGCGCCCAACGTTGCTTCAATTGCTTCTATAGGTGGCCTCTACTTTGCTCAGCGTATAAGCCTCGACATACAGCGGGGCAACGCCGCCAGCCTCCTCGGGACACTCCCTGCAGGGAGCGACCTGAGCCAGGTCTTTTATTTGTAAAATAGTTAGGTATTTTGTAATTTTAGCATAACTATTTTTTATATCTTTATATATCTGTCTCAATAAATAACTAAATCAATTACTACTCTGCATTTTTTTATAGATTTGGTGAAACAATTGTAGCTGAAAGGAATAAAATAACGTCTCCTACTGAATTCAAATTGAAATAGACTCGATACAAATAGAAATTACATTACAGTCCGCCTGCAGGCTGCAGCTAGCTTGTAATAAAAGCGCATCGAATGCCTACGTCACAGCCGTGCGGTGCTCTGCATGATGGGAATTGGATTTCCACCAGTCAGTACGGACGTGAAATCCAATTTCCAAATGTATGGGAATAGTTTTTCGCTAATTCTGAGATTTCTAGTACTCGAACCTCGGTTGACCCCATAGAGTCTATTGTTCCTGACACGAAATAAAATCGATGGCATCAGATGGCTGGCCAAAACCTGTCCAAGAGGACAAAGATACTCACAGCACAAATAAATTTAATTGTAGATAAGTAGTTAATAAGTGAAAAATATAAAAGAACCCGCCAGAAGTAATGAAGATGAAGATGCAAGCTGTGGCGGGAGAAATACCCACCCAAAGGTTTCATACCGCCAAAAGAAGACCTACCACCGGGTTTCAAACTCCCGTGGCCAACCTAAAAAACGCTTAATCGCCTGCGAACCCAGGTTGGCTGTTGCGGAGATAATCTTCACAACTGGGGTTTTTCCAGCGATCAAGTAAAGTGTGAGTGTGGTGTCTCCCCTCAAACCATGGAGCACTTGCTCTGCTGTCCCGCGTGTCCGACCACCTGCACGCGGGCGGACCTTTTCGAGGCCAACCAGAGGGCTATCGATGTGGCTGCCTTCTGGTCGGGAAAAATTTAATTCGGATCATCAACACGAAAGAAGAAGTGAAAAATATATATACCTACATATATTTTAAAATGATAAAAATATATAAATATCGTAAATAAACTAATATATTATATTATATATACCTACACACAAATATATACATATATATATAATTATACTTTTTAGTGTATTTTACTTTACTTTATAAGTAAAGTAAAATACACTAAAAAGTATAATTATATATATATTTAATAAGGTATTTTCTGAGAAGAATTAATTCGATGTTATTCTGCTATGAATAACATCGAATTAATTCTACCAGTGGAGTAAAGTAATAAAGACTAAAACTATCGTCTAATACTAACCTACCTTTAGTATAAGTACTAAAGGTAGGTTAGTATTAGACGATAGTTTTAGTCTTTATTACTTTACTCCACTGGTAGAATACTAAAACTATCGTCTAATACTAACCTACCTTTAGTACTTATACTAAAGGTAGGTTAGTATTAGACGATAGTTTTAGTCTTTATTACTTTACTCCACTGGTAGAATTAATTCGATGTTATTCATAGCAGAATAACATCATTAAATTTTTCTTAGGTATTTATAGAAAACGTTTATTGAAAATATTTTATTGAAAAAAGTTTTTAAAAATAACTTTGAAAGGATAACAGTTTATAACTCCTGGCGTTGACACTGCGCCGTATTTGAAAAGTGTTTTGTTAAAAGATTTATACATGCATCGTAAACCTTTCATGAAACGTGAATTATAAATTTTAAACTGGACGTTATCGTATGAAACTTATTAATAGCTTATTCAATGTCGCCAGTTAATTTTCATGTTGGAAGGCTTTTTTATACCGAAACCGATGAGTTTTTATTGAATCTATTCACTTTGTAGGAAACCACCACAAAACATAACTGTGGAAAAAGGGGCTAAGTTCGGAACAAGGAATATGGGTCGGCTTGGAGTATCTTTGATGTCAGATGGAATCTCTGGAACGGTTATAGCTAGAAGGCTCGAAATTGAGCTCAAATCTATAGGGTTCTCCCACTTCTGGAACCATGAGGACATGATGAACACCAGGACATAGTAAGTACCTGAGTACCTAAATGGATTATTTCACACACAACCTAAGCACACAACATAAAGAGTTACAGATAGATAGATACCTACTTACTATGTGGTACACTTGGAGACAGCTATTGTGGTGAAAAGAGTCTTAACTCAGTTTATTGAAGGCAAGGTTCTCAAAGTAAGGGTATCTCCACAATGATAAGTCGGGGGTTTAAAAAAATATTCATTTAGCGTTATTTACTGTTTCAAAACATACCTTATCTTATGATAGGGGGCCGGGAATAACCCCAGCGGCACATCGACACTTCGAGGATCTTTTGTGCCTACCCCATTTTACACACTGGTCATCTCAGTGTACAGGTTTCCTCACGATGTTTTCCTTCACCGTTACAGCAGTCGGTAAATGTACGTAAGTCTTTGAAAAATACGAAAAACTTATTGGTACATGGCACTGCACGGTTTCGAACCCGGACCTCATGGGACCGCATGGGAGTCCGGTGCCCTAGCCACTGTGCTACCGAGGCTCTTAGGTACCTACTTACTATGTGGTACACTTGGAGCCAGCTATTGTGGTGAAAAGGGTTTTAACTCAGCTTAATGCTATAGGCAAGGTTCTCAAAGTAAGGGTATCTCCACAAAGATAAGTCGGGGGTTTAAAAAAAATTCATTTAGCGTTATTTACTGTTTCAAAACATACCTTAATCGTGCTTAGAATTCCATTTCTAAAGTGATATATTAGAATGTAATACCTTTCAAAAGCACCCGTGTCACTCAATCCTGCCGGCGTGTGTCGGGAAATTGAAAAACGCTGTAAAATCGCTGGAGAAACGCAGCACGATCGCTAGCGGCTCGTATAGAGTGGAAATAAGATTTCCATATGAATTTACCAGTCAATATACAGCGTGAATGGTTTTCAGTTAGGTATGATGGAAGAACACCGAGTGGGGTGTGGTTTAGGTGACATGAGAGAAGCGGGTTCTTATTGTTAGAGTAGGTATGGAGGAGAGTATAAGCTTTATAGGCGATAAGGAACAGCGGACAATTATACCTAAAGGCGAAAGAGGTGCAAAAGAATTTCTCGCACCCGCTTTACGTTGTATTCTACATAAAGTCTATCACTCAATGGTTGCCTGGAACAAATAGTTTAAAACTATGAGGCTGTCAATTGTAATTTTATTTTGTATCTGGTACTCTTTTATTTACATATTTACAACTTAAAATTATTTATATTATAATTACAGAAGGAAAACATAATATACAAGAGAAAATGTACAAAAATAATTTTGTATCTTATTTTTTTACTTTAATATTTGTATATGATTTATGATTTTTAGATGTCTGTCAAAGACAACAAAAAATGAATTTAAATCTCATTTAAAACTGTCAAAATATATAGTTTTACGTTCACGAACACTCACAGTTTAATTTAAACTAATAATACTTCGCGATCTGTTTTCCTAATTGGCTTTCTTTGTTTATAATATTATATTGTTGTGCTGTGAAATTTATAATATTATATTGTTGTGCTGTGAAATTTATAATATTATATTGTTGTGCTGTGAAATTAATAATATTATATTGTTGTGCTGTGAAATTAATAATATTATATAGTTGTGCTGTGAAATTTACATAGGTAAATGAATGCGTGTCTGACGTAATTTTTTCTAGTTTTAAATTTTGATCGCTCCGCTCACCGCTTCTGCCTCTCAATTGATACTAGTCCTATTGGTAAATCCTATTTTCTGTTCTCGACTAAACTGAGCTTGAGAAAATATTCCATAAACGTGATTATATAACCGTTGCACTTCATATTATTTGCTAGACATACATATATGCATCTTAGTAGTTATTTGAGAACTCACGTCTTTGTTTTGTTTTATAAGTTTCCTTCTTCTAATATATCGATGACATGAGTGTCTATGGAATTTTTAACCACACACGACTCTCTTAGGAGTAGTTTGCCATTGCCTTCTCCATTTCACACACCGTTTCCTCAGTGTGCATGTTTCCTCACGATATTTTTCCACCTTTAGAGTGTTCGCAACAGAACACTAGTTTAGTGATTGTATCCAAACTTCAATATGCGACTTAGAAAAGGTAAAAAATAGCAACTTCCTGTTCGACCTTAACCACTTATAATAGAACACGTTTCTCTATAATTTATTCTAAAAATATATATTTTTTATTTACTTCTAAACCCGCATTTGACCTCGATCTCGCCTGATGGTAAGCGACGATGAGGTCGACGATGGAGCATGCGGGTCCAGTAAATGCCTATTCACTCTGGCCTTGAAGATCCCAAGGTTGTAGGTTTCGGGAAATACAGACGCCGGCAGGCTGTTCCATTCCTTAGCCGTTCGCATAATGAACGAAGAAGCAAATCGCTTCGTACGAGCAGATGGGATATCAACAACATAAGGATGGAACCCCTCCCCGCGTCTGGTAGTCCGAAGGCGGAATGGAGATGCTGGAATTAGGTCGTGCAATTCCGATGCGCACTCTCCGAAATGTATCCTATAAAATACCGATAGGCAGGCAACCTTGCGCCGATGTTCCAGACTTTGCAGTCTAGCTTCCACCAGCGATTCGTCACCTATAAGGCGCTTAGCGCGTATCTCCACTGAGTGAAGGGCAGCCAGTTGGTACTTAGCTGAGCCGTCCCACAGGTGGCAGCAGTACTCCAGTATTCTAAAATAATTACTTTTATCGCCTCTATAATGTTATTTAAACGTGTGTGGTGTTCAGCATCTTGAACTTCAATAAAGTGCCAGAAATCAAAACTTTATGTCTCCTTACAAGCGAAATTACCAGCCGCTCTAAATATTGTGAGGAACAGGAGCAGTTGGAGGGGGACTAAATTTTCTTTATCCAAGAAAACCACTGAACGAACATAAACGGTCATCTGTTATCCAAGTAATTATTTAACTTCCACTCCAAAAATCAAACCTTTATAAAAACGGCTTAGTTCAGCGCTTGGAGCGAGATCTGAAATCTTTTTAATTGAGAAAGTCTAAGCTTCGCCACTTATATTTGTGAAGACAGGGCGGTACTAATTAATAATTAGGTAATTGCGCCCCAGTTTACGGTAAATAAAATCTTTATTAAAAAATGTAGTACATAATGGTTGTACAGCGTGATTTGTTTTGGGCGTCTGACCTCTAAACTAGGTGGAACCTGTGCCTTAGGGGCCAGTGATCCTCTTATAGCGGCTTCATTATCAACCAGCGTGAGTGACGTGTACATGTGCATGGGGTTGTTTTTGACTCCTAAATCTACGGCAGAAGCTTTACCTACTTCAAGATGGTATCTAAACCTGGTCGGCGATCGATCGTCCTGTTCCCGTTTCATCTACCGCGGTTCATCCACTGGTAGTTGAATCGGGAATTTAACTCTCAGTTCAACTACCAGTGGTGAAACGGAAATTTTTCAACCTAATTTGAATTGTGTTACCTGTTAAAAAACAGAAATAAGACCAAACCCAAGACCTGGAAATCGATCAAATACGGACCTCGCACGCATTGAGAGTCGAACGTTGTAGCTACTAAGCAATCCAGGGGTTCAATTACACTATCCGCGTAAACCGTGATTCATTTGAAAGAAAGAAAGATTATTTATTTCCGATCGCACATACAAACAGTTAGGTACAGAAGACAAAAATAATATTAAACAAATATATTACAGAAATAAATAAGCAAAGTAATTAAGTTTGATGAAGGTGGTGTGCAGCACCGGAAAAAGAGGACTGCCTCAGCCTGTTGCCGCAGCGCTTTTAGGACTGCGGCGCTGATTTTCAGGCATCCCCTGAGTGCCAGGGATCACTCCAATTTTTTCTCATTTCACGAAGTGCGCTTTGAATCAATAAACTCCAAATTCCTAGGGGATTCGGCTATTTCCCTGCGACATATATTATTATATCCCTGTTTGTCGCTCAGAAAAATCGTTCGCTATACCGAGAAAGATTGCTTCAAAGCGCCCACACTATTGCCTATATTCCTGTGAAGCTACGTGTATTTATTTCGCTCTAGCAAACGATATTTCTGATAGACGAAAACGGATAGAGTTACGGGAAAAGGCGGTTGCGTGCGGACAAGTGTGGTCCAACCCTAATATAATAAATAAAACAGGAACCATGGAACCTCTTAAAACATAGCGCCCCATAATATAGTAGCGCCTTAGCTCCTTAATTCGGTTCTGGTAAGAAAGATTCAATAGCAGCCTCTCGAGGCTTAACTAAAGAGAGTTTCAATTGAAGGGATTAAGTGCAATCGGCTGATCGAGCTTTCAGCTTGTGGCTACACACGGCTATAGGGTACAGTATCTAAGCGTGGTAAAGCTGTAGGTAACTAGGTTATAGTTGTCAGGTTAACCGCAGCGGCTATATACGGCTTAGTGAATTTTAAGACGAGGGTTTATGCTAACTACTAATACCTACTGGATTGTTTTGGGTACCTATTACCATTCAAAAAAGCATGAAATGATTGTATCATGTCATGTTGTTTTTTAATGTTAAGTCTTTTTAAGTGTAATCATGTATAATGCATTGTTTAATAAATGTGTTTTCTTTCTTTGTTATATCGTTTCATGGTTTTGAGAAAGGTAAAAGTTAATCTGGTAGGTAATTTGGCTGGTTCCCGCTTGCTTGCTTATCGTATGGTTAGTGGCCAACCTATTTGTCAGAGTTGTTCAGACCGCCCGTAGGCCACTGACATGGCTTAACGACTGCTGTCGAACGACAACAACCGGGACCGACTGCTTAACGTGCTTTCCGAGGCACTGAGGAGCTCAGATGAAATATGCCACTAGCGGTCACCCATCCTGGTACCGACCGCGCCAATTGCGTAACCTGCACGATCACTTTCGAACCGTGCCAGTAGTTGGATGGGATACTCTCTAAAAAAACAATTAATCATTGTAAAATTCGATTTACGGATTCGGGTCAATGGAATTCATATAGGTATAGGTATTATAGGTAGTCTGTATCTTATTCCGTTAAGGCGCTAGACCCGCGTAACAGACGGATGAATGGATGTAGTAGCAAAGGTAGTATGGGTTCCGTTTTCCCCTTCGAGGCACGGACCTCTAAAAGAGAAATAAGCTTTAAATCCATAAAACCAAGTATCGATTCAGCTTAACTGCAATAACCACTTGATTACTCCAAGCTCTCTGCAACTTTACAAGTTTTCACGTTCAAAAACCAATAGCTTCACTATTACAGCCCGAGCTTTCAGCAACCCTCACCCCTCTTCAAGCTCCCTGGGGAGATAGAGGGGGGAACCGCAATCCTTGCGCAGTGGGTTGTGAAATACAGAGCTTATGTTATCATTCCCAATATTATGATACGAGAGATGAAAGCTATTGCAAGCTATGGCGGGGTTGTTTCAATTATCATCTACAGCCGTTAAACATTTTGAAAAAATTACAACCGGACTAGCGGATTCCGTTTTTTAAAATTTTGAACGGTCAGTCTGAAGCGCAATGTGCTATACTATAAAGTATTAATATTTAAGTTGGTGCCAAGTTCTAAATTGTATAGGTCATACTTTACTCTAATTTACTTACTTACTTACTCCGCTGGCGCAGCGACCCGAAGTGGATCTTGGCCTCCGATACCAAAGAGCGCCATCGCTCTCTCTCCTGCGCAGTCTCGAGCCAGTCAGGCGCCTGGAGCTCCCGCAGATCCTTCTCCACTTCATCGCGCCAGCGGTATCTGGGACGTCCGACCGGACGTCGTCCGTTAGGGCGTCCCACATACGCTCGTTTAACTGCCCGATCCTCCCCCATCCTAGCGATGTGTCCGAGCCATCGGAGTCGAGCCGCTTTCGTCTCTCCTATAATGTTCGGCTCGTTCACCATCTCTTCAATCTCCCTATTCTTTCCCTAATTACTCTAATTTAATTGTTAATTATTATTATTTTCGTCTATTAATTATTTTTTCTTTATTTTATTCTAGTTAACAGCATAATATTTGCATAAGGTAAGATGATATTTATTGTGTAAAAGTTTAGGTAAGAATTACAAATATTGCAGATATAGTTGCATAAACATGTCACACTACACTTTGCCTTTACAGGCAGTTACACCAAATTCACATATTAATAATGTTTATACAGATTTTGAGAAGATAAGAAAAAAGATAATTTCATTAAAATTTATACCATATCATATTATATATAACCTTATTATGTCATCATAATCCACCAATCAGCACTGAGCCCGCTCGGTGGATCATTGTGCAAGGCCGGTACCGTTGTGCAAGGGTAGGTCTGTGCCGTAACAGTGGAGACATTAATAGGCTGATAATGATGTCATCATAATATAGATATATCGGAAGAGACCGGCCCCCACAACACAGGATATCCTAGTGTGGGAGCCAGGGAAATCTGAGAAAATGTAAAAGACACTGTGTGCATCAATAATTTTTTATTTTATTTTATATTTATTAATTGATTTAGCTATTGGGGTCGAAAGTAGCTTGAAATGGTTCATGTAATATACAAACAGTCAGTGCGTTGTCTTTTTTTCGAACTTGGCAGACACACTGCCGCGTGTCAAGATTACAAAGTGTGTACATTTATTTACTATTCTCAATACAATAATTAGGAAACTTTTCAGGTTTTCCCTGAATCACCCTCCATTTATCTGGAATTACTCTGTCTATCTTCAAGGAAAACTTAGTAACAACACTCGAAGGGTTCCGCTTTGTTGTTATCCGTAGCACAAAATAATTATAAAGTTACAGAAGGACCGCTTGACGGAAAAATTGACTTTTTTTTGACACGCGATATTGGCCCACGCACACGAGTCTCTGCGTACACATCTCAGATTTAATCAGACGAACTCAGTCGCGAATTACACGTGCTGTGGCGCGATTAGAGTAGGCATTATTTTTTTTACAGTGCCTGCCACACATATAAGAATAAGTTTATTTGTGCGGTAAGATTGCAAAGTATCCATAGTCCATACACCAGTAGGATCTTAAGCATAGGTTATATTAAACTAAATAAAATTAGTGAGCAACAAGTTAGTTTACAATAAACGCTGACCTCCGAACTAGGAAGTTCCTGTAGGAGAGAGGATGAGTGGGCGTGTAAGAAGGTGTGTGAGAGAGAAGGAGGGGGGGGGATTATTATTGTGTTACCTTTAAAAGTTTATCCGTGCCCTCGTATATTTTTCATCTTTTTTTTTAACTGGGAACAGCGCTACGGTCGAGTGTATATGTGATTATAATCGTGGACGCCCGGGTCTTACCTTCTGTCTCTTTATATTTTGTGTTCGTAGCATATTATTCCATTAAATATTCCCGTCTCGTCTCTCGTGGTACATTGTTTTTCTTGGTTACGTAAATATCCCGGAATGGGTTGGTGTACCGGAATAATAAGTTAATGTAGAGATAAGGGAATATCTAAATAACATAACTTTACAAATACAAACACAACAAAAACACAATTTCTACCAGGCAACCTTTGGGTGATGGAGTTTTTGTAAAATACAATTTAAGCGGGTGCAAGAACAAAATATAGTTATAAATAAAATAATGGATTTTTTTTATTCTTCTCCTTCTGTGTGCGTTTTTTGGAAACGTTTATTTCTATTGAGAGGAAAATGATTCAAATTAGCTTTTAAATCAACAGACAAGCGACTTATACAATAATTATTAGCCAATTTTATGCTACATGCAACTAACGCTTTTAAGTAAAAGGGTAGGTATAATTTTTTTTTAAATTAATAGGTGTATCTCGTATATATCCTAAATTCTATAGTAAGCTACATTATTGGGCTTTCATTTACCATCTCAAAGATTTTGAAATTTCCCCAATACGCTACTATACCCTTTGTCCTTCAGCTACGGTTCCTAAAAATACACCAAAAATACAAGTATCATTAGTTTATTTTATTTTTATTTATTAAAGAACACAAATAGATAAAAATACACATAAGCAAAAATTTTAACACAGAAACAAAGTGTGACAAACCCCCCAGATATTATTGTTTAATGAAATGTCGGTTTTTTATCATCCAACACTGAAAATGAATCATCTTCATGAATATTTCTAATGTATTATAATCGGAATTATCATTAAACTAACTTTCTTATATAAAATACCTAAGAGAGTTATATTTTTTCCTATGCGCTTCGCCGCGTTTATAATATCATGTTTTTGGATTTACTGAAAATAACGCAAAAAATCGATTTTTCATATATTTTGTACCGATCTGTATAAAACCGCAGCTTTCAGGGGAAGCTTTAAATACGCCGCATGTAAGATCTGGAATAATCTTCCACTTCTTAATCTTCTTCTTCTTTAAGAGATGTGCGAACTGTGGATACGTTTAAGATAAAACTTAAAAACTACGTTCTCGCTGCCCAGAAATCAGACACTGTACACTTTTTATATTAGGTTATTTTATTTTTATTGTATTTTTTAAAATTTAAGTATATATTTTTATATTATTTTCTACAACACATACCATATCCGCTTCCCATTGGAATGACGAGCCGCACAATGTACAGACACTCACTATGTATTTCTATCCCTTTTCTTTCCAGTTTTAATTGTTATCTATTTCATCTTTAGGTATTTATTTATTTGTAGTTTTTTTATTTATACTTTTAATATATTTTTGTTTTAGTCCTTGACTGCCGTGTCGCCCGCGATGCCTTCGTCCGGGCACAGCTGAAAACCAGCGCTGCGGTTCCGCCGTACCGGTCGGACCGCAGCACATGCTGAGCATGTGCCCTTTTAATATTGCATTGTTTTTATTTTATTTTATCCAAAATTGTTTTAAGTTTAATAATGTGTGCAATGTTGAATAAATGTTTTTTCTTTCTAAAATGTTAAAAAAGTCTAAATTAAAAAGTTTTAGAACAAAAGTACTGAACACCAATTTCGGTTTTATATGAGGTTTTTGTTACACTCTATATAGCATGGTAGGAGGTAAGGGTATGGTAAAAAAAATCTCTTTATTTTCATGATCATGTTAAACTATGCTAAACGTTGTACTCCGCACTAGGCAGCAGCCTGTATCGCGTATGCCGGTTCAATTTTCTTATCTAATAATTAACATCAATTTATTGTGTCAAAAATATTTTATGGGACCACCTTGAAGGGATATCCATGTAAATAAAGAAATAATTATCCAAATTCACAAATGCCTGAGATATGTGTTAAAAATACATAAAACAACGGAAATAAGAACCTCCTCCTATCTTTGTCCTCGGTTAAAACTGATAATAATTGGAAAGGTTTCGTGACCCCGTTAAAAGGTCAACCCATTTGTATTCCGATGACGCAATTACTTTAGACGGTGTATTGAGTCTTCGTGAATATAAATGGAGTTATCATAAAAATCGATATTCAAATGAACAAACTTCGAATTGTAATTTTAACATCGACATCGAACATCGATAAGTGGTCGTAGTCTAGTTGCGAGCATGGGAGAAGCAGGATGGGTCACCTCTAGTGGCTCACTTTCATCTGAATGCCTCGGAGAGGAAGAACTGAGTCAGAGGCCAACTAGGCGGCCTGAACAACTCTGACAATCAATCAAACGGGTCGTACACTCGAACCCTGGCTGGGGGGAGTGGGTGCGGGCCTGGAGGCGAACCTCGTGCCCGGAAAAGCTCCGGGTGTCACTACATCCCCGGTGTTTGGTGCCGTTAAATTAAACGGGCTTAAGGTTTAGTTTTATTATATAACTCTGACAATAGGTTGATCATTAACCACACGACAAGAAGAAGATCGAAGATCGATGAAAAGGAGAACGAGATTCGAAGGTTTAAATTACAATTTTACGCCTAAACGTTTGACCTCAATCTCACCTGGTGGTAAGTGATGATGAGGCCGAGGATGGAGCACACGGGCTAAGTAAGAACTGGCTCTTTTCATCAACGCAGAAGCGAAGACATTTGGCGACAGACTTTATATAGAAGGGGGTTGCTAGTCAGGCGGGAAGGGTACCTTCCCCCAGCAAAAGATTTCCGCAAAGTAATGCCTGATTCCATCAACCAAACTATTATAAATAACATAACAAATATCGCAGACGCAATGTAGAAACATAAAACGGAATGTCTGTCGCCGTTCAGTCTCCCGTAGCTCATAAAAGTGTAACCAACGCTTCCGGCTTCGAGCTTTGCCTTCTACAACGAGCTTATATGTATGGAGCGATGACGGAAGTGTAACATGTCGTTCACCAAAGTGTAGTGCAGACTACAGAGGGCGGAGTTACAAGTGACAATAGATATTATTTGTGAGTTGTGTGAAAAGTTAACGTCGTCGTAGATTGGCCAACGGCGACGCGCTGCCCGTATAGCCAATCAGCGGCAATAAAAAAACAGATGTGAAAAAGGAACTAATGGTTCTGTCTGCTTCACCGATAAAAGAATTGAGATCGAGTGCCAAGTAAGCCGAACGTCATTCAGACGTCAATATCTCGGAAACTTCTTTTGTAAAATTTGGGATTAGAGGTATTGATACAGATTTTGTGTTATAAGAGCGTCGAGAGAGGAAATTGTTCGTGTAACAAAGTGCGTGGCCCCTTTTTTTCGAACTTGGCGGACACTGTCGTGTTTCTAGAATATAGTGGCGGGACCGTTTATCATTTGTATCTTGAATGTATGACATTACGTCTCCTTACCTTTAAGAGCTCGTCGGTGTCGTTTCATGGAATAATGCATGCCGTTTAACTATCTCGAGTTTTACTGCTTGGTTTGGCTGACGACATTTCCGCATCAGCTTCCTGTACAGTGGAAGACACAGCAGGCTATACTCTGTGGAAATATGTTAAAGCGACAAAGTACTAAAGGGTATATTGAAATTGAAATCGTTTATTTAGCGCTGTAAACACCAGAATACAGAAGTATAGAAAGTTTAATTCATGCAGCACAGAACATCTGGTGTGGTACAGTGCCAAAAAGGGTACACCAGCTCAGCATAATGCTGAGGCAAGCCACAGCGCTGATTTTCAGCTGGCCCCATATGCAGCCTGATGTGTTGACCACTGTACATTACTGAGGAAAAGGTATTAAGGTACACCATCTAGAAAACCAATAAAAAAGGCACCACTTAATACCTACTTACCTACTTGTTAAAAAGGACGAGAACCCGTAAAACGCCTGAAGAATTACGAAGGCAATGAATTTTAATTTGGTAATGCTGTGTAATGAAAAACTGCTCGAATAATTTTCGTAGGCGCTAACGAAAATGGGAACTCATAATTAATGTAGACGGTGTTTGAACTTTCTGGAAATTAGTAGCTGTTTAAAATTGGTATATACGTGTTACGTGTCTGTCAAAGTACGAGTAAGTAGGTAAGTAACTTAATATCCTAGATGAAAATTAAGTATCTCACGTTGTGCAATCCCCAGCGATCCCAGGGATCTTTCGAGGGCGAAATAAACTAAGGGGAACGAGATAATGTCCAGGGCACAATACCGTCTTCACCATAAGGGCACACGGGGCCCGTGCCCAGGGCCCCCATTCTCGGGGGGCCCCGAAGGATCCACAATTTCTCTCACACATTTATTCTCAAAACATTTTTGTCGGGCACATTACACTTTTTTCACAAATCAGGAATCTTATCAGAAGGTTAGATTTACAAGGCATATCATATACTACGCCATTATATTATCGATGACTGCGACTTTTCCTACTGTACTAATTAATAATATTTCCGAACGCAATACCTATTTTACGACTGAGTAATTTGTCAATTATGTGCATAGAAAGTGATATCCTTCAAAAAATTGACTTCAAGGATATAATAGAAGATTTTGCTCAACAGAAATCGCGAAAGAAACCGCTAATGTAATTGTAACCAAAAAACCTATGCTGTATTTGATTACCTATAAATGGGTTCATAGGTACTTAGTAAAAAATGGAAGTGTTTTTCTTTTTTTACTTTCCAATTCGCTTTCTTTACTTTCAAAAAGGGCCTCAAATTCTTGTGTGCCCAAGGGCCCCAGCCTAGTTTAAGACGGCGCTGCCAGGGCAGGCAATAAATACCAATGAAAAACCAACTCACCAGCGTCTCAGCCCGAGATCACCCGTCGGCGCCGACAATGTCCAAAATTCTGGCAGTTTTTTGTATCACCGAAGCACCAGCACTGTATCAGCACTGCGAGGAGTCCATGGAGGTGATAGTTCATGAGCGATGACGACATTCGGTGACACGCGCACAAATCGCTGCTGTCTCGAGGGCTGTGTTTCCAAGACTGTGTCAGCGAGTGGCAATCAACGATAAAAACTACCCTCACTGGACATTAATATTCGACAGAACGAAACAAAAACGAAATCTAAAACTACCCACAATAACTGTCGCTAATGTAAACAAAACTTATGAACTAGGTATGCGTGGTACGGATTGTACACACGTTATTTTAGAAAAAAAAAGATTATTTTAGGTAAGTAGTTATTTAAGATAAGAACGAACGCTTTAAAGTCCCTATGTGCATATTAAATAAGAAGGTAGAAATAAAATGTAACCAAATTCAACATCCAAGGTTTTCAATGATTTTCTATTGGTACTACAACATAATAAGTACATAAGTACTTATATAAATCATAATACCTGGATACGTAAGCAACAATACTCTACAATAATCACTCATACATTTTGGAGAAAATGTTGGGAAAAGTGGAATAGTTAGCAAAAAATTGGAAAAAATATTGGGAAAAATCGGCAGAATCTTGGGAATAGTTTGAGAAAAAATAGGTCGGTAAAATATCAGGTAAAGACGGAAAAGTCATGAATATGTTGAGAGAGTGTGGGAAATTGGAAGAATATTTAAAAAATTAGGGAAAATGTAAATAGTTGGGAAGAATTCGGAAAATTCGCGGTCCGCGCGCCGTCTGACGAACGCGGCGCGCATGTCTAGGCCGGTTATGAGGACCGTAAGTCGGCTATTGATAACCGGATCGGGTCTGCTGGAGTCGGATAACAATAGCGTTGAAATTCCTTTTCATACTATTTCATAAGCGCTTTAGCTATTCTAAATGCACGGAAGCGAACGTAAAGGCAAATTTCATAAAGATAACTTACGAGTATCTAAGGCTAGGTGTATCTCTTTATAAAGTTACGATGTTTCTTTTTAAAATTATAATATAGAAAGGGATAATATGTGTTATATTTGAATCATACTTCATAACACAGATTATAAAACTACCAATGGCACCTTGACAGAGTTTTTATATTCCTGGTCATGGTTTAACTTGTAACGATGTCGACTCCATCGTCCATATCAACCTCCTTGCCATCAATTTCAACCTCATTGTTAGCGTTTATCTCACCTCATATCGTGTTGGCATCTTCATTTCTTCATATATATTTTTAAAATTCAAATCATATTCCCATTCCATTTCTAACTTCCATTATTCCATTAATTTCATTGTTTTTACTTCTCTCTGTATTTTGTCCTGAACGGACGTTTCTCCGTTTTATAAAATTGTCTCCTACTACTACCTATTTTCTACTATAGTGTTGTTCTGTTCCTGATAAATATAATATCTACTATTACCAAGTTCTTCTATTACTTCATCTGCACATTGTCCTAGAACCCTGCTAGCCGGCACCTAGAGGGCAGATTGTAGCAAACTGATTTTGATGAAACATTTTATTTCTCGAATTTTGGATTTGTGACGATCTATTGCCTCTGCCCACTCTAGGGGGTTTTCTAGATTAACCCCAAAATAACACCTTCTCCGAAACCTCCTAAGTTCATAATATAATTAACTAAGGAAGTTGACGTCAAAACCCACTTCCAGAGAAATATTGGCTATTTCACTACACACCCGTCATCAGTCATCCACCCTTGTTATACCGTCAGTAAAATACCTAATCATTGTGTACCAACCCCAACCCGTTTAAATAATATTTCACAAAATGTAGGGTACTTGTGTATTTGATATTTCCACGCAAATAACTCCTAAAAATCCTTTTTATACCGTTGAGCATAAAGCTCTGCGCCAAATACCTAAAGCTTAGTTCTGGAAAGTCTACCTTAATACGTTGGGTTTAAGCTTAAAAGAGGTAGTGTTGAAAGCTTGCGACGACGATCGTAAAAAGCTTCGATTGTAGGATCGTAAAGCTCATTGTTGTACCTTAGGTATTAGGTACTTACATAAGCTTTGGACTAAGTAATGGAGTGAAAGAAATACTGGTAAATATTGTACTCCAATCTCTCTGCCTGTTTCGCTAGGTAGATGGGCTCGTAGTCTAGTTGCAGGCATGGTCCAAAGGTGATCATGGTGTTAGTGGCACATTTTCATCTTAACCCCTTCGTGTCTCGGAGAGCACGTTTTAAATTCAAAATATTTATTTAGCACTGTTAACACCAAAATAAAGCTAGTACACAATACAAAGATATAATATTTTCAGTACAAAAGATCCGGAGCGATGCAGTGTCTAAAAGGGATACCAGCGTTAAACTGTCGGTTCCTGCCTGTCATCGGTCCAGAGGCCAGCAGGCGGCCTGAATAACTCTGACTATACGACAAAAAGTTTTCAGTTTATTACAACAGATGTAACTTTTAACACAGAAAAAGTTAAACGAATTTCGGAGTGCAAAATTTTGTTTTCGAATACAAACACCATTGTATTCTAAAACGAGCCTCAAGTACTCGTTCATACTGGCAACATTAATCGGATATATTGTGCTTAAACGGACTTGCACCCAGAGCCGTAAAATCATATTTAAAAATTACAGCATTGATTGTTTACAAAGCAATTCTGTGACTCAGTAAAGTAAAGTTACAATAGAAGGAACTTGTGCTTCCACCCTTTTCAACGCAAGTGAATTTCTGTGCATAGTTGCAAATTGTAATGAAACTTTTAATGTTTTCTCTAATTTCTGAAATTCCCCCTTAGTTTTACGTCCTAGTCGTAGAACACAAGCCACTTCTTCGCTCCAAAGACTGCATAACATTGCTTGCTTGCTTGCTTATCGTATGGTTAGTGGCCAACCTATTTGTCAGAGTTGTTCAGGCCGCCCGTAGCCCAGTGGCCAACCTATTTGTCAGAGTTGTTCAGGCCGCCCGTAGCCCTCTGTCTTGGCTTAACGACTGCTGTCGAACGACAACAACTGGGACCGACTGCTTAACGTGCTTTCCGAGGCACGGAGAAGAAATATGCCACTAGCAGTCACCCATCCTGGTACCGACCGCGCTAGATACTACAACTAGGCTACGAGCTCCTCAATTATGCATAACATTAATAATACATTTAATTCTTTAGCTTGCTCCATAATCACAATATTTTTTATTAGTAAGGTCAGTTTCAAACGTAAATCTGACTTTGATCTTGACCTTCCATTCCTTTATGCCTCAACCACCGTACGCAGATCACCGCTCACTCTCACTGACGTCATTCCCAAACTTAATTATTTTGGGATTCCTTGGGCCCCTGTCCTTATAAGAAATTCACCGTCGTTCGACGCTGCCAGAAGGTAATTGTCGAGACAACGGCAATTAATATTAATTTGTCCCGTGGTTCCGTCGTCTTATTGCCGCCTTATTGCTACCCCTCTACCTCCCTTCGGTTACCCCCTAACTGTCTGGGGAGGGGAAATGTTCAAGTTTCAAGAGGTAATGTTCAATTTTCTGAGGTGGACGGAGCGTGGGAGTTTCAACGTGTCGAATTTTAATTGAAAATGTGTTAGGCTTAATGGAAGGTAGTGATTACAATCACGGATTTTGTTGCCCAGATCTTACTTTTTACTTTTATTTTTTTATTTATGACCATAGATTTATGCGGTGTCGTGCCGGCCATAAAGTCCCGTGTCGCGCCGCCCATAAAAGTATAGCACCACCCCAACTCTTCCCGTGGGTGTCGTACGAAGCGACTAAGGGTATTAGTGGATTTCTATATACAGATAGTAGACGGCGATGGCTCGCCACCTATTATGTTGTCCACCAAATCTTACGGCGAAAAGTGGGAACTACCTATGATGAAGGTGGTGTCAACCCCCTCGGGGGATTATGGACGTCAGAGTTATACTATAGACTTATATATCCATGTTTACGACTATATCCGCGTTTGACCTCAATCAATTTTCAGTTTTACTACGAAAATAAAAACATATAACTTAATAAAAATTACATTGTACTTACTTTTGTATAAAAGTATTGATTTATTGTAATGGTAGGTAACTAACCGTTTGTAAAAATAATTAGAAACTTTTACTATAAGGGTTATATATTACGTACATTTACCGACTGCTCTAACGGTGAAGGAAAACATCGGGAGGAAACCTGCACACTGAGATGACCAGTGTGTAAAATGGGGTAGACACAAAAGATCCTCAAGGGTAGAAGTGCCGCTGGGGTTATTCCCGGCCCCCTATCATGAGATAAGATACTATAAGGGAAGGAAGAACCAGGCTGCTAAGACACAGCTAGTTTAATAACCGGGAACTTCAAATTTAATTGTAATTTTTACAAATGTTTTTTTATTTATTTCAACTACCAGTTTCTTCCCTGTGTCTGATCTCAGATCTTTAGCGAATTGAGAATATAAAGAGGTCTTAAAGGAAGTAAGTTTCTTTGTAAACAGAACTACCTACTTTTCACGAAGACTTATTCAACTGAATTATAATACAATGATATGACCTTAGCAAATAGAACACGAGACTTTTCATGTTGGTATGTGTCTAATGTTTCTTTAAACTAGAGATGCCACGAATATTCGGCTACTATTCGGTATTCGGCCAATTCAGCCACTTTTTTTGAAAAATACCACGTATTACTCAAGAATCATGAAAAAAAACCACATATTACTCAAGATTATATGTATTCTATTATCAAATTACAATACTTTAGTAAGTAAAATTGATCAATGGTAGGTTGTGATGGATAATATTCATAATATTCCCATATAGGCGATTTTTTATTAATTGGTGTCATTTTGTAAACCTTTTAACGAACAAACAATTGATTAAGAACTATTCTCTGCACCATATTAATGTTTTATGTATTATTATGATCTGACAAAGCGTGCCGTGACGTGATTTACTCGCAATTGAAACAAATACCCGCCCGTCGCTCCCGTGTGCACCGTAATGAGACAGGTTGCGGCCTGTCTATTACGAGTTTACGCCCTCGGCAACCATGTATTTTGTGACGAATATTCGGCGCTTCGGCCGACAGCGTTGCCGAATATTCGGTATTCGGCCAAATCACTATTCGTGGCAACTCTACTTTAAACCATCTCATCTGCAGATTTGTACTAGCCCAAAACGCTTACTAAATACCATAAATCTGCCAAGTTGGGGATTAACGAGCAAACTTTGGGAATAACTGGGTATTCCAACATCGCTTTTATTCTATGGAAACAAATCGCTACCCAAATTGGTTTGAGTACATATTTATTGGTCTGTGGTAGGTTAGGAGTAAATATGGGTTTCTTTGTTCAAGGTAGAAGAAACTAGGATATTATTTCCTACGTTAGTTACTTATTGCTTCTTGCCTTAGAGCATTTATTGCCTACGTGAAAAGAGCTGTTTCCAACTTAATTAAGTCCAGTCTCCTGGGTACAATGTAACACTTTTTTTTTCGGGGGGAAACGCTCATGCTTACCTCATGCTCATGCTAACCTATCAGAGGTTATGCCGGACTTTTAACGGCCAAAAACCCCCCGGTGTTCCTGCGCACGGCCTGACGGCGAAGCCACGGGAACGCTTGCGCATAACTTCCGCGACTTCGCCAGCAAGTGTCCGCATTACGGACCCAACTCTGGGGACTCACGTCCCCATTCGGCTTGTGGTGGCGTGCCGGAACACGGGCACGCCAGACCAACTCGAGGACCTGTTATCAGGCAATGGACTCCCCGTGTCCATTGCCCGGAGGTCCTCTTTAAGGGGGAAGATGGCGAGCGTGAGCCAGCCGCCTTCGCCCGATTCTCCTACGGCGGATCGGGTCGGACGAAGGGTCGTCCTCCCTGATCCGCTCCTCGCCTAACAATGTAACACTGCCGGATGTGGGATTTAGCCCAATTTTTTTATTTTTAGTATTATTTGCTCTTTCTTTTCTTGTTGGATTAAGTTTAGTTTTAATGTGTTCTATGTTTGCTGTATATAATATTATCTAGATAAATTAAAAATAAACTTAATTAATATTGTTATAAGGGAAAGCAAGCGAAGAAATAGCGTCGGTGGCTTAGTGGCTAGGACGCCGGACTTCCATGCCGGAGGTCCGGGTTCGAAACCATGCCCAATGAGTTTTTCGATTTTTTTCGAAGACTTACGTACATTTACCGACTGCTCCGTAAAGGAAAACATCGTGAGGAAACCTGCATGTCTGAGGAAATGAAAAATTTCCGAAGGTGTGTGAAATCCACCAATCAGCACTGGGCCCGCTCGGTGGATCATGGCCCATGCCCCTTGGTCAAAGGGAGGCCTGCGCCCCAACAGTAGGGACATTGATGATGATGATGAAGTGAACAAAAGGGCCATATTATGGTAATTGGTCACCATCATCGCTCATAAACATTTCACCCGACTATAATATTAGCAAAGGGTTTTCCTGCTGCTAACCCTGAGGGCTGAAAGCCTCGTGCTGATAATTGCGCTGGCTCTGTTACCTTTCAAACCGGAACATAGAAATATGCATTGCAGCATCCCGGCAGAAACCCATTCAAACACGCCAAAGAAATATTTTCAACCACGATAAAAAAGCAACTGCAGCGCTGTGGAAAGCGCACCGCACTAGACACAGACACTTGAGCTCGCTCTGGGGCGCTGAAAGAGATAATTGCGCAGATGTCACCTGTTAGACACATCTAGGTCATCGCTGGAGGCTGGAGGGTCACCTCGCGGAAATGTCGAGGGAATAAAAAATATATGGAGTTTCTAGTTGACTTCGCAAAGGGTAGAGATGAGGTGGGGTTGAAGTCTTTATGGAAATCAAGGAAATTTAATGGTTTCGTCCCATAATGATAGTACCCTAGTAAATTGAATAAAATTTAAAAAAAAATATTCGTTTACCACATATTAATTAACATTTTACATTAAACTATAACCTCCACATTGGGCGTTGCCTGTGTCCTGGAGATTACATGGATACACACATTGACCACTTTACAATGTTATGTGTCAATCAAATATTCAGATTCCAGAATTACAATTTAAGTTAAAGAGATTTTATGAGTCATTATGACAATTATAAATTTATAAAATATATTAATATATACAGTTATATACTTACTTACTTACTCCGCTGGCGCAGCGACCCGAAGTGGATCTTGGCCTCCGATACCAAAGAGCGCTATCGCTCTCTCTCCTGCGCAGTCTCGTACATTTATATATCTAGGTATATTTATTTAATATATATTTATAATATTAAAGCTAATTATGTACATATATGCATTTATTAATAAATAAGTCACAGCTTCAATTACACAAACGTCCCCTAGATAAGATATTAAGTACACGTCATAAGTACACGTCTTAATATTGTGTAATATCGTTTGGGTTCAATATGTCCATTTCCCATAATATCTATGGGGGTCAGGCACTAATACATACTCCCTGTAAAATTTCTAGATTTCAAAATGTACAACGGTTTCAGTACAATTCGTGATAAAAGTGGGGGCGGGCATTTGTGCCCACGGCTTCGCATCCAAACTGTTCATATGATGGGATAGATCTCACCTAAAACTATACTAGTATCTTTCATTATATAGCGTCTGTGGCACAGTGGCTAGGGCACCGGACTCCCGTGCGGGGGAGGTCCGGGTTCGAAACCGTGCAGTGCCACGTACCAATGAGTTTTTCGTATTTTTCGAAGACTTACGTACATTTACCGACTGCTTTAACGGTGAAGGAAACCATCGCGAGCAAACCTGCACACTGAGATGACCAGTGTGTAAAATGGGGTTGGCACAAATGATCCTCAAGGGTCGAAGTGCCGCTGGGTTATTCCCGGTCCCCTATCATAAGATAAAATATGATCTTTCATTATGGAACAAGTCCTATCTATCCATTATCCTAAGCCGTGAAAGTAGGAGCTAGAGACCAAAAATCTTTTCTATTGAATTTGTTTCGTCAGCAATCAAACACAGCTCATGTCTTACATGTGTTTTCCACTATGTTGGTTGGAGGCGAAAAAGGGGGAAAAAAATTGGGCCTAAACTTGTATGGGATCTCGAAATGAAAGACTATATAGTTAAACAAATGAAAATGCTGCCATTACTATAATAAATTCTGTTTTATTGATAACCAGTAAGTTATTGGGCTATAATATTATTCACACAATTACGGTCTACAACATTTATGGCAATAGAGGGACTTAAAAGAAACCTAAGTTAATTAATACAATACGAATACAGTTACATAATGTATCGAAAAGTAAAATATTGTTATGTAAAGTCATTGTATGAATTAAATATTTGTGTAAATATTCGTAGAACAGAAGAACCAATTACTCAAGGCCAAAATATTAACAAAGAAAGTATCACCGAACTATAAAGTTTGATGATTAATTAAGAATTGTCGAAAGACGAAACAGTCTCGACTTCCCATCGGTATTATTTGCCACGACATAGATCATTACTTTTGTATATGGAAATCCATTTTTTTTCCAATTTGATGGATTGTCGAGTCACGATTGATTTGGAGGCTGGATGAAGTAACCCTCGAAAAGAGAATGTGGGTAGCTGTTACCGTTTTCAAAACGATGAAATGGCCATGTGATAGCGTGATAAACAGTGTTACCATATGATCATAGTGATCTTTATTTCGCACACCACATCCTTCGTGCCTTCGTTTCCTAATATTTTACTTCTGTTTTTTAATATTTCTGTTATTTATTTATATGTTCCGGTAGTGTATTATTAGGGAGTGATCCGTGGCACTCAGGGGATGCCTGAAAACCAGCGCCGCAGTGCTAAAAGCGCTACGGCAACAGGCTGAGGCAGTCCCCTTTTTCCGGTGCTGCACACCACCTTCATCAAACTTAGTTACTTTTGCGTATTTATTTGTTTTTGTAATATATTTGTTTAATATTATTTTTGTCTTCTGTACCTAATTGTTTGTGTGTGGGAAATAAATAATCTTTCTTTCTTTCATCATTTTATCTTTTTGAGAACGGTAAAAGCTCGCTTGTCGCAGCGAAACATCACTACTTCACGGGGTTTTTAGCACATTATGGACACATTATGGACTAGACTTGTCTCACCGAAGTCTTAGTCCCATGAGATCCTATTCTTCTCAAAGATTTCTTCCCTCTCAGCGTCATGGATCATGTTATAGTCTAGGGGATACTTCTGACCCATATAGGCGATATAGGTCAGAGCAAGTCCGAAGCAAGTAGCTCCTAGAGTCATAACAGCTTTATTTGGCTTGATAAAAAGCTCAAAGTTGCTTGCTTTGAACTGGTTGCTGAATTTCATAGAATCCAGTCCTTCGGTCTTCTCTTCCGTGTTTCGTGACATGTTGATGAAACTTGCTTGAATTCGCTTCACACTTGATTCTTTAGGAGCAGATTGGTACTTCTAAGTTAGTGGTAATGTTTGGTTTTAGAACATTTTATGAGGATTGAAAAACGTCTCAAAAATTTTCTTCAGCAGAAATGTGATCTGACAATTTATACTGCTGTCATGTCAAAGTTTGGAAGAAGAATTTAAACGTAAGTTTAACACAGAGATTTTTATAGCAAGAAAATAGTTCACCAAGGAAGTTCTAAGTACTAGTGAATAATACGGTTTGATCTAAAAAATGGGTAGGCAGAGAGAAGTAATCACTGCGTTTTACTCTATGGTATCACTTTCGCAAGGATACATAGAAAAAGAGGACTTATTGAAGTCTTGATGATGAAATCTTGGATGAAAGAAAAATTAGTCTCTCCCCCTTAGCCTATATAGGGACTACATATCCATACCTGCACAATGAAGTAAACGGAAGCTTTTATAAAACTCAACTTCCGTAACAATTTGACGATGACGTCATGTCATTGACTACCAAATTGTCCCACTGAAAGTAAAGTACCTACCCAAAAACACTTCAAACAAAGTCCTCAACAAAAACCATGGAGGCACTGAAAAATTTCCATTTCATTAGGTGCATAAGTTTGGAGAAGTCAATAAAGTTGAGGTCTTTAGAAAGTTGGACGAAGTTTGAGCGAGCTTCATTGTGGGTACCGCAATATAGAGGCTTTGTGCCGCAATCCCAGCTTTGTTGGCTCTTAGGCTGAATGCAGAGGCGGTTACTGCTCCATTCAAAGGTTTATTAATCTCTTTTTGTGTTGTGATAGAAACATTGGTATTGGTTTTATGGTTAAGTTGCCATTGTTGTGGCCATCGTTGGCTATAAAGGTGTGTTTTATTAGATCGCCCGTTCCAATGATGCGAATATTTTGAGCAGGGGACATGTACTGTACACACACACACACTGTTGCTTTCTTCGTCCGTGCAGTCACTGAGGGGCCAGCTGAAAATCAGCGCTGTGGCTTGCCTCAGCATTATGCTGAGCTGGTGTACCCTTTTTGGCACTGTACTACTCCAGATGTTCTGTGCTGCATGTATTAAACTTTGTATAATTCTGTATTCTGGTGTTTACAGCGCTAAATAAATGATTTCAATTTCAATTTTTTTACTAGTTATAAATACAACTTTACAACCCTCAACGACGTACCATTGTGGAGATCCCCTTACTTTTTCCTGGTCATCATTAAGGTATTCTAGGTTCCAGACGTGGGAAGAGCATTATGGTCGTAAACAATTGAGCACAAATTCAAATCATCTAGTTATTACCGTTCCAGAGATCCCATCTGACATCAAAGATACTCCAAGATCTTGGAAACCACTGGTCCAATTTTTATCAGACCTAGCTAAGAACACTCTCGACAGAATTCTCTATTAAATTTAAAAACCGGGTCCAAATCGGATCATCCGTTGTTAAGTTATGATGCCACAGACAAACAAACCGACAGACAAACGTGTCAAACTTATAATTCGCCCTCCCTCGATCGGTCGGGGGTTAAAAATAACCTTTATTACCATCAAAATCGACTCGTTTAAAATTAAATAGGGATATTAAAATGACTAACACTACAATACCTAAGCTAAAATTACAAAAAAACATATCCTACTATGACCTAAAAAAAGTTGTAAGAAAGAAATTGATTTGAAAGATAAAGATCGCCTGTGAAAGTTTCCGTACCTATCTCTCTTATCAATCGGAGAATTTCATTCCCGAAATTTTTCCCACTTTGTACTTTGTAAATTCAACCTAGATTCCATCTTACACCTCCATTTGAAATATCCTTACAGCGCCAGTTGCCTTGTCGAGCAAATCGTCCTCGTTCCGGATGAGTTGCCTTGGAAAGGACGTCCAATTGTCACTTTGCGTAGGTACCTTTCACCCGCTACCTGCGAGTCCTCGAGAAAATGTGGTTAGATGACAAGTGTGACTGTGACAGGTAGCATAGATTGGATGGTATAGAAAGATACTGTGGATTGGGTGAAAATAAGCTGAACATTATGATGAATTGAGACAAATCCCATGTAGAATTGAGACAGCTTAGCGACTTATACAAGAGAGTTGTTGAAATCTAATGTAAGGCGTTTAAAATGAAAGACTGGAACATAACCATTGTGACTGGATTGATGATTTATATATTTTAAAGTGTCCTATTTGGAAGTGGACATTTCGGAGAGTGGTCTTTATTGGAAGCGGTCATTTTGGGGAACAATCATTTCTGGAACTCCCAAAATAACCGTAAATAACACAAAGTGAGGAGGCTTATAGCCTGCAGTGGGACGACATGGGCTGATGATGATGATGATGATGAACACAAAGTGACCGCTTCCAGAAATGATTGTTCCCGAAATAATCGCTTCAATTTTTTGGGGAATAATCATTTCTGAAGCGGTCACTTTTATAAAATTTCTTTAGGGAGCGGTCATTTTGGGAAGAGTTAATTTTGAAAAGTGGTCATCACAAAAAGAGGTCGACATTGTGAACCTGAAGGATTATTAGCATTCCTAGCTTAGGATTACCTACTTATGAGGACTTCGTGTTAGTTAGACGATCCCCTTTCCCTGGGTGCACCCAAACATCGGTTATAACAGTATCTGTAAAAGTTTAATGAACAAAGTTCCTTGCAAAATCAACAGTGTTTGCGGCAAATTCTATCTTATGCCCAGGACAAATGTTTGTTCAAGTTAGTTGGCTTGGTGGGCGCGTATAATTCGTTTTCCTCGAGAGTATTCTTACCAAGGAAATTGTATACCATAATTCTAAGATTCTTACTTATGCCCGCTGATAGGTATTGCAGTATTGCCCACCTGAAAAATAAATAACTCCTCATTATCTCACTCTCTGTTCTTCCCTTAACTCCGCCATTAAAAGGCTAGTAAAAGATGCTTCCACATAGCGCCAGGTCCAAAGTTCATCCCAAACCTTTACTGACATCTGCGCGTCCATTACCACAACGGTTCCAAGTATGTCTTCGTCTGACCTTCTCGTGCCATTCACAGGCTTCCATTACAGTGCCGCCCTAGGGACGTAGTCACTGATCCTCCTTTGCCATATTCTCTGCTTGATGTATTCTGTCACCGGCACTTGTTTGGTCAGTTTCCAATGATCGCTGTTCGAAATTGTATTGGACCGTGTCGCTTCAGAATGCTGTGGAGGCAGTTGTTAATGCCTTGTAGCGTACATTCTGCTCTCCTCTCATTATGTTCTCACTTAATATTGTCTGAACTCTTCATAAATCTTTATTACTCGTATTATTTAATTTTCGGAATTCGAGTGGGACAAAACTGTGACTTGGCAGTGAGAAATTCTTACGTCAACTGGTCTTTTCAGGTTTTTTGACACTGATTTGGTGAAATAGTTAAATAATTAAATGGAATCATGTGAAGAGTTCACGGATTTTTTATTTTTTATTATTATCAATGACATTTCAGAAATGTTTTAGAAAATCTAATTGGAAAGCGTAAACTTTTTCTGGAATGAATGTATCTATTGGGACAGTTATCGCTATCTTTAATCAATTTATGCCTCTACATTACACGATGTCTGTACATCTACCTATCTCCATTTGGAATTCCTAAACAGATTGCCTTTTTTCAAATGTCAGTTCAACTTCAATGCTTTTCAGGTAAAAAAAATATTTATAAATAACACAATATCCGTCAGTTGAAAAGTGTCCACACAGAACGGGTCGTCCCGAAATATTTTTCCACAGAAACCCATTCCATTTCACATAAACGCATTCCCGCGGGCGAAACATTTTATTGTGAACCCTGAGGCTGCGGGGGCTGCGGGCTGCGGGCCTTCTATTTTTATTCGGGTTACCATGCCTGGGAGCAAAAAATGCTTTCCGTTTTACTGTTGAAAATCCATTGAAGGAATTAAGCTTGCTTTATTTTCAGTGCCGTGATCAGTCTTTTGGCGACTGGTTCAAAAATTGAAAGTCGCTCAGTTTGCTATGGAAAGAGCTATGCTCGGAGAATCTCTGCTGGATCGAATCCGAAATGAGGAGATCCGGCATAGAACAAAAGTTATCGACATAGCTCATAAGATTAGCAAGCTGAAGTGGCAGTGGGCCGGTCACGTCTGTCGCAGAACCGACAACCGCTGCGGTAGACGAGTTCTGGAGTGGAGACCGCGTTTGGGCAAACGTAGTGTGGGACGCCCCCCTGCTAGATGGAGCGACGATCTGCGCAAGGTGGCTGGCAGCGACTGGATGAGAAGAGCCGAAGATCGGGCTCAATGGCGCGCCCTGGGAGAGGCCTATGTCCAGCAGTGGACTAGAGTAGGCTGCTGATGATGATGATGATGATTCAGGTTGTCGTTTGTTTCTCTTTTAGGTACCTACTTACATTATATTTCTATACTCCTAGCTGTTAGAGAGGTCAAACAAGAAAGTTCATTACCTGAAGATAAAGAGACATTTTTTCTAACAAAGGTAAGAAAGAAGCTTAATTGTAATAATGTACCAGATAATTAGGTACTCTGTTCTCGTAATGAATGTAATTTTATTTCTACATCTAATACTCTGTCTAGTTATACACCTAATATATTATGTAGCCATGAAAAACTTAGGTACATTAGTAACAACAGTAGGTAGTACTGACATAGTAACATTGTGGACTCTTATTGTGAACTTCAGGGTCATTCAGATTCAGGAGGTCACAGTTTAAGTGTAATTATGCTTTTTGTACAGCGTCAAATAAATAATTAAGTAATTTTATGTTGTAGCGTTGAAAAAGATAAATCTAATGTTACTGGCTCTTCGATTGATTCTTGATATTTAGGATATACAACCAATAAAAGTGTGGCTTTTCGTTGGGTTTATTTTAATGATGTGACTGAAATTAGATGATCGACGTTGAAATGGTCGATGTAGATGGCCAGTACTTGTAGTGGTCTATAATACGAAATCTATCAATAATAAAAATAACACGAATAGATATCAAAGTTGATAGATAAGTCGGAGAGATCGGGGTCAAATGCGGGTTTAGTAGTAAATAATAAAAAAATAGTGAGTCAGTCAGGTATTTTGTTTTCAAAAATGTCAAATTTTGAATTATGAAGCCGAAACAGTAAAGATAAGTAAAATAAGGTGCTTCACACATTATTATATCATATCATAGGCCTGTTACGTCTATTGCAGACGATTTAAGTAGCGTCGCGAAGGCATCTCTTTTCATGGCTAAATAAACCTATTCGGGAACGGCATACACGAGCGAGTGGTGCACCGGGTAGATGAGTGATCACTCGGTGTCTGTTGGCGCGGGTACTGGGCAAACCCGCGTTTTTCCTTAATTGCGTCCCAGGCGATGCAGCGTCTGTGGAGAGGACACTTCACCCACGTCAGCTTTAAGATCCAGCTGCGTGGAAAGCAACACGGGGAAAGGCAGTTACACACATTATTAGTAACGCAGAAACTATGCTTAAATGACATCACAATCACCAAATAAATGGAGTAAAGTGACATTATCCTGCCTCTAATTTGGTTTGAACTCGGAATTCTGTTGTCTCTTGTAATGATGCAATCGTCTATGTAAATACGAAATGACTGTTTGCTCTGACAATAGGTTTGTATTTTCAGTGTGAGTAGATTCTATTCTATAGTTTGCTAATTGTTTACTTAAACCGAAATTGAATGATATTATTATAGTTTGTTTTATTTGTATATTATTAACATTATTATTATTATTCATTATTAACCACTTGGCACATTTAGAGTACCGCCGTTACGTCAACATAATTTGATATGATACACAAAAAGCGTTAAATTGAAATTTTGCTTGGCTTAGCTAGCAGTATTAAGCGAAGAATAGGTCATTACATCTCATTATATAACATTATAATTAGAAGAAAAAAAACATAATTATAACTTATAGCTGCTGTAAATGGGCACTGTCAGAAAAAAAACCCAGTATTAAGCTGCTGTATTGAGGCATTGTCAAAACAAAAATATATGTCATAATAATATCTTTAATGAAATAATATCTGATATTCTAATATTCTAAAGTCATTCGCTAATAATTTGAAAAAAGGTTTTATTCATTTCATTACATCGTTTTAAATGAGGAGCATTTCTAGCTTCTGCATGTCAATATTATGTTAATCTTTTTATATATTAACTAGCTGTTGCCCGCGACTTCGTTCGCGTCATATAGCCTATGTCACCCGGGGATAGTGTAGCTTCCCAACGGTGAAAGAATTTTTCAAATCGGTCCAGTAGTTTCGGAGCCTATTCAATTCAAACAAACAAACAAAAAATCAAACCTTTCCTCTTTATATATTGGTATAGATATAGATAATTACGCTCTCCTCTTTACAGGTTCTTATCTTTTCTTACTTATCAACAGTTTTATTCTAGGCTTTTTATCTCACGCACCAGCTGTGTCATTAATTTCTTTGTGCTTTATCTAACAAATGATATTGTTAGAAGTTATCTTTCAATTTCTTTTTAACGGATTGTTCTCTTTTAAAGTAAAAAATGTCTTCTAAGATGTTGCAAGAAATTAAACACTTCATCGGTGCCTCGTCAAAATGTATTTTCTTTAACAGCGTACATTTTAACTTTTCTAAGAGCTACCTTGTTATTTACAAGAACATCTTTTGTTACAGGTAAGGAAGGAGGTTGTTCAACATGAACCGTCGCTGTCGTTTCACGGAAGTTCTTCAAACTTAAAGGTAACATTTAATAGCAGAAATGGAAATTTAATTAGGTACGTTATTGTTTCTCACTTCTAGAGATTCCTTTTGTTGTGATAACTAGAAGGAGCGGCGAGTTGGTTTTTAATAGTATTTATAATTGTAATGAATCATTATTTTTAAACCCAGACCAAAAGGAAGGAAGGGGTGTTATAAGTTAGACGCGTTTGTCTGTTGCATCATAACTCAACAACCGTTGATGTAGGTACTCAAGATTGGTTCTCAAGAAATCAGACATCAGATTTTTTTAAATTGCAAGTAAGAACATAAGAACATTTTTACAGCGTCGCTTTTTTACTCTACCACCGCTTCGGAAGGTACTATAGCTGAAAGGAAACAAGCGGCGTAAGAAACTTTTAGCAGCACATCTTTTGAAAAAATATATCTTACAATAATTATGAATACAATCATATACGTACACAATGTGCAGAGCTGGAGCTGAATTTTAGACCAAGCCTCTTTATCATTTAAGCAGTCATTTATTTTATAATAACCCTTATTACTTTAGATCTGTCTGATGTGGGTCATAATTTTTTTCTCTGTCATATTTATTACATTATCAGGTATCTAATTATAAAATCGTACACAGGTGAGACCTATATTGAGAGCCAGAGAACATTGTCTAGATACCTAATATTACAGGTTGTAAGTTACATACATAGAAGAATAGAATAGAATAGAATATTGAGTCAACAAAGTATTTGTTGTATTTGTAAGAAGCTATTTATTCCAATTTAAGACTTTACACAACTGCTTCCAAGAGAAAATTGAAGTTTAATTTACGTTTCGAATTCGTAACTTTAGGTATCAAATGTTTCTCAGTAATTCCATTGTAATTAAGAGCACGATATACGGTATTATGTAAATGTACTTACTGCCACGGTAACTTTAACTTACCGCAAATTGTGCTCGCAGTAAGTTTCGAGGACTCTACAGTTCTCTACTCTCGATCTCGGCTCTCCGTTCTCGGATTTTCGAGTAGAGTTCGAATTTGAGTTTCTACTAACTAGATGAGAACACTCTCGAGTATGCCTTCATATACTAAGGTATGCAAATAAGTTAGATCATTTAACTTTATTGGCTGGTAACACAAATGTGTTGCAACTGGAAGCTATTTAATATTCCCACTTTATTCGATATTCTGAGGTTTTTTTTTTATTCGCAACAATTTCATCTTACCAACAGGATAATATGTTTTAAAACATTCAAATGACTTTCTAGAGATACGAGTAGAATTATCATACATACAAATGTACACACCCTTTCACTCTCTTCTACACAAACACGCTCGCACACATTTCCAATAAACACACCAAAACGTATTTCTCCCTATAAGCTTTATTTTAAAATAGGGAATCTGTTTTTTTCTTTGCAGTATGTTTTATTAATGGACTTTTTTGTTTTTAAATTTAAGTGCTGTGGATGTGGATTCTGTAATAAATTTAAAAAAATATATATCGAAGATCTGGATACGACTGGCAAGAGAGGAGGTCCTCCTCCTCAGGAGGACCAAAGAGAGGAGGCTTGTTTCCTGCCACTGCAGGAAACAAGCCTCCTCTCGGTCATCCCACTGGATGACGAAAGTCAAATAATATGAATATTTAAAATATGTTATGAATATTGATATTTAAGTGAGAGATGGCCTCACCCTCACTGAGTGGTGGCCAAGGTTGGGGAAAAGAGGAGTAGGTCGTCCAGCAGCCAGATGGGCGGATGACATCACCAAAGTCGCATCGAAGACCTGGATGCGACTAGCACAGGATCGTATAGGGTGGCACAAAAGAGAGGAGGCTTATACCCTGCTGATGAAGTGAGAGATCAGTACAGTACTGGCTCTTCTATAAATACTGCCGAACAGAAACCCATACAGGTAATAATCGATGCCAATATCACAGTAGGTATCGTTAAATTGTGCAATATGGGAACACCCAAACTCAGGAATACAAACTAAAGCATTAATAATTGACCACATATTAAATATACGTGTCAGTAAAAATCAAAATGTTTTTTATTGTAAGTACCTTATAGTACATTTTTACAACGTCATGTTTTACTCTACCACCGCTTCGTAAGGTGCTATAGCTGAAAGAAAAGAAGCGGCGCAAGAAACTTTCAGCCGCACATCGTTTGAAATAAATATATCTTACAATAATTATGAATACAATCATATATGTACACAATGTGCAGAGCTGGAGCTGAATTTAGGACCAAGCCTCTTTATCATTTAAGTAGTCATTTATTTTATAATAACCCTGTTTACATAAGGTCCGTCTTATGTGGGTCTTAAATGTTTTCTCTGTCATATTTATTACAGTATCAGATATCTTATTATAAAATCGTACACAGTGACCCATAAATGATGTGTTAACTTTACACTTACTACTTTCCAGAACAATTTTCTTAGAGAGTCCCTGCAACGTAGATTATATAATGCACGAATTGTCCTCTTCTGTAGAATGAAAATTGTTTCGTTAAAAGTGTAGTGTGTAGTTTAATGGTGTAGTTAGTATATATCGTATTAGTACACAAAAGAGTCTAGAATATAAACCTAATACGGAATTGAGATGGGTCGACAGTAAACAGTCAAGAAACTTAATAATTTACCTAGCTCCGAAATAACACACAGAACTAAAGCGAATTCCATTTAAAATTCTCAACTCGCAAGTGAAATAAATAATACAGTAACCTTTCAAACCTATGTCACGGGGCCTTTGTTTGGAACTCTAATAAAGTTTTAGCTCTAAGTTCTACCGAGAACATCAATAGGTACTGGGGAACGGAACTAAACTTGTTACTGGTAGGAAATAGAAATTCACAGTATTTGATGTGGAGTTGCTATAATCTGCTGTGCTTGTGCTAAGAATCGCTATGTCATAGACAGGAAGCTATATACTACTAATCGGTTACCAGGAAATATGCAAAAAATTGGATTGGCATACAAATATTTAAAGAACATTTTTTATGTAATTTTTTTTTTCGCTGTAAGATTTCCTGAAAAAAAGAAAAATAATAAAATAAATAAATCATGAATACATGTCATGTAATGTTAAGATTAATATTGTAGCTTTTAAGATTGATCACGTATAAATAAGCTTTATACACGAAAGCCCGCTAAGAAGCTGAAAGTTGAAAGCTTTTCAGCGGAGCCATCTGTCATAATCATGCTCGTATCTCTTTACATTACATAAATTGAAACCGTAACGACCTCCATGAAATAAGTAAACGCTAGCAAAAATTGCGAGGGATTCTGCGGTTACGGGTTCCGTACAAAGTATATTTTAATTTTAAACTCATTTGTTTGAGCTCTCACAACTTTACCTAAATTACAATCGTTAGGCAAGTGGTGGTACACACCCTTAAAGTTTGAGTGGGTCAGTAATCCACTTGGCCTCTAAACTATGCGTTGTTTTCTGTCAGAACAATTAGTGAAGTGAAGATAAATTGCTTTTCCTTCCGTAACTTATCAAATTGTTTAATTAGAATTACCACACATAATCGTTATTTGATATTTCGTTTTAGATTATGATCTAGGTAGATAGAGTTTACAAAAAAGGTCAAAAAGCAAAGGTCACAGATGTAGCTAAACGCATAGCGACTCTGAAATGGCGATGGGCGGGACATGTGGCTAGGCGAACCGACAACAGGTGGAACCACAGAGTACTTACGTGGAGACCGCGCACAGGCAGCAGGAGTGTGGCAGCAAGGTGGTCAGACGACATAGTGGATGAATAAAGCCTGAAGAAGAAAAAGAAGATAGAGTTTAATATTAAAGAGTAGAATTTAAATAGTGGAAGCATTCCATATACCGATGTCAAAACGCTACTATATTTCCGTACAATTTCAGTAAAAATTGGCATTATTTTAACGGTATTATCTTTATCTTTGGGAGGATAGGAAGAACGAATAAATTTTGAGCTCAGTTCGTAAAAATTTTCATTACATTCAAACCTTGATGATAAGAATTAGCTATTTGTACAAACCTTCACTCGTTGTAAAACACTTTTTTCTTCTTAATGTGGAAATATACCTCTAAGTACTCTATTGTCGTTTCAAGTATATTTGCCTTAATTTTTGTAGAGTGTTTTAGGTTAAGAATAATAGGCATTATCTTTCCATGTTTCTACCTATATTTCAGTCTACTGACAAGATATTATGTTAGGTGTCTGATTAATAATAATAAATTTATTTAACGACAACACTATACAACGGAAAGGTACAATGAATACTACAAAAAATTAAATAAAAAGCATATCTCCTAATACCGAGCCTACGATTAGCACCCACACTAGGTAATCCTGTGTCGTGGATTTTAGTTTCGTTTCCACTAAAGGGAAACTCAACACACAATTTACACCTTTTACTTACTGAACCCTACTAATTCCATTCCAGGCTCTATTCGCCGGGCATTCCATGTTGCCTCGGGCCGTCGTTTCCTGGGATTCCACTCCGATACCTTCCACCCTCGTAATGGTCTGCCCTGCAATTTGCCCAATTCTCAGCCGGAATATTATATTTAGCGAATTCTAGATTATTTTTATGATGGAAAATTCGTGATAGCAAAATATCTTTGGTAATTTATTGGTGCTTAGATTAGACTGTCTGTCGGTGGATGATTTATTTGGGTAAGTTTTAATCGTGATCGGAATATTTACTCTTTATTTGAGAAAAACATCAAACACTCAGTAATTTGTTGTAGTTTAAAGAATACGAGTATTGTTTGTAAAAGTACGTACACCTTAAAACCTTCACGCGGGTTCCCTTGCGGGGCAGGGAGAACGGAGCGCCACGAATCCCTGTCTTGTGTAACGGTACGCTTTCGGCAGGTTCCCGAAAGCTGTCGTTACATACAAATACAACATAATTGCACTGTTTTACATAGTTTTCATCTTAATGTTGAGAATGTCTAGGTTATCTGTCGGTTTGTTTACGTTCTCGTTGACATTTGGATTTTTAATTATTTTCATGGCACAAGCCACTAGGCTCTGGCCAAATATAAACATATTCATCCGAAGTCGTTTTACGTGGAACGGAGAAAGCACGTGAATGATTTTGCTAAGTGACATAGGGCCTTTATTTCATAATACTTCCACGATCGATTGAGAAAACGTTGGTAGCTCATTATGAGTGGTAAAAAACACAGCTCCCATCGAAAAAAAAATCGATATTGTCTATTAGTTATTTTCATTCGAATCTTCGGACGGAGAGCATCGCCTTTCCAAAATGTGAAGGAATTTGTTTTCAAAATGGAGAGAAGCACTCTTAGAAGGCTAGCCCTTCGTTTTCTGTAACTTACAGCCATAAAGTATTAAATTTCCAGCCCGTAACAGGTCAGTATAAAATCGTGTAAAATTTTCACTTTTCGTAATAATTTTATTCAGTTTTCGCGTTTAGATTCTATATTGAATTGCTCTAATCTAATCTAAATCGTGTTTCCATTAAGTTTTTCCCAAGTTCTGCCAATTTTTCTTTGTTCGGGAACCACATGGTCATCGAAGGTCATGTCTCAAGCACATGCACCACGTGTCTCTAAGTTGGTGCAGTCAGAGGGTAAGGCAGTGCGATTGATTTGTTTCAGATGGGACATATTATGATTGGGGGGGTTTTTGGGATTCCAATGTTTTTCAATGTGATGGACTGAAGCTTTCAGGCTGACGGAAAGACGTCCCTGGCCAACCAGGAAGGATACCTGCAGTCCTGTGTAAACCATAATCCCGTGGTATGTTCCTGTGGTGTTTCCGGCCAACATGATATGATGGACCTTGTCGTTCTGTTCATCTCGTGTAAATCATATTTTCGTACAACTGTAAGTAGTTAACTGTGAGGTCGTAAATTAAATCAAATTTAATAGAAGTCAAACCATACTTTTTATTTAATTCAGTGAGGACCATGGGAGCGGTGATATCTTAACTTCATTATACCTTACACAGTTAGTATAAACTGTGTGGCGCTCGACTTCTTGTTTAAACCAATTCCATTGGTTAATTTTTTTAAAACATAATAGGAGATCACCGTGCCTACTCGACACCATATCTGTAATCATCGAGCTCACCCTCATGTCGAGCAGCCGCGGGCATATTGAGCACGCTTCTCTTGCTTCCTCTACTATAGTCATTCGACGTTTCACGCACGCTCGTCGTTTGTAAAAGTGTTTATGTATTAATGGAGGAACCTATTATGTAATATAAAGAATTACTTAATATTTAATAAGCCCTAATTACTTAATAGCAGTTTAATAACTCTCATTTCTATGTGCACAATTTCCATTAAATATTTTTTTATGGAACATCCTACGGCGCCTGCATTTTCCGAAACGTACAACAATGGGATCTTCAAGTCTAGAGTATTTACTAAGCCTACATACTCCCCTTGACCTCATGGTCGCTTACCATTGGCTGATATTGGGGTGAAACTTAGGTTTGGTCATATATAAAAAACGTTCCACTACATTGAATCCCGAGTGTGGTGTTCTTTTTTCTTTAACCAAGTTCGAAACACATAACTTACTAACTGTTGTGAGAATAGAGCATATCAGACTCTCCACTTCGTGCGTCGAAAGTAACTTGAAGATAGTTTCTGAAAACTTAAGTCTGAAATAGACATGGTTCTGAGTACAGCCAACCACACGTAGATCTGCACATGTGCCTGCTACTCTTAGTACAAGATATAAAGATTATAGTCATACGAAAAGATATGTCTCTAGATTCGCTATACAGTTCAACCTAATTTTTCCCTTTTTTGTGGACTATAAAGAACCTTTCGAAAAAATCGATCGTAATTATCCGTTGATTAATTACATAAAACTTAATTTATTTAGTGCATTATATTTTACTTTGACAACGGAGTTAGCAAAAAGTAGAATTATGTCAGTATTTTATTTTATTTTATTACAATATTCATTTACTAAAATGATGTTACTCAAGGATCCGTCATAGGACCACAACTATTGTACACATGCTTACTCAAGTGTAGACAAGTTTATTACAAGTTGGGACATGTTAGTGATATCTTGCAAGTGTTAGAGATGTTTGGAGTCCCTCTCACTAGGCACTTTGTGTCACCGTGAAGAGCGTTACTGTAACTTGATAAGCTAGCGAAATTGGATACGCTGGCGAACTAAGTATAATGTAACTTGCAAACTATTATAATTTAAGTTCTTGCCACTAGGCAAGACACAACCGACTTAGTATTTAAATAATAGTTCTTCTAGGGTAAAGTTTAATTAGGTTATGAATATAGCAGACAAATTTAAATTTATTTCTATAGTCAGTTTCTCTTTTTCTTTTATTTATTATTTGATAAGTGATAACATAGTTACCTACGCTTATACACGTCAAGGAACAATTATTATCCGTTACTCATCCATCACAAAGCAGCAATGGCACTGCAGTCAATATAATAATGAAAATAATATTAAGGTTGGAGGAATGGTTGTCTGGAAGAGATCGCTTTCAGCGATAAGATCGCCTAGATTGTATTAATTATTTCGTACGTACTGTATCACACTAATTTTGTGCAATAAAGTGTATTGATTCGTTAAATGTTTACAGTGTTACATGATTACTACTTACAATCTAATAGCTGCTGTTAAGGGGCATTGTCAATTAAGTTTTAAATAAGAGTTAAATTATTACTTACACACTACTAGCCGCTGTACCTACCTAATTAAAGTTCATACCTAATTAAAGCCATTATTATCAATTCTCACCGGATACACGTAACTAATCTGACCAGACGTTTAAGTTAGAAATCACGCCTGGCCAGAGGCTAACGCTTTATAAAGCGCAAGTAAGGCCGCACATGGAGTACTGCTCCCATCTCTGGGCCGGTGCAGCCGAATACCAGCTTCATCCACTTGACTCCGTGCAAAGGCGCGCTACTCGAATTGTCGACGATTCCGTGCTCACGAGCGATTTAGAGCCTCTCAGTTTAAGGAGAGACATTGGCTCTCTCTGTGTCTTCTATCGCGTTTATAATGGGGAGTGCTCTTCAGAACTATTTGACTTGGTGCCTTCGTCTACTTTCTTGAATCGCACCACTCGTCGGCGGCTCAATTTTCACCCGCATTTTCTAAAGCCTTGGGTGTCTACCACGACCCGTTTTACACGAACGTTTCTGCCACGCACCTGCAAAATGTGGAACTCTCTTCCACCCGACGTTTTTCCACAGCGCTATGACATGGGATGCTTCAAAAAGAACGTTAAAAAAGTCCTCTCCCTTCACGGCCGGCAACACACGTGCAATACCCCTGGTACTGCTAATTTATATAAAAAAAATAAAAAAAAATCTATATCAGAAATCAAAACGCATAGAAGCAGAAAATCTATCAAAAAGAAAAAAAAGCAAGATAGGGGAATATCTACAGAATATTTTCTAAGGCACAATCTCGTTATGTAACCAATAAATGTTGTACGAGCATGTACACCTGCTATCGTGGCGCAAAAAGAAATAAAGAGAAATGATGTAAGGACCAGGGTTCATAAATTTTATGAGAACATATTGTTTTTATGGTTATGTTGGAGGAGATACTAGATTTCTCTAGTAGGTTCTAATAATGTTATTGCATCTCCCCAGGTGATATTCTGGCGGAATCAATGTCAAATACTAGTAGATTGCTCTCTGCTTCATCCGTATGGAAACAAAATCTCTTCTAAAAATGGACCGAGTCAAAACACATTCTGTCTAAAGAAGGTTAAAAGTTTTAGATCTAAATTGAATGTAAATATAGATATTATTACAATTATTGGGGGAAGAATGACCCACCACTCACGCTCCCTAGGATCCAGAAGGATTTACAATCGCAAAGAATGACAATAGAATTTCGCAAAGTAACGATTCATTCGATCAACTAGTAAATATAGAAGTTCGTATCTATAAAAGAAAGAAATACATACATGATACTCGTATTTCATATCTTATTTTAGTACACTATAAGGGCAAAAGAAAAAAGTTTGAAACTTTAGCAGTAAAACTTACAAAATTACTGTTTTAGGAGTTGTAAGTGGTACGATGTAATCGTCTTAGTGCTACAAACAACATTGTGTTTATGTTACAAGAGACACTGTGGTGGTTACACTACTACGGTCCAAAACACACACACACTCCGCTGGCGCAGCGACCCGAAGTGGATCTTGGCCTCCGATACCAAAGAGCGCCATCGCTCTCTCAAACAAAACACAAGTAAACACAATTTTTTTATTAGCTGCATATACCCGTAACAAATAACTGTCAAATTTGAAAACAATTTCGTGAAAACACATTTAAATGATGAAAATTTATCAAAATAATATATAGTTTTACATTTTAATGGCGAAATTTGATCACTTTCTCTACAAAAATATGTATTTCTTATAAATAAATTACATTTTAGGTGCTGTCATTGTGACGGGTATCTGCAGCTAATGAAAAAATAAAATAGAATATACTTTATTGCACAAAACTTAATAATAAGACATTGCGTATGCAATGGTGGAATACAAGCAATTTTGCATTTAATTTCGACTTAAAAGAAAGAGTAATAAAACACCTTATTTATTAATTGAAACCAAATAGAGGTTTTTTTTTTAAATTTACTACTAAACCCGCATTTGACCTCGATCTCGACTGATGGTAAGCGACGATGAGGTCGACGATGGAGCATGCGGGTCCAGTAAATGCCTATTCACTCTGGCCTTGAAGATCCCAAGGTTGTAGGTTTCGGGAAATACAGACGCCGGCAGGCTGTTCCATTCCTTAGCCGTTCGCATAATGAACGAAGAAGCAAATCGCTTCGTACGAGCAGATGGGATATCAACAACATAAGGATGGAACCCCTCCATTTAATTTCAACTTAAAAGAAAGAGTAATATAACTCCTTATTTATTAATCGAAACCAAATAGAGGTATATCACTGTTAATGATAAAATTGAATTTTAATTCCAATTAAAAATAATTAGAAATATAAAGTATAAAATTAAGCTGCTAACTTTATTTTTAGTGGTTAAATTCCATTAATATTTTTTTGAATGACGAATGATGACGAAGAAAAATGGTATTATCCCTCTCAAATACTCGGCCAATCAGAGAGAAAGAAGCTATTCACATGCAGAAAATGTTATATGACTGTCGAGAAAAACTCACGTGTATGTGGGACGCCCTAACGGACGACGTCCGGTCGGACGTCCCAGATACCGCTGGCGCGATGAAGTGGAGATGGATCTGCGGGAGCTCCGGGCGCCTGACTGGCTCGAGACTGCGCAGGAGAGAGAGCGATGGCGCTCTTTGGTATCGGAGGCCAAGATCCACTTCGGGTCGCTGCGCCAGCGGAGTAAGTAAGTAAGACTGTCGAGAAAAACACACGACACCTGAAAATATGAATATAATTTGTTGTCGAGTCATTTCAATATGAATCTTAGGATTATGTTACTTACGAAAAGTTATAAGACAAAACCCCAAATGTTTATAGTTTCCATAAATATAATATATTTTTAACATGCATAGTTATTTCCTCTGCAACATCTGCTAAATTCGATTTCCATTTCTGTTAGTTCCGTTTCAAAAATACCCGAAGAGGCACACGGCGCTTCTCTTTTGTAATTCAGATTCTCTATAAATAAACATGGAACAATTAATCTTTAACTGGCTGTCGAAACTTTCACTAAAAGCTTTTCAGTGAAACGTTGTTTTGTTTTTGTTTAACTTATCGGGATCATTAGGCGTCATTGTTTTGTTTAATGCTTGCTGTCTTAACATTGTTTAAGTGTAGTATCTGTTTGAAAATTCGAGAGTTCATCAGTTTTGAATTTCTGTGTTAATTGGTTCAATTTCGGATCCTCTGACAGTTGAATTTACTTATTCACCATTGACCTAGAGCCGTCTATCACTGAAGTCTCATTATTCAAACAATGAGAGGGTATAAATCTCCCAGAAACGTTGAGTAAAATTCTGCAATCACTTATTCAATGGACGCTTTGTGAGTGAATCCTATAAATTCACACGACGCTTTCACCTCTGCAACGGCGTCGGATTTGTTCCCTATGGCTCTGGATTGGCCGAAATTGGGGATAAATCAAGTGCTATTGGATAGTTCGAACGCTATTGCTGCTTTTTGTAATCTCAATTCAACATCGTCTGTCCTCTAAACTATTAACTGTCTACTAACCTTACGTTACATGTTGAAAGCTACAGCGCGGCGCCTTAAGTGGTCGTCATGTATCACACGTACTAAATTTGTGCAAAGGTTCTATCGCTATCTTGTACCGTATTTATACACCAAGGTAAACAAATTACTCAAAATTGTTAATCATACACGATATAGCTGCAAATAATCTTTAACCACCTGGATTTCAACTTTGGACTATGACAACACTGAGAAAGTATTGGAAATTGTACAATGAATAAACACACATATACTAGTCATGCAGTCACACACCCACACACTCTCACACGCCCTAACACGCCCCCTCACTCTCACCCTCAACAAACACACACCCTCACCTTTCCACACCCCCACACCAATACGCACACATACACACACACTTTCACTCCATGCTTACGTCTTAGTATCTAATGTTAATTTAAAATTGTATACGTTTATTTATTTATTTTTCCTTCCTAAATCAAAATTGTTCCAACAATAGAAGAGCCTAAATCCCGCGACACAGGGTGTCCTAGTGCGGGATTTAGAGCATCAACCACTCTTGTATTAATGTAAGTTGCAAAATAAATTTTTTTGTATTTATGTATTTTACGAGTTTCAAAATATCGTCAATAACACCGCATCACTACCGTCACTAGTATTTTATAATAAAAACACTCATCCGGCGTGTTCGTCTGTCTGTCTTTGAAAACTAACACTAGAAACGGCTAAACGGATTTTGTTCCGGTTTTCACTGATGTATAGGTTGATCGATGAAAGTGCAGGGTTAGCCTGGGGTAGTACCACCCTTTTTCCTATTTCTGACACACAGCAAGCATTTCTGTGATTCGGTTTGAAGTGTAAGTGTGTTTTGTGTGTGTGTTTGTTTGTGTGTATGTGTTTGTGTTTCTGTGTTTTGTGTGTGTTTGTGTTTCTGTGTTTTGTGTGTGTTTGTGTGTAGTGTTTCGGTATGTTTGTGTGTGTGTGTTTGTGTTTTTGTGTGGCCAACCTAATTACCGATACATGGGGTACCTACTTTATCTAAGTTCCCAAACTCAGTATCGCATCGAAGACTCTTAATAACATTAGGTATAGTGAGGTGAGGTTTTTCGAAGACTTACATTTACCGACTGCTAAACGGTAAAGGAAAACATCTTGAGGAAACCTGCATGTCTGAGGAAATTAATATGTGAAATCCACCAATCAGCACTGCACCCACTCTCGGTGGATCATGGCCCGTACCACCTTGGTCAAGGGGAGACTTGCGCCCCAACAGTGGGGACATTAATAGGCTGATGATGATGATGATAGTGAGGTGAGATGTCTATGGGATAACTACTTTGCTCGTCTGCTCTCCTAAAGTCACTATGTCGAATCCCGCCCGATGGTGTACTCTTTACCCATGCGAATCTGGGTCAAGTCGCCAGTTCTATAACAAAATACCACTTATAAGTATCGGCAATGCTGCGAACATCCCTAGGGATGTGATAGAAAAACTCCCACAGGCCATTCATCTTGTCAGGGGCCGTCCATCCATCATATTTCATCTTCCAAGGAAAGGGCAAATAATTTAGGAACCTAATCGCATATTCTTTAGGTAAGGGTTAGGTATTTACTTGGGTACTTTTCTTTGTCCTTCAGAATTTTATTTGATGATTTTACAAATTGAAAATAAGTAGGTTTCGTCGCGATCATGAGTTTAATGGAAACCTAGAATATTCGATCGGTCTATTTCAATTTCAATGTATTTTATTTACACTTACACAAGTAGAACAGGTAAGAGACACGTATATGAAGATGTAACCTGACTCAGGGTTCAAAAGATGCACTCACTCACCCTTGTTCAATGTCTGGCTGACTGACTTCCAACTAGGTTCCCTGTGTGTGTCAGGAGGATATCAGGATATCAGGAGTCCATCCATAGAGGAACGTGTCTCGCTCGATACATTTTTATTTCCACTCGAACACTGCACTTGTATATTTAATTTTACTTTTAAATTAATTGTTAGTTGGGACCCTGGGGCCCGGGAGCGCACCGCGTCTTCAAGGACCTCGCAAAGCGCCTGGTCGACGCGTCAAAAGACCCAAGAGCTGGCTCCTATTTGGCCCAGCGGATTAGCTTAGCTATCCAACGGGGCAACGCAGCCAGTCTCTTGGGTACACTGCCGGTCGGGACTTAACTCATTTTTTTTTATCTTTAGCTTTCTTAGCCGTAGTTTAGTTTTAGCTTTAGTATTATTTTAGTGTTATATTATATTATATTTATAAGTTTGTTATTGTTGTGTAAATAAAATTCTGTGACAATTGTTAGTTGTATTTATTGTCATCTTCTCTTACTTGAGGTCCAATCCCATCTTAGCATCTTCGGTCTTTTCAGCAACATCAACTATTCTAGTCATTGATCAATTCTAGACCTTCGAATTCGGTCGGTTCTCATTATTCCAAGAATGATGCGATCCATTGCCCTTTGACATACTTGGAGTTTGGACTTCTGAGACTGTTAAAGACCACCTTGGTTTAGGATGGGCAGAATACACATTATGTTGACGAATTTACGCTTCAGTGTAAGAGCGTCGGTGGCCTCGTGGCTAGGACGTCGGACTCCCATGCTGAACATGGAGGTCCAAGTTCGCAACCAGACAATGCCATGTACCAATGAGTTTTTCGGTTTTTTCGAAAGACTTACATTTACTGACTGCTTTGACGGTGAAGGAAAACATCCTGAGGAAACCTGCTTACTAAGATAACCAGTGTGTGAAATGGGGAAGGCAATGGGCAACCCCATTAAATCTGCCACGAGAGTTGTTCTATGTGATTAATTCCTTAGAATGATCACGACCCTCAGCAATGAGGAATACGTAAGTGGAAAGCTACCGTTCATCAGGTTTTTCATGGACCAGTAGCTCCTAAAGGAATTTCTGATACGTCGGTTGTTCTTTGTCTATCTGTTTTTGAAGTACTACTTGAAATTCAATTTTGAGTGTAAAACCTAAATTTCAAAACTGGGAGATGTTTTCCTCTTTTTAAAAAGCTTGTAGGCTACTCACCTACATATTATAAATAAACACTTATAATAATTTATATAAATACGTATATAAACACATGCAAACATATACATACATAAATACACACATATTATTATTTTCTCTCTATCTACACACATATGAACATATACTTAACGACTAAATACATTACCTGCTTTCCTGTCCGCAGTCGGTTAAGACAGTGGACACGAGCTCACCTATTGCATCTATTGCACACGACACTAAGGGTGCCTTTCCACTAAAGCTGTGCGAGGAAGCGAGGCGGTGAGCGAGGAAAAAATCCATAAATAGGATCGCGCCATTATCACGTCATATCACGTGACGATTAAAATGCAGCGATCCTATTGGCGGATTTTTTCCTCGCTCACCACCTCGCTTCCTCGCACAGCTTTGGTGGACAGGCAGCCTGCAGCCAGGTGGCCGCGCAAACCCCCCGCAGCGCGCCCCTCCCCGCACCACAGTCCGCTACCGTACTTAGAGCTAGGCGCATGTCACTCAAGTTGGCTTCATACAGTCGCTATAATATTGTTTGTTATTTCTTATACTTCGTGTACGCTATCCGCTACTGTTATTTTATGTGCTGTTGTAAATAAATCGGTGAAGTGGAACTGGATTTATTATTCGCCACCACGCCACCTCACCAAACGGATGAACCATCCCTAAAAGCTTTAGTCCCCCAACACCTGCAGCTTTATCTAGCTTGAAACTCAGATGTAGCTTGCATTTTTTCCCCTCATTTCTTAAACCCTAAGATCTAGGTATTCAGGTCGTGCAAACACTGAGCATTCCTGTTTGCACGTCCCACTTTAGTGAGGGGACATGGCTGTGGTACTAGTTATAGAAGCATGCGATAAGAATAGCGATTTTAGAATAGAAGATTGTCTAACTAGTGCAGGAATGATCAAGTTGTCGTAGCAAGTGTTATTTTTGCAACACGAGCCGAAAGTTTGTCCCCTTGAGCGAAGTGTATTATAGGACATAATCTACCTTGCGGTCCTAGATTTCAGATGCATTAGGGCCCAAGACATCTGAAGGCATCCTAAGGCTTAGGCATTTAGGTATTAGACCTGAATGCAATCGTCGACCTCATCGTCGCTTATCATGGGGTGAAATTGAGTGATCGGAGTAGGTAGAGCTCTTTCGGGTCAATGTCCTCAAAGGTTATATATAGGATATGATTTCGGGATCCCGTTTTAAGTTATCGAGCAAATGTTGTAAATTACTTTTATAAACCTCGCCCTTACTCGGCTGATTACGATTTTTTTTTAAATTGTGAACTTACGAAGAAGTTAAAACACTACCATAGGTACACTAGCGCCGTGAATCTTAAAAAAATATATTTCGTCACCAATCTTAAATGTGTATCAAAACAAATATAACGTTAAAAATCTAAATAATATATTTATTCAATCCCGGAAATCCCGGGATTATTGGGCATACTTATCCATATTATGACCGTATGTGGCAAGTACCAAAAACAGCCCTACCTACTCCGATCATAGGTGATAAAAAGAAAAAATTGAAAACTTTTTATTAAGTTCCCTCCAGACATCCATCTTTCCTGGTTGTTGAAATGAGCTCCATTCCGCCACCTTGTCCGCTCCTTTCTTATAACATAGGACGTGCAAGAAACATTTTATTTAAGTGCTTTTTCTAGGTAACTTAATTTCTTTTCTACCTCTCCCAGTTCCCAACGATAATTTGTAAATGTCTGTCACGGTAGACAAACAACCTTTTTTTTTAACTTACAATTACGTAAGTATTAAGGAAAGAGCAGCTGTGGAAACGTTATTAAATGTCGGCGTTTTGTAAACAATACTTGACGACTGCTTAATTAAACTTTATCGATGTTTGTCGACGAAGATCGATAGGAGTTTATCGATGTTTTCTTTATTGGTTTATGTGTTGTGCCGGCTCTAAAGATAAGCACCACCCTAACTCTTCCCGTGAGTGTCGTACGGAGCGACTAAGGATCTAGTAGACCGCCGTCTACCACTTTTACCTTGTCTTGCCACCTATCACGTTTGTCCACCAAATATTACGGCGAAAAGTGGGAACTACCTGTGATTGAAGGTGGTTCCTCGTGGATTATGGACATGAGATATAAAATTTTGTGTAATTAAAAGTTTTGCAAGGGTGAATATGCGTGAAGTGACAAATGACTGTGGAGTCTGTGGAAGAAGCAAGAGGCGTGCCAATATTGAGATTCGTGGCACTCCATCCTCTCTGCCTATCCCGCAAGGGATACGCTTTGTATCTATAAATTTAAAAAAACCATTAAGTTCTCTAGATATGTGAATAGTTATTAGTTTGAAGGTGGTATGAATCTGCACAGTCAGCTTTGTGAACCACCCTCTTACCTATTTTTGCCGCAAAGCAGCAATACTCGCATTGCTATCTTTTGGTTTAAGGTAAGAGAGCCAGTGTGATTGCCGGCACATTAGGCATCTAAGTCCTCAAGGTTTGCAGCGCATCGAAAAGCCTCTAATAACATAATAAAGATGTGCGACGGTGATCATTTACCATCAGATGTTCCGTTTGTTCGTCTGCTCCCCTTAGTTAGTTTTATAGTTGCCGTTTCTTTAATATATATTTTCTTTTCTGTCGTCGGGATCTAAAAATACTCATTAATATCATAATCTTCATTACACAATTACTAAAAGTAATTCCTAACACCCTAATACAGCAAGTACTTACCTAATGCCCCATTAAAATGCCAAATACTATTAATACTTCGTAACTCCAGAACAGGTGATATTGGAAAAGTTGTACAGCGCCTGTATGACTGGGGGTGGTATAAGGGAAAAATGTGATCAAAAGTTTCCAAGTTGATCTGTGTTTACAGGATAGGATCGTAACGAAAGTTCGGTGAAAAGGTTAAAGGTGAAACGATTATACGGAAGGTAGGCTGCATGTTACTTGCTGGTGGTGGTAGGAATCCTTCAGGATCTACCTGGCTAGCAACCACCCTCTATGTGAAGTCTGTCGTCAAATAGCTTCGGCGTTGATAGAAGAGCCAGTTTATAGAAAAATCAATTCAAAATGTTTTTATTGTAAGTACCTTATAGTACATTTTTACGTCATTTTTTTTACTCTACCACCGCTTCGTAAGGTGCTATAGCTGAAAGGAAAGAAGCGGCGCAAGAAACTTTCAGCAGCACATCTTTTGAAATAAATATATCTTATATATACAGATCTGGAGCTGAGTTTAGGACCAAACCTCTTTATCATTTAAGAAGTCATTTATTTTGTAATAACCCTTTTTACATAAGGTCCGTCTTATGTGGGTCTTAAATGTTTGCTCTGTCATATTTATTACAGTATCAGGTATCTTATTATAAAATCGTACACAGTGACCCATAAATGATGTGTTTACTTTACTAAGTCTAAAGCGTGGGACTGCAAGTTTGTTTTTGTTTCTGGTATTGAAATTATGATTATCGCAATTTTTCGTATATAACAGTACTTACTAAGCTCATGTGCTCCATCTTCAATTTCAACGTCACTTACCACCAGGTGAGATTGATGTCAAACGCGGGTCGAATCGTAAATAAATTAAAGTAAAATGAAAGATTCGAACCGTGGAAGTTTAAATGAGAGAAGAATCTGAGAAAAATATGAAATTATGGTGGGAATGAAAAAAAGGAAATGGATTGAATTAATAACTTGACATTTTTCCGCTGTCTCGAATAAAATGTAAGTAAGTATATACCTACGTACTTTTACTGACTGCTCTAATGGTAAAGGAAAACATCGTGAGGAAACCTGCATGTTTGAGGAAAAATGTTTTTCGAATACCAATCAGCACTGGGCCCCCTCGGTGGATCATGGTCCGTACCTAATGTAAGGCGAGGCCTGTGCCCCAACAGTGGGGACATTAATTGGCTGATGAGATGAAGTACAGTATACCTTCTGATTGGTGTGAGGGCAATCTAAGCAGAATCCAATCCGAAGTTACCATTAACTTCTGATTGAATTCTGCATAGATTGGTCGTACGTGTATCGAAATAGCTAGGTTTGAAAACTATTCGCAGCTATACTGAACTATTGCAGCTATTCGGAACTATTCCAGCTTAGCGCAACGTTGCTCAAAGGCATTGAGATAAAAAGTACCCACATGCCGGAATAGAGCCAATATTAAGAATTAGAATAATTAATTTCATACTACACAATTTGAAATATACACGTCAAAAATATAATTGTTATTTGTAGAATGATCGTCAAAAAGAGGTCCGGGTTCGAAACCATGCAATGCCATGTACCAATGAGTTTTTTCCGATTTTTTCGAAGACTTACGTACATTTGCCGACTGCTCTATAGGTGAAGCATGGGAGTCAGGCGTCCAAGCCACTAGAGTACTACTATAGAGTACGAGTATTTTCTTTTTATTCGGCGACAAAAAAGAAGAGGTTCTCAATTCTATGCGTATCAGTTTCTGAATTATTACAAAAAAAGGTTAGACAATGTATCTCTGACATTTTCGCATAATGAACTGGTTATAGAGTATAATATGTGTCTATGGCAACAAATAAGGTTTTCCCGTCTCTGCGATGGCGGTTTCATTTTCTATAGGCTGATTGATACGAGTAAGTCGATCAACATATGGATCTCTGTCTAGCGTATGAATTAAGAACGGCGTAATAAACAATACGTAACTACGTGTTTCAGAACATTATACAACTGAAGCTTATCCGCAATAAAGTCAAACACCAGTTCCCTTGATACTGGCTCCACCCGGGGCGGACGGGCTTGTTTATCTCCAAGCTCAAAGTCGTTTAATTTCGCCAGCTCAAACATGGCGAGGAAATATTGCCCGGAGCGTGAAAACGAGGATTGGAATAGTGTTATTTTGTAGCGATTTCACAGAACAGTGGACACACACAGACCGTTAGAATGGATAGATAGATAGATAGAAACACTTTATGGAATAGCTGAAACTTATATAGATTGAAGTCATAGAGTAGGTCAAATATTTCAGTAGATACCAGTTCTGAAACTACTTCCACAGCTCACAAATATGGTATATGGAGCAAACATGTATATCATTTCACGTACATTAAAACACATGCTATCCCTTTTTTACGCCATATAGCTTTTGATAGAGATGACACGAAACTTAAGGAGGTCTTAACATTAAGAACGTTTCTTGGAACTAACGCTAACTCTTATAGTGACGACAGAATTTATTGAAGGGTTAACCCTAGGGTTAGCCCTATACCCCAGCAGGGGGTGACAGGAAGAGAAGAAGAAGAAGAACCATAACTGGGGTTCCACCAAGGGCATGGAAAAATCTATCTTAGCCGCGACAATGGTTGAAAGGTAAGAGAGTACGGCACGAGGGTCGCCGGATGAAATCCACCTTTGTACCAATGTGGTGGATCACTCATAGCTCAAGTTCTAAAATGATCTAGCTCAAGTTTTCGGGTTTATCATGTATAATGCGACTTATCAAAACTTGTTTGCTGGAGTCGTTAGCGTGTCGGTTAAGCCGGTGACACACGCCCGTGACGCGCGTCTGGTATCGATCGTGTGGCCCCGCCTTAAGCCTGACTCAGGAATGGGAAAGTTTTGAAAACACGACTCGTCTACGAGAATTTTCGATACGTCGATTAATATCAAAGTTCTAAAACGTGAAATCACGTTAGGGCTAGAAATGTCCCAGTCGTGAAATGTTCAATCCAAAGGTTGTATAGCATAGCATAGCATAACATAGCATAGCATAATTCTCACGTTCATAATCTCCGAGGGGATAGACAGAGGAACCAACTTCTCCATCACCCAAAGGTTGCCTGGAAGAAATAACTTAAAGCTATAAGGCCGCCAATTGTATTTGTATTTTGTATATTTTCTTCTGTCCTGTATTTTTGTCCTGTGTGCAATAAAGAATATTTGTATTGTATTGTATAGGTAGTTCCCACTTTTCGCCTTATAAGTTAAAAGTAAGTTGTATACAACATAATTTTACTTTTTTTTTAAATCATTTAGTTAATGATGATTTTTTTTACAAAACTCTTAATATAGTGAAGCAAAGATGTCATGTCATTGCTTCACTAGTTTCTGAGCAGTTGTAACATCGTTTAACGTTTGAAAAAAACTTTGGGAAGTGATCGATAAGGGAGCACAAAAAATTCAATGGAAAAACTAAAGAAGTCTTATATTACCCATAAAAAAACGACCCAGTAAGAATAAGTTTATTTGTGCGGTAAGATGACAAAGTATCCATAGTCCATACACCAGTAGGAACTTAAGCATAATATGTTATATTAAACTAAATAAAATTAGTGAGCAACATGTTAGTTTACAATAAACGCTGACCTCCGAACTAGGAAGTTCCTGTATCTCGGAGGATAGATCTCTTCTGTGACCAGTGCAAATGAACAATAAATATTTCTGTGAATTTTAATTTTTTTCACTTATGTAGCTCATAAAGTACAAGAGTACCTACTTTGAACCCTTTTAGGCTTTAGGGAACTCCCTAGATTTCATTTTAATTAAGGTAATTAAATTAAGCAGAAGGTACAGAAAAGACCGTTTTTCTTTGTCCTTTTCCGTAAATTAGGGATCCGTTACAAATTAAATTAATTAGGTACTACAACACCAGAAGGCAGGGTCCCTAACCTAACCTAGCCGCGGGCTATAACATTTGCATTTTCCACCCATTACGGACCCGGGCTCTCGGACCGAGATATAATTCCAGGCGGACTACTTTTTTTAGTGTTTGGCTTAGGATTCAAGGAAGAATCTATATTCTGGATTTCTTAAGCTTCTTTTCAGCTAATTATTTCATCCGTGAAGGGCTCTCAGTCTGTTATAGTTGCGAACATTATCCGAAAGTGATCGTGCAAGATAAGTAACGATGGACGCGGTCAGAACCAAGCGCGTTTATTAGAAAACCATCAGCTATGCATATCCATAACCATCAGCGGTGCGACTGCTTCACAAATTGAAAGTCGCTCAGCGTGCTATGGAAAGCGCTATGCTCGGAGTATCTCTGCTGGATCGAATCCGAAATGAGGAGATCCGGCATAGAACAAAAGTTATCGACATAGCTCATAAGATTAGCAAGCTGAAGTGGCAGTGGGCCGGTCACATCTGTCGCAGAACCGACAACCGCTGGGGTAGACGAGTTCTGGAGTGGAGACCGCGTTTGGGCAAACGTAGTGTGATCTGCGCAAGGTGGCTGGCAACGACTAGATGAGAAGAGCCGAAGATCGGGCTCAATGGCGCGCCCTGGGAGAGGCCTGTGTCCAGCAGTGGACTAGAATAGGCTGCTGATGATGATGCATCAGCTATATTATTCAAATTCTAGAAATAAAGTATCACGATTTGAGAGCTATGTGAGGTACGCTACGCTACGTGTGCTACGGTGCTACGCCGTCGTAACACCAAAGCTCTCACTGCCAAGTATGCGGATTTTTTAAAATGAAAATTTATTTCCAAGAAATATGGTAATAAGATTTTTTACAATTTTTTGTATACAGATCATATTTTGCGCCAGTAATGACATGCAAATACTTAATTTTTGGCACATTTGGATTTTACTTAAATTGATGTTGTTCAATGGCTTTACGCCTTTTTTACGCTATAGTGATTTTAAAAACAAAATCGGACTAATCTCATAGAAATCTAGAAAACTGAAAAAATATTTCTGAAGACGAAAATGTCCATTGCGATTTAGAAACGGAATTTGACCGAATCCATACAAATCTATTTTCGGTTTTCTAGATATCTACATCGCAAAGGTAGTGACTTTCCCAAGTATTTTTGTAATCCCCTTTGGTGCATCTATTTCCGACAAATCCGTCTGAAACTTGTCCATTAGTTCGCACAAAGTTTTATTGAAAACGGCCGACTCTTTTTGTTAAACCTCCTATAAAAGTTCGTTACAAAACTACGAGAAAAAAGCTGCTTCCACTTGCCTTTTTACCGATGGTTGGCGAGAAATGGCGTATTTTGAAGAATGCTGGAGGATCTTATCTGAAAGAAGATTTCGTGATGCATTTATATTCTAAGATTTAATCTTGAATTTGTTAGCGTATTACTGACTTTTTGCGTCATCGTGAAGCATTGATCTAAGAGTGTTTTGTTGATGGCAGAGTATGATAAGCTTGTGCAGGGGAATATCTTCAATAAGCAGGAAAACTTCCAGTAGCATTTAACACCACTCTTTATTAACAAACTCTCTTTATCGGTAAAGTTACAAAAAACATGGCGGACACACGAAAGCAACAGACAAAAAACTAACTATACATTAACTAGGGCATAGACAATTTATTATTGCCTCAACACACACGGGCAACAGTTTTTATCTGTTTTAAAGATATAGATGAGAGCGTCTGTGGCTGGGTCGTCGGACTTCTGTGTGGGAGGTCTTGGTTCGAAACCATGCACTATCATGTACCAATTAGTTTTTCGGATCTTTATTTCGGATCTGATATCTCAAAAACTAAGATCTAGTAAGTAATACGTTTATTTCACACACAGCAATGACCGAAACAGTTATAAATATAATAAAATAATTATGTAGTCAAAGGTAAACATATTGAAATCATGTCTGATGGTCTGCTGTTGTTGTGAAAAAGGCCTCAACTCAGCTTATTGCTGCAGACAAGAATGCCTCCAGATCTCTAAAAAGAACCTCAATATTAATAAGGACATGGATTTTTTAAATAAACTTCTAATGTAGTGGATCTTTATAAGGACTTAGATCCTTATTGAAATTGTTAAAAACATATAAACAATAAAATAAAATTATATTATAATAAAGCTTTATAACAATTTTGTATCATTATTTTAATTTAGATTATGATCCATCCATACGGATCTTTATAATTATAATAATTCTTTATTAAAAAGGCATAATAAACCCAATATAAAAAACATTTCAATACAAAAATAAAATAAAATAATTACAAGATAAAAAAATAAAAAAAATAAAAAATAAAAATGCTATTTATTATTTTATTATATTACTTATAATTAATGAAGAAGAAATTTATTTATATACTAAATAAACAATAATTTATATAATTTATTGATTTATTAAATAATTTATGCGATTGTTCGCATAAAGATGAACACCCCAGTATGTTCACAAGAGCACTATGGGGTTAACTCTAAAATCGCGAAAAATATATCAGCTGTGCCATACAAAAGCTTCACTTACCTAAATGTATGAAATTAATTTGTTTGCGATTTCAGAGTTGGCTCCTTAATGAAAGTTGTTCTGTTATGGATACTGAACACCCCACTTTCGGATCTGAAGGGTTTTTGGTTACATTCTATATAACTATAACTAGGTACCTTTATTATTAAAAAATTAAGTGTGAAGCTTTGGTGGAAGAATGGGATTTTCCCCCTCATCAGCCTAAAAGCCCTAACCTTTCAGTGGCAGGCAGGCCCTCCTCAATTAGTCGCCCGAACATACTTAATTAGACCTATATACAGGCTGTAACAAAATATACCAGGGTATAACATAATTTCAGAGAATTTACCAATGAGTTTTTCGGTTTTTTCGAAGACTTACGTACATTTACCGACTGTTCCGACTGTGAAGGATACATCGTGAGGAAACCTGCACACTGAGATAACCAGTGTGTGAAATGGGGATTACACGTAATGTAACTACACTTACTGCCATATGCTACAAACTTAATAATAACACGATAAATAATAACTCAATTCCTGGGCACAAATTCCCAGCAACAGGCCGACGTAATACAAAATAGCTAGTTAATAAACTAATTAGCGGCCGCTACCATGAAACTTGTACGAGAATTGCTCCCAGCTGAGTTACTGCGCAAAATAAATAAGTACTTACATACAGAAGGGAAACTATGTAACAACGTTTGACGCGCGAAGCAGACATAATATACCGTGCACCGCCCCTCGCTCTCGGACTACGCGACGACGGTTTCTACAGCGGTACCAGTATCGGTCGGTTCCATGGAACCGTAGCTTCATATATACTCAAAAATACGATGTCGACAACACGTACCGTGGTTCCACTTGGAACCGGCCTGCTCGGTTCCTGAACCGAGTGGGCGGGGCTTCAGCGCAACGCATGAGTTTGAATGCAGTCGGCTATACGGCCGGTTGCGGTTACTGAACCGATCCGCCGCTGGAACCGTCGTCGTGTAGTCCGGGCCTAATAGCCGAAACAGGAAAAGAAAAAAATATGTGTTATTTATCGATATCTAGGTTCGGTATCCAATTTACAGCGTCAGCTGTTAGATCGGTGAGGTCCCCTGGATGACAAAGTAAGCGCGCATTATGCAGCAGTCTGGTCCTCCAGTCCATAATGGATGGCGAGCGGGTTCTCCAGCCCCACTTGTGTTTAAAATAGTTGCTCTTCCGCTGTGCATAGCGCGTCGAGTCAGCGATCGTTTGTAAGATGACCAGAACGGCGGGTATTTACTTATTTTATTTATTTTAGTGAACTTAACAGCTTTCTACTTAAAACTACACATATATCATAAACATATACAACCAATTATAAAGTGACAAATTACAATTTTTTTTAAACAGAGGTATTTTAATAAAAAAAGGCGGAAGAAAGAAGACAACACTATACAAATTAAAAGAATCCCAGTGGAAATTGTCTGTCGCGTTGCTAGTATGCGTTGTTGTAGTATTGCTTCATGCGGCAAACCCTGACAGATCCCATTCTGTTCTAATTTATTTTATGGTTACAGCGAGTGGTAGTTCAGTACAATGGTAGGTACCTATATTTCGTTATTAAGCTTTGCTTGTAGTTAGATTTGTTAGCTGGCTCTGTTTGTTAGCTGACTACCCTAGTTTATATTTTTGTCGATTTACCATTATGTATTGAATTTTTGCGGAAAACTGCAAACATGACTGTGTGGGAACGCGCTATGTGAGGACATGAAATGACGTAATGTCAGTTCTATGAAAGGAAAAAGGGAAGATCTTCCACCAGGCGAGGTGTTGTGCCAGGTGACCAGATGTCCTGGTCCAACTATGGATGTTTGGAACTCGTATATATGCGAAGTCCCAGGAAAATTTCGATAGCGCGTTCTACAGTTATATGAGTAGGTACTAATCGTAGTGGCGCGTCGTGCGTCGCCACAACTGCTTTAAAATTACACAATTTTTTAGATTCAGATTTTGGTTCACAGATTAATTAACTACTATAATTAGTGTTATTCAATCAGAAACTTTAGTATACCTATACACGTAAAGTAAAAAGTTAAACGGTTTTGTATCGCATTCTTGTTTCTTATGATCCCGGCAGCGAAAGAAAATCAAGTTTAGAAATATTGACTTCTAATAAATTTATTTGTTGAAAAGGAACAGACATTAACATTTGAATTTCACATGATTATTTAATGGCTTCGGTGGTCTAGTGGCTAGGACGCCGGAGTTCCATGCAGGAGGTTGGGGTTCGAAACTACGCCGTGCCTTGTACCAATGAGTTTTTCGGATTTTTTCGAAGACATATGTACATTTACCGACTGCTCTAACGGTGAAGGAAAACATCGTGAGGACACCTGCATGTCTGAGGAAATTAAAAGTTTCCGAAGCGTGTGAAATCCACCAATCAGCACTGGCACTCTAACGGTGAAGGAAAACATCGTGAGGAAACCTGCATGTCTGAGGAAATTAAAAGTTTCCGAAGGCGTGTGAAATCCACCAATCAGCACTGGCACTCTAACGGTGGAGGAAAACATCGTGAGGAAACCTGCATGTCTGAGGAAATTAAAAGTTTCCGAAGGCGTGTGAAATCCACCAATCAGTACTGGGTCCGCTCGGTGGATCAGGCCGGTACCCCCTTGTGCAAGGGGAGACCTGTGCCCCAACAGTGGGGACATTAATAGGCTGATGATGATTTTATGCGATATACCAGAAAATTCCTCATCACTCAGATAAAATACGATTAAAACTCGTCCGAAAAAGTATTCCGGTTACACTACCCACACTATTTATTCCGAGTGTAAACTGAAATTAATAATGAAAGAGCTCTACGTAAAATGGTCTGCTACATTTTAATATAATTTACGTCTATATGCACAGAGTCGGACTTAACATATTATATTTATTACTGGGCCACAAACTTCCTGTACTGCCCATATCCATCGTATGTACAGTGGAGGCCAGAAAGTGATTCGTCGTCGTGGCAGTCCCTCGTTGCGAGGATGACACCTGCTAATCCAAGGTATATTGTTGACAACAACAATATACCTTGGATTATCAGAAGTCATCCTCCTTGAGCCACTCCAAGACGCAACGGAACGAACGGAGACAACTCTGGTGCGTCTTGGAGTGGCTCAACAACCCGATCCTGGAGTTGCACTCGCGACCGCATATGCTGAATTTTGTCACCGTTGGCAGCCTGTCTCTCTAGGCCGGGTTTGCCTCTTTCTCCTTCCTATTACGTCTTTTCTCTGCTTCAGCTTCCACCCTCACCATGATTACCACCTGCAACTTACACAATCGCAAAGTACACCGTAGAGCAAGTAAGAAAAAAACCCGTTGAAAAAATATAAATAAAATATATGTTCGTGTCTTGATGCATGCAAATTACTACATAAGTAAAAACTTTCTGTTAAGTTTTCGAAAAAAATTATAAGTGAGAATTCACCTGAAATCAGTTTTCATACAAAATTGTATGGGGAAAAAATAAAATCGTCCTGTTTCAAACGAATAATAAATATGCTTTAGAAACCAAAATTATAAACTATATCTCCATAGAAACTAAAATGACATGACATAAAATGGCGGTGTACTATCTCTAAAACTACTGAAATAATACACTAGCTATTAGAAATACATATACGTACATTCTGTAAGCTGGTGGAAGCATATATTTAAATCAATTTAGTAGTGTAAACTGCAGGTGGTAACCACTTTCTGACCGCGACTGTACGTATTCTTAGAGATCCGTACGCCGAAGAGGAAAACGGAGCTCTATTGTTATCGTTCCGTCATCCGTTCGTCCGTCTGTCACGTGTTATCTACTTGTGATTTGTAATTATTGCATTTTTAAAATTTATCTAAAATTTTGCAGTATGTGCTCGTACCTAATATTTTGATTTCATAATGCATAATACAGAAGATTATTATTTTTCTAGGAATTAAGTACGCACAGGATATTTCTACTCTGCAGATTGGTATACTCATATGGAATCGAAGCTCTAAATGACGCCCCACAATTCCTCCCACTGGACACCTACCACGCCTTAATCCTACTCTGTATACACAGGGGGTAAAGCGACAAAAACCGGGGGAGCTTTTGACGTGGAGCTGGCAACACTATTTCAACGTCATTTTATTAGTGCGACGGCGACGTAGCCTCGCTTCGCATTAAATTTTTTATGTATTTTTGTCATACAAACGCTTGGCAATGCTCGGCTCGCAGCGTCGGCTTTAATTTTAAAAAAGAATTCCCGGCGGTGTTGCTAGCGTATTAAAAAGACGGAAATGTGGGAAAATTTTAATAAGGCGAAGATGTATTCTATGGTCGTTTGGGCGCTATCTTAGCTGGGTTACAAAATTGAAATGACTCTGTAACTTCAAGGGTCTTAGCTATAGGTAACAGAGTGAGGAAACTGTGTCCATTACCACAATTTACTCACGAGGCAATGGTGGTTTATCATCCCATTAAATCTGCCAAGAGAGTCATTCTATGTAGTTAATACTGTAGAATGATACCGACCCCTCATCATTGAGGAATACGACATAGAAAAAGATATTCGTAAAGCTCTGAAATTATACTCTAGTCTTTCAAAAACAAAGAAACAGGTAGTAGATCACTCATTGAAAATCAATCAATCTGACAGAAGCCTAACTTCTGTCACTCCTTTTGATAAGCGTTCTACTACCTGTTCCATAATACCACGTAAATACACCTGCACAATGCCATCTCCCTCCCACACACTCGGTACCTCACATACACACTAATATCCTCATTCATACAACACATCACGCACACACTGTTACTTTCTTTGTCCGTGCAGTCACCGAGGGTCAGCTGACAATCAGCGCTGTGGCTTGCCTCAGCATTATGCTGAGCTGGTGTACCTTTGTTGGCACTGTACCACACCGGATGTTTTGTGCTGCATGTATTAATCTTTGTATACTTCTGTATTGTGTTCTATATTCTGGTGTTTACAGCGCTAAATAAACGTTTTCAATTTCATTTTTTTTCCTTTATTAAGCTTTTTTAATTATTAATTATGTATCTTTCGTTTACTATAAGTTATTTTCGGTAGCAACATTGTCATATTTACTTCTTTCTCTTAAGTCACCATAATAAAGAGATATCGGAAGAGACTGGCACACACAACACCAGGGTATCCTGGTGTGGGAGCCAGGGAAAACTGAAAATGTAAAAGACAACAGTGTCTTTTACATTTTAAATGAATAAATATAATGAATAAATTATAATGATTACACAGCTACCTCATTCTTGCAATCATTTCCTCTGCCCGAAGTTTGCCTGGAAGAGATCGCTCTTAGCGGTAAGGTAGTCTAAATTGTACCTCGATAATTATATTATTACCTATAGCTTATTTTATCCTAATTATGCAATAAAGTGTATTTTACTTTTATTTTATTTATAAAGCTTCCGTTAATTTTACCTTAAAATACCCGCATATTCCCAGACCATGAATAATGAACAAATCCGAAAACAAACGACACACTTAACGCGTTAACGGTCTCATTAACCGTTATAACTCATTAACCGTAAAATAATGAGTTAGGTAACGTTTGCGTCTCGGGAGTGCGACTGAATATTTTATGTTAAATCTCGTTCCTATGGCACGTTAACGTAAAATACAGGAGTTAACGTTACATAAAAATGTAGCTTTACGCGTTACCCTGGTTTAATCTCGCTTTAAACCTTGTTTGATTTTGGCACATTAAAGTCCTTCATATGCTGGGTGTAACAAAAACCCCCTATATAGCTGAAAAGGAGGTGTTCAGTATCCGTAACTAACCACTTTAATTATGGAGCCAACTCTGAAATCGCGAAACAAAACAGCTGTTCCATACAAAAGCACCTACCTACACGACCAAAATGTATGAAACAACTGAAATTTTCTTTTGTGTTTCCAGAGTTGGCTCCATAGTGAAAGTTGTTCAGTTATGGATACTGAACACCACCCTTTCGGCTTACAAGGGGATTTTTGTTACAAACTGTATATTTTTTTATTTAACAAGGCACTGGCAACACAGGCCATCAGCCTAAACATTAAGCGACTTAAAACAGTTTTTTAGTTTTTCAGCGTCAAAATGTTGTGGTATAGACACATTTTAACACTCCTAGGAGTTATGACGGAAATTTCAACCGGTCTAGTCTCTGGCGAATTCTCATGACCCGCCGCAGAATCACAGAGTGAAACTACACAACGAACCACTAACAAGAAGTTTATTTTAAGAGTTCAACACATTGTCACTGTTACTGACGTTTGCTAGACAAAACTACACCGATTATAGCTATCAAAATCACCAGAAAACAATTTTTGAGCAATAAAATAAACACCGTAGAACCTTCTCCGTCGACTTTCTCGCCCAAAACTCCACAAGCTGTAATAATAATAACCCTGATCGAGCTTTAGTTTAGCTACTTTAGTTAGGTCTGACAGAGTCAGCTGTAGTAAAAGAAACTTTCTCTCTCTGGTACCGTTGCCAAGTAATAAGGAACTCGATTTAGTCTCTCAACAATTAACTAGCAAATTGCTAAGTTATACAAAACTGTTCAGACGCCGCGCCGTACCGTCGCCGAACTATTCCAGAACAATATTTAAATTAGAACCGCCTTGGAGTCGGCACAATTATACTAATTGCATGACAAAGTCTTCTTTAACCTTACGTATCGTTTTAAAATGAAACTCATGAAGATAGGAACGCCCGCCCCTAGGGATACCATCACTTTTTCTTTCGAAACCTTATACACGAGTATATGAACTTAGATCTTTCTTAGATCAATGACTGTAGTGGATTATGTGGGTAGCAAAAACTGGGAAATTCTTTCCTGAGAATAAGAATAAGTTTATTTGTGCGGTAAGATGACAAAGTATTCTTAGTCCATACACCAGTAGGAACTTAAGCATATGTTATATTAAACTAAATAAAATTAGTGAGCAACAAGTTAGTTTACAATAAACGCTGACCTCCGAACTAGGAAGTTCCTGTATCTCGGAGGACAGATCTCTTTTGTGACCAGTGCAAATGTACATGTAACAGAACATGGGAAAATATAAAAGTGACAAATTTGAAAGAAAAGAAAAAAAGAACAATAATAAAGATTAATATAAGGCGCGTGTGTGTGTGTGTGTGTATGTTTGTGTGTGTGTGTGTGTGAGAGAGAGAGAGAGAGAGTGCGTGTGTTTGTGCGTGTGGGTGTGTGTGTGTGAATGTATGAATTAATGATTTGTAGTTAACAAAGAACCAGGTGAGATTGAGATCAAACACGGGTTCACTCGTAAATTTAAAAAAATCTTCCTCATTAGTACCGCATCGACTACATTAGACTAAAACCAACCTAACTCCTGTTCCTGCCACTTTCCACTTTGTCGATTCGTTTTATTTTCGCGAAGAGAATAATGAGTTGAAAGTTTTATTAGTGGTTTAATTCCCTTGTAGGCTTTGCGCCGGTTTAAGTTGGGTAGTGGGTGGACGGGATCGTTAAAAGTTATTTGGGTTCAGTGTCAGGAAATGGGATTTGGTGGTCGTGTACTGCCTATTTCCTTTTGTCTGTCTGTGTTTACTAGGTATACTTATGTATTTTCTGGTTGTGATAATTATCCAGTTTTGTTTTTTAGGGGTTTATTTTTTATTTAGATATTTTTGGTAGATTACTTTCAATATTTCAGTAGAAATCTTAGTAACTTAAAAAAAACTAAAGAACCTTTAATTGACTTTATTTAAATTTAAATTCTTACAGTCTAAGTTCATCTTACCAATGAATAACAAATTTCTTATTTACTTATTTGCTTTTTTATTGTTACAGGTAAAATACCTAACTTTATAAATCTACAACCTGTGTGGAACAAACCATATCAAGAATTCTACCAATGGTAAGTCAACACACAGAGGTTTCTGGTGGTTTTGCCGTGATGGTTCCGCCGAAATTCTACTCATACTTTTTGGATCTAAATCTTCACAAAAAACAATTTGACTACTAATAATGACTTTTGAGCGTGTGACTAAGAAGCCGACAGAAGATGTCAGCTGGGTTGGGCAGCATTTCGGAAGTTACGTCACATCTTCTCGTCGCCCATACCTCAATGTCTAAAGACAAGAGTCTTTAACCAGTGCGTCCTACCAGTAATGACCTACGGAGCCGTGAAACGTGGACGCTGACGGTGCGACTGGTTCACAAATTGAAAGTCGCTCAGCGTGCTATGCTCGGAGTATCTCTGCTGGATCGAATCCGAAATGAGGAGATCCGGCATAGAACAAAAGTGATCGACAAAGCTCATAAGATTAGCAAGCTGAAGTGGCAGTGAGCCGGTCACATCTGTCGCAGAACCGACAACCGCTGGGGTAGACGAGTTCTGGAGTGGAGACCGCGTTTGGGGAAACGTAGTGTGGGACGCCCCCCTGCTAGATAGATGGCAGCGACTGGATGAGAAGAGCCGAAGATCGGGCTCAATGGCGCGCCCTGGGAGAGGCCTAAGTCCAGCAGTGGACTAGAGTAGGCTGCTGATGATGATGAGCGTGTATCGTATAGCTTAATATTTTAAAAATATTACTTCAAACCCTCATCAAAACCTTTGAACATCTCACTTTTCCAGGCTTCGGTAAGACTAAATTAATGAATTAATTAATTATTTATTCGCCAGAAATATGGTACATTGGATGACAAATCTTAAATATTAGCTATCACATATTTGGCCAGCTCTGACATGCAAATATTTTAGATTTAACTTCATTAAATTCAAGTACTTGTAATACAATCATTACATCACACATAAATTACCCATAAATATACCCATAAAGCATAATTGGATATTTAAACCATAAGAGTTACTGAGAATAGAAGTCCGGTATTTTAAATATTCCTTTGCTCGACATTAATATGAAACGAAAGTCAAACGATTCCAAATCCAAACCGTTCAATCAGAGATGATCTGCTCTGTTATTGGCGCTCGCAAATTAAAAATGGCGGAGTTCGGAATTAAATTTATTCATTAGGCGGCAAGTTTCAATCGAATTTCGCTGCAGTTTTGCGGTAGGTGAAGGGGAGGAAATAGGTCATAGGGGAGGGTAAAAATAAGAGGGGCGTATAACAAAAGTAAGAGTTATTCAACTATCTAAAGTGCATCTGCAGACTCTCCTAGTTTGGGCATAGATATTTCATGATTTTGGAGCCCCCTCCCCCGTCCTTGTGACTCATTTGTGTGCTCCCCCTGGTGTGACGTCACATATTTTGCCATTTTTAATTTATAAATTATTCAATTAAAACAGCACTTACAAAATTATTTATATATTTCTTTTTAAAATCTTTTTTCATAAATCAACATAAAATCAAACATTTTGGAAAATTTACCAAACATCAAATCAATTGAACGATACAAAATTTAATCATCTTGTGTCCATGGACTTTGAACACATTCCGTTATATTATTTATGACTTCTTTTAGATTTACGAATGTGACGTCACGAAGCTTATGACTCCCCCCCCCCCGTCCCCCCTTGCCACACGATGTCACACTTTGTTGACCCCTTCCCTCCCCCTTAACGATTGGCGTAATTTATGAATGGCCCCTAAAAGCAAATTAATGTGATAAATTATAGAAATATTTCTGTAACGTCACTGTCTATTATAATTTATTATAATAGTTAGTTAATTAACTTTTAATTATTAAAATTATTGTGGGAAGGACCCGCCACTCACCGTCTGATTCGCCTTCCCAACCATAACCAAATACAGAAGAATTTACCATCGCAAATAATGACAAATCCGACCTCCTGAGGATGTGATAAGGATCGAGGAAGTGTGTAATGAATGGGACCTAAATGAACTGCTATGTAATTTCTTGCTCTTGACATCAGAGTTGTCCTCTATTTGTCCTGATGATGCCTCATGTTCGCGATTTCTAGCGGAATACTGCTGTTAAGTAGTATCTTTGGCAAGCAATTTTTGGAATTTAAAAAGATGGGTCTACACGTGAGTAATGAAAGTCAAAAGTCAGTGTGAAATGAATGGGTCTTCACACTCCCTTAATCCTTATCATGTCAACTACCTGCCTAACTTTTGAATGTCTCAGTATCTGAGTACGTATAACCAATATAAAATAGTAGAGCACATTAGAGTATGCATGTCTTCGTACAAAATAATCTGTCAAGATTACTTACAGTTTTCAAATATCATCAGTTTCGTTAGGTGCCATCTTTTAAAGGTGTGAGACTCGTGGTCCCACCTATATTGTCCCATCATTATTCGTAGTCCCACTAACCTGAAAATGTAGGGTGGTGGTCCCACTGCATAGTGGAACTACCAGTAACAGTTGTAGATTACGGCTCGTGGTCCCACTCTATTTTTATTTCCAAGTCCTTCAGATACTACGTTACGCTACGTTAGTCACAATTCACAATATATTATAATTGTATATTGTCATACCTGTCAGTGTCCGGTGTCCTTCAAGTAATCTTTCTTCACACCATTTTCTGTTATATTCATTAAATATGTTTCAAATAATAAACAGAAAAAAAGGTAAAATCTTTCTTAGTGGTGGATACCTACCAATACAATCGGTATTTCTATTTCCCAATTAATGTTGAGTTCCAAAAAATATTGTGATATTGTTTATGGCCAAATTAGTGGGACCCAGAGCAACTGCATTACGGCTGACTGATGATCCCACTGTCTAGTGGGACCACGAGCCCATTATATCGAGATACTGTACCACTAATGGGTCAAATTAGTGGGATCACGAGTCATAATCAGTGTCTGCTCCCTCGGTTTACAGTTCTTCACGGACAGATTGACAACAAAGTGATCCTATAAGGGTTTCGTTTTTACCTTTTGAGGTACAAAACCCTAAAAAATAAACTAGTTTTGGTACTACATTCCTAGCACTAAGCCCATTATATCGAGATACTGTACCACTAGTGGGTCAAATTAGTGGTATCACAAGTCGTAACTTCTTTTAAATTCCAATACATTTCTTAGCAAAGTGATGTTACTGTTATACCAAACCTACTCATATAAGCAATGGTTAAAACGGGTAAGTAATGCAGAATTTCAGTCAACGTTTTTGTTGAATACTTGCACAAAATGTTTCTTTTTTTTTTGTGAACTTTCGTGTTCTTGAATTCAAGCGATAACGATCAATAAACACGCTTGCAATTAGCGAATAAGTAGTAAAGTAAGTACTTATTTGTGGTGCGATGTTTCGATAAGACCGTGTTTGTAGTAATGATGTTTTGCGTAAAGATGGAAGTCAGTTTTTTTAAGTGTCTTTTATAGATTTTGGCACACGACATGGTGACCATATCAGCCTCGTTAGGGTCACTAAGGGAAGGAACGGGAAGCTCAAGTGTCATTAGAGTTACTTCTTGCTTTAAGTGATTCATGGTATATATGGCACCAAAGTCTCCTATTTTGGTGCAATATCTCTCTCTTTTAAAACTTTCCCCGCAACATTGATTAGTGTTTTTACAAAACGCCCGGCGAGCCGGTAGCTACAGTAATTATAGCGTGTACTGTACCGCAGCATAATTATAGTAATTATACTGGAATTATGTCATAGTATTTACGGTAACTCGGCTACTGGGAAATCTAGTTTAGTGGGGGTACTGTGTTTTATAGCAATTGTATATGGACGATACGTTTTTAATTCATTTTGTTTTATGTCTAGCAATAGATACTTACAGGATTTTTGAAGTTTTTACCTTTACCTGGTGCTTAAAGTGACGATGAGGTCGAAGATGGAGCACACGGGCTTAGTATGGAAGTACTGGCTCTTCTATAGATATAGGATAGAATGGAATAGATAGAAGAAGAAAAAAGTCCACTGCAGGGGTATTCAGCGCGTGAATTATTAAAGTGGACAAGCAGTTGCGCCGGTGCAGAAGAAGAAGAAGAAAGAAAAAGAAGAGAAGAAGAAGAATAGAAATGGTACTTACAAAAGAACCAGAATAACCTATTAAAATGGATATTTTATTATTAGAAAATTATTTATATTGTAAATTAAAACAAAGTTTTGAATCTAAAAGACGTGTACGATTGTATATTCTCAGACAAATAAATAATCCTGAAAAATATTAATATAGACAGGTATTCTAGGTATTCTAGACAAGTACCTAGATGTGACCTAGAAACAGGTCGAGCCGATGCGAGCCGCCCGGGCGGCTAAAAGGCAATCATCCCGGCCGCTAAAATGGAGGAGATTGGAAATCGAGGAGTCGGGGGGGACAGGAGTGCTTAATTAAATTATTTTTTTAAATGACATTAGATATACTGTTTGTAGAGATCGTGTTTTAATAGGTTTGTTACTTGATAAAACATTTAAAAGATTTTATAGAGCCATCAAAATATCTTTAGTAATTTTCTTACTATTTATAGAGCCATCAAAATATCTTCAGTAATTTTCTTACTATTTATAGAGCCATCAAAATATCTTTAGTAATTTTCTTACCATTTATAGAGCCATCAAAATATCTTTAGTAATTTTCTTACTATTTATAGAGCCATCAAAATATCTTTAGTAATTTTCTTACCATTTATAGAGCCATCAAAATATCTTTAGTAATTTTCTTACTATTTATAGAGCCATCAAAATATCTTTAGTAATTTTCTTACTATTTATAGAGCCATCAAAATATCTTTAGTAATTTTCTTACTATTTATAGAGCCATCAAAATATCTTTAGTAATTTTCTTACCATTTATAGAGCCATCAAAATATCTTTAGTAATTTTCTTACTATTTATAGAGACATCAAAATATCTTTAGTAATTTTCTTACCATTTATAGAGACATCAAAATATCTTTAGTAATTTTCTTACTATTTATAGAGACATCAAAATATCTTTAGTAATTTTCTTACTATTATAATATGGAATATTTTATTTCAGAATAGCAAATTCACATTACTTAATAGGTATTATGTGGAAACTTAAATTGTACAGGTTTTTATATAAACTTTATTTATAAAGAGACGGAATAGAATAGAATAGAATAGAATCACATTTATTGCCAAATACATTATAACAAAATTTTCAAAAAAAAACATTAAAATTTAATGTGAATGCAGATACTTATCTACTACGTAAGTATCTATGCATATTTGGCAAAATCAGCAAATGTTGACATAATCGGGTAATCTTATATTATCTTATGACAGGGGGCCGGGGATAACCCAGCGGCACTTCGACCCTCAGGGATCTTTTGTGCTCACCCCTTACCTTAGTCTCCTTCCTGTTCCTTAAAGATGCTTTGCATCAAGGACGCTATACAGCTTACAGGTAGGAGCCTATAGTCCTCTGGTTTCGGGTAGGCTACCCCCAGAAGACTCGTACGCTTTCTAACTAACGAGTCACATTCGCACGGCAAGTAATCGGGTAATTATGCAGCGCTGTTTTTCATTTCTTTATATATTAATACTAAATAAATATACCTAGATATATAAATGTATATATTAATATATTTTATAAATTTATAATAGTATATATAATCTTTTAAATAATACATATACATATGATCTTTTACTTTTATTTTATTTTTATTTTTATTTTTACATATCAATTTTTCATTATTATAAAGAGATGGGTTGGTCCATTCCGTCGTCATTATGCACAGACCGATCAATGTCAGTTCAGAAAATTGTTCGACTTAAACCTAACCCACATTATATCATCCCGGTAATGGATTAGTTCCGTATCAACACAAGCCGTTCCGAAGTCTATAAATGGAGTATGAAGTTCCATAGAATATCTCACACTTACCAACTCCGCAACAGCACCTCGCCTTGTAACAAGCTTGCAGCTTCCAACAAGCTTTGCAGCTCGCAACAAGCTGAATTGCTGTTAGGTAATTAGAAACAAACCTATGTAGATAGATGATTTACTAGAGATAATATTGATTGCCCACCCAACCTCCCCCTCATTGTGCCTGAACACAGCCTGCACAACGTGAAATTAATGGAAACATCAGATCAATTTGTAATAACTAATTACTAATAACAAATAATTGATCGTACAGATGGGTCTGACAACTTAATTAATTTCAACAATGTCCAATAATCAAATATCTACATATAATATGTTAGAATTAGAATAGCGCTTTTGAACGTAAATATGATCAAGTGTCGGTGTCGTAGTGGCTAGGACGTCGGACTCCCATACGGGAAGTTCGGGTTTGAAACTAAGAAATGGCTTGTCATTATCATCATCAGCCTATAAATGTCCCCACTATTGGGGCATAGGCCTCATCTTGTACAATTGGGTACGGGCCATGATCAACCGAGCGGGGCCAATGCTGATTGGTGGATTTCAAATACCTTCGGAAACTTTTCATTTCCTCAGTCATGCAGGTTTCCTCCGATGTTTTCACCGTTAGAGCAGTCGGTAAATGTACGTAAGTCTTCTAAAAAAACCAAAAAAACTCATTGGTACATGGCATTCAGCATTGCATGGTTTCGAACCCGGATCTCCCACATGGGAGCCTAGCAACCAGGCCACCGACGCTCTTGTAGTAAAGGGTTTTTGAGCGAACCTAATGTGAAATGGACAAAGCAACCAAACGGCAAACCATCCCCTAAAATCTACCACAGATAGTAGTTCTATGTACATAGTTATATTTCCATAGATTGATTATGACCCTCATCAATGGGGAATACGACTAAGAATTTAGATTTAAACCCCTTTGGGGCATGGATGAAAAAACATATCCTTCGTTCCGTCATGGGGATGGGAATCAATTGATTGACGGTGGGGGAGTTGAAACCCCATAATAAATAATCTAATTGATAATAAAGGGATTCTATTGCGCATTTCGTACCCTAGAACAAGATGTTGTTCATTCATATCGATTGGTAATAAAATATCCCGTTATTTCATTACGTATTGTATAACATTATGTAGTAGATACCTCGTACGAAAAGTAATTAATTTGGGAACGCGTGCGTGGCGGGGGCTTAGCTCGGTAATTGCGTTTTCCCGGTTAGACGTTGTGGCATCGGGGTGACTGCTGACCGCCATATGTTACTGTAGGTCAGAGGGTATTCGGGATACCATTTGTTACCTTACCAGGTCCCTGGATATCGGATTTAAACATAATATTAAATATGAAGATTAATTTGTTTTTATCAGGGATTACATTGTAACGAACGTAACGAACGCGGTTTATAAGGAAAAGGCGAATGGAAAAATTGGGTGGGGGATATACGAGTACATAGAAGGACCTATATATAGTCCTCCTCGTCGAAACCGACTACGGCGACCCCCTTCAGTTTCTAGTATAGGAACGCGCTATGTGAGGACATGGATGACGTAACATCAGTTGTATGAAAGGGAAAAGGGAAGATCTTCCACCAGGCGGGGTGTTGTGCCTGGTGACCAGATGTCCTTGTCCAACTATGGATGTTTGGAACTCGTATATATACGAAGTCGCAGCAAAATTTCGATAGCGCGTTCTACGTAGTGGCGCGCGTGTCGTGCGTCGCCACACTAGCATGCGCTCGGATGTGGCTGGCGAATCCGAACTTGCTCTTGAAGATCCGGTCACAGCGATTGCAGTAGAGTTGTCCGGCACTGTTGTTTGTGTAGTGGTAGGAAGGCTTTGGGCGCTTTTTCCTTATATGGCGTTTGGTATCAAGATCAGCTAGACGTGCCTCTTCAAACAGGGCTATACTTTTCCTGACACGCGTACGCCACTCCGGCCTACGGCCTAGCGACACGAGCGGTCAATCACTAACCAAGAGTGTGGAAGAAGCGAGAACGGTTTGTCAGGATCGTTGCAAGTCGAACAAAAGAAAAAAAAGGAGTGGTGGAACTCTTTAGTTTCTGCCTACCCCCGCGGAAAACAGGCGTGAATCTATGATGTGAGTAAGTAGGGATTAGAATTTTTAAGAATATCAAATTAAATCAAAATGTTGTAGAAACGCGTTATGAGAGGACATGGAATGACGTAACGTCAGTTGTATGAAAGGGAAAAGCGAAGATCTTCCACCAGGCGGGGTGTTGTGCCTGGTGACCAGATGTCCTGGTCCAGTTATGGATGTTCAGAACTCGTATATATACGAAGTCCCAGGAAAATTTCGATAGCGCGTTCTACACCGATGTGAGTAGGTACTAATCGTAGTGGCGTGTGTCGCCACAATGTTTTTATTGTAAGTACGAGTAATTACCTTATAGTACATTTTTACAATGTAATTTTTTTTACTCTACCAGTTTAGTTTTTTAGTTTTTGTTTATTAATCTTTTGATAACAAAGTTACGCTTAGATACGTTATGGAACAATTATTATCCGTTATATTACAACATTTAAATTATTACTTACATGCTACTAGCTGCTGTAAAAGGGCATTGTCAAAAGAAAAAGAAAAATATGGCTTTGAAAAAAATATACCACCACTTCGTAAGGTGCTATAGCTGAAAGGAAAGAAGAGGCGCAAGAAACTTTCAGCAAACATACATACATAAACTCACGTCTACAACACAAAATATAAGGATATTTTGTGTCCATAATCCCGAGGGGTAGACAGAGGAACCACTGACAAGCAGTTCGCACTTTTCGCCGTAAGATTTGGTGGACAAACGTGATAAGTGGCGAGCCTACCGCTGTCTACTAGGTGTAGAATAGTATTCACAAAATCCCTTAATCGCCTCGTACGACATCCACGGGAAGAGTTGGGGTGGTGCTATTCTTTATGGCCGGATCATCATCATCAGCAGCCTACTCTAGTCCACTGCTGGACATAGGCCTCTCCCAGGGCGCGCCATTGACCCCGATCTTCGGCTCTTCTCATCCAATCGTTGCCAGCCACCTTGAGCAGATCGTCGCTCCATCTAGCATCTCCATCTTGCCGGATAATTCAAATTTACAACGGAACTTTAACATTGATTATCAATCGCGGGATTGAGTGATGTTCATATCCATGTTAATATCTTCAATTAACCTGTCAATTTGTCCATAAAAACAACAAATATCTGAACATATTAATACCTCAGTACACTAACGCATAATAATTTAATAGAATAGGAGATTGACTGTAACTTCATTAGGTTCACTGTACAAGTTAAAATTAAACCATAACAAATTTACGTTAAAGTTCAAAGTTTGCACTTCGGGGCACGAATGGCGTATGCAGTTGACCTAAATTCAGCGTAGACCAGGTAAGGTATAAGGTGGCCACAACTGTAGCTCAAATATAATGTATATTAAATTAGGATGCTATTGCAGCTTGGCGAAAAAAAATATAGCAGCTAGAACTTTCAGATGTTTAAGTAAATAATTAAGAAAGTTTAAAAATACATCATTCATATTTATCTCTGATTTTTTGTGTGGTTTGGAAGCGGTTTTTATTATTTTACTAAAATATATAAGGAAGAATCCTAATTATACCTATTTTGTGTGTTATTCGTCTTATGGTTACCCGCAGCTAAGAAAAATTACAGCTCTTCAATTAGATCATATTATACACTAGTAATTTAATTTATAAGCCTTATGTCTACCGTACACACTGTTAATTACAATAAGTTTATCCTGTATTTTCTTAAGCAAAGTGGATTGTATCCATTTTTTGTGAAATAAATGTCCTTAACCGTAAACCGTATAAGGTCCTTTTTTATTAGCAGCAAATATTTGGAGGGGGGTATGTGCTGGATAACTGGGGCGATCTACTGGACACGTCCTATCTGTATCCTTGTACAATCTGTACCACGCATACCTAGTTCATAAGTTTTGTTTACATTAGCGACAATTATTGTAGGTAGTTGTAGATTTCGTTCTGGCGAATATTAATGTCCAGTGAGGGTAATTTTTATCGTTGATTGCCACTCGCTGACACAGTCTCGGAAACACAGCCCTTGAGACAGCAGCGATTTGTGCGCGTGTCACCGAATTTCGTCATCGCTCATGAACTATCACCTCCATGGACTCCTCGCAGTGCTGATACAGTGCTGGTGCTTCGGTGATTTAAAAAAACTGCCAGAATTTTGGACTTTGTCCAAAATTTGATCTCGGGCTGAGACGCTGGTGAGTTGGTTTTTCATTGGTATTTATTGCCTTCCCTGGACATTATCTCGATCCCCTTAGTTTATTTCACCCTCGAAAGTTCCCTGGAATCGCTGGGGATCGCACAATCCTCATGTATTTGTTATTCTACCCACTCGAAGTATCAGTCGTTGGTTTTAACAATTAGAATAAAATTAAAGACACTGAATGCTGGTTGTAAGTTAAAGTTTATTTATCAGTTCATTACACTTCTATAAATAACTTCAGTTTGTCAAAATTAACTTCTTCCTGATCATTAACATCAACAATTTCGTAATCACTGTGATCAGTTTTCTTACCCATTTGTATTATCTGTTCAATTTCTAACAGTGTTTTCGTGTTCGTTTCTGGCATTATCTTGTTCAATGTGATCAAAATTATGATCATTGCTGTCAGGGTTAAAATCAACATCCCATGTACTCCTATAGACTCTGTCAGTGAAGGAACCAGTCGCAACATGGTATTACCAAAGGCCCACAAATAAGCACAAGTAAGGGAAGTACCGATTCCTTTATATGACATTGGAAATATTTCACCAAGAAGAGAGAATGGCAGTGCAGTTGTACCCAAAGACATGAACATTACGAACCCAGTAACGATACTTAAAAGTAACCAGGTATAATCTTTTGAAAACATTTCTATAGACTCCAAGAATAATAGAAGCGACGTCAAAGCCAGAAATAACACCGAAAATGAACCAGTGAATATGAACAATGTCTTTCTTTTCACAATTTGAATTAAAACGCAAGCGGTGAGAGAACAGACCAATGTTAAGACATCCAGTAACAACGTACCGATGTATTTTCCATTTGTTAATTTGAAAATGTCTCTGAAAGAGTAATTTGAAACAACATTTTCTCCTCCGAAACCGACGAAACTAAATAGTAAAATCATTATAGAGAGCGGTTTCAGAAAATCTGCTTTCAATAAAGATTTCACATAATGAACTACCTTCTCTTTTATTCCCACATTTCTTATTGGTCTTAAAGCTTTTAACTGCAGCTTCATTTTCTGTGTCTTCAACATTTCTTCTAATTCTTTATATGCGTTTTCGTCATGTCCTCTGAGCCAGTGAAAGCTTTCTGTACACTTCACTATGTGTCCTTGGCTGATTAACCAATAAGGGCTTTCTGGCCAATAATATGTTACTACTAAACTGTATGTAGCTGTGATAACTCCTACTGCAGAAATGAGTCTCCAACAATCGAACATACCAGAAATATGGCTCAGTAATACTCCTAATGAAATCATAGCGGTTTCTAGCATGAGAAAAGTTCCTCTATATTTAGGGCTGAAAAATTCTGATATTATAACACTGCATAAAGTAACTGCTCCTCCTAGACCAATATTATGTAGGATATTGAAGATTACCAGACTTGTAAAATGATCAGCATCGAAAGATATAAACCAGCTAAATATCAGAGGTACTGTTGTTGCTAAGCTGGCGATTCTTCTGCCTTTCCTCTGCATTGTGAAGGGTATTATCACGATTGATGGGACAAAGGCGAGCTCGCCGGCCGTCTCTGAAAGTAATATTAATTCCAGTTAGAGCGACAATAGAGCTTTTTTCTTCTAATTATTCTGAAAGTAAATTCTTTTCTTGAATTGTAAAGGAAAAATATTTTCTCAAGGGTCTTTTTTCTCCTAATTGCCTTGAGATATTTTTTAATTTGTACTGTTAAATTCGTAGATATTATAAATGTATCCAATTAATTTTCCAAGTATTTTTATTTGCCTTTTGTAAGCATTAAAACCCAACATAATAATAAATTGTGTTGTATTCAAATTGAATATTATATATTATCAATTAGATAAGTTTTGCTTTTATTAACGACAGTAAAAACAATAAATTAAAAACGTTTATTTAACGCTGTAAACACCAGAATATAGAACACAATACAGAAGTATACAAAGTTTAATACATGCAGGACAGAACATCCGGTGTGGTACAGTGCCAAAAAGGGTACACCAGCTCGGCATAATGCTGAGGTAAGCCACTGCGCTGATTTTCAGCTGGCCCCTCAGTGACTGCACGGACGAAGAAAGCAACAGTGTGTGCGTGTTGTGATGTATGAATGTGTTTGTTTGTATGAATGAGGATATTAGTGTGTATGTGAGGTACTGAGTGTGTGTGAGTATTAATATTGAAAATACAAACTCACCTATAAACCGAAGTGACTTATCGTCTATTTGTTTAGTTTCATCTTTCAGTACATTCTGATGTAAGAGTACGGAGACATACCCAAGACCTAAGCCACAACTGAGAATTGTGCTTAAAACTCCACTTAGTACGAAAATCTGAAATGAAATATCAAAAAGCGGCATAATAAATAAATTACAAATAATGTCAACCTAATAAATAATTACATATAAACCTCCCTCCTTGCCGCTCCCGATGCAAAGATATGACTCAGGGCCCATAAATTGTTTTCTGGTAAAACAAAGTAAACATAAGTGAACGGATTGTAGTCGTAGTAGGAAATGAAGAAATGTCCTCAAAGTTGTCTTCATTAAAATACATGCTCTCAGAGGTTGCCTGGAAGAGATCGCTGTAAGCGATAAGGCCGCCTTTGTACGTATCGTGCTATTATTCCTGTAGTTTTTACTTTTTCCGATTTTGTGTACAATAAAGTGTTTCTATCTACTATCTATCTACGCCAAAGCGTTAGATAGATATAGAACGAGACTTAAAGAAGACATTAAGAATAACGTTCAACAAACAGTCAGTCCTCTCTTTAATTTATTTTCAGAAGAAAATGATGTAACAATGTCATTTTATTACTTCATTATTATACAACCCAAGTCTTACCTGATTGACCAAGTTAGATTTTCCTTTATATGCGTCCATGATTCTGATTAGGATTATATTTTGATGGCACTGCAGATCAAAGATTTTACATATTGAATATTAGATTTGTTTTAATAAACTATGATATTCAAAGACACTACTATGTAAAGAGACATGACGCCTGCGTCTGCGACTTTGCTATAGAACTAAACGCACAGCTGTGTAAATAAAACGTCATAATTATATAAATGCGAATCGCACAATAACACGAAGGAAATAAATTGAGTGTTAAGTGGCGAAAGGCCATAATCCAGTAGAATTCAAACGTGGTCATTTGTTACCCTATATAACTTCAGCAGGCCAACTGATATGCTGGCTTCACTGTTCCTGCTGCAGCTGAACTGAATTCAGGACCAATCCTCTTTATCATTTAAGTAGTCATATATTTTATAATAACCCTTCCTCATATCGCCATTCCATTACTCAAATATAATCCGACGACATCCCAAAAGGCCATATTGCGGGATGAATGGTAGCGTAATCCGCTGTAGCTGTAATTATCCCCGCACACTCTCACCTCCCATTGTTCTCCAGCAATTGTTTGCTGTGTTCTGTGTGTTTTGGAGCTGTTACGTAATGATATTCCAATTTTGAGATTCAATAAAATTCAATTTATTTTTATTTAAACTTACATAAGTAGGTACAGGTAAGAGATACGAGTAGTTATTTCAAGATGTAACCTGACTCAGGGCTCAAAATATATGCACTCACTCACCCTTATTCAATCTCTGGCTGTCTAACTCCCAACTAGGTTTCCCTGTGTGCGGGATATCAGGAATCCATTCACGTGTCTCTCTCGATACGTTTTACTTTAAAATTGAGATGGGGATGAGTTTTTTCTTACTGGGGTAGGTTAATAGAATTCTTCTTCTATGTCGTATTCCTCATTGCTGAAAGCCGTCATCATTCTAAGGAATTAATCACATAGAACGACTCTCGTGGCAGATTTAATGAAGTCGTTTGCCATTGCCTTCCCCATTTCACACACTGGTTATCTCGGTGTGCTGGTTTCCTCACGATGTTTTCCTTCACCGTCAGAGCAGTCGGTAAATGTACGTTAGTCTTTCGAAAAAACCGAAAATCTCATTGGTACATGGCATTTGGTATCTATTTCATACGCCTTTTGCACCCGTATATTATAATTTTGCCTTCACCTGAAGGTTGCCTGGAAGATATCGCTTAAAGCGGTAAGGTCGCCTTCTGCACATTATATGGTACCTCTCTTTATGTTGTATGTTTTGTTTTTGTCCCGGGTGTACAATAAAGTATATTTGTATTTTCTGGTTTTGAACTCGGACCTCTCGCATGGGAGTCCGACGTCCTAGCCACGACGCCACCGACGCTCTTAATAGAATTAAATAAGGGTCAATTATCATCAGACTAATGGACTGGATAGTTTCCTTTACCTTCCTATATAAGGTCCTTTTTTATTAGTAGCAATTTAGAGGGGGGTATGTGTTGGTCATTTGTAGCACTTTACACGAAAAAATAACCCTGTTGTATGAAAATTTTCCATACTAAAGAAGAATAAACCCCATTATTTTGCGCCTTGGTGGCATAAACTCATCCATGTCGTTATGAATGAAACGAGTTTCATTCATACTTCTTATTTCAGTATTAGAATAGCAATAATTCATTCAATTGTAGAATTTTCAAAAAAACAATTAAAAAAAATATTTTTCCCTTATCGTTATTATTATAACCTATAGATGACACCCTAGAAATATTTGCCGCTAATAAAATAGGACCCTATATATGTTACGGCGAAAAGTAGGATCAACCTATGATGAAGGTGGTTTCTCTGTCTACCCCCTCGGGGATTATGGACGTGAGAGTTATGCTATGCTAAATCCCTTGCGGAGTAGGCAGAGAGAACGGAGCGCCACGGATCCCTGTCCTGCCGCGCTTCGCTTGCTTCCTCTACAGTAATTCGTCGTTTCACGCACGCTCTCCGTTGGGGTCTTCTGCTCTATTAAAATCTAAAAGCACTCTGTCAATCTGATCTTTAAACGACCCCGGCTTTTCCTTCCACTCACATTCATTTAGCGTTAGATGAACTAAATATACGAAGAAATAGAAAATAAAATCTCTTTTAAAATCTTTTATATATCTTTCTTTCTTCCTTTTCTTTTATTATCTTTTCATCATCATCAGCAGCCTACCTTAGTCCACTGCTGGACATAGGCCTCTCCCACGGCGCGCTATTGAGCCCGATCTTCGGCTCTTCTCATCCAGTCGCTGCCAGCCACCTTGCGCAGATAGTGGGGCGGCAGGGAACTGGGGGCCGTTTTCTTTGTGCGCTATCCATGGGAGGTAATGCCATAATCGCCACGCTAGGCCTGCGGGTTGGCGATCGCAGTAGCCGGATCGCTTGCCCCGATGACTCTGCTGCCCGTCATCGTGCTTCTGGTATTTTGACCCAGCCAGAATTTGAGTGGTTATACCGCCACTAGTCGGTCGCCAGGGACTCGTTTATTATCTTTTAAATTCTCTTATATAGTGTTTTCCATAATGCTTGCACACCTACCACCTCTTTCTCTTTCATTTCCTCTGCCCGAAGGTTGCCTGGAAGAGATCTCTCTTAGCGATGAGGCCGCCTAAATTGTACTTCACTATTTCCTTTTCTATCTCTTGTTTGTTGTTTTGTAAAGTGTATTTTACTTTTACTTTACTTTTGTTGCGCCCAATTCTGAAGCCTTTCATAAAACGGTTCTCACAACTAACTCATCAGAATGTGCCAGGAACAAGTATCATGACACTATAAAGTTTGCGTATAGCTCGCCCGGACACCATTTCCTATATTGCTTCCTCTCTGCAACCGAGATGCACAATAGAAAACTTTTCATGTTACTGCAATATGTGGGCTTCGCTGAACGCTTATGTAACCGAAATAGTTTAGACAAACTGTTGTTTTACCATATTTCGTTTTGTACCAACTGCAACAAAATAGAAGACCTCACTCACCTCCTAATGGAGTCTGGCCTCCATAGACTCCAAAATGGGAGGCTCAATATTATTTTGAGTCAGCCCTTATCTGTTAATATGAAACACTTACAGTTGTTTGCTAAGTTGGCTCTCAAAGTGAGGGCTGACTCTAATAATACTTGAGCTTCCCTTTCCTTTTCTTAGTGACCCTGACGAGGCTGACATGGTCACCTTGTCGTGTACCAAAGCCTCTAAACTGAGATAAAAAAAGATATCAATCCTCACGGACCTTCGCGTGGTTTTTAATTTCGGATAATTCTGGGATTGTTTTGTGTCCTAAGTGGTCGTATCCATTAGCTATTGAGCTATTGTCGGTACAACATTTGATCTTACCTTACCCAAAATTCAATTTTAACTTTATCTAATTCCGAAATAAAGAAAAAAAATCTTAATAAATTAATGCAACTGACCGTCAATGTTTGACGCTACTTAACCAGATGTAGTAACAGGTTTTTTCTGTTGCAGGTCTGCTGTCATGGGACTCCGGCGAGCACCAGGTGGAGCTGGAGAAGGAGCTGGCCACTCTCACGGCGCAGGCACCCGATGGAGAGGAGGCCAGATATGGTATGTACCACCTTTAGATAGACGTAAATATTTTATTCTACGCAAAAAGACGAACAGATCGTGGGAGCGAGACTTCCTTAATTATATACCTACAAACGACACACGAGGAAAAGAAACGACAAATATATTGACGTAGGTAACGTAGGACGATAGAGGGCCGGGAATAACCCCAGCGGCACTTCGACCCTTGAGGATCTTTTGTGCCTATCCCATTTTACACACTGGTAATCTTAGTGTGCAGGTTTCCTCACGATGTTTCCGTCGAATTTTTCGTCTTTCGATAAATACGAAAAATTCATTGGTACATGGCACTGCACGGTTTCGAACCCGGACCACCCGCATGGGAGTCCGGTGTTCTAGCTACTAGGCCACCGACGCTCTTTTAAACATGTTAGTAAACATTATATAATAGTTCAAACAAGTCAGATATATACAACCTGACATTTTGAGTGATAACGGAAACAAGATCAAGTCGAAGTGTATCAAATTGTTCCAAATTTTTATGTCAACTCCGTCCCTTGTAAGCTCCTTGTAAAAAAATCATATTATTAACTTTTATACGCAAACATTTCGGCCCTTTTATCTTCTCTGGGAAACTGACTTGGAGGAAACAAGCCCGGTACGCCCTGCATGGCACGCGTATCATATTTTTTAACAAGAGAGCGGGCAATTGAGTGGGAAAGCGTGAGGCTAGGTGTAATTTTGTTCGCACTTTTACACGTCGATTTTGCTTGACTCATCAGTAGATCGATTCTAAATACAACGTAACTAAATAGAATCTAAACTGCATCGTTATGACGTGTTTCGTATGCTACTATCCACTAACGATCCAATTTCAGTTAAGTTCTGATCGAGTCAACGATCGATCGAACAGTAACGTATTCGTGAATTCTTATAAAACGTTTAGTTTATACTGAATCGCAGTTGAACGGTAACAAAACGCTTCAACTATCAATTATAACGATCGAACATAATTTCCTCCCGAGGTACTTTTGCCCGAAAGGTGGCAGTGGTAGAGTTATGCGTCAACAGAATGCGTTTTTGTGTCTAAATAGAATTGCAACGAAAACTAAATTGAAATTGGATAGAAATAGACTTCTTGTTCTTTCGTGTTGATGATCCGAATTAAATTTTTCCCGACCAGAAGGCAGCCACATCGATAGCCCTCTGGTTGGCCTCGAAATAGACTACAAACGTTGTAATTTAGGCGAATTGGGTCACAGATAGACAGACAACTGTGATCGATGTCAGGTACCTATCTCAGGACGAGCAATAAACAAATGAGATAATTCAAATACTAAGGAACTAACATAATATTATCTAAATCCCCGAATACAGTATTGTCTCCAGAACGCTAGCTGCTAAAAAAAAATATCTGTCAATATAATCTAGCATCAAAAAAAGCGAAACATCCTGCGTTCGTTGGCTATTTTACTACCGTACCCTGGCCCCTACAGTGTACTTCATACTTCCACCATCCCGGCAGCGGGCACTTTTTACCTTCATGGCAACTGAGGACACAGTTATTACCTTCATGTTCCTCTAAGGTTGTTATTGTCCATTTATTTGTTTCTCTGCAGTAAAGTGTTTCCAATTACGACGGTTTTTATTATATTTACCTTAGCCCTCTGCGTTTAACAAACAAATAAAAGTGATTTATGCTTGACCTAGATTTTTAAGGGCCTACGCGGGCTAGGTAAAGTCTAATTGCTTTCATATTATGTAGGTCTTGTCAACAGCCTAGATTTCGTTTAGGTCTTGGTGGCTTCAGAGTGCGTCTTTTAAACTTCATCTCCTCCACTAAGGGAGCTTTTTCGATGTAGAATAATATCTGAATATCGTTTGTAGAATTAATTTTAGAGAAATCTCATACAAAGTAAAATCGATAAAAATGCTTTTGTACTGGTGGGTGGGATATCATTGTTTACAGCTCATCAAGTAGAGTACGTATATATTTTATAATTTTTTTCCCAAAAAATAATCAAGTACTGTCTAGAATTGGTCAGAATATTGACCATATTCCCTATTTGAATGACAAATACTAAAACTTGATACATCTATAAATAGCTTGAAAGTCGTGAGTAAAGCAAAAACAAGTAAAAAAGGTTTTTTTTTCATGTCGTCCCACTGCGGGTATAAGCCTCCTCTCTTTTGTGCCCCCCTATACCTTCCTGTGCTAGTCGCATCCAGGTCTTCGATGCGACTTTGGTGATGTCATCCGCCCATCTAGCTGCTGGACGACCTAATCCTCCTTTCCCCGACCTCGGCCTTTCTTCTTATAAATAGAACGAATTCCTATAGGTATGACTCAGCCTGCACTGAGCCGGTGTTTGTGTTCTAAGCTTCAATACTATTCGGAAATTGGAGTATTTCCGAAATCCATGGTGGGGATTTCAGAAATCGCAAAAAATTGTCCTGAATTCAGTCACAATCAATAGCTAACACCACCAACCCGTCAAACGCCGTGCCGCGGCCGTACGTACCGTGTACGTAATGTGTTACGTGATCAATCTGGTGTTCCCGTGTCTCTGATGACATGAATTGCCTCATCAATCAATACTCTTGGGCCTAAGTGCGTAGAGCTCTAGCATTGCTGTTCTTAGGTATTTTTGGAACGTTACTTGTTAAGTATTCTCTGACAATAAAGTTCTAAAGCCTCCACAACTCGAATTACGTTTTTTTTATGAATGACCCCTGCTAGTGTACACACTGTAATTTGACCAATAACCGTGTTGGAATCTTGAAAATAACTGGAACATTTTGGCGTCTGTTTTGAAAAAAAAAAAACAGTATACCAACGTCGAGATTAAGGCAGAATCGTATGCACTATGAATGCCTAGTGTCTTGCATTCCAAGTGCAATTGGAGGTTAGGTTGCCAGATCCACATTAGGTTTAGGTTTAAAGATATTTATTAACATTAAAGACATATTGCCACTTACATGTGAAAAAGACTTAAAAAGATGCATGTTCGCTACACTATTCACTTACACTATATATTATATATAGTTAGTGGAACGCAACGCACTAAAATTGTGGTACCAAAGCTGGTATTATGATAATGACGGGAGCAAACCACCTTTCAAAAAAACAAACTGCGCTAATGTTTGCTTAAATGCATTTAAGGAATTTGTATTTTTAATTGGTGAAGGTAGATTATTATAATAGCGCGCACCCTCGTATGTAAGCATTCGTTTGCCATAGTTCGTTCTCGTCTTTGGCAGAACTAAATAACTAGCACGTCTCGTGCTGCGTTACATACATTATCTGTAGTATTTCACTCCCATTTCACTGTCTTATATAACGTTCACTTAATCCGGACGATTTTTAAGTAAAATACACTAGTTTAAAAAAAAATAACAACTGTAAACTGTTTTTAAACAATAAAATAGGACGAACACGCCATGACAGCATCAACGCAACAACATAACAGCATTTTTATTATTATTATTATTTCTATATGAACTGTTAGATTTTCTCCCATTTCTAGGGTATTATTTTTGTTTATCTTGACTACTAACTGGTCCAAAGTGTAATGCAATTTGAAGATTAAATCCAAACTTTAAGGTTTAAGTTATTAATAAATCGGTTGCGAAGCGATGGCGGTACGTGTTCCTGGAAGGCGATTATCATAGGTGGAATGTCAAATTCCACATTAGTCCTATCTCATTCGCTCACATTACATGTGAGCGTGACAAGACTTCGTAGAGCTCGACTTTTGTATGTCGAACTCTGCGAGAATTGGCTTCCTGGTAACAGTGATTCAGGTTCACGCGTACCCGTCCGAGAGCCAATGACAAACGAGCTAGTGACGGGCGCGATTGATACACGATTGATACGTATCTGGGGCAGAGGGGATAGGGTTGGGCTATAAATACTAGTCATACATAGTTACGAGACTTGATACTGTGTGATACTAATAAGGGATTGGTTGGAGTAGCAATAAAGTTGGGTGTGGTTTTGAGTTGGACTCACTGGCAGGAAATGTGGTTAAAAAGATTGTGGCAGTCACGAATGAGGATAGTATAATTCAATTCAATTCAATATCATTATTTAGAACTAGTTGCTTATATATTGTTAGTATACAATAAGCTTACTCACTACTGTTAGTAGAGAAAATTAGAGACTTATGGTTAGAGCACGTGTCGGACCCCCGATAAAGGAGCTTTATCTTATCTTATGATAGGGGGCCGGGAATAACCCAGCGGCACTTCGACCCTTGAGGATATTTTGTGCCTACCCCATTTTACACACCGGTCGTCTCAGTGTGCAGGTTTCCTCGCGATGTTTTCCTTCACCTTCAGAGCAGTCGGTAAATGTACGTAAGTCTTCGAAAAATACGGACTCATTGGTACATGGCACTGCACGGTTTCGAACTCGGACCTGCCGTATACTTTACTACGTGAAACAGAATCCAGTGCTGTCCCACCGGTCCCTTGTGCTCGGGGTGCTGTTGATGCTACCGACTAACCTGGTGGTGCTGAGTGAGGCGTATCTTTTACGCACGATTGCATGAAAGCCAAAGTTCTTGCTTCGGCGAGCGAGTACAGCTCTCTTCCTACTATTTCTATTATTTAAATTATTCTGGGGCCAATAGAGTGTGGGTATAGGCAGAGTTTCTCCCAGACACTCCACCCTCATTCACAGGATTTTTCAGGATATAGGTTAGCTCCAATTATCCGTCATGCCACATTTGTTTTTCATACTTACTTACTTACTTACTCCGCTGGCGCAGCGACCCGAAGTGGATCTTGGCCTCCGATACCAAAGAGCGCAGTTGTTGGTTTGTTTGTCAGTTTGTTTTTCATACAGATTAAAATTTCACTTCACTTCGAAACCTTCTCACGTCCCCTAGGGGGCGTGGGGAGCCTGTTCCAGGGCGTGATGCCCTCTACAGGGGTGTCTATTGCCACCCGTAATTACGGGTGGGGCGTTAGGGTGCCGTAAGCATGTCAAGTCAGGTGAGTTGTGGCTTCCTCCGTCAGCAATTCGCTGGGCAGGGCTCTACTCCGACGATCGGGCGGGCGGGCTGCAGCGGCGCTAGCTCACGTAGCTCAGTAGTGTGAGATGAACGGAGTTGTCGGCGCGGTCGTCTCTGGCGATGGTCGTGTTGCGCACGTAGCGTGGGGCGTCTAAGATATCTCTAAGAACTCCGCGCGCAGGCACTTGTGCTCCTGCGCGCGGAGTTCTTTTTTTCTTGATTCTGCGACAAGAGCATACCATGCCGGCTAAAATTTCAACCAGTAGATAACTACTATAGGCATTCGTAGGTATTTACGAGTAGTAAATAGTAAACTGAAGGCAACACATCATCAATCAGTATTGACTCGTTAGCTATTCGATCGTCGACGAGCTAGTGACGTTACTGAGTTGATACTGGTTTGAGGCTTAGAGTATTAGAGTTTGATTGAATACCAGCGCTACGATTGATGCTGATGATGTCGGTTTAATGTATCAAAAATATTGGTTCGTAATAGTACATGGAAACAGGGCTTTACTTTACAGAAATCAATTTATTGAATACGAGTTGATAGTTATGTCCTTGGCATAAAAATCTCCGCTAAAATAAAAAAAGGCTAACCATATTCACCCACCCATCCACAGCACAATTGTCAATTAAAATATAGGGGAAAGAAGGACCGCCAATCATCCTCGGATTCGCCATCACCAACGATAACCGAATCCAGAAGGATTTACAATCGCAAAGCATGACAAATCCGACCTCCTAAGAATGTGATAATCAGATGATGATGTTAAATCACCATCCACCACACTCAGTACCTCACACATACACTCAGTACCTCAAAAAAAAATTAATATCCTCATTCATAAAAACAAACACACTCATACAACACAACACGCACACACTGTTGCTTTCTTCGTCCGTGCAGTCACTGAGGGGCCAGCTGAAAATCAGCGCTGTGGCTTGCCTCAGCATTATACTGAGCTGGTGTACCCTTTTTGGCACTGTACACCGGATGTTTTGTACTGCATGTATTAATCTTTGTTGTGCGTCTGTATTGTGTTCTATATTTTGGTGTTTACAGTGCTAAATAAACGTTTTCAATTATTTTTTTCAATTTCACTTAACTCCAACTAACGTCTAGTAAAGTTAGCATAAAGTTTGCTGTAAAAGTGGAAGTTAAAGTCCTCCGCTTTAAGAAATTATCTGTACCTCATTCACTTGCTTCATGAATCCTAGCACGAAATGAGGTGAAGGTAACAGACGATGGAAATGTAAAGAAGGTAAGGGAGTCGCATGACTGCCTCGTTGCGGCACCGCCGCGGCAGTACTATAAATATCGCCTAAATTATGCCATACTGGGACATGATTCATGTCCTTTTAGCCTTCTTTCTGTCTGTGCGGAACCATTTTCTGTGTCCTTCGTTGTAATATTCAAGGATATTGCCTGTCTGTTCAGAAATATTTTTTTATATTTTTTATTCATATGTATTAAACTTAAAGAAGGCCAATTACAGATTTCCTCGTTTATATATGACTTGTATACCTACAGAACGCGGTTAACTTTAGACTAATATTGTAGAATTAACATGAATATGTCATACATATTTACCACGAGTATTAAATGTTATTTGTAAGTACTTGTTAATCAAGTGCTGGCTAAGTGACTAAGATTAATGTGGTGGCGTGAGTGTTTGAGGGTGTGTTGTGTATGTGTGTGTGAAAGGGTGTGTAAATACCGACTGTTTAAATACCAATGCAGCATTATGGATTAAACACATATATAATATTGTTATTGTTTTGTGACCAAAATAATAACAATAACAATCCTCAGTCTCAGCTCCATACATGCATGACAGGGTGAAAAACAGTTCCGATGTAATTTAGCTAGTCTGTCTAGTCTTTAGACAGCAAACACCGTGTTATAAGTAAATCTAAATGTGTCTTTGCTACTCCAAAATATAATCTGGGAATCTTCAAGGCCAGAGTGAATTTGTAACTAGGTCGGCATACCTCCTCTTAAATCTTAACTTAGGGTCCCCCTCCGTTTTACCCAAAAAACGAGGCTTTTCTTTCGATTTTGTCCTAAAATTGAAGGGATAGTTTATATTTATTTTAGTGGATATTATTAACTCAATGTCATTAAAGCAACCCATCTTCTTCTAAGTCGTGTTCCTCATTGCTGAGGGTCGTGATCATTCAAGGAATTAATCACATAGAACGTCTCTCGTGGCACATTTAATGGAGTAGTTTGCCATTGCCTTCCCTATTTCACACACTGGTTATCTCAGTATGCAGGTTTCCTCACGATGTTTTCCTTCACCGTCAGATCAGTCGGTAAATGTACGTAAGTCTTTCGAAAAGCCGAATAACGCATTGGTACATGGCATTGCCCGGCTTCGAACTCGGACCTCCCGCATGGGAGTCCGACGTTCTAGCCACGACGCCACCGACGCGCACAAAGCAACCCATAAACGTCACGATAATTAGAAAAGATTAAAAGAGATGGCGCCATTTATTAGACAAAGTAAGAAGGACTTCTCTCTATTTCCTGAAGCACCATTTATCTCAATCAGCCTTAAATGTCTGTTCCTACAAGACACAAATTACAAACCAGTCACTAAGGGACTATTATAGTTTTCTGCTGGAGTGAGTTCATGTATATTGTAATTTGCCGTTAGCATTTTAGGAATCGACATCGATGTACATTGCTGGTTACCTTGTTCTTTCGCCGACGTTTTAACTTCATAACGAGCAACAGATATTCATCCGCCGCGTACGTAAAAGCACTATGTATATTTGGCAAAAGGGGGGAAAGTCAGCAAATGCTGACATAATCGGGTACCAAATATGCAGCGCTGTTTTTCATTTCCCTCCTTGTCCCAAGATGTTAGTGAGAGCGGCGATAGTGATAGTGGGTAAAAAAATGAAATTAACTAAACATCAGTAAGATTAAATACTTATGTAAAGAATTTAGGTAAGAATTTGCCAAAAATAAATAAATTGCACTAAAGACCTGTGATACATGATGTGTGTGTGCCTGTGTGTGTGTGCGTGCGTGTGTTGTTTTTATGTGTGTGTGTGTTGTGGATGTCAGTGAAGTCAGACTTCTTCCGAAATAGCGATCAAACTGTTCAGCTATATCGAGCGCTGTCTCGAGGCAGCAGTCTAGTAATTGAGAACTTGTGTTTCCGTATATGAGGCTGGTATGATCTGGTCCTACTGGATGTAACAAAACCCCCTATAGTACCGCAAGAGGAGTGTTCAGTATAATTGAGCAACTTTCAAAATGGCGCTATCTCCAAATCACGAAAAAAACAGCTGTTCCACACAAAAGCTCATACCTACACTGTCCTACACGACCGAAATGTATGAAACAGCTTAAATTTTTTTGCGATTTCAGAGTTGGCTTTTAAAGTTAGTCGGTTATGGACACTGAAAACCCTCCTTTCGGCACTTAAGGGGGTTTTCAAGACGTTAAAATATTAATAAACAACTTATATATTATCAGAACTTTATAAAGTTTCACCAAAGTACGAGGCTTTTGGTACAAAAAGCGGGTCTCGTTTAAATCATAACTTTGACACTGTTATCAGTGTTTCTGGTTCAGCGCTTCGGGGACGCGGTGTTCGCAAAATGGCCGCTTGTACAAGGTTAACGAGTGGGGCTACAATATGGGCGATTAAACACACGAAATACAGACAATGACACATTCATTATGTTTCCTCATGGTATGTTTCTCTCTCCTAGAGTCTATCAAATGAGTTATGGCACACCATTTTTGTAAAAGAAAATAAACACGACACGAAAGTAGTATTAAGCTCAACGCACACCGCTGGAGTGACGGCGTGTCGTTTTTCTTCATGGTATGTTTCTCTCTCCTAGAGTCTATGAAATGAGTTATCGCACACCATTTTCGATAACAATAATTGAATTAAACCTTAACTACACTGAAATACGTTTTAAAATGGAATGACAATAGCAAGCGAATCGGCGCGGCGCGGCGGTGCGCTACGACTCTAGGCGGTGCGCGGATGTATGGTATCGACTCCGCGCCTCCACTCCACTCCACCCCGTCGGTGTGCGCTGGGCCTTACTATTTACTAGACTTTGACAGATGATATTTCTTTTTTTCCTATGTTTTTGTTGTTGTCATACGTAGATTTCACCACACACAGGCGACGAGATTGATAGACTACAATGTGAGAAAATGTATAACAGTATTAAATTATAAGGATACTATAACAATTTGCTATAACAATGGGCTGCATTTAGTAAATTGTCTGACGTGCTAAAAGACAAAAAGATCCCTATCTACCTAAAAAGGCGAATGTACGAGCAGTGTATCCTCCCAGTTATGACATACGGAGCGGAAACCTGGACACTAACTGAACAGGCCATTGAAAGGCTCAAAGTGACACAAAGAGCGATGGAGCGTGCCATGATAGGCATTTCCCTCGTGGACAGAGTGCCAAATATCGAGATCCGGAAAAAGACGAGGGTGCCGGATATAGCCAGTATAGTGTCCAGGTCTAAGTGGAGATGGGCAGGACACGTGTGTAGAATGCAGGACGATAGGTGGCCCCGAAGACTGCTCGAGTGGCGAACCCGAGTGGGGCGCAGAAGTGTTGGTAGGCAGCCCGCGAGGTGGACCGACGACATTGTAAAGACGGCGGGGAGGATGTGGATGCGAACGGCTAGAGATCGAGGAGAATGGCGTGCACATGGAGAGGCCTATACCCAACGATGGGTTACGTTAGGCTGAAAAGAAAGAAGAAGAATAACAATTTACTTCGTCCTGAAAAGGAATCCCAAACGATTATACAATATACATACAAACAGAATTTAAGAAAATATGGGGTTTTATTTTTTATTTTAAGAGGAGAAAGTATTAACTAACATTACATGTACAGGGAAAAAATACAAATCTGAAAAAAACCTTGCATTTTCTATACAAAGTTCAGTCGCCAAAAATGTTCTGTGTATTTTTTCTCGAAAATATTTTAATTTCACAGGTCCTTTCGCCCCTTTAAATAAAGGTCTGTGAACACTTTGCCAACTTTCTCAGTTTACCTACTTTTCGATCAATTAATAGAACCATTCCTGTTATCTCTTACATCCTGTATAGTCGAGATAACATAATATTATTGGAGGATATTACAATTAATGTAAATTCGTTCGTCGGGTTCCGTAAAACAATTCATTTTATGGGTTCGACGTAATCCGATATTACCGTTCGAAGGTAGATTATACTGATAGGGCATTACCATACACCTGGGTTGAAACAATTGAGACGTTATCGAAATATTTATCATTATATTAGGATTAATATTGTATCATTATTTTAGATTTTCATTTTACCAGTATTTTTCTGTTGACATCCATTTTAAATCTTACCAGTCTTTTTGCTTTTAGAAACAATTATTTCATCATTAAAAATACATGAATAACTTTATCTGAAAATGTTCGGATGACGCAAAAAAATAATCGACTTTTCAAGATCAAAGTTGAAATAAGGGATATGTTTATTCAAAATACTAAAATAACACTAAAATACATACTTAATACTTACTTACCTACGTCTGTATTTCCCGAAACCTACAACCTTGGGATCTTCAAGGCCAGAGCGAATAGGCATTTACTGGTCCCGCATGCTCCATCGTCGACCTCATCGTCGCTTACCATCAGGCGAGATCGAGGTCAAATGCGGGTTTAGTAGTACAAAAAAAAAACTTATTTGTGTTGCTAAGTTAAAATTATTCTGAATTTCTTAGAATGTTTTCATGTATAGTTTCATGGATACTTACACCCCTTAAGCCTTTAACAAACACTGCATCGATTTTGAAATGGAATCGGATCAAAGCGATAGAAATCTATTTTTCGGATTTAGATTTCTATGGATTTGGCCGATTCCGTTTCTAAATTACTGCTGTGTGTTAAAGGCGTTAAAAGTAATGTTTTTCCTAGGAATATTCTGTAGAGAAGAAACTGCTACGCCAGGCTACGCTAGTAAGCTACGGCGTAGAGAGCTACGCTTATTGTCGCCATATACATCGCGCCTTTCATGGCCCTATAATTAATATTAATCTAGTTTTCACAGCCAGTAAACACAGTAGCAAAATATTCCCAAAAATATTAAAGTTTTTGACTTTAATATTTTTCTATATTTTCAGATATTTTTTGTTCTAAATAACAAGTACTGTATAACCTCGAGTTAGATGCCACTCTTTGTTTACGCTTAAAGCAGCTTAACGGGCTTAAGTCGAGCTTAAGGCTATATAGCTGGATTATAGAGGTTCCATTGTTCCCGAAAATTTCTGCTTTTGTTCAGAGTTGTATAGCGAAAGGTGAGGGCTTCCGACTACCCTCTTTGATGTCGTTTTTTAGATGTTTGTTTGTGAACTAAAATATCAAAGGGTAAATAAGATATAAGTAGTAGTTATGGGGTAGTTTAGTCATAGTCATATATTATAGTAAAAAATACGTTTTATTAGTACGAATATTATTATGTAACTGGAGTTACACACACAAAAATAAATATAAGCCGGCGAAGTTTCGAGCCATCAGTTGTGAGCAAAGCAAGTTTATTTAGAGACGAGTTGAAGGCTGTGGTGGGGCCATTGCAACTCTCATTCCCAGCTGTTAAAAGTAAATTAAAAAACGAGTTGAAACACAATTGTGTTTCAAAATGATTACTTCGGTGGAGCCTTTAATAGACTTATACACGGACGGACAGAGAAGCGACCACAATAGGGTTTTATTTGCCCTTCGGGTATGATATTCAATGCATGCTTTATTTTTTATTTTCTCTTTATTTTATACAATAATACCTACATACATACCTTCCCGTGTTCTAATGTATAATTTAAAAAATGAAGTACCTTCCTTCGTTTCCTAATATTTTACTTCTGTTTATTAATATTTCCGTTATTTATTTATATGTTCCGGTAGTGTATCATTAGGGAGTGATCCCTGGCACTCAGAGGATGCCTCCGAGTGCCAGGGATCACTCCCTAAAAGCGCTCCGGCGACAGGCTGAGGCAGTCCCCTTTTTCCGGTGCTGCACACCACCTTAATCAAACTTAATTACTTTTGTTTATTCATTTTTATCTTATATTTGTTTGAAATTATGATCATTTTTTTATCTTCTGTAACTAATTGTTTGTATGCGTACGCTCTTGGATATAAATTCTTTCTTTCCACGGATCCCTATGTTTATATTTTTTATGTTTTTATTATTAATTAATTCATAACATTTGTTATAGAATTTATACAAATTTTATTCGTAATTTTTTTTCTTTTATATATATTATATCTCCCCATGTCTTAGGTTTGGCTGGAACAGATCTCTTTAGAGATAAGCTCTACCTAATGTACCCTATAATTATTTCTTGTAAGATGTTCGTAATTTTTTCGTGTACAAATAAAGTATAAAGTATCTCTAAAAACAAAGACAGATAAAAAGAACACGTAGAAAGTTAACAAAATGAGAAACCGTATAACAATTTCCAAATATAGAAAGATGGATTTGATTTGAAATGACATAGAAGAGAAGAATGGCTGATACAATCAATCCTGTCATTTCAAATGTAGGTAAATAAACCGAACAGCCAAATGCAAACATATTCACGTATTCAATCGAAATTCCAATAACAAATGGCTCTGCACACCTGAATCAAAAATGTGGGTAGGTAAAGAAGAAATCACGACGTGTCTTGAATGACTTTCATGATAAAACAGCGCCTATTATTATAGGGCAATATTATTAAACTCTAATTAAACTTCGCGAAAATATAATTATTCATTTATTGGAGCATTAATTGTTCGTCTGCTCCAAGATAACAATAATAAATTATGAGGCTAAAAAAATTATGGGAAAACACATTGTCCTTTCAAACTAACTAAAAGTGCCGTTACATATAGTCGTTGACCGCTTCGGCGACCGACCTGCGGTGGACTCCCTACGGTTATCGTACCTCCGTTCGACGAACGACGAACGTTCGACCAATGCGATCGACAACTGGCAATTCACATATAGGCGGTGACCACATATAAACGACTATATTATTAACTTCGTATATTTCGATTAAGAAAACATTTGAACTTATCGCACGGGCACGCGTTCCTTCCTTCATAATTACCTTTTACTAAGTACCTTTTACTCACGTGTCAGATTCTAGAGACAGCGGTAGAAAAGTCAAGTCTTATTAATTCAGTCTGTCTTTTATTTTTCCATTATGTACGGTAGTCGAGAGTAAAGACCATAATGCTACTTTCTGCGTAATAATGAAGCCTTAAGATTACTTAATGGAAGCTTTATTTAATTCCATAAATATAAGAACTTCAGAACTTTGAGAATACTTCTACATAATATTCAAATGTACTTTGTTATTTCTTCTGACGTGTGAGTCTCGAAAGAGCTTAGGTATTGTACGTCTCGCAAGCTTTTTGTGTATTCAAGGAAAGCATTTATTCTTATCTCACTGAGTGTTTTTGAAAGTTAGACACTTCCAAGAAAGAAAAAATACATTTGTATGGTGATTTAGGGCATTAAAGTTATAAATATACAGTTATCTTGAGAAATTCGTCGCTACAGAAATATTTCAAAACATTATTTATTTAGCATTAAGCCACATATTAAATATATAGTTACTAAACCCACACTTGACGTATTTTCGGTGTTAGAAGTGCATGGGATGATGTAGGATAACATCTCGGTAAAAAGGGAAGATCTTCCTCCAAGCTAGGTAGGCCTGGGGACAGCTGCTGTCCGACAGTGTGTGAACTTGTATATGAGAAAATATCGTCAGCGTGTTTTAGCTTTGTATGGCGATATCGAATTTGTATGCAGAGGACGTTCAGTGCCATCTGTTGACGAGTAGTGCGAAGTAGGCCTTGATTGAGATATCTTCATACTTGCGTAACTGTGTCTCTAGAGTATGTACGTCTAAATGTAAACATAACATAATTATTTTTTATTACAGGCAATCACACCTAATGCAATAATGTAGACAACTTCTAATTTACTTCGCACAATTTGACAATAGATGGCGCTTTAGGAATCATAATCCCGCTATAGATATTCCAAACATATTGTTAATCTCTTATTAACTGAAGCTGCCTACTAAAATAAATAAAAATTGGTGATAAAACTAGCAAATATTTCTGATAAAACTGTATACTTCGTCACACACGAAAAAGCTTTGACAATTTCAGTAACGCCCAATTTTTTTCTTCTCTTTTTTATCGAAATATCAATTAGCCAGCAGCGGTGGAAATAAAAGGTGGTGACGTGAAAAAGGCTGAAAAGCGTTGCTAGGTCGATATCAGACGAAATTGTTATTAATAACTCAGTGCCCTGTTACTGCGGTCTAGTTTAAAAATATTACGTAGCATTTTTTGCTAACAAATTGGAGTGGAGTCACTCCTTAGGCTCAATTTACATTGCCGCGGAATGGAATGGAAGCGAATTTTCGCAACGTAATTGTATATAGCATAATGAACTTTATGTCAATTGTGTAACATACAAACTAAATACGAGCCAAAAAAGAGGTCGCGCGTCTTCCGGGGAATCCTCGCGCATTCTCAAGATTTCCCCTAGCTTCTTTTCTTTTTTGGCTCGTATTTAGTTTGTATGTTACACAATTGACATAAAGTTCATTATGCTATGTACAATTACGTTGCGAAAATTCGCTTCATTCCATTCCGCGGCAATGTAAATTGAGCCTTACTCATATGGTACAAGTTAGTATGTAGACTAAAGTTACCGACACGGATCACAATAGCGGTGGAAGGCAGTCGATAACAACTCGAAGCCACTGGAAGCGAATAATGGCGTGAAATACGGGAAATAGGGGTGAGCTGCACTGGAAGAAAGCTTGTTTGATTTTTATATTGGTTTCTTCTTTCTTTCTTTCTTTATAGTGTTACAACACATACTACCGCTTCCCATCGGAATGGCGAGCCACGTAATGGACAGACATTCACTCTTTATTCCTATCCCTTTTCTCTCCAGTTTTAATTGTTATCTATTTCATGATTTGTACTTTTCATATTATTTATCAACAACCCACTTTGCTAGTCTATGTACGTTTATATTTTTTTGTTGATCCCTGACTGCCGGTTCGCCCGCGATACCTTCGCCCTGGCACAGCTGAAAACCAGCGCTGCGGTTCTGCCGTACCGGTCGGACCGCAGCACATGCTGAGCATTTGTCTTTTTGACATTGGGTTGTTTTTAATGTTAAGTCTTTTTAAGTCTAATTATGTATAATGAAAAGATAAATAAATGTGTTTTCTTTCTTTCTTTCTAGACTAATTTAGAGCATATAAAGTAATTTTTATTCATTTGAGCAAATTACTTGATAGATACGACTAAGATCTTAGTTGAAATGAATAATTTCTTGAAGTTAAGCTGACTGTATATGCTCGTATTGAAACAAGTTCTTGTTTGAAGTAAACAGGCTTTTCTTTCAGTGTGTGCAGAGATAGAATTAGAATTGGTCTTGTTAGGTGCTTAATAGAAGTGAAAGGATATGTATAATGTATTTAATTACGGATTACTCACTGTTGTTGCAAGTCGGAATTCCTCCGACTAGTTGCGGCCTGTTTCGAAGGCCTTGATCACGGAGAGTGCGATGTCGACACGACGGCGTTTCGCCTCGCACTGTGGTCAGCATCGCGACGCGACCGCAGAGAGCGCAGGCGCCGTCGTGAACGACAGCGTTCACGCCGATGCCTGCGTTTGGTTTATGGTCATGATGTCAAGCAAGTCTGATTCCTTTTCTTCACTCTCGCTGTATCACCACGAGGAATGGATATAAACGCAAAAACTTACAGTTGTTTCTGAAAAACTGCGATAATCATAATTTCAATACCAGAAACAAAAACAAACTTGCAGTCCCACGCTTTAGACTTAGTAAAGTAAACACATCATTTATGGGTCACTGTGTACGATTTTATAATAAGATACAGGTACTGTAATAAATATGACAGAGAAAAAATTTAAGACCCATATAAGACCTTATGTAAAAAGGGTTATTATAAAATAAATGATAAAGATGTGCTGCTGAAAGTTTCTTGCGCCGCTTCTTTCCTTTCAGCTATAGCACCTTACAAAGCGGTGGTAGAGTTAAAAAAAGATCTTTGAAAAAATGTACTATAAGGTACTTACAATGAAAACATTTTGATTTGATTTGATTTGACGGTTCCCGAATACCTAGTATGTCTCAGACCTCATTTTTCGAGAGAGGTTTTCGTTTCGTAATTGTCAAAAAAATCCTATTCAAAATCATCATCATATCAAAATCATCAAATCACATCAAATGCTCAAACTGTTATAAGTCACTTTGGGTTCATATTTAAATGAATTATGAGTAGTGAGTGCTTGCTTGTACTGCAAACAAACACATTCATACAACACAACACACACACTGTTGCTTTCTTCGTCCGTGCAGTCACTGAGGGCCAGTTGAACATAAGCGCTGTGGCTTGCCTCAGCATTATGCTGAGCTGGTGTACCCTTTTTGGCACTGTACCGCACCAGATGTTCTGTGCTGCATGTATTAAACTTTGTATACTTCTGTATTCTGGTGTTTACAGCGCTAAATAAACGATTTCAATTTCTTACTAATTTCATGCCTGTTCCAGCAAGATTAGACAAATTGAAATGTATGTCTTTCCTATTACCATGAAACATATTTATACGCAAGTCACGAAAACTAATGTATGTACTTAACGTCGAAAAGGAAATCACAAATTCCGATCACAATCAGTAAAGTAAAATCCAAATCTCCGAGGATTGGTTGGAATGGGAAGCGGCTTCGCGTTGGAGTTGAAGGCATTCGTCGATAACACACAAAGGCTAAGAAATAGTGTTTGCAAATGAGAGCAAATAGTGATACCCAGCCAAACTAGAGACCAGTTTGGCTGACTAATGCTTGAATTCATGTTACTGGGTCTGGAGATCGATTCCACTAAATACAACGTAACTAAATAGAATCTAAACTGCATCGTTCTGACGTGTTTCGTATGCTACTATCCACTAACGACCCAATTTCAGTTAAGTTCCGATCGAGTCAACGATCGATCGAACAGTAACGTATTTGTGCATTCTAATAAAACGTTTAGTTTATACTGAATCGCAGTTGACGGTAACAAAACGCTTCAACTGTCAAATATAACGATCGAACATAAGTTCCTCTCGAGGTACTTTTGCCCGATCGACAGTAAATCGAAAGGTGGCAGTGGTAGAGTTATGCGTCAGCAGAATGCGATTTGGTGTCCAAATAGAATTGGAACGAAAACTAAATTGAAATTGGATAGAAATAGAACTACAAACGTTGTAATTTAGGCGAATTGAGCCCCTGCTCTCTGTGCAGAGTTATCATTCTTGGACCAATTTTTGCCGCAAAGCAAAAAAGTGTTTCGGTTTGAAGGGTAAGAGTGCCAGCGTAATTAACGGCACATGAGGCACTCCTCAAGGTTAGCAGCGCATCCATTACCCTCTAAAGACATTATAGGAGGTGAGACGTCGACGGGAAGGCATAGCAAACCATCCCATTAAATCTGCCATATGAGTCGTGTTGTGAAGATTAATTACTTTGAATTATCAAGACCCTCAGCAATGAGGAATACGACTTAGAAGAGAGAGATGTCTATGGGCGATGGTGGGCACTTACCATAAAGTGGACTGTTTCCTCATCTGCTCTCTTTATAACTAAAATGCTAGTAGGTCCTAACTAGCAATTTTTTTTATAAAGAGAGCAGCAGATGAATAGATTCAGCAAATTGAAATCCTACCGACCCAGCAGTAAATAGCAAAGCCAAAACCAAAAGCCAGATTTGAAACCAAAACCAAACCTTGTCTCCTTTTTTGTCTTCAACACAACACTAGTAATGGATGGAAATGGCTGAATGGTGACACTAGAGCCAGGCTCTCAAGGAGTCTTGCCGCATTGCGGATCTGGTTCCGTGAGGGTTGTTGATAAGCCGCCGGCTTTTTAATGAATGTTGGTTTTAGTTCCGCAAATACTGCTGGGTAAATTGCCAGTGGAATAGCTTTTTAACTCTGAAATTGTAAAAATTAAAAGGCTATAAAAGGAAAGTCATACAAACAACCTTAATTTATACGAATAATTAATTGTCTGGCTGTATTTTTATTTCATTTATGGTCTAAGAGTTATTTATTTATCGTTCGGTCATCAGCATCACAATATTATTTTACAGAGGCAAAATATTCTTCAGCCATGCCATGGCTACGTCGTCCAGCATGTGTAATGTCGATTCCTCCTGGTATGGCCCATATTTCGCAGTTCTCCGTTAGGTGGCTCATAGTTTGCACGGCCCCGCAGGCGCACGCGGGGTCAGCTCTAAAGCCCCACTTGTGCATGAGTTCACCACATCGTCTAAGAGTTTATGTGTCATGATCTATGATCGGAGTAGATAGGGCTGTTTTTGGTACTTGCCACATACGGTCATAATATGGATAAGTATGCCCAATAATCCCGGGATTTCCGGGATTGAATAAATATATTATTTAGATTTTTAACGTTATATTTGTTTTGATACACATTTAAGATTGGGGGCGAAATTTTTTTTTAAGATTCATGGCGCTAGTGTACCTATGGTAGTGTTTTAACTTCTTCGTAAGTTCACAATTTTAAAAAAATCGTAATCCGCCGAGTAAGGGCGATGTTTATAAAAGTAATTTACAACATTTGCTCGATAACTTAAAACGGGATCCCGAAATCATATCCATATTAATATAACCTTTGAGGACATTGACCCTTGGTCATGATGAAGATTTAAAGTCAATTATGAAGCTACGCCTGTGACTACAATATACCACAGAGTTCTATAATACTGACGTAAACGATACATAAGGAATATGTAGTAGTAAATTTGTTAAGGATGAATCGTTCAACCCGCTAAAATCCTCATATAATACCTACATACACCAATCCTAGAAATAGAAATATCTTTTATTTGTAAACATGGGTAATGCAGATGTTACATTGTGTTTCAGTATCACCATATTCTGCCCGAGAGAGTACACATTTTTGTTCAATTAATAAATCAATCATAAAGCATCATCAATAACAATAAATTAGGTAAATAATAATAAAGGTAACAAAACAAAGAGACAACAACAACTAACAACTTTATTTTTTTGTGCAATAAAGAGTATTCATTCATTCATTCATTCATTCATTCAAAACAAAAACATCAAATAATTTACTGAAATGTCTCAATTTAAAAAATTACATAACAATTGCTACAATAAAGATAGGTTTTTAATTAATTATAATATAAATATCAACTTTAATTATAATTTGATGATGTCACAGCTTATCACTAAGGAAAGAAAGTTTTTTTTTTACTACTAAACCCGCATTTGACCTCGATCTTGTCTGAATGCCTATTCACTCTGCCCTTGAAGATCCCAAGGTTGTAGGTTTCGGAAAATATAGACGCCGGCAGGCTGTTCCATTCCTTAGCCGTTCGCATAATGAACGAAAAAGCAAATCGCTTCGTACGAACAGATGGGATATCAACAACATAAGGATGGAACCCCTCCCCGCGCCTGGTAGTCCGAAGGCGGAATGGAGATGCTGGAATTAGATCGTGCAATTAAAGCGACGATGAGGTCGACGATGGAGCATGCAGTTCCTTAATCTTTGAACACCAAACTTCTTTTTGAGTCAAGCAAATATAAGACGCTCATTTAAAACAAAGAAAGACTGTTGAAAGCAATTCTTTTTCATTTAGCATTCAAGGCCCACCACGACCTAATTTATACTTTTCGTCAGCTCCACTCAACGGAACCCAAATTTCCTTCCCATGTATTCGGGTCATTAATTCTCCTCCACATGGCAGGGTCTGAGGCCAAGACCTCTTATCTTCAAACGGAGATTTATTACGTGAAAAACGGAGCCTACATATTTTTATTTGGCTTACTCGAAAGGAAGCATGAGTTGAATGCTTATAGGTTGCCGTGTACGGATTGGTTCCGTAATTTAATGACTACGTGACGTAGTAGGAAATGTATGATATCCAACGTTTCTTCGAGCAAAAAATGTACTATTTAAACTTTCTTCTTCTACTAAGTCGTGTTCCTCATTGCTGAGGGTCGTGATCATTCTAAGGAATTAATCATACAGAACGACTTTCGTGGCAGATTTAATGGGGTGGATTGCCATTGCCTTCCCCATTTCACACATTGGTTATCTCAGTGTGCAGGTTTCCTCACTATGTTTTCCTTCACTGTCAGAGCAGTCGGTAAATGTACGTAAGTCTTTCGAAAAAACCGACAATCTCATTGGTGCATGGCATTGCCTGGTTTCGAACTCGGGCTTCCCGCGTGGGAGTCCGACGTGTTAGCCACGACGCCACCGACGCTCTGCTACTATTTAATCACTGGAGATGAAATTGAATTTGAAAACTCTGTATTGTATCCGGTTTTGGCACCCGACATGGGACAACCTCGATAATAGGTAATCTTGTTGACGTTTGCCGAGTCCCCTGACTCCCCGATCCTGAGGCACTGGATATACCTGCATGTCAATGCGAAGTAGTCGCATAGCTTTAAGTAATATAATATACTTACTTTATTTGTATGGACTCTGTCTGAAATAAATATATTGAAAATTGAAAGGAAATTCTACACGTGGGACTAAAACCCACACTTCTAACACGTTATCCAATTTCGCTAACGTGGTGCTTCAATTCAATTACCCTGCAAATTTCGGCATGGCTAGTAGATACCTAGATAAAACACCTATATTATTATGAGGAAGTATCCTCATAATAATATAGGTGTTTTATCTAGGTATCTACTCGTAAGTATAGATTTCTAGGCAGCTTCATCGATTGCTGATTTCCTAATTCAGCTTTCGCTTGTTACAGGAGAACGGCTGATCCAATTCGCATCAGAGAACCTGGTGACCGAGATACTGATCCACCCTCAGATGAACACGCTGATGCAGTGCATGCGCAACCTGCTCAGCTCGTTCACCAGGCACCGGCACCTCGTGCATGCTGGCTACACTTTCGCTGGCAACGGCTCCTGGATTATGCAGGTATCGTCATGATTATCAAGTATTTTCGACCGCCGATCAGATTTCAATATAAATTATTGTAAGGGTTGGTAGGAGGATAGCAGGATCAGCAAAATCCATATTATCGAGTCGTGTTAGTTAGTGTGTTCGTGGGGTTAGTTAAGGGTTTATTGAAACGGTGGATTGGCCAGTAAAATTAATGACTCCGGGCGATGGTGGTTTGGATTTCTAAAACCCAAATGTCTTCTTGGGGCATGTTCTGGGTGAGATTCGTTCAGATTCATGGAGGAGGAGATGAGAACGTTCCCTACTCTATATCGTCAGCCATGGGCATAATCTTTTCGATTTGATCCTCATTTACATGACCAGAAGGCACTCTAGAGTATTTTTACCCATGGATGAAAAAAATTCGCCAGCATGGCCGCAAAGTTATTTCCTTTATTTCCACAAGTTACGATACCATTATGTCAGAAGCTTTTCTGTCTAGACCAATTACAAATCGAAATTCAAATATCATTCCATAAAATCCTGATTCCATTTCCTGTGACACGAATGCTACAATAAAAACGGATAATTTCCACTCCCGTAATGAGTTCGTTAGCCATTTTCATTTCCGACACCCAGCGCTGTCGGGCGCAGGAAATGTCGGATCCGCTCGTGTCGTGTCACTGGGGCGTATCGGAAAAAAAATAGGCAAAACTGTGTTGGTATTTTTTCAGCTGGAACTGGTAGATTAAAGTGACATGGATTTTTGTTGGGCCGTAGGCATATAAAAGGGGAAAGGGGATTGATTGAACCTATATATTATTTGGCACAAAATTCAAAATATTTTTTTTACCTCAAAAATATTACAATTGTTTTTAAATTTACTGTTGGACCCCGCACTAGGGCGACCCTATGTCGCGGCGATCCTTAAATACATTACCAATATTTATTAATCAACTGATCAGAAATAAGCGATACAAAGAAAACACCACCAGTGAGACATGAACTCACCTCATCCAATTTCGATACGCCTTACGTTTCAAAATAATTGCTGCGTGTTGTATAAATCAAATCGGTTTAGTTTTAATGGTTGTACAAAGAAGGGATACTAAAATAACACTAAATAGTGATGTAAGTAAGTAATATGTTTATTTCACACACAGCAATGACCGAAACAATTATAATTATAATAAAATAATTATGTAAACATATTGAAATCATGTCTGATGGTCTGCTGTTATCAAAAATCGAATTGAAACAATTTTAGCAGACACATTATCCCTTAAAAGTTAAACGAAATAATATTTTATCAAAGCAAACTTAACAACCGACAACAAAGCAATTTTGATAATCCAATAAAGTATATTTTTACGACAGATAATAAGATAAGCTAAATTAATGGCCCTCTAAATCGAATAAAGCAAATTTCAGGGTCCAGGGACTCGCGGGAAGTTACATAAATCAGGTTTATTAAAATGCCAAAGCTATTGTGCTTTTGTGTCGGCACAGCGACGCCACGGGAACGTTTAAATACAAAATATTAATTTAATTTTGATATACCCTCGCGTTGTCAATATTTAATATGAGATTTTCAGCAGGCGTTCAAATGAAACGACATTTCGTTTTAAAATATTGAGAGTTTATTTACTGAAATGGAAGTAAATGAAACGAGCGTACTCGTAGCAGAAAGGAGATGGTAGTTGTTAATGTTTTATAATTGTTGTCTAAATAAACTATAATACCCATGAAGGAATGAACGCGGTTTCATCCAAGATAAAAGCAATTTGGAAAAAAATACGATTAAATGTTTGTGTTTTTAATAAACAATCAACAACACATGGCTGTTTATAAAATACATTACTGGATCTACTCCAGTAATGAAATGAAATGAAATTTATTTGCCAGAACATAGTGAAAATTACAGGTGATTTAAAAAGCATAGGTATCATATGTTCCACCGACAACGGTATGCAAATCTTTTCTGCTATTTGTTAGTGTCGTTGAGATACTCTTTTATGGAGTAATAACATTTGTCTAGAAGCCACTTGGAAATATTAGTTTTAAATTGGCTAGCGGGACCATTTTTAAGGCGACTAAGCAGATTATTATACACTAAAATTGCCATACAGAAGGAATTCTTTTTATACAAGTCTACTCTGGAACTTGGCAAATAGAGACGGTTCTTGTATCTTGTAGACCTCGGGAAGACATCAGCGTGTGTTTTGAAATATTGCGTATATTGTCGAACGAAAATACACATCTGCTTAATGTACATACATGGTACGGGCAAAATTTGTGAACATTTAAAAAGAGGTCTACAGGGGTCCTCTCTATTTACCAAAATACTTGTGCAAAAACCAATACACGAACGTTTTGCGGACAACACAAAATATTAGGTGCTGAGCTGACCGCGGCCGTTCTCTCACCACTGATAAATGAGGGTCGATATCTTCCATCTGTCTCCTTCGAACCCTGACTAAGAGCACAAAAAAGATAGGTGCAACAGAAGAGATGGTCCTTCTAGCTTGAAGACTTCCGGCTCATGCACATCTTCTGAAATAAATACCGACAATAATTTACAATTGTATAAAGTAGCATTCCAGTGACTGAAGTGTCATTTATACTTCATGAATAAAGCCGGATATTAATTATCTAACACTACAGACATCCACAGCCCTAGTCAAACGAAACTCAATCTAATATAATTATCGCTCCGGGTCGCTTTCAGTTGCAAGCTATCACGCTTGGCGGCGCTTCTGCGCTGAATTGCCAACGAGATGCGCTGCACATATGTAATATATGGAAAATCCTTTGCTACAAAGCTTTAACTTTGATTAAGTAATTAAATAGTTTCCTTGATTTATTTATATCATCATGATAGTAGTGGTAGATCCTACAGTGAAGGATCGCCTGGGGCGGTACCACCCTCTTATCTATTTCTGCCGTGAAGCAGAAATGCTTGCATATCTGTGTTTCGGTTTGAAGGGTAAGAGAGCCAGCGTAATTACCGGCACATGAGGCAATCCATCCTAGTCCTCAAGGTTAGCAAAAACCTTCTAATATTAATATAGTGAGGTGAGATGTCTATGGGCGACGGTGACCACTTAACATAAAAAAATCACGTTTCTTTTTTATTTAGGTCACCGTTGACCACCAATGAATAATAACTATACTAAATGAAATTTAGGCAAACCATTTCTAAGCTTGAATTCGATTTTAGTCCTTACTTCTTTGTACATAACTACCTCCAAAAAAAAATACTGAATCGTTAGCCAATTGGTTCAATCTGTACCGCAGAGCGTCGGTTGTCTAGTGGCCAGGACGCCGGACTCCCATGCGGGAGGTTCGTTTTCGAAACCATGCAATGCAATGTATCAATGAGTTTTTCCGATTTTTACGAAGACTTACGTACATTTACCGACTGCTATAACGGCGAACGAAAACATCGCGAGGTAACCTGCATGTCTGAAGAAATTAAAAGTTTTCGAATCAGCACTGGACCCGCTCGGTGGATCATGGCCCGTACCCTCTTGTGCAAGAGAAGGCCTGTACCACAACAGTGGGGACATTAATAAGCTGATGATGTACCGCATTCACTACTATTAAAATACAATTTGCCGCAACCCATTTTTCGGTAACCTATTGGCACAAACAAAAACGTCCAGCGCGGCGTACGATTGTGTGAAAGCTTCGCGCCAGAACGCTAAAAGAAGCTTCTTTTCTGTTACCTATTTTCCTATTTGCATCACGTGTTAACAGGCCGAGAAGAGGAATACGTGATGGATCTCGACCCTGAGTGTCGACCAGACATTTACTTCATGTCAAGCTGACAAGGATTAGCACTAAATCTAATAAACCTGAGCTATATGCCTGGATCTTGTGACCTAGATTTGGAAACTAGACAGGGTCTAAAGATCTTGTATATTATACTAGATTTTTTCCCGCAGACTCCGGGAAAAAATCTAGTATAATATATAGCGTGGACATTACCAACCAATATCAATCTCCTTTACCATAACATAAATAAATAATAACAATAAATTTATTTGTTTGTGGTCTAATAGTACTAATAGATAGGTAGGTCTTTATTGTACTAATAGATAGATAGATAGAAACACGTTATTGTACACAAATACAGGAAAACTAAAAACTACAGGAAAAGTAGCACGATATGTACAAAGACGGCCTTATCGCTTAAAGCGATCTCTTCCAGGCAACCTTTGCAGTTAATTGGACAGTTAAAGAGATTAGCGACAGTGTAGTGTGAAGATATGAAAAAGATTACTATTATTTTATTGTACTAATATAAAATACACAGAAAATAAAAGAAATTAAAATATATGCAAGGCGGACTTATCCCATAGGGATCTCTTCCAGCCAACCTAAATATATATTTTTTATTAATTAAGTACAATTAGTTACGATAGTATACAAGGTTGTACAGCGTGTTTTATTACGAGTGCCTGGACTTTAAACTAGGTAGAGCCTGTGCATTAGGCGCCAGATACATACATACTTCTCTTATAATCTTGTATACCAATATGTTCTGGTAGTTAAGCTTTCTGGTCTGAAAAAGAATTCAAAACATCCATTGATGGACCAGAACCACTGTCCTGTCATTTCAATTTCCGTTTTCTTCTTCGCTTCAACACCGAACGACCTTCAAATCTGCCGTCTTCAGCCACCCATGATTAATCCTTCCTCGTCCCTGGCCTTCTATAACATCTATAGCAACAACCCTGTAACTATAACCCCTTGTTTCAGGACGGGACATTCTCCCTCTCAGACTTCACAGACGCATATCAAGAGAATGAGGTGCAGCGCGTCATCCGTGCTTACGAGAACTCCATCTCTATCGACATCCACTGCTCCACCAGTGGAGGGGGCGAGTGGGCGAAACTGCCCGAGATGCCCTTCGTTAAACACTGCAAGATCAGGGTCAACCCTACTGATATACTAGACCCCGGCTCGCAAGCCATCAAGGATTTTATCGGTAAGTGTTCTTTCTTCTTTGTAATTTTACGGTGAAGATAGCCTTTTTAACCTAGTGTTCACCAACAATTGTTATTTTAAGGAGTGGTCAGCTTTAGAAGGTTGCCATCTTTTGGTGAACGTTGGTGATCATTAAGCTGCTCTATCCTGAATACGGTTTTAACAATTTTTTTTATTACATCAATGAACTTACATGAACATACTAAAAAAGGATCTGAAATTAGTTTTTCGATATCTCAACTAACATCAGAGATATTAATGGTTAAAGTTAGATTTGGATCAAATGCTCTGTTCCTTTCTAGCAAAACAGTCCTTTATATGCAGCCAGGAACAGCTTGTATGGAGCTAGAGAACAGTTACGTCATAAAACTTATTGCCGTTTCTTTCTACCGTTCTGATTTTTGATTGCCTGTAACTATTTTATTTTTCAACGAATTTTAATTCTGTTTTCACATTTGACCATCAATTTATGACTATTTCATATTTTTTAAGAAATGCGTTTAATATTTGACACTTGGAAAATACCCTATTGTTGGCTGCCAAAGGTACTTTGACGTTTGCTTATGACTCTAGAATCACGTCAAAGGAGCAAAGTTACTAAGTTTTCAATGCTTAACTTAAAGTTACCTACCTATTCCTTTATTTGTGAACCTAAGTAATGCTACTAGATTTCAATCCTCGCTGAATAATGTATGTAGTCAAATGTAGGTTGCCTCATAAAGATAATAACGTTCCTATACGTAATATGTAGATTAGTTTACCTCTGACCTATCCTCAGACATTAGAAAATAATTGGTTTTCGGTCACCAACATTCATAATAAATGCCCATTAACATTAGAATAGATAACGATATGTACAAATGTGCCACAAGACGGACAGCGGCGCCGAGGCAGACCCAGGCGTAGGTGGAAGGACGATATCGACCACTTCCAAAAAGGATGGTATAAGGACGCCGAGGATAGGGAAAAATGGAAAGGAGGAGGGGAGGCCTTTGCCCAGCAGTGGGACAGCCAATAGGCTATTATAAAAAAAAATATGTACAAATTTAGTAGTAAAAAAAAGGCGGCCTTATCGCTTAAAGCGATCTCTAGCGATAGAGTTTAGTTAAAACTACCTGGTTTTTAGGGAATTTCAGTATAGATAACTTTTTATATTAAATTATGGATATAACACTTACACACTGAAAGCGAAGATTATTTCCTTCAAATATGCATTTATTTCAATATGAGCATATTTAAATTGAATTTTGAAGCTAAGTTTAAAAAAACTAAAACTACTATATGAGTGAAAAAACTCCCGCGAGCAGGATTTGAATCTGCGCCCGTGCCGTTCCGTGGCAGTGCTAAGCCTTCGGTCTAACCAACTGAGCTATCGCGGATAAATAAATTCTGCTCGCGGTTCTTTGTCCACCTTTTTTCTAGTTAATTTTCTAGCATGCGAAGAGCTTAGTTAATCTATTTCTAAGAAACAGATAGAAGAGTTTAGCTAAAACTACCTGGTTTTTAGGGAATTTCAGTATAGATAACTCATTAATCATTATATTAAACTAACAACATAATAATTCATTAATACTTACCTACTTTTAGTTAGAGTATCATAGTGCTTTCAAAATTATTAAAGGCTTTGTTTGACATTTAAAGTATAACTTGTTTTGGGAGAAGCCACTGACACCTGAGATACAGGTATATTTACCTAGTTTGGGTGTCAGAGCCTTCATAGGATATTGTAAATCTTTAACAAGTCAATAAAGAAATTATTGTATTGTATATATTATTATTATTATTATGTTATGGATATAACACACTCACTGAAAGCGAAGATTGAAATAAGTGCTTATTTGAAGTAAATTCAAATAAGCACTTATTTCAATATGAGCATATTTAAATTGAATTTTGAAGCTAAGTTAAAAATAAAAAACTACTATATGAGTGATTTGAGCGAGCAGGATTTGACCCTGCGCCCGTGCCGTTCCGTGGCAGTGCTCACCCTTCGGTCTAACCAACTGAGCTATCGCGGAAAAATAAATTCTGCTCGCGGTTTTTTTCCACCTTTATTCTAGTTTATTTCCTAGCTTGCGAAGAGCTTAATTAATATATTTCTGTTACCGTCGCGTTACTTTGTAGCTCTTTAGCGAGTTCATAATAATACTGGAGAGTTCCGTGTTCCATTCCGGTGACTGGCTTGGCTGAATGGATGAGTTCCAGTAATTCCATTCCAGGAACAGTTCGCGGAGCTGCTTCTGTGACGCTACTAACGATCCCACTTGTTCTGGTAACTTTAGGGGGACCATGGCTTTGATATTCCAAAGAGACTTCCCGAGACTCTCCTGTACTCATACTCTTTTTTTTATAATAGGACATTATATTACATGTCATTTTTATTAAGTACACATTATACTTAGTTATGTAATTAAATTAAATCAAATATAATGAATATAAAATTAAATTAAGTACCCAAATCAAATAAATCACAATAATAAAAACTATAATATTAATTATTATTATTATATACTATATATCATATTATTACTTACCATAATGTCAATCATATTGTAAATTCCTTTTTAACACACTACACAGAACAAAATGTCATATAACACTAAAATAATACTAAAGCTAAAACTAAACTAAGGCTAAGAAAACTAAAGATAAAAAAATTGGGTTAAGTCCCCCACATCCGGCAGTGTACCCAAGAGACTGGCTGCGTTGCCCCGTTGGATAGCTAAGCTGGTCCGCTGGGCCAAATAGGAGCCAGCTCTGGGTCTTTTGACGCGTCGAACAGGCGCTTTGCGAGGTCCTTGAAGACGCGGAGCGCTCCCGGGCCCCAGGGTCCCGATGTTTCAACCCCAAACGGCTCACTTAGTTATTATTAATAACTTATTAATATTTAAAATATAAGAATTTAATAATTATAATATAACATTATATAATATATATTATTCATCTCACTACGGGTATTATTAAATATTCACTTACGGTATAAAAGGCGGCCTTAGATAAGTAATCTTTAACTTTATTATTGAATGTTGAATCCGTAGCTATGTTTTTGATATCACAGGGGAGCTTATTATATAGTTTTGAGTCTAGAATATTTACGGTCCTCTGTGCCAGTTTATTTTCCAAATCGATGTTTTTGAAACTCGAGTATGTCCCTTTATGGCCATCGGATATTATACCAACTCGACGCGAAACCGGCACGAACTCAAATCAGAGCAAAGCATTGAAATGTGAGCTTTATATCGTATTACAAACAGTAGGTTTTCAAAATTTAAAAGTAGAAGGTGAAGTAGTCGTCGCTGAGTTGTCAACACGTGAGCGACTCGTCGACAACTACTTCACTTGAATTTTTAAAACCTACTGTATGTAATACGATATAAAGCTCACATTTCAATGCTTTGCTCTGAGTTGAGTTCGTGTCGGGTTCGCGTCGAGTCGCTACAATGTGCGATGACCTTAAGTCCAGTTACTCGTATACTACTTACTATATTTTTGTTTTAATTTTTTTGTCTAGTTTTTTAATGTTATATTTAAAAAAGTTGGCGTAACCAAGAGTTCCTGGTGTACCTATGGTTTTAATAATTAGTATGGGAATTCTTTTGATGAGAAATAAAATCTTCGCACTATAAATCCTATTCCAATTGTGCTCAGAAGTAAATCCTGTTTAGCTTACAAACATTTTTGTAATTCACAAAATTTATTTCTAAACAGCAGATTACTCAAACGATAATAAAGATAATTCCCGAAAATAACATAAGACACAGTCCCCCTACACCACAATTCAGCTCATCAGAAGCCTGTTTATCTGGGATGCAAATCAGCACGGTGCTACGCGCTCGACTCGTAGCAAAGTGCTACGTGTGTTACACGGCGCTACGCTGCAGAACTTTTGATCAGTGTTATAATGTTTCCTTTGTGAAATTGGTTTAGTGTTAGGAATATAGTACCAAAACTAGTTTATTTTTTAGGGTTTTGTACCTCAAAAGGTAAAAACGAAACCCTTATAGGATCACTTTGTTGTCAATCTGTCCGTGAAGAACTGTAAACCGAGGGAGCAGACACTGGTTATGACTCGTGATCCCACTAATTTGACCCACTAGTGGTACAGTATCACGATGTAAGGGCTCGTGGTCCCACTGCCTGGTGGGATCATCAGTCAGTCGTAATGCAGTACCACCACTAATTTGCCCATAAACAATATCACAATATTCTAGGAACTCAACATTAATTGGGAAATAGAAAAGCCAACATAATTAACGGGTAGTTTATTGAAGTAAAAATAATTATAAATTTCTTATTTCTCAATATAGTCAAACTAATGTTTACCTTTCTCTTTAAAAAAACAATATTTCTTATTTCTCAATACTTGTCTTGCCTTTTAGATTACTCTCGGGTCACATTCCATTAAATAAGTTTTACCATTTGCTGGGAAGAGCTGCATCACCGTTTTGTACCAAATGCAACAAAATAGAAGACCTCACTCACCTCCTAATGGAGTGAGACCTGGTGAACATTGAGAGGAAGAAATTTGCCCCAACAAGCTCCAAAATGGGAGGCTTAATTTATTTTGAGTCAGCTCTTATGTGATAATATGAAACACTTACTGTTGTTTGCTAAGTTGGCTCTCAAAGTGAGGGCTGACTCTAATAATACTTGAGCTTGCCTTCCCTTTTCTCAGTTAGCCTCTAAACTGAGATTAAAAATAAAAGTCAAACTATTTTTTTTTACCTTAACTTTGAGTGGGACCATAAGTATGTACTCGTATTATACATATTATACTCCATACAGCCTGTAAACTTCCAGTTGACACCAATTTGTACCCCTCGCCGAGGGCTTTGTTTCAAGCGCCTAACTTTGGCGCCGCGTACAATTTGCCAACTCTGGCTGCCAGGCGCTCGGGCACTAAATTGGCTCCCCCTGGGGTTGCTAGCTTCTGACATTTATTTGGTGTTACATGGCAGGAACAAACAAAAACTATAGGGAGATGAGGAATGTAATTGTCCTGCACCAACTCTCCACAATGAATGCACAGATGCACCTGACCTAATCTTCGCCATCGGACGACTAGACGTGAGGGGTTCCACCCTTATGTCGTATATTCCTTGTATTCACACGAAGAGATTTGCTTCGTCCTTCATAATGCGAACGGTTAATGTATGGAACAACCGGCGTCTGTTTCCCGATCTTCAAGGCCAGAGTGAATAGGCATTTACTGGGTCCACGTGCTGGGCCTCATCGTCATTTACAATCAGATGGTGACGAGGTTAGGGTTCGAAACCAAGCAGTGCCATGTACGAATGAGTTTTTCGTATTTTTCAATGACTTCAAAGACCGACTGCTCTAACGGTGAAGGAAAACATCGCGGGGATACCTGCACTCTGAGATGACCAGTGTGTCAAATGGGGTAGGCACAAAAGATCCTCAAGGATCGTTAGTGCCGCTGGGTTATTCTCGGCCCCCTATCATAAGATAAGATAGGTAGATTTAATTTATTTTTGTTGTTAGTGTAGGTAAGTGTTGTAGATATGTTCATGTAAAGGAGCTACGTAGTTAGAAATAGATCTCCCTTCTACAATATGTTTCTATACCGTTATAATATTGTACAGGTAAATAGGAAGCCTGTCACGTCATATTCGTCGACGTAGAATCTCTTTATTGGAAATGCCTTTCATGTCGCCGTCTCTATATAAACTATTGTATAGAAGAACCACGAGTATACTGGGAACACAGAAATCGGACTAGTAGCGCCTTGGATGAGAGAAAAAATAGTCTCCCTCGGGGCGGGCGCGTGCGTTAACTGGGAATAACTAACGTCTTAGATATTTTTTACCATTTGCCGTGTAATAAAATTAATAATATTTTAGCTATAAATAGAACATGAATATTTTTTAACATAAAATATACAGAAAACTCCCAAATGCTTGCTTATCGTATGGTTAGTGGCCAACCTATTTGTCAGAGTTGTTCAGGCCGCCCGTAGGCCTCTGACATGGCTTAGCGACTGCTGTCGAACGACAACAACCGGGACCGACTGCTTAACGTGCTTTCCGAGGCACGGAGGAGCTCAGATATATGCCACTAGCGGTCACCCATCCAGGTACCGACTGCGCCAATGTCGCTTAACCTACATGATCACTTTCGGACCGTGCTCGCAACTAGGCTACGAGCTTCTCAACTCACAAATAAAATCTAGGCAGACTCGGATCCACGGAGCCCCATTAAAATTTCACACATATCGCACTATCCGTCCAAACGTAACATTTTAATTGACACTTTCTGAACGATTTTGAACTTTAGCGTGTGATGATAGGTCTGATATTCGAGGATGTCGACGAGAAGAGTTAATAGGGCAGAAGTATTACTCCACAGGTCATTGATTAGGTCGCCTTAGCTAGGAAATAGGCTATTAGGCCAGTTGTAGGCTAACCTAGGTTTGTAGGTAGGTAGAATCAATTCCTATTTCCCGGAACTCTGTTGTCCTGTGGAAACTAAATTGTACAATTTGGGAAAGAGTGTCGTACGAGGTAACCAAGAACCTTGCTGGTTATAGACACTCAGGGTCCGCCTGGCTACCAGGTTTAAAAGTAAATGGAATCTATTCCGGATTTCCCAAAACACTGTTATGCCGTGAAAACGGAAGTGTACAATTGTGAATTTTCACTTATCATTTTTTTTTTCGAAAATTTATCTTAAATTTTTTTTTCTCTTGTTATATGCATCAAAACACGTAACATATATTTTTTTTTCATCGGCATTTTTTGTCCATACTTGCACTGCGGTGTACTTTAGTCGTGTAAAACTAAAGCTATCAAAGTGTACTAAATAAAAGATTAAAAAACAATTAACTCCGACTGTAATTTATATGTTAATTTCAACTTGAGAAAAGCCCATCTGACGACAGTTCTAAATTGATACCTACCTAGATCTAAGATCGATAGGAATAATTAATCTCGATTTCAGACAAATGTTTCTCATTAAATTGCTGCTTTCCAGTTGAGTTCCTCCTTAAGGATCAAGGAAGATTATATCATTATGTTTTGAGTTTGATATCAATCTTTGGTGTATCTGATATCGTTTATTTTCGTCAAGGGTAAACCTGCGTATACGCAAATATATAAATGGCAGCCGGAACAAATCGATACTTAATAATGAAGCGAAGGTGACAGCGATGTGAGTGTCATACCACTGTGGCGACGCACGACGCGCGCCACTACGATACAGTACCTACTCACATCGGCGTAGAACGCGGCATTGAAATTTTCCTAGGACTTCGTATATATACGAGTTCCAAACATCCACAGTTGGACTAGCACATCTGGTCACCAGGCACAACACCCCGCCTGGTGGAAGATCTTCCCTTTTCCCTTTCATACAGCTGACGTCACGTCATTCCATCTCCTTACATAGCGCGTTCCTACAATTGGTGACCCCTACTACGAACACTAAATTGGATTGGATCTTTCCTACACCACCAAGCAAAGGTCAATAGAATCATTATTAAACATAGCAGTTCCTTACGATGTTTCAAGCTCCGGTCTTCAACTCTGCAGCGTCTTCAATATCGCCTCATGTCACTTTAGTATCTATAATAAAACCTCCATCCCAATTATCGCACCAAGCCCTCCTTTTGGAAGTCTAACGATACCATCTCTTGTCCACAGCATACCTGGACCCGTACGTGGTGCCAGCCAGCCTGGAGCAACTCCTGGTGTCGAGCGACGTGGTCGGCAACATCAGGTTCAGCCACCCGACGCTCTACGTGTTCCCGGGAGGCCAGGGAGATGCGGCACTCTTCGGAATTAACGGCTTTAACATGCTGGGTAAGTGGCTTTGGCATCAGTGGCTTTTAATACTTATGTCTTTTCAGCTTGGATGAAAGAAATAGACCTCCTAGCAGTGGGCGCGTGTTCGTTTCTTCATGGTTTTTCTTTAGTACTGGAAATAAGAGTATGCCACTGGTGGTTTACGTTATTCCGGAAGACCGAGGCGATGCGGCACTCTTCGGCATTAACGGTTTTAACATGCTGATTAAGTGGCTTTGGCATCAATGGCTTTTATGTCGTTAGCACTGTGATAAGAGTCTGCCACTGGTGGTTTACATTATTCCGAAAGGCCAGGGTGATGCCTCACTATTCTGGATCAACGGCTTTAAAATGTTGAGTAAGTGGCATTGGTGTTAGTGGCTTCAAAATGTTGCGCAATTCCTTATAATAGAAAGATTCTGGAGCACAATAATTTTTTGGCAGTTTTTGCAGTAATGTGAGATTTCAGGTAAAACAACACTTTCACGAATATATACTGCTCAGTTCTTGAACAATAAAATTGTCTGCTCGGTTACTCAAATGCAACCAGTACCTACACCTTCAATCATTTGTTGCATCTGAGGGTATTCTTTCTCTACCATGTGATCTTGAAATACCTCAAATATTATTTTTCTCGCTTCTTTCTCGAAAATTTACAGTCTAAGTAAATAAAAGTACGTTAATCTCTTAGCGCCATTAACACGGCCACTTCCTTTGTCAATATTGGAAAGGGCCTAAAATTCAACAAGAAATTCATTACAGCGTCAAATTTCCTAAAAGCTCAGCTTTTATCTAGAACGAACTTTTTATGGCGTGGTCCTTTGTTCCCATTAGTCTCAAGTTAGACTGGGATCGCCTCGGGGTGCCTCGGGGTTTTTTTAGGCTATTCCCGGCGATATTGGCTGGCATCCAATCGTCGCTCGGGGAAATATCTAGTGGTTTTTGGGTTAGGTGCGATTTATTGGCTGGTTGGTGCTTACGTCAGTTGTGTGGGGAGAGTCTGAGAGAGAGAGAGAGAGAGAGAGAGAGAGTAATTACGCTGTCTACTGACTGGTTACGTCATGAAATTAAGTTGCTTAAACGGCCGAAACAGCATGTCTTACTCTACACACCGAAACACAGCAGCAAAACCTTTGGGGCTGAAATAGGTAACCTTAAACGTAATTTAGTAATTACAGGGTTGGGGTGTCGCCAAGCAATTTTTCTAATACTTTTTCCCTTAGTGCCCAAGGGATAAAGAGTTAGGAAAATTCCGACTAATTATAAAATTTACTGTGTCACAGAAACCTAGTGGATGCGAAAACGACTCGGATATAGTAGGTTATGTTAGGCTGCATTATGACAATCACGAAAAGAGCCCCTTGCATTGGGGCTCCTTCGATTTTTTTGCGCCCCCTTAACGACACTTTGACCATATAGCCGGGGTCGTCCTAGACTGTCCTTTAAAGATCAGATTGACAGAGTGCTCTTAGATTTTAATTACAGAGCAAAAGAAGCGTGCCAAGATTCACACCGGAACACAGCAGCAATACCTACGTGCGCGTAGGTATTGCTGCTGTGTTCCGGTGAACAGGCTAAGGCAGCTTACTTACCGCCACATAAGGCTCTCCATCTAACTCCTCAGGGTTAGTAACGTATCAAAAACCTGAATAGGTAGGTATAGTATAAAGACGTGCAGAAAAAGGGTATAGGTACCATTTATCGGCCATGCCTGACTTAATTACCTAATAGATTAACCTAACACGGCCTGAGCTAATAAAGGTTTAGGGCTAATTACGTTAACAGCCTACGGAATTGGGGCCTTATTTGCTCCGAATGGAGGCAGGATTTAGGTGAAACGAAGATGCCATGCCTTTTATATTATGGCATTGTATAGTTGTCAAAGAAAATCTTTGAGCATCACTATGATGTTAATCAAGTGCAAAAACAAAGATCCGGCTCCTCAGCTGCTTTTATCATAGATCTTACCCATATATTTTTTGCCTGTGGTGAAATATTCATTGCCAACATCCCACTGTGGGGCACACAAAAGCCGCACACATACACACTTAGAACTTCCATTGCAACAACTAAGATTACTTCCTTCAAATCGTCGACAGATGTCGCTTTCCAACCTTTGCATACATCAACCATATCATCATCAGCCCACTCTAGTCCACTGCTGGACATAGGCCTCTCCCAGGGCGCGCCATTGAGCCCGATCTTCGGCTCTTCTCATCCAGTCGCTGTCAGATCGTCGCTCCATCTCCGTCACACACTACGTTTGTCCAAACGCGATCTCCACTCCAGAACTCGTCTCCCCCAGCGGTTGTCGGTTCTGCGACAGATGTGACCGGCCCACTGCCACTTCAGCTCGCTAATCCTATGAGCTTTGTCGATGGATCTCCTCATTTCTGATTCGATCCAGCAGAGACACTCCGAGCATAGCTCTTTCCATAGCACGCTGAGCGACTTTCAATTTGTGAACCAGTCGCACCGTCAGTGTCCACGTTGCCGCTCCGTAGGTCATTACTGGTAGGACGCACTGGTTAAAGACTCTTGTCATTAGACATTGAGGTATGGGCGACGAGAAGATGTGACGTCAACTATATATTTCTGTACAAAGATAAAACGCGCTATTGATATTTTCACTGGGCTTTACACCTACGAGTTCCAGCCATCCACTGTTTGACAGAACAGAAAGAACCCCAGACACAACTCCTCGATCGATGGAAAACCTTCCTATACCATTATCTTTTTCTTATGGTGTGGTTAGTGGCCAACCTATTGTCAGAGTTGTTCAGGCTGCCGCAGCTGGAACCGACAGTTAAACGTGATCTCCGAGACACGGAGGGCCACAAATAAAAATGTGCCTGTAGCGGTTCTTATTCAGACTGCAACCATCGTAAATTACACGATTACTTCTGACTTTCTGGCAAGCTTGCCTCTCCCCTCTTATCTGACGTAATAAGTATTCTTCCGGCAAACTTCGCTTCATCTACTATCATTCGTCTGCATTGCCGTAAAACTAAGTCACCAAGCAATTCCCAAGAAATATACGGCTTGGGAAGCCTTGACATGTTCTCCACAAAGCTCTGGCCTTGGTAATGGGGTGCTCGAACGTTGGGCTCGAGCCAACAGAATATTGGCTTTCTTATAAAAAGCTCTCGGACATCACCGAGATAAAGCGGTGGCTGGAGATTGGATGTCCGTCAAACAGAAATTGATTCTGAATCTGAAGATGCGTTTTAAGATCTTTTTACTCAGATTTAGGTACACGTATGGAATCTGAAAAAGAAAGTTAATACATTAATTTTAATTAATAATAAAAAAAAACTTCAAATCAGGGCTTTTAGAGACCTGTCGAAATGGTTCGCAATTTCCTAATTACAAGTGACGTGCGGTCATCCGTTCAGGTCTCTCTGAAGTGGAAGTATACCCTTCTAAATAAAAATATATTTTTTTATCAAAATTGGTTCACAAATGCCAGAAATATGTATGCGATAATAATACATAAAAAAATCGAATTGACTGTCTTTTAAAAAGAAATAAACTTCAAAATTGAAATGCGCATTCGACAAAGGACATTACATAACGCTAGGCTTATTATTTAGATTTATTATTTAGGACTTATTACCTAGGTAATAATCATCATCAGCAGCCTACTCTAGTCCACTGCTGTCTCCCAGGGCGCGCCATTGAGCCTTGCCTAGGTTTTAAACTAAGTACTTTTAGACTATATTTATTTTATAATATATAGAGTTCATGAGCAGGCAGTATTTTTGGTGATGGAACGTAGGTATACATACATGTACTCGTATTATTCAAGAGATGATATTGATTTGCTAGGCAGACTGTGTAAAATGACCTAGTTCCTAAAGTATTTTTAGATAATTATAGTTATCGTTAGATATAGTTAATATGACGTTAGTTTCAGTCGAATAATCTAGACGCTCCTTAACTAGATTCTGAATACTTTTTAACCCTGGACCAAAAAGATGAATGATTAGAGAGTATTTACGCGTTTACAACTTGCCCCTGTCTCTCTCATACTAAGTTAAATTACCTACATTTTTGACCCCGATCTCGCCTGATGGTAAGCGACGATGAGGTCGACGATGGAGCATGCGGGTCCAGTAAATACCCATTCACTCTGGCCTTCAAGATCCCAAGGTTGTAGGTTTCGGGAAACACAGACGCCGGCAGACTGTTCCATTCCAGGCTCTTAAAATCAACACATCCATTCAAACTTCTCACAATCACATTCAACTACCGGAGTTCTATTCAAAACAAACTTTAATTCAGACATTAGGTCTCAGCTCAAACATCCATTAAAACGCTCGGTCCTAAAGCACACACAAAACGAGGCAATTGGGGTCCCTGAGCACACATTTGGACCCGAAGCAAACTAATCTTGCAAATTGTCGATAGTTTTTACTATCGACAGGACTTTGAAAATTATTCGCAATATCGATAATCCTATTCGATATTTTCCCTCATAAGTTGAAATTAAGTAAGTATTTAAAATAACTAACTCTAAAATAAGCTAATATTACAAAGTGGAAGATAATTTTTCAGTTGAAAACTTCTAAATTCTTTATGAAATTGATGGAATTATTAAACAGTGTCCCATCGAATACGTAAGTACATAACCCATCGATACTACCAGCAGTTTTTATCCGAAACAGTCATGTCAGAACCACAAGATTATCGTATCATTGAATCCATCTGTTACTATCAATAACATCGTAACATGTCCATTCAATACTAGGTATCGATATATTTATTTCAAAAAATTGCACAGTAATACAGTTAAAACGAAGACACTGTGAATTCATGTGGTTGACATTGACACAATACAGTACTTAATGTATCGTATAGTATCGTACAGTAAATTAAATATAATAATAATATCTCTGTAAAGATAAAACAACTTACAGCTCATTCATCTTCTCACAAAATCGCAGACATTGGTAACATAATTCCTTCCATCGACTGGCAAATAAGTCGCATTCCGGTACTAGTGCAAGAAGTAGTGATTTTTTTTTAAATTCTAATCAAATTTGTAAAACTTTAACTTTATCTTTCTTTAAGTTTGGAGGAAGAGCAGGGCCTCCGAACACAAGTATATATAGTAACATAAGTATATACACTCCTTTTAAGTAATTAAAAGGAGTGCCCCAACAATGTACTAAGGTTGTAAATGATAATAAATACTTTTTCATGATTAGACTTGTAACGATGTCGACTTCATTGTCCATATCAACCTCCTTGCCATCAACTTCAACCTCATCGTTAGCGTCTATCTCATCTCATTTCGTGTTGGCATCTTCATTTCTTCATTTAAATTCAAAATCATGTCCCCATTCCATTTCTAAATTTCATTATTCCATTAATTTCATTGTTTTATTTGTATTTTCACTTTTTCTCTGTATTTTGTCTCGAACGGACGTCTCCCGTTCACTTTTATTTCCTACTACCTATTTTCTGTGTTACTGTTTCTGTGTTCTTTTCCTTTAAATATATTATTTATCACCAAATTCTTCTATTACTTCATCTGCGCACTATCCTAGAACCATGCTAGCCGGCATCAAGAGGACAGACTGTAGCAGACTTAAATAATATACTGTTTCACAGGTTTTTTACTGTATTTTATTAATAACGACCGGTTTCGTTTACACATCTTCAGGTATTTATATGTGTAAACGAAACCGGTCGTAATTAATAAAATACATTAAAAACCCGTGAAACAGTATATTATTTAAGTCTAATCATGTACTACAAGTTTCACCAAGTACTAACAACCGCAAGTATTAACCAAATACTTTAACGTATTACTTACTTACTTACTTTTTCGTTATTTTTTATGAGTCACAATACTCTCGATATAAGTTTGTCCCAACTCTAAACCAAACAACAAGTTTTACATTTGGGACCGTGTGGGCCTGGGCCTGGGCCGTTTCAATTTATTTCCAATCAAGAACTGTGCTCTTATTCCCAGTGTTTGTATATTGTATGTACAAAATGTATTTTATGTTTGCATTCGATTCTATCTCGCATGGTATTGCTTTAGGCACGAAACTGAATTATGCATGGAACTCTGACGCGGTCGCGACTCCATTTTATTCTCGTTTGGGTATCTATCTACTAATCTTTATGTATAAGTAGGTAATATGCTTTTTTGGGATACAATATATAATCTATTGGGATACAAAGGGAGTAGCAACTGCCCTCGGATTTCAAAAAATATAATAATTAACTGGTTGTCGTGTTATGAAATTGACAATTCATGAAGATAGATCATAAAAAATTAAACTCAAAAAGATTATTTTTATTGACATTTAATTTATTTTTGACTTGTAATTTGATATCTTTTTGAATATTTGGTAAATTGGTAGGTAAAACCCTACCAGGAATTAAAAAAGTAAATTTCTATTTTCCAATAAATTATTGTATTATATTGTAAAGGGAAATTGTTTTTACGTGTATGGGACGGATTTAGAATATCCCTACCGTCACTGGATAAAGCGTGTCGTACGTGGCGACTAACCCGAGTTACTTGCTGGTGGTAGGACCGCTTCAGGGTCCACCTGCTAGCGAACACCCTTCTATGTAAAGTTTGTCATCAAATGTCTTCGCTTCGGCGTTGATTTGTTTCGACAGTGTTTATAGTAGAGCCAGTACTTGCTAAGCCCGTGTGCTCCATCTTCGACCTCATCGCCACTTACCACAAGGTGAGATTGAGATCAAACACGGGTTTAGATTAGAAGTATCTATTTTATACAATAATACCTACATACATTCCTTCCTGTATTCTAATGTATAATATAAAAATGAAGTACCTTCCTTCGTTTCCTAATATTTTACTTCTGTTTATTAATATTTCTGTTATTTATTTATATGTTCCTGTAGTGTATCATTAGGGAGTGATCCCTGGCACTCAGGGGATGCCTGACAATCAGCGCCGCAGTGCTAAATCCGCTACGGCAACAGGCTGCGGCAGTCCCCTTTGTCCGGTGCTGCACACCACCTTCATCAAACTTAATTACTTTTGCTTATTTATTTTTATTATATTACTTTTATCTTCTATACCTAATTGTTTGTATGTGTGTATCGGAAATAAGTTCTTTCTTTCTTTAAGTATAGGTGACTAAATAAAAAAATAGTAATAAATAACTTACGTATATTTTAATTTCAATTTATATTTTCACTTGCGACCGCTGACCATATATTTAATAATAAAATAATAATAAATAAAATAAAAAGATTTATTCAGTAACAAAAAGGTACAAACATTTTTTCTAATTGTGGAGGCCCTCTTTTAAGTGTGACAACACCTGTGTCAGAGGGCCACGCTCTTCCATACCTCTTTATTTATGTACCTATTTACGAATATAATAATAATAATAATAACGTGTGTGGGTGTGTGTGTGTGAGTGAGAGAGAGAGAGAGGGTGTGTGTGTGAGGGTGTATGTGTGTGTGCAAGAGAGAATGTATGGTGTTCTATGCCAAAATGAGTGAGAGATGTCAAATGAAAAACTGCGTTAAAAATATCTTGTGTAAACCACGTTTCATTTAAGGTAAAAAGGGGAGAAATACTAGTATTTAAGGAGATTCTCGATCTCCTCATAGTTTAGTGTTTTTAGCCAATCAGAAAGACGTTTTTTACAGTCGTAATATTTGATTAAATAAATGTCCAATTCTTTATTGATGATATTGTATAGATGTGCCGATTGTTTTGAAAACTGACGACTAGCAAAAGTGGTCCTTACTGCAGTTGTTTGGGCCACCATATGTTTCCTACGTTTTGTCAGTATAATAGGGTCAGGAATTAAGGATTTATGCTTTTTGAGCGTGGTATGTAATATGTAAAGTTGTCTAATAGAAAGCAGATCACTAAAACGATACAGCTGATACGTTGGAAATCTGTAGGGTTTGAAAAACATAACTTTTAAAAGAGCTCTCTGAGATCTTTCAATCTCCAGAAACTTTACCTTGGTAGCTCCACCCCAGACTGGGATACAGTAAATTATGATTGATTGAGCCAGTGCTACATAGATTTTATCTAGTAATGGTTTGGGTGCCACGTGACGAAGACTCTTAAAAATCCATATGAGTTTTCGTGATATTTAAATATCCAGTGCAAAGGGCAGTGATTGTACAAACCGCAGACGGCATTAAAACTATTAAAGCAATTATCGGGCCGTTCGTCTGTTTGCAGCTGTGGTCATTGAAATCATACGTTTATAACCTGTGGTTTCCATGAACTGTTTTAAAATTATATAATACTACCCTTTAGGACGCTATGGCTCAAAAAATTACTTCGCTGATGGAAATTCGAATAACGTTAGGGTTCATTATTCAACGACATGAATATTATACTTATTTTTTTTTTTTTATGTATTTCTAAACCCGCATTTGACCTCGATCTCGCCTGATGGTAAGCGACGATGAGGTCGACGATGGAGCATGCGGGTCCAGTAAATGCCTATTCACTCTGGACTTGAATATTCCAAGGTTGGAGATAGGTTGCTTGCTTGTCGTATGGTTAGTGGCCAACCTATTGTCAGAGTTGTTCAGGCTGCCCGTAGGCCTCTGACATGGCTTAACGACTGCTGTCGAACGACAATAACCGGGACCGACTGCTTAACGTGCTCTCCGAAGCACGGAGGAGCTTAGATGAAATATGCCACTAGCGGTCACCCATCCAGGTACCGACCGCGCCAACGTTGCTTAACCTGCACGATCACTTTCGGACCGTGCTCGCAACTAGGCTACGAGCTCCTCTTATTATTATATTATATACGTTTAAAGGTCTTGATATCTTCCAATTGGAACCACGTGCGTACAAGAAGCTGTTAATGGCTGAGATTGGGTCGAGAAGCGCACGCTCGGTTACATGATTAGCGTGCAGTGTACACACACAGAACATAACAGAAATCTCCCTCTCTCTCACACACACACCCTTTCAACACACATAATTACACACTCTTACAACTTACGTCACTTAACCTGCACGATCACTTTCGGACCGTGCATGCAACTAGGCTACTAGCTCCTCTGGAGATAGGTTAAACCTGATTATAACTATATAAGTAGATAAACCAATAAATATTTTATATTTCACTCTTCTGCACTATACTGCCGGTAACCTATTAATAATTCTTCTATCGCCTAGGTTGCCTGGAAGAGATCTCTCTGAGCGATAAGGCCGCCTTTGTACACTTATTCTGTTTCCTTTCCTATGTAAATTTCTTGTGTGCAATATTAATCTATCTATCTATATTCACTATCTATTCTTTTGTATTTGAAAAAGTATGATTAACGAATTACGAAACAGGTATACGAAGCGAAAGTGAATGGAAGAAGAAGCCGGGGTCGTTCTAGACCGACCTTTAAAGATCAGATTGACAGAGTATTCTTAGATTATAATATACAGAGCAGCTTAGACAGGTCATCTGTACCCTATGGGCCAGGAGCGGGCTTTGGGGCGAACCCCTTTCCCGGGCTGAATCTCAAGGGGGTAACAACCCCCCCGGTCTTGGACGGCCTCATATGAGGCGAAGGTGGGTCTGTGAGGGACAGGTGGGCATTATTCACGCCCGCCTTGTGGCTAGCGTGAATACAGCTCAAACCTATTCGACCTATACAGAGCAGACCCTAACGGCGAGCATGCGTGAAACGTTGAATGACTGTAAAGGAAGCAAGAGAAGCGTGCAAAGACAGGGATTCATGGCGCTCCGTTCTCTCTGTCTACCCCGCAAGGGTAGCGTGAAGGTGTGATGTATGTATACTTTTGTATTTGTTGCTTATGTACAATAATAATTCCTTATTTCAGGAAAACTCTGGTGTTTAAACAATCCAGTCTTGATGGTTATGGAAACCTTCAGCAGCCAATTTTATAAGTTCTTTTATCTCGGATTTCTATGAAAACTTTATTAATCTTTTGGACTTTTTTTACATCCCACTGATGGACAAAGGCTTCACCTTCACTACCCACCTAATGTGTAGAATTGAAACTTTAGTGAGACATTTTAAATACGTATTACTCGCTGATGAAAGTGAGAAGTGCGAGGCGAGCCGCCGCCGTGTCTACAGGCGCTTCGCACTCTCCGTGACTAACAGGCCGAAACATACTGACTTATTTTAATTTTCTCACATTCCAGTTGACGGCGGTTTCTCTCGCAAGGCTTGCTGGTGGGACTTCGCTCGTCACCTGGACCGGCTGGACGCGGTCTTGTTCACCCGGATCAACAACTGTTCAGCGTCAGGCATGGCGGCGGTCCTGCACAGGAAGGCCATCACCCCCGTCTACCCCCAGATCGGACATTTCTTCTGCAATTTAGAGGTAAGCACCACCCTAATTCTTCCGGGTGTCGTACGAGGCGACTAAGGATTCTATTCTACACTCTCGCCCACCTATCAGATTTGTCCACCAAATCTTACGACGAAAAGTGGGAACTATTCTCTGTCTACCCCCTCGGGGATTATGGACGTGAGAGTTATGTATGTATATGCACATCTCTGAATATACCCTTGGACACCAGCCTATATGGGGTTCTATTCATCCGTCTGAACATTTAGATGCTGTAACAAAAAACCCCTATAGAGCCAAAAGAGCGTGAGTATCCTTAACTGAACAATTTTCACTACTGGGCAAAGCTGAAATCGCGAAAAAAAGTCAGCTGTTTCATGTTTTTGGTCGTTTAGGTATGGAACTTTTGTATGGAACAGCTATGCTTGTTTTTATGGTCATAGTAAAATAGAGAAGTAGATCAGAGAAGAAGAGAGAAGTAGTAGTATTTTTGTGCAATAAAGTGTAAACATTCATTCATCATCTTCATCGGTTTCGTAACAATTCCATGGCGCTCTTTAGTATCTGAGGCCAAGATCCACTTCGGGTCGCTGCGCCAGCGCAGTAAGTAAGTAAGATCATCTTCATACAAACATACCCGTTTCGGTTTGAGTGTATGCATGCGCCAGCGCTACGCACTTCTACATCAAATCTCACCTGGTGTCACCTCAATTGCTCAGAAGAGAATTAATGTAGTAGTCGAATTTATGTTTCTATGAAGATTACATCATCATCATCATCATCAGCCTATTAATGTCCCCACTGTTGAGGCACAGGCCTCCCCTTGCACAACGGTACGGGCCATGATCCACCGAGCGGGCCCAGTGCCGATTGGTGGATTTCACACGCCTTCGGAAACTTACATAAGTCTTCGAAATAGAATCCGAAAACCTCATTGGAACATGGCATTGCATGGTTTCAAACCCGGACCCCCTGCATGGGAGTCCGATGTCCTAGCCACTAGTCCACAGACGTTCAAAGATGAAATACTTCTCTATTTTTCTATGCTATGTATGCTATGGCATTAAGTATAGGCTGGCGCCACACCGACGCCCACCAAGGTCGGTGTCGAGTGTAACACTATCCTTAAGACACGCTTCATTGCCCATTATGCTTACTGGTTCACTTTGTTGTGCACCATCCACTAATAAATATAATCTCGTATAAGATTTGTATTGACTTTCAAAAAATATACGGCGTAGCTCAAGAGTTTTGGATTTCAAAGATGCGGCATGCGGGTAACATTTTTTTTCGACCTACCACACTCTCTTCAAAATAGGACCAACGATCCTATTTTGAAGAGAGTGTGGAGTATGGGATTTCATTTTTTTTCCCGTATTCATAAGAATTTTTTACCCCTTTAAAGCAATGATCGGTATAATAAGGAATTACCTACGGTAGTGTCATTGGGTGATCCATGGGGCCGGAACGCTTTTAGCGTGAGATATCCTTGTTTCGGCCTAGCATTACTTTTTTTTATTATTTTCTTCTAAACCCGCATTTGACCTCGATCTCGCCTGATGGTAAGCGACGATGAGGTCGACGATGGTGCATGCGGGTCCAGTAAATGCCTATTCACTCTGGCCTTGAAGATGCCAAGGTGATGAAGATGTTTGTAGGTTTCGGGAAATACAGACGCCGGCAGGCTGTTCCATTCCTTAGCCGTTCGCATAATGAACGAAGAAGCAAATCGCTTCGTACTCTACGTTTATAATCTCCGTGCGGGTGGACACAGGAACCACCTTCATCATATGTAGTTCCCACTTTTCGGACAACAACGCCGTCCCGTGGAGCCTATCGCCGTCTACTAGATGTAGAATAGTATCCACTAAGATCCTTAGTCGCATAAAGCTTCATAGTTCCTAGAAATCGAAGTTCCCACATTTTTGCCGATATCCCAAAAGACACTTTTGACAAAAACCCGCCTTCTTCCTTAGCAGGGCAGTGTGATTTATAGAAAACAAAATTAAAACTTATGCCAGGTTAAATCTAATAATTATAATGTCTAGTTGCCCGGTGAGGTTACAATACTGGCCCGTGACCATCGGAGCGAGGAATATCAGCTTCCACTTGACAGCTTGCGCCGGTCGATCACAGACGGAAGTATTTATTTTATTTTACTACGAGAGTAGAATATACTAATATTTATTCTGAAGTAATTTTTTTGTGTTATCGACATTTCGTGAAGATGTGAAGGTGGAGGTTATAGAATAATATAGGTAGGTAAGTACTTACTTTCTTGTCTATTCAGAAAGAGGAAAGAGCGGGGCTCTATACAAACTTGGGATTGAATTTTAAATTATTTTTTTTATCTAATAATTAATTTGAATGACACTTTTTAAATACAGTGTAATATTAGGAAAAGAGGGTGTTAACAATGGGGCCATCTCTCGTGAAAAAAATCAGCTGTTTCATATCTTTCGGATGTAAAGGTAAAGTACCTCTCGAGCTTTTGTATGGAACAGCTGATATTTTTCGCGATTTCAGTGTTGGCCCAATAGTAATAGTTAGGTTTTGCTTCGAATTAAGGTTGCGTGACAGCATCCCGTGTCCGTGCTCGCATTCCTACTAGTTATGGATACTGAATACCTTTCGGTTTTATAGGGGTTCTTGTTACACCTGTAAATGGGTTAAACTGAAACGTGTACGCCATCGTTTCCAGGAGCGGCGAGTCCTGGCCAGCCCGGACGGCGACAAGGACGCGGACCCGCTGCTGGTGTCTCTGCTGCAGCAGGGCTCCGACATGATGGCGGACCTGCGACACCTCAACCTCAAGCCGCAATACTGCTACCGGAGCCCGGAGCCCATCAACCTGTACCACAAAGTTGGCCATGGTTAGTATAACTATATATCTCTCTAATTAATATCCGCTATGTAAAGTCTGTCGTTAAACGTCTTGGCTTCGGCGTTGATGTGTTTCGGCAGAAGATGGCCATAATTTAAACGTCCATCAAATATTTTTTTAGACCCCAACACTAAGCACCAAATAAAATAAATAGACTCTCAATAAATTAAATTGATACGATCGCATGAAAAGAACGCATTTAGTTCCAAAATAAATATACGTGAACCGGAATAATTGTGTTTTAGACAAATAATCTTTTGATTCCCAAAATGGATAAATCTCCATCAAATATGGTTATGCTAAATTGTACATCAAAAGCTGTATTCATCACCTTGTGTTTAATTAATTTATATAATCGACATCGAAATTTATTACATTCTCCGCCCACCCTATGGTTGGGCTATGGCTGCTTCCCGTCGCGCCTCCCTCCCAAGTGCCAACACTGCTTGTGCCTAAGGCCTCGTTCATGGAAACGCGAAGCTTAGTGCGGCGCGTGATTCGGGGCGTAAAGCGGACAATTCAAATATATGAGAATGTATGAAAGCTTTCAGGCAGACGTGTTTTTCCGCGCGTATTGCTTGAGTTTTAAGCGGATTCTTACGCGTATATGGAGGGCAGTGCGCGGCGGGTTCCGTGGCGGAATGAGCTACGGGATGCGCTGCGAAATAAATATTATTGACTTAACTTTTCCGGGTTCTAATTATTTTTTATAACGCAAAATAAATAGAAAAATGGTTACAGTTAGTTATAAGATACTTTGTCAGCGCAATTTGATGGGGGTTTATCCGTTTAGGTAAAGATTTGGATTTTTTTGGTAATACATACTAAACTCACGCGTGTGCTCCATCTTCGACCTCGTCGTCACTCACCACCGGGTGAGATCGAGGTCAAACGCGGGTTTAGGTATAAAAAAAATTATTTCTATCTATCTCTCTCTTCAACTGATATTCCCATTATGTTGTTCTTCACCATGGTTAGTATTTCTCTCTCTCTCCCTCAACCTCAACCCGCACCACTGCAGTGCTGCCGCAGTCCAGAGTCCATAAATCTGTATCACAAAGTTAGCTATTGTCAGTATTTCTATCTTTCTCTTCGACTGATACCTTCCCAATAAAATATGTTGTTGGAGTTGCACTGAGAGGAGAAGGCGACGACTGATAGGGCGTGATATCAACAGAAATAATTTATCTAAAATTTTATAATTTTCCTGTTTCAGGAACACTCGACATGTACGTACTGAATCCGTCCAAGGACTCCAAATACGTTCGTGAATTCCTGAAAAGATGGCACAACAGTGAACAGAAACTTTTTGAAGGTGCAAGTGTATCTGGACAATTCAACTTCCCCCTTCCTAACCTGGTGTCGATATGTGCTCTGCTCGTGTGGCGGCCGGCGAACCCCGACGACACAGTCACAAGGATCATGTTCCCCGGCTCCACCCCGCAGCATAAGATTTTCGAGGGCCTAGAGAAACTGAAGCATTTGGAGTTCTTACAAACACCGACATGTACCGGTCGACAAATGGCACCTCCGCCCGCCCTTCCGACTACCACGGTTACAACAGCCAAGACCACGAAGCAAGCAGCTTCAAAAACCAGCAAAGAAAAAAGTATTGTCACGGACGAGAAAAAAGCAGAGAAAGCTAAAGAAGAAAGAATTATTGAACCAGAAGCCCCCAAAGTAAGCACTATCAAAGTCGAAACAGACTCTAAAAATATTATAGACAATAAATTGCTCAGTGAATTAGTAGACGGTGAGGAAAAGAAAATTGAATCGGTTCTACAAGAAGCTATTACAGCGAGGGTAGAATCCAAATTAGATGATAAAATTGCTGAGTATGAGAGCACTGTGATAGATGGTTTGCCTAAAAAGAAGGATGTAAAGAAAAGGGAGAAAGTTGTAGAAAAGAAAACTAAACGTACTGATAAGACTGATGAGGGAAAAGACTCTGTAGTTAAAACTGCTGAAACGAAGAAAGCCGAAACCGAGGTGAAGCCAAAATCAGAAACTAAGAAAAAGATAGAAAGTCGAATAAAAACAGAAACGATGAGTTCATCGATGACTAGGAGTAAAATGAGTCACAGGACGTCACAAAAGTCAGCTGAAAAGAAAATGACTGGTTCAATAGACAAAAAGGTTCCATCAGAGGATAAAAAGGTTCCGTCAGAGGATAAAAAATCGCCTCCAACTACACCTAAAAAGGCACTAGATACAAAATCAAGTACGTCAATGATACAATCAACTATTAAAGACAGAGTAAAAGCCAAAACGAGAAAGCTAAGTCCAGGCAGTACTTCAGCCAAGAGTACTAAGGAAGCGGCAAATCGCAGGGTTGTCGAATCCAAGTACAAACAAGCATCTCCAAAACGAGACTTAACCCAAAAAGCTCTAGATAAAAAAGAGCCTAAACCAAAACGAGAACCTATCTCCCGTAGACCAAGGCCACTTGCGTCTCCGGTCAAAGGACTAAAGACTATGAAAAGCCCATCAAAATCTGTCAAATCTTTGAAAGTAGATTCAAAGTTGAAGGGATTGCAAAGAGTCAACTACGAAGATATTTTGAAAGAAGCCAAGAAATCCGATGAAGATACATCTAAGTCAATAGATGATATTAAGCAACAGGAGATAGATGATAGAGAAGAACAGGAAATTGTAAGAGAAATTGAAGCCGTTTTTAATAGAGATAGTGAAGCTGATGAAAAGGTAGAATTTGTAGGACGCTCTGATATAGAAAAACTAACCTGCTTGTTAGATGATGCAAAGACTGAAACAACTGCTGATGGTGAATTTGAGGAAGAATATTTGATAATAGAAAAAGAGGAAGTGGACCAGTATACCGAGGATTCCATCGCCGACCGCGAAAGTAGCCATGAACGAGAGGATGAACTACAAAAGCATGTAAAAGACAAGGAAGAATCTGAAAAGAAAAAAGATGAAATAGCTGTAAAAGAAATTGAAAAAATTGATGACACAAAACTTAAAACAGATGAAGCAGTTGAAAGAGAAACCAAGCATACTGAATCAAAAGAGCATTCAGTTAGCGTTGAAGAAAAACAAGATCTTAGCAGTGAAAAGAAAACTTCAGATAGCAAAAGCGCCGTTACAAAACCTAAAGATTCGCTCGAAATTAACATTGTACAAGAATCGCAACCGGATGAGAAAATATCAACTACTATTGAATCTGGTGCTACAACTGCACCAACTTTGCCTGAAGATGAGCGTATAACTCTTGACGATATAAAAGAGGACCAACAAGTAGAAGAGAAGCATATAAAAGAGGAAACCAAAGAAGTTGTTGCACCACAAACATTAATTGAACTTCGAAAACCTACATCTTTAGAAAAGAGTCCAAAACTTGAAGCTCAACCTGCGCCAATAAGAGAAATTGTTAAAACACCAGATGAGGTCGCCGACCTTCCTCTACATGAGGAAGTCGATTACAGAACATATGAGGAAAAGAAGACGCCAATTGAAGAAGATGTTTTTAAACGTAAACCTGATGTAGGATTCGTCCATGAAATCAGAGTTCCGAAAGACCTGCCCCTTCCAGACCAGGAAGCCGCTGTGTCTTACAAGGGAATGAAGACAATTCAGGACGATGTGGTAATAAAAACTATTGAAAGTGCCTCACATCCCGAAGTAGTAACTGTTACACCAGGTTCAGCGCCGGAGTCGCCCATGTACCCCGAGCAAATGAAAATTACATCAATACCTGGAAAGGAATTAGAACCTGTCAAAGAGTATGACGATGCTGATTTTAACTATGGACAATATACTGAAAAATTAAGAGAAACCCATATTACAACCCTAGATTCGCCCATTAAAGATGATATTATCATTATTGAAGAAGGTCCATGCATGCCTGAAAAGATTCCGTCAATACCAGAAGACGTAGAAAAAGAAATTGAAGAAGCACGTAAAGAATCTGAGGCCGCCGAAAAACCTCCACTAAGCCCAAAGGACGTGGAAAGAATAGTAGCAGACGTTGCGGAGGTACTCAAGTCCGAAAAAACCCTTGAAGAAATAATAGCTGAGAAATCACCTACGATTGCCAGCAGATCCCCAGATATATTCTCAAAAATGGAAACCTCTGTTACAAGTACCATAGAAGCAACAAAAATGTTTATATCTAGTGAACAAGAAATTAAACATGATATACAAAAAGAAGTCAAAAAGACAAAAGATAAAGTTTCAGAGACTAAACATGAATCTGATATAACCAAACAACTACAGAAAGAAGCCTCACCAGTTCGATCCATTGCGTCAGAGGACGTCAGCGAAGTATCTGATAAAACAGTTCTTAGTGAAGGAAAGAGAACTAAACGTGAAATTAAAGAAGAGAAAATTAATCACACCGCTGAATCAACAAAGGAATCGCATATTGAGGACGAGGTACATGATTTAGCAGTGAGTAATAAGAATGAAGTTCATTCAAGTAGATCGAATGTTATTAGCTCTGATCATGAAAGTGAAGGACACATAGAAAAATATATCAGTGAAATACCGGAAATATCTGGAAAACTTGACGATAGCTTGGAATCAGATAAAAAAGCAGTCGATACCTTATTATCTCACTTAGATACAAAAACTGGCAAACTAGCTTTCGATTCTGTTGACGGAGAAGTAAGTGAACGTAAACTAAGCATTACTGTAGATACAGCAAAAACATTGGAAAAACTCGAAGAGAAAATGGCTGATTTAAAAAAGAAAGAAGAAGCTTTTTCGCAAAAACTGCTACATGATAAGAAAATTTCTGAAACGATATCTAAAAAAGAACCATCTCCTGTGAAGGATACAGTCGATCACAGAGAAGCTGTCCCATTAAAAGATGAGACAATTGCCGAAAGAAAGACAACGCTAATCAAAGCTATCGAAAAAACACTAAGCCCGGTGCATCTCGAGTTAGTATTGGATGACGAAGAGTCAATCATAGCTAAATTAGACGAGAAAACTCCATCTTCGGACAAATTTGACGAAGACGTTATAAGTTCGAAACAATTAGATGACAAAACTACCAGCTCAGTGCAAGTACATGAAAACATGTCAGTTGACCAGACTATCTCTCAAGTTCAACTAGACAACGAGTTAGCAAGTCTTATTAGCACAGATGTAAAAACACCTGGTCCAACAAAATTGGATATAGTGCTAGACGATAAAGTTCCTTCTCAAATTAAACTAAAAGATAAATCGCCAAGTCAAGTGCAAGAAGATGAGAAGGAGCTAAGTACTCTGCAGGAAGACAAAAACTTACCCGAAAAGAAAGTGCTTAGTCCCGTTCAATTAATCGCGAAAATTTCAAATGAAAAGGTGCTTTCACCAGTCACAATAGATGAAAAGAAACCAAGCTTAGTACAACCCAAAGAGTCAGTGTTAACTACAATGAAATTAGACGACATAGCACTATTGGACGACAAAACTACAGATGTTCTTTCCGCAGTTCAAGCGAAGGGAAAACAGGAAGAAAAACAGTTAAGCTCAGATGAAAAACTGCCAGACGGTAAGGTTTCTTCAGTCGCAATTAAAGATAAAATACCCAGTCCAGTGTTGTTAGATAAGCAGATGCCAGACGACAAGTCTGCATCTCCAGTTAAACCAGATGAAAAAGTCACAAAAGTAGTGCAACTAGACGAAAAAGAATCATCTTCAGAAAAGAAAGATGAAAAGATCCCAGGCGACAAAACTATTTTGCCGGTAAAACCAGATGGAAAAGAGCCGAGTATAGAAGAGCCAGAATTAACTCCGGCTACTCTAGAGAAAACGAAGCTAGATGATAACGTTCCCTTGTCCATCAAATCTGAGGAAAAACTGCCGAGCCCTGTACCACTTGGTGACGAAGAGCAAACTTCAGTGGAAACAGATAATAAACTGCTAAGTGATAAAATTCCATCCCCTATTAAATCACAAGTCAAATTGCAAAGTCTGGGGCAATTAGAAGATAAATTATCAAGCTCTTCACAATTAGAGGAAATTGTGCCAATCGATGAAGCTCCATCTCTAGTACAGCTTGATGATAAAGAACAAAGATTAGCAAAAATAGATGAGACAGTACTAGATGACAAAATGTTAGCGCAATTAGACGTTAAAGTGCCTGACAGTATAGCTCCTTCCTCAGTAAAAGAGGACAAGAAAACACCAAACCTCGAACAAATAGGTGAGAAAGTACTGGAAAAGAAGGTATTAACGGATTTAGACAAGAAGCTTACAGACGACAAAGAAGCGCCTATTCCAGCTCCATCTTCTACCGAAGAAGACGAGAAAGCACTAAGTCCTTTGCAAATAGGTGAAAAACTAGTGAAAGACATAGCAAAAAACTTAGTGGAGCAAGATAAGATGATTACAGACGTACAAGTAGATAAAGAACCAAGCCCAGAAAAAATAAGTGACAAAGTGCCACATGACAAAGCTCCAGCCAAAACAAACGATAAAGCACCAAGCTCCGTGAAGATAGACGATAAAGATGATAAAGAGCCAAGCCCCATGGAAATAGATGAAAAAGTATTAGAAGAAAAAGTGTTAATTCCAATGCAACACGGTGAAGAGGTTCCAGACGATGAAAAAGTGCCTATGCCAGTACGAAACGTAGATGTGACAACAGCAGATGACAAAGCACCTTCATCTGTCGAATTAGACGATAAATTACCCAGCACTTTACCAGAAGACGATGAGATATCAGATAAGAAAGTATCAATCCCGGCGGCGGATGAAGATGACAAGATTTCCGATGAAGAAAAAGTGCCTATTCAAATAGAGAAAGAATCAAGTCCAGACAATATTCTTTCATCAGTTCAGATAGACGAAAAAGAGCTTGATCCCAAACAAGTTCCAAAGGTGCCAAGTCCAACAAAATTAGATGATAAAGCGCCAGATGATAAATCTCTTCCTCAAGTCAAAACAGATAAAATAGCGCCAGGCCTCATGAAAATAGACGAAAAAATATTGGAACAGAAAGCTCCTTTACCAAGGAAATTTGACAATAAAGTGACAGATGAGAAGGGTGCGCTTATTCCAGAAAAAATAGAGGAGGAAGAAATAGTGAAGGCATCAAGTTTTGTAAAACTAGGTGACAAAAAGTCTTTTGACAAGGCTCCGTTACCAATTAAAGCAGAGGAAAAAGTACCAAGCCCCTTGGAAATAGATGTGAAAATATTAGAAGAAAAAGCTCCATCTCCAACTCCACTTCTAGCTAAAGCAGAAATGGTACCAAGTCCCGCAGAAGATATGAAAATGCCAGTGACCAAGGCTCCTTCTTCAGCAAAATCAGAAGAAAAAGCTCTAATTCCCGTTGAAAAAGAGAAAAAAGATGTAGATTTCACTCCAATGGAACAAACTGACAAGGTTCTAGAAGTCAAGACTTTCGAAAATAATATTTTATTACCAGTTAAAACTTCAAGTCAAGTACAAATAGCGAAAGAACCAAGCCCACTGAAATTAGATGACACAATTCTTGATGAGAAATCTCTTATTGGTAAAGAAGAAACAGTATTTAAAAAACCTGCACAATGTGATTCAAAAGAGATAATTATTTCCACGGAAGGCGTTGAAGCGTTAGATGATGATTTACCTAGTCCGGAATTAGTGCAAGACACCGATGGGAGAAAATCTATTTCAGTTCATCCAACTGATGAGGAACAGCTCAGTGATCGAAGATTAAGTGATCTGAAAGTTGAAATAATGCCTAAAAAGGTATCTGATATACACAGTTCTAAACAAGTACATGAAATGAATGGAGTCGATGATGCTACATCTAAAAAAGAAGACCTTGATGAAATGGGTATAAGTACTACAATTGAAAAATTGGAACAAGAATTAACCTCCGTTACAGATAAGCTGGTCGATAAACTGGATGAAAAAGTAACCGCAGTGAAGGACTTCCCAAAAGATAAACTTGATAGTGAATATGAAGAAGATATTGAAGCTGTGTCAAAATCCATAACAGAAAAGGTTACCTATTCTGATGCTGAAACAAAAGGCTTTACCGAGGCAGATAAAAAAGAATTATGCTCTGAAAGTGACATCCCAGAAAAACATGATACAGTTATCGATAGAGTAAAAGACAACGTATCTAAAATGATAGAAGATGGAAGAGAGACTGTTATTGAGAAGTTGGATAATAGAGAATTAAGCTTTAAAAAAGATATCTCAGAACATAGTGATACAGTTACTGATCACGTAAAAGACAATTTATCTAAAATGACAGAAGAGGGGAAAGAGACTATAAGTAATTTACTTGACAAATCATGTGAAACTGTTACTGCAATGAAATCTGATAATTTGATAAAGTCTACTACTCCAAGCCCCTTGCATTTAGACGAGACAACGCTAAGCACGACGAAACTTAACGAAAAGTTACCAGACCTAGTTACACTGGATGAGAACATTCCGAGTCCTGTACTAGTAGAAGAGAAAGCTCCAAGCCCTGATAAAAAAGATGAGGAAACAGCAAGCCCCTTACATCCAGAGGAAAATATGCTAAGCCCGATGAAATCTGAGGAGAAGGCATCGACTCCAAGAACACAGGATGAGAAACTTCCGAGTCCTATACCAGTAGAAAAGAAGGCTTCAAGCTCAGCTAAAATAGATGAGAAGGCACCAAGTCCCTTGCATTTGGAGGAGGAGACGCTAAGCCCAGTGAAACCTGAAGATAAGCTCTCGTGTCCAGTAACATTGAAAGAAAAAGTTCCAAGTCCCGTACTATTAGAAGAGAAGCCTGCAAGTCGTAATTTGCTAAATGAAAAGGCGCCAAGCCTATTACATCCTGAGGACAAAACGTTAAGTCCGACGATAGTAGACGAGAAATCTCTAGTAACGTTAAATGAGAAAGTTCCAAGTCCCATTTCAGTTGAGGAGAAGGCTTCAAGTCCTGATTTACTAAATGAAAAGGCGCCAAGCCCATTACATCCTGAGGAAAAAACTGTATGTCCGACGATAGTAGACGAGAAAGCTCCTGTAACGTTAGCTGAGAAAGTTCCAAGTCCCGTTTCAGTTGAAGAGAAGGCTCCAAGTCCTGCTAACTTAGACGAAAAGGCGCCAAGACCCTTACACCCAGAGGAAAAGACGTTAAGTCTGATCGAAATTGACGAGACAGCGCCAGTGACGTTAGATGATAAAGTTCCATGTTCCGATCTAGTTGAGGGGGAGGCTGCAAGTCCTGCTAAGTTAGATGAAAAGACGCCAAGCCCCTTACATCCGGAGGAGAAGACACTAAGCTCGACAAAACCTGTGGCGAAAGGCTCAAGCCCAGTAACACTACACGAGAAAGTTCTGTTTACAGAAGAGAAGGCTCCAAGGCCTGCTAAGCTAGATGAAGAGACCTCAAGCCCCTTACCTCTAGATAAGACAAGTCCGACAAAACTTGATGATAAGGCACCAAGTTCCACTGAACAGGATGAAAAAATTCTGAGTCCCATGATTCTAGAAAAGACAACACCAAGTACTGTTGTGCTAGATGAAAAAACGCCAGTCCCGAGTCCTGTACTAATAGAAGAGCAGGCTCCAAGTTCTGTTAAGTTAGATAAAAAGGCGCCGAGCCCCTTACATCCGGAGGAGAAGACGTTAAGTCCGACGAAGCTCGACGAGAAAGCACCAAGTCCAGTGATAGATGAGAAAGTCCCGAGTCCTGTACTAGTAGAACAGAAGGCTCCAAGTTCTGCTAAATTACACGAAAAGGAGCCAAGCCCATTACGTCTAGACGAAAAGACGTTAAGTCCGACGAAGCTTGACGAGAAAGCACCAAGTCAAGTGGTAGATCAGAAAGTCCCGAGTCCTGTACTAGTAGAAGAGAAGGCTCCAAGTTCTGCTAAATTAGACGAAAAGGCGCCAAGCTCATTACATCTAGACGAAAAGACGTTAAGTCCGACGAAGCTTGACGAGAAAGCACCACCTCCAGTGAAAGATGAGAAAGTCCCGAGTCCTGTACTAGTAGAAGAGAAGGCTCCAAGTTCTGCTAAATTGGAAGAAAAGGCGCCAAGCCCATTACATCTAGACGAAAAGACGTTAAGTCCGACCAAGCTTGACGAGAAAGCACCAAGTCAAGTGATTCATGAGAAAGTCCCGAGTCCTGTACTAGTAGAAGAGAAGGCTCCAAGTTCTACTGAATTAGACGAAATGGCGCCAAGCCCATTACATCTAGACGAAAAGACGTTAAGTCCGACGAAGCTTGACGAGAAAGCACCAAGTCCAGTGATTGATGAGAAAGTCCCGAGTCCTATACTAGAAGCAGAAAAGGCTCCAAGTTCTGCTAAATTGGACGAAAAGGCGCCAAGCCCATTAGATCTAGACGAAAAGACGTTAAGTCCGACGAAGCTTGACAAGAAAGCACCAAGTCCAGTGATTGATGAGAAAGTCCCGAGTCCTATACTAGAAGCAGAAAAGGCTCCAAGTTCTGTTAAATTTGACGAAAAGATGCCAAGCCCATTACATCTAGATGAAAAGACGTTAAGTCCGACGAAGCTTGACGAGAAAGCACCAAGTCAAGCGGTAGATCAGAAAGTCCCGAGTCCTGTACTAGTAGAAGAGAAGGCACCAAGTTCTCCTGAATTAGACGAAAAGGCGCCAAGCCCATTACATCTAGACGAAAAGACGTTAAGTCCGACGAAGCTTGACGAGAAAGCACCAAGTCCAGTGATTGATGAGAAAGTCCCGAGTCCTATACTAGAAGCAGAAAAGGCTCCAAGTTCTGCTAAATTGGACGAAAAGGCGCCAAGCCCATTAGATCTAGACGAAAAGACGTTAAGTCCGACGAAGCCTGACAAGAAAGCACCAAGTCCAGTGATTGATGAGAAAGTCCCGAGTCCTATACTAGAAGCAGAAAAGGCTCCAAGTTCTGTTAAATTTGACGAAAAGATGCCAAGCCCATTACATCTAGATGAAAAGACGTTAAGTCCGACGAAGCTTGACGAGAAAGCACCAAGTCAAGTGGTAGATCAGAAAGTCCCGAGTCCTGTACTAGTAGAAGAGAAGGCACCAAATTCTGCTAAATTAGATGAAAAGGCGCCAAGCCCATTACATCTAGACGAAAAGACGTTAAGTCCGACGAAGCTTGACGAGAAAGCACCAAGTCCAGTGAAAGATGAGAAAGTCCCGAGTCCTGTACTAGTAGAAGAGAAGGCTCAAAGTTCTGCTGAATTAGACGAAAAGGCGCCAAGCCCATTACATCTAGACGAAAAGACGTTAAGTCCGACGAAGCTTGACGAGAAAGCACCAAGTCCAGTGATTGATGAGAAAGTCCCGAGTCCTGTACCAATAGAAGAGAAGGCTCCAATTTCTGTTAAATTAGATGAAAAGGCGCCAAGCCCATTACATCTAGACGAAAAGACGTTAAGTCCGACGAAGCTTGACGAGAAAGCACCCAGTCCAGTGATTGATGAGAAAGTCCCGAGTCCTGTACCAATAGAAGAGAAGGCTCCAATTTCTGTTAAATTAGATGAAAAGGCGCCAAGCCCATTACATCTAGACGAAAAGACATTAAGTCCGACGAAGCTTGACGAGAAAGCACCCAGTCCAGTGATAGATGAGAAAGTCCCGAGTCCTATACTAGAAGCAGAAAAGGCTCCAGGTTCTGCTAAATTGGACGAAAAGGCGCCAAGCCCATTACATCTAGACGAAAAGACGTTAAGTCCGACGAAGCTTGACGAGAAAGCACCAAGTCCAGTGATAGATGAGAAAGTCCCGAGTCCTATACAAGAAGCAGAAAAGGCTCCAAGTTCTGCTAAATTGGACGAAAAGGCGCCAAGCCCATTACATCTAGACGAAAAGACGTTAAGTCTGACGAAACTTGACGAGAAAGCACCCAGTCCAGTGATAGATGAGAAAGTCCCGAGCCCTGTACTAGTAGAAGAGAAGGCTCCAAGTTCTGTTAAATTTGACGAAAAGATGCCAAGCCCATTACATCTAGACGAAAAGACGTTAAGTCCGACGAAGCTTGACGAGAAAGCACCAAGTCCAGTGAAAGATGAGAAAGTCCCGAGTCCTGTACTAGTAGAAGAGAAGGCTCCAAGTTCTGCTGAATTAGACGAAAAGGCGCCAAGCCCATTACATCCAGACGAAAAAGCGTTAAGTCCGACGAAGCTTGACGAGAAAGCACCAACTCCAGTGAAAGATGAGAAAGTCCCGAGTCCTATACTAGAAGAAGAAAAGGCTCCAAGTTCTGCTAAATTGGACGAAAAGGCGCCAAGCTTATTACATCTAGACGAAAAGACGTTAAGTCCAACGAAGCTTGACGGGAAAGCACCAAGTCAAGTGGTAGATCAGAAAGTCCCGAGTCCTGTACTAGTAGAAGAGAAGGCACCAAATTCTGCTAAATTAGATGAAAAGGCGCCAAGCCCATTACATCCAGACGAAAAGACGTTAAGTCCGACGAAGCTTGACGAGAAAGCACCAACTCCAGTGAAAGATGAGAAAGTCCCGAGTCCTATACTAGAAGAAGAAAAGGCTCCAAGTTTTGCTAAATTGGACGAAAAGGCGCCAAGCTTATTACATCTAGACGAAAAGACGTTAAGTCCAACGAAGCTTGACGAGAAAGCACCAAGTCAAGTGATTCATGAGAAAGTCCCGAGTCCTATACTAGTAGAAGAGAAGGCTCCAAGTTCTGCTAAATTGGACAAAAAGGCGCCAAGCCCATTACATCTAGACGAAAAGACGTTAAGTCCGACGAAGCTTGACGAGAAAGCACCAAGTCCAGTGAAAGATGAGAAAGTTCCGAGTCCTGTTCTAGTAGAAGAGAAGGCTCCAATTTCAGTTAAATTAGATGAAAAGGCGCCAAGCCCATTACATCTAGACGAAAAGACGTTAAGTCCGACGAAGCTGGACGAGAAAGCACCCAGTCCAGTGATTGATGAGAAAGTCCCGAGTCCTGTACTAGTAGAAGAGAAGGCTCCAAGTTCTGCTAAATTGGAAGAAAAGACGCCAAGCCCATTACATCTAGACGAAAAGACGTTAAGTCCGACCAAGCTTGACGAGAAAGCACCAAGTCAAGTGATTCATGAGAAAGTCCCGAGTCCTATACTAGTAGAAGAGAAGGCTCCAAGTTCTGCTAAATTGGACGAAAAGGCGCCAAGCCCATTACATCTAGACGAAAAGACGTTAAGTCCGACGAAGCTTGACGAGAAAGCACCAAGTCAAGTGATTCATGAGAAAGTCCCGAGTCCTACACTAGTAGAAGAGAAGGCTCCAAGTTCTGCTACATTGGACGAAAAGGCGCCAAGCCCATTACATCTAGACGAAAAGACGTTAAGTCCGACGAAGCTTGACGAGAAAGCACCAAGTCCAGTGATAGATGAGAAAGTCCTGAGTCCTGTACTAGTAGAAGAGAAGGCTCCAAGTTCTGCTAAATTAGATGAAAAGGCGCCAAGCCCATTACATCTAGACGAAAAGACGTTAAGTCCGACGAAGCTTGACGAAAAAGCACCCAGTCCAGTGATTGATGAGAAAATCCCGAGTCCTGTACTAGTAGAAGAGAAGGCTCCAAGTTCTGCTGAATTAGACGAAAAGGCGCCAAGCCCATTACATCTAGACGAAAAGACCTTAAGTCCGACGAAGCTTGACGAGAAAGCACCAAGTCCAGTGATTGATGAGAAAGTCCCGAGTCCTGTACTAGTAGAAGACAAGGCTCCAATTTCTGCTAAATTAGATGAAAAGGTGCCAAGCCCATTACATCTAGACGAAAAGACGTTAAGTCTGACGAAACTTGACGAGAAAGCACCAAGTCCAGTGATAGATGAGAAAGTCCCGAGCCCTGTACTAGTAGAAGAGAAGGCTCCAAGTTCTGTTAAATTTGACGAAAAGATGCCAAGCCCATTACATCTAGACGAAAAGACGTTAAGTCCGACGAAGCTTGACGAGAAAGCACCAAGTCCAGTGAAAGATGAGAAAGTCCCGAGTCCTGTACTAGTAGAAGAGAAGGCTCCAAGTTCTGCTGAATTAGACGAAAAGGCGCCAAGCCCATTACATCCAGACGAAAAGGCGTTAAGTCCGACGAAGCTTGACGAGAAAGCACCAACTCCAGTGAAAGATGAGAAAGTCCCGAGTCCTATACTAGAAGAAGAAAAGGCTCCAAGTTCTGCTAAATTGGACGAAAAGGCGCCAAGCTTATTACATCTAGACGAAAAGACGTTAAGTCCAACGAAGCTTGACGAGAAAGCACCCAGTCCAGTGATTGATGAGAAAGTCCCGAGTCCTGTACCAATAGAAGAGAAGGCTCTAATTTCTGTTAAATTAGATGAAAAGGCGCCAAGCCCATTACATCTAGACGAAAAGACGTTAAGTCCGACGAAGCTTGACGAGAAAGCACCAAGTCCAGTGATAGATGAGAAAGTCTCGAGTCCTGTACTAGTAGAAGACAAGGCTCCAAGTTATGCTATTTTCGATGAAAAGGCGCCAAGCCCATTACATCTAGATGAAAAGACGTTAAGTCTGACGAAACTTGATGAGAAAGCACCCAGTCCAGTGATAGATGAGAAAGTCCCGAGCCCTGTACTAGTAGAAGAGAAGGCTCCAAGTTCTGCTAAATTAGATGAAAAGACGTCGAGCCCATTACATCTAGATGAAAAGACGTTAAGTCCGACGAAGCTTGACGAAAAGGCACCAAGTTTAGTAACACTAGATAAGAAAGTTTCCAGTCCCGTAAAAGCAGAAGAGAAGGCTCCAAGTCCTACTATGCTAGATGAAAAGGCGCCGATCCCCTTACATCTAAAAGAAAAGACGTTAAGTCCAACTAAACTGGAGACACTTGATGAGACAGTTCCGAGCCCACTTCTAGGAGAAAAGGCTCCTAGCCCTGCTCAACTTGAGGAGAAAGTACTAAGCCCAGTGATACTTGATGAGAAAGTTTCGAGCCCACTTCTAGAAGAGAAGGCTCCTAGCCCTGCTCAACTTGAGGAGAAAGTAATAAGCCCAGTGATACTTGATGAGAAAGTTCCGAGCCTACTTCTAGAAGAGAAGGCTCCTATCCCTGCTCACCTTGACGAAAAAGCACTAAGCTCAGTGATACTAGATGAGAAAGTTCCGAGCCCACTTCTAGAAGAGAAGGCTCCTAGCCCTGCTAAACTTGAGGAGAAAGTACTAAGCCCACTGGTACATGATAAGAAAGTTTCGAGCCCACTTCTAGAAGAGAAGGCTGCTAGCCCTGCTAAGCTTGAGAAAGTTTTAAGTCCAGTGACACTTGATGAGAAACTTCCGAGCCCACTTCTAGAAGAAAAGGCTCCAAGGCCAACTAAACATGATGAGAAAACAGTGAGCCCGGTGATACTTGACGACAAGCCACCAACATTAGATAACGTACTTCTGGAGGACAAGGCACCGAGGCCTGTTAAGCTAGATGAGAAGGTTCTAAGCCCAGTGACCATTGATGAGAAGGGTATGAGCCCTGGACTTCTGGAAGAGAAGGTTTCAAGCCCTGCTGAGCTTGATGAGAAAGCACAAACCTCAGTGACACTAGATGAAAAAGCTGCGAGCCCTGCACATTTAGATGAAAAAGCTTCAAGTCTAGCCAAGCTTGATGAGAAAATTGTGAGCCCGATTAAACTTGACAAGATACCAACCTCTGATGATATACTTCTGGAGGAGAAAACTCCGAGTTCTATTAAGCTACTTGAGAAGGAACTAAGCCCAGTGACTCTCGATGAGAAAATTAAGATGCCCGTACTTAAAGAAGAGGAGGCCCCCAGCCTTGATAAGCTGGAAGAAAAGTCACCTAGCCCATTACACTCAGAGAAAGAGACGTTGAGTCCGATGAAACTTGACAAGATGGCACCAAGCCCTGAGCAACATGATGACAAGGCACCAAGTCTAGAGAAACTTGACGAAATATCACCAAGCTCTGTGAAACCTGATGAGAAGACACTGAGTACTGAGTTACTTTTAGAGAAAACACCAAGTTCTATAAAACTTGATAAGAATATACCAAGCCCTGATAAACTTGATAAGAAAATATCAAGCCCTGAGAAACTTGATGAGAAGGCACTAATTCCAGAGAAGCTAGACGGGAAGGCACCCAGCCCTGAGAAACCTGATGAGAAGGCACCAAGTCCTGATAAACCTTACGAGAAGGCACCCAGCGCTGAGAAAGCATCAAGTCCTGAGAAACTTGACGAAAAGGCTCCAGTTCCCGATAAACTTGATGAAAAGCCACTAAGTCCAGAGAAATTTGATGAAGAACCAATCTCTGTAAAACCAGATGAGAAGGTATCAAGTCCTGAGAAATCTGACGAGAAGGCACCCAGCGCTGAGAAGACATCAAGTCCTGAGAAACTTGACGAAAAGGCTCCAGTCCCTGAGAAACTTGATGAAAAGACACTAAGTCCAGAGAAACTGGACGAGAAATCACCAAGCTCTGAAAAACCTGATGAGAAGGCACCAAGCCCTGAAAAACTTGACAAAAAAGCACTAAGTCCAGAGAAACTTGACGATAAAACAACAATCTCTATAAAACTAGAAGATAAGGTACCAAGCTATGAGAAACTTGACGAGAAGTTATTAAGCCCTGAGAAACTTGATAAGAAGGCACCCAGCACTGAGAAACCTGAAGAGAAAGCACCAAGTCTTGTGAAAATTGACGAGAAATCACCAAGTTCTGTAAAACATGATGAGAAGGCACCAAGTCCTGTGAAACTTGACGAGAAATCACCAAGTTCTGTAAAACATGATGAGAAGGCACCGAGCCCTGAAAAACTTGACAAAAAAGCACTAAGTCCAGAGAAACTTGGCGAAAAAACAACATTCTCAGTAAAACTAGAAGATAAGGTACCAAGCCATGAGAAACTTGAGATGTTATTAAGCCCTGAGAATCTTGATAAGAAAGCACCCAGCCCTGAGAAACATGATGAGAAAGCACCAAGTCCTGTGAAACTTGACGAGAAATCACCAAGCTCTGAAAAACCTGATGAGAAGGCACCGAGCCCTGAAAAACTTGACAAAAAAGCACTAAGTCCAGAGAAACTTGGCGAAAAAACAACAATCTCAGTAAAACTAGAAGATAAGGTACCAAGCCATGAGAAACTTGAGAAGTTATTAAGCCCTGAGAAACTTGATAAGAAAGCACCCAGCCCTGAGAAACATGATGGGAAAGCACCAAGTCCTGTGAAACTTGACGAGAAATCACCAAGCTCTGAAAAACCTGATGAGAAGGCACCGAGCCCTGAAAAACTTGACAAAAAAGCACTAAGTCCAGAGAAACTTGGCGAAAAAACAACAATCTCAGTAAAACTAGAAGATAAGGTACCAAGCCATGAGAAACTTGAGATGTTATTAAGCCCTGAGAAACTTGATAAGAAAGCACCCAGCCCTGAGGAACATGATGAGAAAGCACCAAGTCCTGTGAAACTTGACGAGAAATCACCAAGCTCTGAAAAACCTGATGAGAAGGCACCGAGCCCTGAAAAACTTGACAAAAAAGCACTAAGTCCAGAGAAACTTGGCGAAAAAACAACAATCTCAGTAAAACTAGAAGATAAGGTGCCAAGCCATGAGAAACTTGAGATGTTATTAAGCCCTGAGAAACTTGATAAGAAAGCACCCAGCCCTGAGGAACATGATGAGAAAGCACCAAGTCCTGTGAAACTTGACGAGAAATCACCAAGCTCTGTCAAACCTGATGAGAAGGCACTGAGTACTGAAAAAGTTGTAGAGAAGGCCCCAAGCCCTGACAAACTTGATGAGAAGGTACTACATCCTGAGAAACTTGATGAGAAAATACCAAGATCTGTGAAACCTGATGAGAAGGCACCAAGTCCTGTGAAACTTGACGAGAAATCACCGAGTTCTGTAAAACATGATGAGAAAGAATCAAGCCCTGTGATACTTGACGAGAAGACTCTAAGTCCAGAGAAACTGGACGAGAAATCACCAAGCTCTGAAAAACCTGATGAGAAGGCACCAAGCCCTGAAAAACTTGACAAAAAAGCACTAAGTCCAGAGAAACTTGACGAAAAAACAACTATCTCTGTAAAACTAGAAGATGAGGTACCAAGCTATGAGAAACTTGACGAGAAGTTATTAAGTCCTAAGAAACTTGATAAGAAGGCACCCATCACTGAGAAACCTGATGAGAAAGCACCAAGTCCTGTGAAACTTGACGAGAAATCACCAAGCTCTGTAAAACCTGATAAGAAGGCACCAAGTCCTGAAAAACTTGACGAGAAGGCTCCAAGCCCTGACAAACTTGACGAAAAGGCACTAGGTCCAGATAATCTTGACGAAAAATCACCAATCTCTGTAAAACCTGATGAGAAGGCACCAAGACCTGAAAAACTTGACGAGAGGTTATTAAGCCCTGAAAAACTTGATAAAAAGGCACTCAGTCCTGAAAAACCTGATGAAATGGCACCGAGTCAACTGAAACTTGAAGAAAAAATACCTATCTCTGTCAAACCTGATGAGAAGGCACTGAGTACTGAGAAAGTTGACGAGATGGCCCCTAGCCCTGAGAAACTTGATGAGAAGGCACTAATTCCAGAGAAGTTTGACGAGAAGGCACCCAGCCCTGAGAAACCTGATGAGAAAGCGCCAAGTACTGAAAAACTTGACGAGAAGGCCCCAAGCCCTGACAAACTTGACGAAAAATCACCAATCTCTGTAAAACCTGATGAGAAGGCACCAAGTCCTGAAAAACTTGACGAGAGGTTATTAAGCCCTGAAAAACTTGATTTAAAGGCACCCAGTCCTGAAAAACCTGATGAAATGGCACCGAGTCAACTGAAACTTGAAGAAAAAACACCTGTATCTGTCAAACCTGATGAGAAGGCACTGAGTACTGAGAAAGTTGACGAGATGGCCCCTAGCCCTGAAAAACTTGTTGAGAAAATATCAAGCTCTGTGAAACTTGATGAGAAGGCACCAAGTCCTGTGAAACTTGACGATAAATCACCAAGTTCAGTAAAACCTGATGAGAAAGAATTAAGTCATGAGAAACTTGACGAGAAAACACTAAGTCCAGAGAAACTGGACGAGATATCACCAAGCTCTGTAAAACCTGATGATAAGACACCAAGTCCTGAAAAACTTGACAAGAAGGCCCCACGCCCTGAAAAACTTGACGAAAAGGCAATAAGTCCAGAGAAACTTGACGAAAAATCACCAGTCTCTGTAAAACCTGATGACAAGGCACTACGTCCTGAGAAACTTGATGTAAAAATACCAAGCTCTGTGAAACCCGATGAGATAGTACCGGGTCCTGAAAAAGTTGTCGAGAAATCAACAAGCTCTGTAAAACCTGATGAGAAGGCACCAAGTCCTGAGAAACTTGACGAGAAAGTCTTGAGCCCTGACAAACTTGATGTGAAAACACTACGTCCTGAGAAACTTGATGTGAAAACACTACGTCCTGAGAAACTTGATGAGAAAACACCAAGTCCTGAGAAACTTGACGAGAAGGTATCAGGCCCTGAGAAGCTTGACGAGAAGGCACTTAGACCAGAGAAACTTGACGAGAAAACACTAATCTCTGTGAAAACTGATGAGAAGGCATCAAGTCCTGAGAAACTTGATGAGAAGGCCCCAAGTCGTGAGAAGCTTACTAGAGGAGTACTAAGTTCAGAGAAACTTGACGAGAAATCACCAAGGTTTGTGAAACCTGATGAGAAAGCATCAAGTCCTGAAAAACTTGATAAAAAGGCCGCAAGCCCTGAAAAACTTGACCAAATTGCACTAAGTCCAGAAAAACTGGATGAAATATCACCAATCTCTGTAAAACCTGAAGAGAAGGTACCAAGCTTTGAGAAACTTGACGAGATGGCAACGAGCTCTATAAAACTTGATGAGAAGACGCCAATTCCAGAAACTCTAGATATGAAAGTTTTGAGCGCCATTGCCCCTGAAGAGAAGACTCCAACCCTTGATAAACTAGATGAGAAAGCAATAAGTCCTGCTCTCCCTGAGAAAATACCGAGTCCAGTACATGTAGAGAAGCTAACACTAAGCGAAACGGCGCCGAGTCTCAAATCGCCAGATGATAAATCTTCTATTCCTTCTACAATAGACGAAAAAACGCCAAGCCTAATAGGCTTAGACGAGAAAGAGTCAATCCCTGCAAAACTTGAAGTGAAGACACCAAGTCCGGTAACTCTGGATAAAAAAGTTCACATAGAGGATGAGGTTGAAATTCCTGCTAAACTAGACGACAAGATACCAAACCTTGAGGAAAAAGTGCCAAGTCCAGCAAGTCTAGATGACAAAGTTCTGAGTCCTTTACACCTAGATGAAAAAGTTCCAAGCTCAGTTAAGTTGGAAGATAAGTTACCAAGTTCAATTTATCATGAGGAAAAAGCTCCAAGCCCGGTAAGTCCGGATGACAAAATCTCTAGCTCCGAACACCTCGAGGAAGTTACTTTTAGTCCAACTACTCTAAACGAGAAGGCTTCAAGCCCTGTATACCCAGACGAAAAGGCACCAAGGCCAAAAATTCTAGATGAGAAACTGGTTAGCCGCATACATTCAGAGGATATGTTGACAAGCCCTGAAGATGATGACAAGAAGGCTGCAAGCCATACGAAATTTGACGATAAGACACCAACTTTGGACGAGAAACTTCATAGTCCCGTTCACCCAGAGGCAAAGGCTCCGAGCCCCACTAAGCAAGAAGAAAAGTTATCAAGCCCCTCACATGTAGACCATGAGGTCCCCACCTCTGAAAAACACGATGAGAAGGCATCAATCCCAACAATCCAAGATGTGAAAGTGGTGAGTCCCTTACAACAAGAGGAGAAGGCGACAGGGCCTGAAGAACATGACAAGAAGTCTATAAGTCCAGTATATCCTGAAGAAAAGGCACAATGCCCTGCGAAATTGGACGAGAAGCTACCAACTTTGGATGAGAAAGTACATAGTCCCGTTTGTCCAGAGTCAATGGCTCTGAGCCCCGCTAAGCAAGATGAAAAGGTATCAAGCCCCGCACGTATAGGCGAAGATTTTGACAAGATGACACCAACTCTGGATGAGAGAGTTCCTAGTCCCATTTTTGTCCCAGACACAAAGGCTAGCCCTATTAAGCAAGACGGAAAGGAGCCAAGCCACCTACACGCAGACGAGAAGGTTCCAACCTCTGCAAAAGATGACGAAAAGGCACCAAAGCCGGTTACACTAGATGAAAAACCACTATGCCCCTTCCAATCAGATGAAAAAGCGACAAGCCTTGAACAAAATGACAATAAGGCGCCAAGTTTAATACATCCAGAGGAGTTGACGCCTTCAAAACTTGAGAAATCAGCCACTTGCATGCAACAAGAAGAGAAAGCGGTAAGCTCCGCAAAACTTGAGGAAAAAGCACTAAGCCCATTAACCCTAGATGGAAAAATAACAACACCCGAGAAATCTAAACGTACTTCGGATGAACCTATCGAAAAAGAATCACCCGAGGTAGCTAAGTCTGATAAAATTACTAAAAAAGAAACTGAAACTATTTCTAAATATGATGAAAAAGATATTGATGAAAAGGACGATGATAAAGCTGCCACACTGAGGAAGAAAAATATCGTGATTCAAGAGGTAGAACCAGTTAGAAAAGATATCTCTACAGAACTAGGATTGACACAAAGTGATAAGGATAACATATCAAGTTCAGTAAAAACTACTGAAAGCACTATTAAGACTCTCACTGATGCAGGTGTTTCGACGGTTGATCATGTCGATGAAGACAAATTGCCAAGGTTAGAAGAAAGGACTGATGAATTAATCACAGATAATAAAGCACTGATATCACCAAAGGTTGATGAAATTGAACCTGATTCATCAGATGTTATTTTAGATAAAATGAGTCCGGACTCTAAACGAGACGCCGAATTAATCGAAAATAAATCAGTAACTAGTACTACCAAAGATAGTACCACAGAAAGAAGCAGTAAACAAGTAATAGAAGAAACAACTAAGCATGAGCCAACGTCTGAAATTAAATCAATAACTATGAAAAGGGATTCAATAACTAAAGATAGTGAAATAACTGATGACAAAGATATTTATGAAGATGGAGAATCTCTCAGTGAAGATAGTCAATTGGACTATAAAACTTTAGACGCAAACAATGAAGTAACCAAGGCGTTGACAACTCAATCGCCATCTAAAATCACCAAAGAAACAGAAGAAATGTTAACCCAAGAGAGGTTATTTATTTCTAAATTAGAAAGCAGTGTCAAAGAAACCACTGAAGATACACAAAAAGATAAGAAACACGAAATAAAGAAGAGATCTGTTTTAGAACCTGAACAATTATCGAAAAAAACCGATCCAGAAACATCAGACAAATTATGTTCCATTTCAACAGTGGACAGTGGTGTTACAGATGGTGATAGCTTAGCTTACACTGTAATACAAGGGGGCAGTTCTGAAGATGTTTCCAAAGAAGTTAGTTTAGAAGAAAAATATAGTTTCGAAGGCACAGAGAAGGGTGAAAAGATACCAAATATTAAAAGTAAACCAGTATTCGACGATTCTACTAGTTTTACTGATTCAATGCAATCAGTGAGTAGTCAAAAACTAGATGAAGAGACTTTCACTGGTCAAGATCTATCATTAATATCAACTTTAAAAGAAACCGATATAACGAAGTCTTTGCCAGACCATGAAACCAAACGATCAAAGACAATTTTTACTGATATTGGATCACCCAAGGATGAAATACCATTATCTGAGGCATCAGACTCTGGTGTGCATAGTATACCTATCGACACTGATCATGCATCCTCTAGCATAGATGAACGTTCTACATCTCAAGCCCTTAAAGACAGCGCAGTTCACCTTATGGAGTCAATACACAAAGCATTTGGAGATGAAAGCGTCCAACAAGGCATAAAAACAGAAGGGGTCGAATCACTTATAGTGCATTCTGAATTTGATCGAGTTTCAACTCCACCTACTGTTCCAGTTAGCCCACTACCAAAGACTCCGGGTAGTTTTCAAGATATTAAAGTAAGCGAAGGTGTACAAAGTGAAGTTACGTATGATAAATCTGACGGTGCCGAAGAAACTATAACTAAGGTTGTTCATGTAGGTGAAGATGTATTGACACAGAAGATTTCAACTTCAACAGAGAAAGTCCCTAAAACCCCAAAGAGTTCTATAGTTGACGTAGATACTGACACTGATCTTATGAGTCTCATGCATACTATGGGAAAGATCAAGACGGAAACAGACACTGTGACTAAAATAATTAAAGAAGGCGAGAATGTTGTTACACAAACTATCACAACTGTGACAACAAAGGAAATAATTTCAAGAGAAGATGGAACTCCTCAAAATGTTAAAACAACAATTGAGACTACAACCCTGAGCAAAGGGTCAGATGGCTCAACAACTACCACTACAGATACACAAACTTTACTCTCAGAATGTTCTTCCAGCCTAAGATCTACCTCACAAATGGATTTGTATTCCAAAGAAAGTAGACTAGACAAAGAATACCTCGAAACCACAGAAGATAAATCTGAAACGACTAGTCGCCAAACTAAATATAGCATTGATAAATTGCAGGATCAAGAGTCTTCCGTTGTAAGTAAAGTTGTATCAGAAACTGAATCTCAACTGCCAACTTTTCTTCGTGAATCAGATGATTCCGACGATAATGTTGAAGATACAATAATCGATACTGACGTTAGTAAGAGAATAATAAGAGAAAATAACATTGATATTATAGAAACCGTGACCACTGTAACTAAAAAAGAAACTTTAAAAATTGATGAAAATAAAAAAGTTATACGTACAACAGTTGAAACTAACACAACTAAGGAACATCCTGACGGTTCAAAGGATGTGCAAAAGAACGTTGAAGTTAAAACTGAGGAACTGACATTAGACTCCACTAGTAATCTTGACAAGTTTCTAAGTGAATTTACTGTTTGTGACGAACCAGAGGAAAGTGTTACTACTACAACTGATGAAGTAAAACAAGAAAGTATGGTCATCAAAAGAACGACTGTAACTAGAATTGTTAGAATTAAATATGCTGATAGTTCAGGTAAGCCTAGAAAATTAAAAACAGTTACAACTGTGACTACTACAGATAATTACCCTGATGGTTCTTCACGAACTAAAGTAGACAGCAGTACCTCACTATCAGATATTGAAATCGAAAATAGCACAGAAACGTCAGAACTCCTTGAATATACAATAGTAGAAGATAAAACTGTAGACGTAGATAAATTTGAACAACCTACTGTTATTAATGGAAAAAGTGTATTGCAAATTGTAACAACGACTACAACAAAAGAAATATTATCAACCAAAGATAAGTCTAAGAAAAAACTTAAAAGAACTGTGGAGACTTTAACTGAAACAGTTCTTCCAGATGGTATGACTGAGATAACCAAAGATATTAAAGTTTCCATATCAGACTATGGTGTAGATTTGGAGGAAGCTAATTTGAAAGGTTTCGTATCACTTGGTACACCCACAGAAGTCATAAATACAGAAATTGAGACGATAGAAGATAACGGTTTAACAATAAAGAGAAGCACAACTACTACAAAAATTGTTCAAGAATTTAGTAACGTTTATCAGAAGATTAAGAGAACGACAACAACGGTGAAAACTGTAATTGCAGATGAACATCCTGATGGATCGATTATTACAAAAACTAGTGAACAAGTGTCTCTTGTAGATGAAGAACTAGATGAAACACCCTTTGAAGAAAGTCTGATTAAAAGCAAAACGATAATAGAAGATGTATCTAAAACATCTTCTGATACAGAATCGTCGACTACAGAATCTGGTAAAGTAGAAACAATGCTAAAACAGTTCACACCTAAAGGCGAACTAGAAGAAAGTGAAACTACTGTGACGGAAGAGGTTAAAGAAAAAGGTGTATTAATCAGAAGAACTGTGCTGACTCGAATCGTTAAAACTAAATACTCAGATGATGAAGGTACCTTGAAAAAAGAGAAAATTGTAACAACAGTGACAACCACAGACCAATACCCAGATGGGTCTTCGCGTACCACCGTAGACACAAGCACTTCTGTAAGTGATATTGAAACGAAAGAACCTGTTGATGCACATGATTTGAAAGCTTTTTCAAACCTTGAGGATAAAACTGTAAATGTAGATACACAAGAAAAAACAGTAATACGAGAAGGTAAAGAGGTTAAAGAAGTTATTACAACTACTACAATCAAGGAAATACTGTCATCTTCTGACGGTTCAAAGAAAAAGATAAAAACAACCACGGAAATATTAACTGAGACTATACTTCCTAATGGAGTTACTGAAATAACAAAAGATGTTAAAGTTTCAATAGCAGATTATGGGATAGATAGTTTTGATGCTAATCTAGAAGGATTTGCACAAATAGGAAAACCTGATGTACACACTACATCTAGTTCAGAAAATGTGTCAGAAAATGGGTTAACGATAGTCAGGAAAACCACCGTTACAACTGTCAGACAAGAATTTGAGAATATTTCGATAAAATTAAAGAAAATAAAAACAACTGTTAAAACTATCGTGGAAGATGAACACCCTGATGGGACAGTAGTTACTAAAAAGAGCGAAAAGGTATCAATTGCTGATGTGTTCCTAAAGACTCCGCCACCTATTTATGATGAGCAAATGGAACCTCCCGAATCCTATATCGATGACAGGGAGACGGTAGAAGATACAACAGAAGAGTCTGATGTTAAAAATGAAGTTGTTCAACAGGGATCCATAACAATTAAACGCACAATAACCACTAAAACGAAGCGCGAAACATTAGCTAGTTCTGATAAGAATATTAGGCGTGTAAGAACAACGGTTGAAACAATAACAGTAGACGCATATCCTGACGGTTCCACTGAAACTACAAAGGATGTCAAAATTACTATTTCTGAATTCCAAAAAACATCCGACAGCTATTTACAAGCTGCTCTAGAGGGATTACATTCTACTGGAAAAGTGAAGACATCAGTTGATAAAAAAACTAATATAATTACGGAACACGGAGAAAAAATATCACAGACAATAACAACTTATGTGACAAAAGAAGAATTACAGAACAGCGAAACTAAAGAAATCGCTGTTAAAACTGTTACTGATACAATAACAGAAAATGCGAAGGACGATGGCTCTATTGAAACCACAAAAGACGTTCGTACACAAATTACTTATTTACCTTTGGGCACTGGACTAGATGACTGGTCACCGGAAGAGTTAGAAGAAATTGAGAAACAACCAATCGTTAAAGAAGAAAAACCTAAACTTGATGAACTACCTTTAAAAGCGAAAGAAGAAACTAAACCTGACGCAAAACCAAAGAAACAGCGCTCCCCAGTTGGTGAAATAACAACGGATACCGATACATTTACTAAAATAGTAAAGGAAGGTGATAACGAAATTACCCAAACTATTACTGTTGTAACCACAAAAGAAGTTATAAGCCCTGAAAAAATTAAAATAACCGTTGAAACTACAACTGTGAGTAAAGGTAGCGATGGCGTAACAAAAACGACAAAATCAACTAAAACAACTATTTCAGAATTCAAAGAAGAATACGAAGAAATTATAGATGCTGGTGAAAGTGAAAAATCATTTTCTAAACATTCGTCGAGGACAGGAGATTTGCGCAGTTCTTCTGCAGCGAGTGACGATATGGATCATCCAGGTATCTCTTCTCCTCCTTCGGATATTAGTTCGAGAGGGTCGAGGGCTGCAACTCATGTATGGGGTACTGAGAGCAGTGGCATGTACTATAGTGACGATGATGGCCAAGGAAGTCCAAGCAGCACAAAGTCTCAAATCGCACACTCTCCTAGGTCAAACTTAAGCTTCGAGCTAGACCCATCAAAACTGCCTCAACAGAGAGTTAGCAGCCAAGAAATGTTATTTGAAAAACATGATCTTGATTCATCTATGCACCACAAGGATCCAATGACCACCTCAATTTATGGACAGTTACCGGAGGACGATTCGTGTACATCTTCCTCACATTCTGAAGTTAAGACTGATATCCACGTAAGCGATAAATCTTTAACAAAAATGACTGAACAATTCTTGACCCACGAGAAAATAAAGTCTGAACACATAAGCAAATCATCGGACGTTACTTTCTTGAAGGAGGCCGATGAACACTTCGAAAAAGCTATCGAAGAACACAAAAAAGTAAGCGGCTCCGACGTTATCTCAAATATTACAGCCAAATACAAACTTGATCACCAAAACCAATCGAGTCACCAGATGAGCTCAAAAGAAGAAAGTACGATCACACTTAAAGATGTAAAAGATTCTAAAAAAGTGACTGAATGCAGCTCATCGTCCAGCAGCAATAAACAAGAATCGAAAACAGAAAAATCCGAACACACTAGTACGTCAAAGGATCCAATTGAATCTTGGGGCAAACCACTGGGACTACCTAGTCCTATTGCACCTCCGACGCAGCCCGATGGAAAAGGTACACCAAAGAAACAGGCGCCTAGCTCGGCTGTCCTGAATAAAAATAAGATTAATCAAGAGAAAAGTAAAGAAGCGAAGAGTCGTGTTTCTGAATCTCCTAGCAAAAAGAAAGCTCCCGCTCCGGTCTACATGGAGCTCACGTATGTGCCTCATCATGGTAACTCCTACTACTCTGCAGTGGAATTCTTCAAGCGAGTTCGGGCTCGTTACTACGTATTCTCTGGAACAGAACCATCTAAAGAAATCTATAATGCCCTGCTTGATGCCAAGAAGACTTGGGAAGACAAAGATTTGGGTAAGCATTTGAATAAAAAACTAAAAACTTAAGTATAAATCTTCACCCAAACAAACGGGCCACCTGATGGTAAGTGCTCTTCGTCGCCCATAGACAAACAGTAATATTTTACTACCTACTCCTGAGATCGGTTTAGAACTTCATTATGATGGAAATATACTGAAAATGCGGCCACTTACCGACACTCGGACTCCACCTATACTACTGCAACTGCCGTAATCAAATCCTAATACTAGCATTTCTTATTTTACAGAAGTGACCATAATCCCTACTTACGATACTGACGTACTTGGCTACTGGGTGACTGAAAATGAAGAAGCTTTAGAGAAATATAAGATTGATCTGTCCCCGTCTGCATCCCGCTGCACCATCAACCTGCAAGACCATGAGACCTCGTGCGCGGCCTACAGACTCGAGTTCTAGGTGTCGGGTCTATTTGTAGCCTTCTCATCGAAGAAGTGAGCTCACTGCGCAGGTGCTCATGAGTAGAGGAACCAAAGTCAAGTTGTTGTAGGAAAAAATCAGGCTGTGATAAAGACGAGAGGGTTCATGAGCATCTCTGCCACTCGAGGCCACTACTCCGCATGAGATAGTTTGCAAATAGATTCACTAAAAAGACATTGTGATATTTGAATGCAATCAACAGACTGCTAAAGGGTTTGATAAAATCGTAGTTAATAATGCCGTAACGGAAGTGATACGAAACGAAGTGCTGGTGTCATGGATAGCGTGTGATTGCGCACAGGACCGTAAGAGATGATGCTCGGCCAAGTAATTATCCCAATCTGACGAGACCTTAACCTCATCCAATTTAAAAGTCAATAACCAAATTCTCGACCTAAGAACAGAAACGTCCATTTTTTTCTAAAAACTGTTTTCTAGTAGCTTCATAAAAATACATGCCATTTAAAGTATATTTCTGATGACATTTTTAAATTTGGTCTTATACAATCAGTAGTGCTTTTATATACGAGATTTTTAGCGGAACCAGTCCATTTTGTTTAGCCAAATCACCGCTTGTGCGTATATCGAAATTTTGGAAATTATTTTGCTATCGCATTGTGAAATTTTAAATAGAAATTATTGTACAAATAGTAGCGAGCACGGCCACGTTTCATTTTAGCAAACGCTTTGTAAAAGGACGTGATATTACGGTTTTGGTAGACGTAACGACTGTCGATACAATCAATGACAAAGGTTAAGATAAAAAACCTGATATACTTTTTATGATCAGTGTTTAAAATAAACTATAATAAAATAATTGTCTTTAAAAGACGTTCTTAAATATTATGAAGTTGCTCGACGAGCTAGTGCTGCTTGCGCTAGTTATATTAATATTTGTTAGAAGTGACGTAAATACTAGTGTTACATGTCTCTAGAACGACAAAGATGACTTTCTGTCTCACATTTGTTTTAAGGAATTTTGTAAACAAGTTCCTTGGTTTTGTTTTTGCTTAGCACATGTATTGCAATTTGGCACATGTAACGTTGGCCGCGGCTGTGTATATTGCACAAAAGCTGAAAGAACAAACAATCCAAGAATAAAAGCACTTGGTGGATACTTCATACACATGTAAAAATAACTAGAAAAACCTGCACTTCTATTTATTACTGCCAGTGTGTGAGGTCTTCTGTCAAGGACTTGAAAAATTGGTAAAGTACGCCGCTGTGGCGAAACGAAATGACGAAGTAATCTCTGTTTTTCTAGATTAACAATGAGCCTAAAACTATAGAGAGCTTAAACCCGTATAAAATAAATGTTTTAGTAGAACTATTATTACAAATGGAACACTCTATTTACCTTTGTTTAAGTTGAAATTTGCTTGTTGCGTCGAAGATTCCTATAACATAGTTATAACGTTATATAAATTTTACTCATTTCGAAAAAAATGACTCTTATAGTAATTGAATCTCGAAACAAAATTTTAATTGGCGTTTATTTTTGATCAGTTGTTACATTAATTTTAAATTTTCTAGTCGAAGTGACCCAAATACTTTATACAGACGTTGTCATATATTTCGTTCCTAAATAAATCGAGTTATAGAATTTCTAATAATTTTTGAATACCTAAATCCTCATTATAATTATAGATGAAACCTACTCCATTAGAAGGTTATTTGTTTAACAATTTAATATCGTTATGTTCGGATGATTGTGAGCGAATGTGATAATGATAAAGATCATGAAATTAATTTACTTACCATCTAGCATGTAAGCTGTATCGATCAGGACTTTTCCCAAACTTAAACGGTTAATTCATTTTATTTTGTGGTTTGCCAAAATATCAAATGAAGGTTTTGAGTCAATTAATTTTAAGTCATCCATAGAGTTAAGCCGAACTAAAATCACTCGTCTTTCATCGCTTTCTTTGCCAACATCGTTATAATGATAGTTAAAAATAGAGACAACAATTCGTATATCTCTGAACGCACCAGCACAATGTATTAACATAAAAAATAAACTAAAAATGTTAACAAATACATAAATAATATCGTATGCTATATTTATTTTTGTGTAATACTTTATAAAAGTACGAATGAGAACTTATTTTATAGTAAACATGATTATTATTGATATAGTATGTGTTTAGGTGTGTCGGTTGATGTGAGCACAATAAATAATTATGTTTGATTATGTAAATTATGGTTTGATAGTTGTGGATGGGACTAAACAGGGAGATGAATCAATATCTAGGAAAGCGGTCGGCACCGATGCGACTCTTAGCCACCACGAAGGTTTTCCTTAATTTATGTTCTTTAAAATTTGAATATAAATGAATAAAGGCTTCACCCCACAAAGCTGCCGGCACACGGCGCGCCGCCGGATACCCATATGCTTCATCTCACAAACTGCCACCACTGCTTTTCTTCAAAATGTTTTCTCAGATATCTAAGAGTGCATCGGTAAAGACCTTTAATAAATGCTTTGAAAATGTTTTGAATAATTTAAATTACCTAGGCTTTGTATTGATTTCAGCCAGCATCCTCGATTTAGCTGGCTCTAAGCCTGACCCAAAAATTTACTATTGTATTTTATAGCTAGAACTCTAATTAATGCATATTATTAGGAATTATAAAATGTTATTAAAATTAAGAATTGTATCAGCTTAGTGAACATCAATAGCTCTGAGAAATAAATCATTATTGAAATTATTAAATGTTGTATTCTTCCGGCTGTGGTCTTAAAACGAATTATTCCATAATTAATTTTAGTTCATAACATAACGATAGAATATCTAACAGATTCATGGAATGTAAACCACACCTGAAATCATATCATCATCAATTACTGATTACTAATAATAATACTGCAAAAATGTATCATTTTGCGTTCCATGATATCTAAAACTCCAACTTCAATAATATTTTTATGGTAATGTTAAAAATTAAGATACTACTGCTATAGTATTTTATAAGAATTCCTGCCAACTTCGCAACCCCAATGATGTTTTTACATATAAGGTTAAATTGAATTGATTAAATTTTCACTGAGAAGTTTATTTGGACACCACAAAAGAATATTTTCAAATAGATTTACAAGAATAACGTCGATACATAACCACTTATTCTCCTCCATTTCGACTATCAGTGAAAACATTTTGTTTAAATTCGGACAAAAAATCGATTGAAAAAGGAATTGGCTCGAAAACATCACGGTGATTCTATATTATATTTTTTGTTGACTAGTTTTATATCGATGATGTAATAGTTGTTGGTACATTGGCCAACACATCAAGTTATACCTAAGGGCACTTTAAGGTGATGGTTATACGACGTAGATTGCAATGGTTTGGCACAGCTTGATGCGTTGGCCATTGTACAGTGGACAATAAATCAGGCTAATACCCTTTAGTACCCTTTAGTTCATACGAATGTCAAGGTATCATAAGAAAACTTATTGCGATAGGGTTGTATTGAGGCTAATCTGTCTTCCACTGTACACTATTAGATCATCCATATAGACTGAGTTTTACAAATCGATGTGGGTAAGTAGATATAAAAGCAGTGTTTATGCTTATGTGGTGCTATCAACTGATGTGCTAGGCGAGTTACGAAGTGTACTATGAAGTCCGTGTCGATTGTGACCAATATGATCGAATCAAGAAATATTTGCTTCGATTTGACACCACTGTTGACTAGGTGAAGCTTTAACACGCTTAATGGTATGGAAGACTGATTGATGTTGATGGTTTTGTCACGATTTTTGTTAAGACACCCGAAATTGACACATCTGAAACGAGAGCTCGTGCATTATCTTCTTATGAGTGTGAGATGTTTCGAACCAAGTGATCGATGGATCGATTAAATCGCTGTCAACTTCTTTAAAGTTAGCTTGAAAATATAAAGCTTAATAATTTAAATAATGATGTAGTCTTTCGGACGTTTAGGTATTTGTAATGTTTAATGTATTATGTAAATTTAAAACGTAAAAAACTTAATCAAACCATTCATTGTGTCAGTCATGTCGCTATTCTCCATTCAGCGTGTTTGATGAAGTGTAAGAGTCATTAAAAATAATAAAAAATATTTCAAAATAATACCCATCTTGTCATTTTACTGAAATTTCCTGTAAAATTTTTAATTTCGGTTTTCAAAATAAAAATGTTTCTTTTATATTTGAAAATATAATTTTAATGGCATTATTCTTTGCAGTCACACAGAAATACTTCATGGTTATTTATTACTTAAAACTATGTTATATAAATAATACATATGTACCTAGCTACTGATACAACAGCATTGGCATTCTTTTTTTTGTTCAAATAGTATATTATTTTGTCCTTTTCACTTACCTATTTTCTGAAGGCAGTGAAGTTTCTTATTGATTAAACGATGTCATTTGCATTGTAATGTTACTATATAAATATAGGTATTCAACTCGGCAGAATGCAAAAACAATCTATAGATTGTTTAGATTTGTGGCTTATAAGCCATAATTAAATAAATACAATCGAACAGAAAAGATAGTAAAGCTGATTCGGCGATTTGTACACATTCCTTCAACTTTCTCGCTTTTCATTTTGATAGATGAAAGTAACTAACATAACTAATCTACTACTTAATTACGACACTTTGGAATGCTTTCAGTAACATTAATCACATTTGAAGGAATCACAATAAATAATAATACTAATAGAATTAATAAACATAATATTTTATGAGGCCATGGTTTAGTGCATTTAAAATTTCATTTGAATATTTATTTACTTGTAATCGCAAAAAACAATTTTATTTCACTTAGAAATAATGGATAAGGCACGTTTCTAATTTAACAAAAATAATATTTCAGAAGAAAGAAGAACACTTTAGAAGAAACCAGTCAAAAGTTGTTCAGATAAAATAAATAGGTATTTTAAAGCGCAAAAATAAATGTGTTTACGATTATAAATGAAGATAGGTATCATATAATCAAAGCATCTACTGATTTACTGGACAGAATGTATACTTGGCCTAACTGTACCAAATAATTTATAATAATTACAATCTCATTCCCTAACATTATTGTATACCACGGGACTAGATTTTAATACACACATCACACGATCACCAATCAGAGAATCCTTATTTTAGAAAAGTCACACAACGAAGCGATATAAATTATAAAAACAACAGTTTTGTAATCACAGTATTGTATGAACACAGAGCCTCATTTGAATCTCATATCGTCAGGTTTCCTCAGGAAGTAAGCTACGCGGTCGACAGGGACTTTGTACTCGTGCATCCACCGGTTGCCTTTGCGCAGAGATCCGTCGATTCCATCCTGCCAGAGTCCCGCTGGGAGGTATACTGAGGCCAGAAAGAAAAAAATATAGTTAAGCAACATAAAAGATGTCAAATAGGTACCATCCAAAACAGATACCTAAACTAGAGAAAATCCGCCACAAGTAGGTACTAATGGACACCAAACAATTAGGGATAACGTCTAACCTTTGGGTGCAAGGAAGCATACAATTCAGCATTAGAACAACTCTTTACATACTTGGTAAATATCCAGATTAAAATTTAGTAAACAAAGAAAGGTTTGTAATTCTGTTATATATTTATGGTTGAAATAATCGAATGCCTTCTTCAAATACAAAAATGATATTTTTTATAATGAATAAATAAATATTAAAGCCACTATGTCAAGAAGACTTTCAAGAAGTCGTAAAGTAATAAAATATACAAGATAAAAAGTTAACAAGACCAACCTTCTCTAGTAGTCTCTCCGGGGTTCAGCACAGGGGCCACTACGATTTCATCCCCTATCGCGAATTCGTCATTCACCAGTAATGCTGCGTCGCCTCCAGCCAGCAGCCACAGCGGCCGGATGAGTGGCAAGCCTTCTTCGAGAGCTTCGCGTTTGAATTTCATAAGATGAGGAGTCACCTGGATGGTAAAAGCATTTGAAAATAAAACGGGATAACTTTAAATGTTTGCTTATTTGCACCGATTTCAAAATAGAATCTTACCAATTTTTGTCTCAACAGAGTCAAATTCTTCGCCATTTCTAACACTTTCTCATCATTGTATTTACTTGGTAAATGTGTGAACTTCATCACAGGCAAGAATGTGGCCATCTGCAGCCATCTCATGTACAGCTCCCGGTCTGGCAAGGTTATCCCATTCTCTTGGGTAGTATTCGTCGCATTGGATTCTAATGACCCTTTAGGAGACGGCAAGAACTGTTCACTCCCAGGCCAGTAAATATCACCACCAACCGCTCCAGGCATTACAAATGGGTAACCATTCACACCATATGTTAACATTGTAGGAATGACTAGTTTTAAAGCCTCCCATGTGGATTCAAAAGGAGGTAATGAGACAAAAATAGGCGGTCTTGGAAGAGATATCGCCGATGATACACCAATGATAGTCAAAATCTTTTCAAAGGTTTTAGTGAAGGCGGTCTTGTATTGATCAGGATTGATCAACCGCTTCTCACATTGATAGTAATGAGGCATATCATAACCCGTTCCTAAATCGAAATAGAAAGAATCTATGTGATATTTATCAATGACGGTTTGAAGTTTATCCAGGAACCAAGGGACGGATCTATTGTTTGTTATATCCAATACACCAGAATTAGCTAAGGATTTAAACCTTGTTAACGCTGGTATTCTTCTATCACTATTTCTTTCAGTTACAAGCAATCTCTTCTGAACACATTCTGCAAAATTCTTACTTTCCGTACTAATAAAGGGCTGTACCGTAAATGCAACCTTGAAGCCTCTTCTGTGTAGTTTATCCACAGTGTTATTCAGTGTTTCGAATCGACTAGTATCGACTGTGAGATCACCAATTTCGTTTTGCCAATATTCGTTTATCAGAACGTGGCCTTGCTTTAAGAAACCTAAACTAATCACGTCCTCAGTATATTTCGATATAGTTTCGGCTTGTAATTCATGCTTAAACCGAGGAGCAATTTGCCAGACTGGTTCTGATATTAATGACTCTAGAGTTTGCATATCGGCAGGTTTTAGGCCATCCCACAAAGGAGCGTGCCGATGATTATGAATAGAAGAATGCAAAGATTTGATATCCCTAGAAGTGCAAATATTGTATTTCATCTCTGGAAAGTCTGTCAACTGGTCAGCAAAAGCGAAGTCGTCATATTTTGCTTTGATACATATTTCCTTCTTTTCTTGGTTGACAGACATATAAAGCGGCGTTTCTTCGTCAATTATAACAGCAGCTCCTTTAGAGTTGATTAGGTATCGGGTCAAAACATTGCTCCATTGTGATTTCTGCATGTCGCCTGTGATGAAGGGTGTGTACTCTATAGAGCCAGTGTCTAACGGCCACGACACATTCTGAGATTGTCCCGCTCCGTACCAGTGGACTTTTGTGTCCGTCCAATCAAAACAGTCGTTTGGAAACATATCTGTAAGCAAATTAAACTATGTAAATCACTATGAATTAGTACGTATTTATGATATTTATATTATATGTGCAAAACTACTATAATTTTGATTTCTGTATATATAACTTTTCCCAAATCTAATTAATATTAATAGCCAAGCGCCTCGTAGAGATATCCCGGGACCAGAAGGCGTATAAGCCTCGCTATACAGCGGGGCGACGCCGCCAGCCTCCTCGGGACACTCCCTGCAGCGAGCGATCCATGTTAATATTTAGTAAGGTAAGTAATCATCATTACAATTAACAACATTTTTATAAATCAATCTTTTAGAGGCTTTGGTATACGATAATGGAGGATTCAGACAGAAGCAGCGTATCGCATGGAAACGGATAAACGGACCGCTGGAATCCTCGCGCATTAAGTGTCACGCGCGCACGCAGTCAGTCTCTTCCAATTCCATGCAAATATGAACTTTAAGTATTGTATCGACAATTCAATTTCCTTTACTGCATTAAAAATTCGGCTCAATGCTATTCGGCGCGGCGCGCTCGGTGTGAATCATCCATAAGATGACCATATCAACCTCGTTGTGATCACTCGGGGAAGGAACATTATTGCCACAATCAATGTCCCCATAATTTATATCACATTCGTTCTCATAAACTTTTGTATCGCAATGCAATTTTCTAGCTAACCTTTCCTACTTACCTTTTCTTAAAGCCTTCCAATGTATGGAATAGCAGGTGGTGTTATCAGCCCCAGGGTCACGAGGTAGCCACTTAAGGTAGAAGCGCAGCTGGTTCATCCACTCGAAACACTCTGACCCGTCCGACAGGCGATGTTCAGGGAGGCAAGGAAACGACTTTGCCTTTCCTGTTATGCCCAAAGCTAGAAAAATAAAAGAGCTCTTATTGAATGGTGGCACAGAGTAGGAGTTGGTCATTTAATGACCAGGAGGGTCGCAGGTAAGGCCTGAATGCGGCTTGCACAGGACCGAGAACGGTGGTAGAAGGAGAGGAGGCACCTAGGTGCCCAGTGGAATGAGAATGGCTGATGATTTTTTTTTCAATGATGAAGGAAAACAGGCGAAAATACTTGATGGTAAATATCACCGCCGTCCATATACATCTCATCTCAGTAAAATATTGCAAGAGGCTTGTCGGTGCTCAGCAAACCTTGAGAATTTCGGTGGAGCCTGATGTGTTAGTAATTACGCTGGCTCTCTTACCCTTCAAACCGAAACAAATCAACGCAATCACTGCTGTTTTGCGGCAGAAATATGTGAACGGGTAGTACCCAGACGAAACCTTAAAAAAACTATGCAATACATACATACATAACTTCACGCTGTCTCTCACCACGAATCTGTCTTGCCACGCCGCTCTTCCTTCCTTTACAGTCATACGTCATTTCACGCATGCTCGCCGTTGGGGTGTTCTATATTAAAATCTAAGAGCACTATGTCAATCTGATCTTTGAAGGTCAGTCTAGAACAACTCCGACTCTTCCTTCAACTCTCTTTCGCTTCGTCATTCGTTCATCACTCATTCTTTCCACATGCCCAAACCAACGGAGCATGCCTTTTTCATCTTAGTGATGACATAATAACATTACCTAAAGTAGCCTTCAGGATTTCCACGTCATCCTTATTGTAGACCCTGATGAATCTCTTTGGGCTATTGAACTTCACTCCGCTGTTGAAGTAGGCCTTAGTCATGCCCTTTTGGTGGAACAGCCTGTGCGCAAATCCTATGTAGAGACACACGGTCAGGAACATCATCAACACGAAGGCACGTAGCCTGTAGTCGTAGACGGGCTTCTTACTCATCTTCTGAGGGATGCTCTGGGGATTGAGAAGAGATGGGATTTATTTGGTGTCTAAGGAAAGTTATAGTGCAATAAAGTGAAACTTAGCAAAGTAGATTACAAGGCTCCTGTTAGCGCCATCAGTTTCTGAGCTCCAAATTACATAATTATAACGCACCGGCTACGATTAAAGATTATTGTCGACTCGTTTGTTAAATAATGAATAATTGTTCTGTAGCTCCTCCGGGAGTTTGTGTATTTGTTTTTAGTCTGCGTGTATACCATAGTATATGCTGCATATTACATTAGTATATAATACCCGAGTGTACTTTGACGTGTAATGAACATTATCAATAAAATATGTCTATGTCTATGTCGTTTCTTTACCTACGAGTACTTGATTTTATCGCTCTTATAATTTGATAACCTTTACAATCAGTTTGTAAGACATTTTACGAGTACATGCAATTTTGAGATCTGCACAGTTGAAAGAGATCATACGAGGTAATTCATCTTGTGAAACTTACATAGAGATTAACCGAGTTCGCGGAATGAGGAATGCACCTTCACTGGTTTAACCCCATCAACCCACCCCTATGGTGTTTTTCACGGGTACCATACTTACTAGACCACACAAAATTAAATATTTTTGAGCAACGATGGCGTAGAGGCTGGGACGCCGAATTCCAATGAGCTAGTTTAAAACCTGCTATGCCGTTTACATGAATTTTTCAGTTTTTTCGTAGATTTACCGACTGCTCTAATGGTAAGGAAAACATCGTGAGGAAACCTGTACACTGAGATAAGATAACCAGTCTGTGAAATGGGGAAGGCAATCGCAAACCACCTTATCAAATCTGCCACGAGAATCGTGGCGAGGAAAACGACTTAGAAAAACAGAATTATACGAGGTGGATGATGGACGAGGTTTCTGAATTATGAACGTGTTTTGGCACGTTTCTCCGCCAACGTCTCGAAGCAAACCTTATTGTGTACAGTGCGGCCCTCTATTACCATGCTACAACCCCCTCAACGAATGAAGAAATAATGGCTAAGTTACCTGTAGCTTCTCCCGGAGTAGACTAGCCAGCGAGTTGATGGAAGTGACGGAGTTGTTGGGGGAGTACTCCTCGTCGTCCATACTGAACTCGGAGCGGCCCAGGCGCCGGGGGCCCTTCCGCCGGGGGGAGCGGAGGGGGGTCCTGGAAAGAGAGAGGTAGATGTTTCAATGAGGGCATAGTAAAAGAGAGTTTCGCTTTGAGTGTGTGCGGGAGCCATCGCTACGCACTACTACATAAAATCTCATCATAGAGATTAAGGATTTTCATATAATCTTTATTTCTTGTCGTGTGGTTATAGTGGCCAAAATATTGTCAGAGTTGTTCGGCCTTAGGCTTCTGACACATGGCCGAAAGCAGCCGGGACCGATGTCATGGACTTAGATGAAAATGTGCCACTAGCGTTCTGGTACTGTTCGCGCACAACTTTGCTTAACCTGCACGATTACTTCGGACCGTGTTCGCTATTAGGCTACGAGCCCCTCAGTTATGCAGTAAAATAATGTAGACTTCACTCTTCAGTCGTGTGTTGGTGACCTAGTGGCTATAGGACGCCGGACGTCCATGCGGGAGGTCCGGGTTCGAAACCATGCCATGTACCAAGGAGTTTTTCGGATTTTTTCGAAGACTTACGTACATTTACCGACTGCTCTAACGGTGAAGGAAAACATCATGAGAAAACCTGCATGTCTGAGGAAATGAAAAGTTTCCGAAGGTGTGTGAAATCCACCAATCAGCACTGGGCCAGCTCTCGGTGGAGGCCTGCGCCCCAACAGTGGGGATATTAATAGGCTGATGATGATGACTCTTCAGAGAAATCTTTCACCAACGAGAATATAATAATTCACGCTCTCACTCACAATATATTAAAAGTTATTCTTAACCCAAATAACGTATAATTAATAGCCATAAAAGTATGACGTAACCGAGTTTAGAGTACTTCAGGGTGTCGTCCCCTCGTCCGTCTGTGAGTCCGTGACCTTCCCGGAATTACATGCGCAAACGCACAGAAACTGGAAACTGCGACCATCTTCGTAATGAGGAACTGGCTCAAGTGGATCATACTTAAACATTTAAACCAGGTGAGTATACCGACTTAATGTCAAAGTTTGAAAATTTCAGACGGGGAGTAACATTGGGTAGCTTTTTCTCATCTCATCAGCCTATTAACGTCCCCCACTATTGGGGCACAGGCCTCTCGGAGGTACAGGCAGATTGTTGATTTAACAGGGCTTCAGAAACTTTTTTCTCAGATATGCAGGTTTCCTTACGATGTTTTCCTTCACCGTCGGTAAATGTAAGATAGACTTCGGAAAAATACGAAAATCTCATTAGTACGTCATGGCATTGCATGGTTTGGAACCCGGACCTCCTGTATGGGAGTCCGGTGCCCTAGCCACTACGCCTCCGATGCTTCTGGTGTTAAGGAAAACAGACAAGAAAATGAGCTACATACTTGATGGTATGCAGTCACAATCAAATATAGACTAGATCTCTTTAGATCTAGATTTTCGATTCGCTGCTAATTAGGTTGGAATGCCTTACACACGGTATAGGGTTGCTGTTTTGCGGTAGAAATTGGTAATGATGGTATACCTGCGTCCCATAGACTCTGCACTGAATCATACCATACATTCACACCCTAACACACCCCCACCCTCACACATTCTTAGACATTAACTTACCTCTCTATTATTAGGTATATTCTAAAATCCATTTGATTAACTTGTTCCAAATTCCTTTTAGGTATAGTATATAGTTACTAATGTAATGTTATAAATTGTCATATGCTTGCACGGAAAGTGCGACGGAGTCCCGACTTACAAGATACAGGTTTCGACCTCGTTTGTAAGTCGGAGGTCCTATTATTGTGCCTTGTAATTAAATAATCTTATCATATTTAATACCACTAGTAAATGTTACCCCTTGCTCGACTTGGCGGAAGCACTGCCGTGCTCCCACATTCAAAAATAAGAGTTCGATTTCATCGAGTTTAATGACACACTTTTGAAGTTTGATGACACACTTTTGAAGTTTAATGACACACTTTTGAAGTTTGATGACACACTTTTTTACATTTTTACTTGATTATATTATAATTGTTTACATTCTATATTTTTTGCTTACTATAGGGTTTTATGCCTAGAAACTATTATGAGTCTATGAAATTTTTATATTTATTTAACTAACTGCTTCGCCCGATGTTGTCCGATTTTTTTTCGAATATTGACCGCGATTACCCTAAAGTTTGCCATGGGAATCCGAATTCCTAATTTCCCATGTTCTATCCAAGTTCTATAGTTCTTCTTCAGTCGATACAACGATACTAAGAGCCATCTATTTTAAAATCTTATGTAATCTTACGTAAGAAAGAAAGAAAGTAAACACATTTATTCAACATAAGGCAATCAATGTGAGGAATACATAATGGACGAAATCTCAAGTTCAATTCATGCATACATAATGTATGTAGTTTGTCAACTTTCACTGTAACAGCAAATAAGTTTTTATCTATCTATCTATCTACCTAAGTTAATAACTTTTGTAAGTTACGCGGTAGTAACATATGCTTAAGTTCCTATATATACTGGTGTATGGACTGTGAATCCTTTGTAATCTAACCGCACAAATAAACTTATTCTTATTGCAAATTATATTGGTTACGCAGGTTTGCATAATTATATAAAATGGTATAATTATAAAAAATATTTGGGGAAGAAGGCCTCCACCCGCCATGACTGGCGGGTGGAGGGCGAGAGCGATCCGAGGGTGAGCCCTCGGATCGCTCTTCGATTGAGTGGCGGGTCCTTCTTCCCCAAATGTTTTTTATAATTATAATGGATTTCTCCAAATTGGTCTATATGCAGTTTTGTTCTACTTCTTCTGATAGAACTGTACGGAATACATATTTCGTGTTAGTTCTACTGCACTCATTATTTATTCAGCAATTTTACCCTCTTATCCATTTCTGCCGCATGAAGGTGTTAGATCCTGACGTGCACGATCGTCTGGGGTGGTTCCACCCTCTTATTTACGAGTATTTCTGCCGCAAAGCAGACGTGCTTGCATTTCTGTGTTTCAGTTTAAAGGGTAAGAGAACCAGCGTAATTATCGGCACATGAGGCCTCAAGTCCTGAAGGTTAGCAGCGCATCAAAAACCCTCTAATATTAATACAGTGAGGAGAGATGTCTATGGGCGACGGTGACCATCAGGTGCCTCGTTTGATCTGCCGAAGTCGCAGAAGTTATGCGCAAGCGTTCCCGCGGGTTTTTGGCCGGTATAAGTCCGGCATAGAGGGAAACGCTCATGCATACCTCTTCACCGCAAGGGGGAGGCGAAGAGGTATGCATGAGCGTTTCGCCTCGTAAAGAAAAGAAATATGCCTCCTTGATTTCATAAAAAAATAACTGTGAGTTGAACAAACCAACACGTAAACTAATAATTAATCGGTTGGAATGAACGTAGAGACAGACTATATTAGTTGTTATGTTACTATATCCAGTTATAGGTTTCTATGTTTTTATTAAGTCTTTGTCAACAAACAGAGCAATTAGAATGTTATAGATGTTATAGCTGTGATATGTTTTGACCTCAATCTTGATTAGTATAATCTTCTTTCAATGCAATAGAGATATATGAAAGTATCATCATCCTATACACAGAGATGCGGGATCGATTCTGTGCATATCATGTATCAATCAGTTTTCAAAATGGCTTCTTAAACGTTCATTCTATAGCATTAAGGAGTATAATGACCATAAATATTAAATAGGTTAGGTTAGGTTAGGCTATTCATTATAATTATTTCTGAATCCTAACTTTATTATTATTCTCGATATGTTTGTGATATTTATTATGAAGTTAATATTGTAAACATTAATATTTTGTGTGCCTTTTAAATAGGCTGAATTAAGAAACCTGTAAGATTGTGTATTCTGAGAAATAAATGATTGATTTTTCAGTTTTTCAGAAGACTAAAGTAGGTACATTTCTGAAGTGTCCTAACAGTGGGCACGTTAATAGGTCAATGATAATTAAGGTTTCAGATGCGTCGGTCCGCGATAGCCCAGTTGGAATAGAGCAGATCTCAGAAAAGCTAATTGCGGGTTCAAATCCTGCTCGCGACAATTTTCACACCTTTTCTAGTAGACTAACTGTGGTAACAGTAATAGAAATATTAGAAATCGCAAAAAAAGTAATTTTAATTATTTCCAGCCTTTAGTAGGGTAGGTCTAACCTGACCAGGATTTTTAAAATCCTCACTATATTACGGAATTAAATGGTACTGCTTTTTTACAGCGAACTTCATAACTAGTGATGCAAAAAACGGTTTTTTTTGTCTTGAAAAAACATTAAAAAAACCCTTTTTTTTCTGGCACATGTTTTTTTTCATAAGTAACTGAAGCTTAAAGTTCTAAGGCCATTATCGTTTAATATGCTTAGGCTCACGAACGGGGACTTCCCGTACAGGCTATCCCCGTTCCCCGTTGTTTGGTTTGGTTTGCTCCTCGCAATTGAACGTAGTTCAGCTTTAGATGTGAGTAGAGTTGCCACCTTTCTTTGGGACGAATAGAGTATTTTTCATTACGGTAGAAAAAAATAAAGTACACAGCATAAAAAAGAGTACTTATTTATTTTTTACTTATTTATTTTTAGTAACATATTTTTTGTTACTTTTCGCAACATTTAACAAATATTTGTCTTTCTTGAAGACAGTTAGCCTCTTTAAATATATGATCAACTCGTTTTTAATGAAGTTTAGGGTAACTTTGTTCGCCTAAACTTCATTAAAAACGTCTCTCCACTTTACATTCATAAGGGAGCAAACTATCTCAGTGAACGCTGAAGTGGCAGGCACAGACAAAATATATGAAATGAATTCGTATATATTTCTTCTCAATCAATCTTTACAGTTTTGTGACTTTGGATACCAATTTATTTAGTCTCATAAGTACTCATAACCAGTAACAAGCCAGTAACAGTCAGAGTTACGTAAATAGAGTATTTTAACGTACTTTATTGGTGTCGTAGATTATAAAGTACATCTACACGAAAAAGAGAACAATACTCTATTTTAGAGTACGGGTGGCAACCCTAGATGTGAGTGTGAGCGAAAGTTTTCTTATTATGTTCAAGGGTGATTATAAAATATAGTTATGCCGAAACGAGTCGGATCTGGTCGAAAGGCTTTGACCGTAGCAAAGCTTTTTAATGATATAATCTCAACATCCAAAATTGGCAAGGTAGAATGGACATTCTGCTCAAAACACATCACAAAAAACGGCACAAGAATGTCAAAGCACATACAAAAATGTATAAAATGTCCAAACTCTGTGAAAGAAAAATACAAAAAATCGACGAGAGCATCACTTTCAGAGGAATTCGGAGAAAAACGTCAGTAAAAGTTGCTCATAATATTAACGACCTATTATTGTTATAGTCAGGTTAAACATCTATTCACGGTTTAGATTTTGTTTATGTAAGACGTTATATTATGACTAAGATTTATAAACATATGTAAAGTTTAAGTTCCACCAATAAAACAACAATTTTCAAAATATTGTTTTTCTGAAAAAAAAACAAATTTAGAAAAAAAACAACGGTACCAGGTTTTTATTCATGTTTTTCTTCATAAAAGTTGTAAACTTGACAGGTCAGGGTATAAGTAAGAAATTTAGGAGATTTAGGTGCAGGTTCTACTGCATTTAAATTTTATAAACGTAACGATCTCTATTAAATTGGATTCTGTTCCTATAATGTTCAATTAATGTTCGAAATATTCAAATAATTACTTACTTACTTTTAAGCAATTCCTATAAGTAATTAAAAACTGTTATCGCCGCACACAAGTATGGTTACTTAATCAATAATAATCTATTAAAAAATCTTTGCTTATTCACAAAAATTAATCACAATTACTCTGGATTTTTTAAAGAAATCAGTTTCGTAGATCCGTTAAGAAACAATGATCTATAGATCTATGCGCGAGAGCAATGCGCACGTCGCCTGCGCGCATGCGTACTGACTACTGAGTGGGCTCACGAACAGCTGACCAGTTGGACATTCGCGATATTATAGTGAGGAGATCACAAACCAGAATTTTTGTTTGGTTAGTGCTCTTATATACAGGGTGGACCAAAAGTCCGTTAACATTTAAAATGGTTATAAAAAATACAAATGCTACTTTAGTGAAAAACTGTTTATTTAATAATAAAGTAGACAAATTAGGATTTCACTTTTTAAAAATAACATCATTCAAATGTGACCCTTGTTCATCCTGGCACACCTGTAACCGGGAACGGAAATTTTGCATGACCGCCCGACAAGTGGTTGGTGAAATGTTCTGCATTTCCTCGCGTATATTTTCTTTTAATTCCTCAATAGACACTGGGTTGCTGATGTAAACTTTACTTTTGAGATATCCCCAAAGGTAAAAGTCCATTGGAGTTAAATCCGGGCTGCGGGGTGGCCAGTGAATGTCACCTCTTTTGGATATGACTTTTTGGCCAAAAATTTCACGAAGTGCTGCTATAGAGTCATTGGAGGTGTGACATGTTGCCCCATCTTGTTGGAACCAAGAGCTTCGATTAAAGCCTGAGAAGTCCTGTAATGCTGGAGCAAAAAAATTCTGTAGCATCACAATGTATCGCTCTGTATTAACGGTGACGGCGCGGTTTCTCTGATCTTCATAAAAATATGGACCAATGATTCCGCTGGCTGACAATGCGGCCCATACAGTAACCTTGGGCGAGTGTAAAGGTTTTTGGTGCTTCAAGTCCGGGTTAGTGTCACTCCAGTATCTGCAATTTTGTCGATTGACATGTCCATTTAGGTGGAAGTGTGCCTCGTCTGAGAAAAAGATGTTATTGAAGCTCGTAAACCTCTCAAGCACTTCGTTAGCAAACTGCAGTCTCTGAGCAGGGTCATTTGGCTTTAAAGCCTGTACAATTTGAATTTTGTAAGGATGTAAATGTAAATCTTTGTGTAGAATGAGATTTAGAGATGTTCTGGGCACATCTAAAGCACTAGACCGCTTTCGAGTAGAGAGACCAGGTTGTTCTCGAACAGACGTTCGTACACGCTCTATGTTTACTGGATCGCGCGATGTCCTAGGTCGGCCGGATCGTGGTTGACTTAAAGTTGAACCTGTTGTTTCGAACTTCTGTACCCATTTTTTAATCGTTTGAATTGTTGGTGCTTGATTTCTGTTCCGTATATTGTAATGATTACAAAATTTCCGTTTAGCTTCGGTCGTAGAATCGTTGTTTCGATAGTACTCGCGTACGCAAAATGCGCGTTGCGCTCCGCTAAATGACGCCATGGTACTAAATCCCTATTAGTAGCTCTCGCTTGTAGTAACACCCCCCGCGCCAATACCCCGCCCGCGCCGACGCAGCGACCTATTCAAATGTTAACGGACTTTTGGTCCACCCTGTAACAGGTATTTCTTATACAATATAAAGCTGTTTATATTTGTGACAATTTATTGTCATAGACAAGTTTGCAGTGACATAAACTAGGTAAGTAGTAAGCTACCAGTACTTATTAGTACTAATACAGTTACCAATTTGATTTTACTCGTACAACGTGCACACTCGCGAGTAAAAATCATATTTGTAACTTCACTAAGTAAAAATCAAATTGGTAGGTATCTTAACAAATAATACTTAATTACAAATTTACGTAAGCAAGTATTATAAGTAAGTAACTTTATAAATAATATTTAATTTCATACTTACGTTAGTAAGTATTGTTAAGTATTTGTAAAGTTACCTACCAATTTGATTTTTACTTGTACATCTTTATTAGTAGGGTTTATTAATCTCACAAGTAAAAATGAAATGTTAACTTCACAAGCACTCCTAATTACTTACGTAAGTAAGTAGGTTATTTATTAACTAGTATTTGTGAAGTTACCAATTTGTTTTTTGGTATCCATAAGGGATCACAGTACTGGTACTTGCATGTAAATAGGGTCCTATTTTATTAGCGGCAAATATTTCTAGTGTGTCATCTATAGGTTTTAAAAAATTTTTTTTACGTATTAAATTTTCGAAAAAATCGACAAAATAGTTTGTTTGAAAATTCTACAAATGAATGAACTATTGCTATTCTAATACTGAAATAAGAAGTATGAATGAAACTCGTTTCATTCATTACGACAAGCCACAAAATAATGGGGTTTATTTTTCTTTAGTATGGAAAATTTTCATACAAGTAATAGGGTTATTTTTTCATGTAAAGTGGTACAAGTGACCAGCACATACCCCCCTCCAAATATTTGCTACTAATAAAAAAGGACCTTATATAGGTAGGTAGTATTTGTAGAGGTACCAATATGAGTTTTACTCGTACAACTTTATTAGCAGGGTTCATCTCTCTCGCGAGTAAAAATCAAATTGTTAACTTCATAAGCAGGTATCTAACATACTTTTAATACTTTTAGATCTTACCCGCACAACAGTGCAAATGTATTTAGCGTATGGACAGTACATTTTCTTCGCTCGCACATTTCTAGCAAACTCTACATTCTACATACCTACAAGTACATATATAGGTACCTACCTATATATGTACGAGTAAGTACCTATATGTATAATATGCTACATTGCTAATAGAAAAAATAATTAACACGATTATAGTGTGATGCACGTAGGTATCTGCTGATGATAAACCGGAGATCGATTCCACTAAATACAACGAACTAAATAGAATCTAAACTGCATCGTTATGACGTGTTTCGTATGCTACTATCCACTAAGTACTCAATTTCAGTTAAGTTCCGATCGAGTCAACGATCGATCGAACAGTAACGTATTTGTGCATTCTAATAAAACGTTTAGTTTATACTGAATCGCAGTTGAACGGTAACAAAACGCTTCAACTGTCAAATATTACGATCGAACATAAGTTCCTCCCGAGGTACTTTTGCCCGATTGATAGTAAATCGAAAGGTGGCAGTGGTAGAGTTATGCGTCAGCAGAATGCGATTTTGTGTCCAAATAGAATTGGACCAAAAACTAAATTGAAATTGGATAGAAATAGAACTACAAACGTTTACTACAAATTTAGGCGAATTGGGCCTCAGGTCAGAATTCATTTTTCAGTACCTAATATTAACGAGGAGTTCATAGCCTAGCCGCGGACATGGTCATAAAGTGGTCGTGCAAACAAGCGAGGTCAGAATTAGGACGAGTGTCCGCTAGTAGCACGTTTCATATGAGCCCCTCGGTGCCTCGGAGGGCACGTTAAACAGTCGGTCCCGGTGTTGTCGTTCGACAGCAGTCATCAAGCGTGTCAGAGGCCTGCGGGCGGCCTGAACAACTCTGTCAATACGATAAACATAATAGTGTGGTGTGGCGCTACTTTTTCTGTTCTTTACAAACAAAAGTCGTAAAACCTGTCCTTGTGAGATTTCCTTCCAAAACAGCAGTTAGAAGATCATATTGTCAGGATTATTTTTATGTAGCTTTGCACAGCGTCAGAGTGGGACGCACAATTTTTTATTCGCAAGAGCGGAATGAGTTTCCGCTGTGAGTCAGACTCTTCACAGAATGTCATAAAATAGCTGTATTGTCCTCTTACAGGGCGACTCTGTACCGGTAGTCTGTACTTTACAATTACTGATAGTTCGACACGATACCCAACTGAATAACTTCTGCCATATAGTTTTAGAAAATTCACAAAAAAATAAAATTCTACTCTATCATTTTCACCATATAATTTTGAATGCTTCGATGGTGTAGTAACTAAGGTGCTAGAGTCCCATGTTCCGAGGTCCGAGTTTTAAACCATACAATGACATGTAAATAAACAATTTGTGAATTTTTCGAATCTACCTAGATACTTACCGAAAACATCGTAAGGAAACCTGCACACTGAGATAACAAGTGTATGAGAGAAGGCAATGGATTACCCATATTGTGGTTATTTCCATATAATGGTCTCTACCCTCATCAAGGAGTAATATGACTAAGAGAAGAGAAGAGTGGGTCATATACTGTAGCTCTATTATTAGTAATTCTAAGAATTGATATCAAAAGTACCTAATTCTAATTCTCGCAACTCCTAACGCTCGAAATTGCTTCTTCATTTGTCTAAGGCGCTGCAAGCTGTAACCACTTTAGTGTCCTGACTCCTGACTACTTTTCGAACACTACATTTTAATAGAGTTCAATATGCAGATACTTTATTACTACTTGCAGGGCGACTCATACTCATACTCATTTAATAAAACCACCGGAACACCAGGAACTCTTGGTTACGTCATGCTTTTACAATAAATTTAAAATTCAAACACAATTCATGTTAACTATAAACATAACTGGACAGGAGCGAACAGACCAGTCGATTTACATTTAAAAATTAAGCTGTAAAGGGGCTTTGTCATTTATCTAAATTAATAAATAATAAAATTAATATATCTGCTGTAAAGGGGCATTGTCGTACAAATAATAATTATAATAAATTATAGCTGCTGTAAAAGGGCATTGTTAATATACATTAATAACAGTAAAATATTGAATGCATTCTTATGAACGTGTTCAGAGACAGGCCCCGGTGCACTCCATCCCACAATTTTATAGTAAATACTCTAAAAAAGGCCTCTACGTGTTGGATCCATGACCCCCACGCAAGCCTTTCAAAGGTCCGGGCCTCATGAAAAAAGTAACAATATAATAATAATTAAAATAATTAAATTTAAATACAATTTAAAATAGTATTTAAGCGAGTGACATATTAGTTGTTTTAAGTACTTTCAGTGAAAATTTCACTGGATTTTGTGTGATTTATATTGTCTATTATTATGTACTACTTAAGCTGTGTTTTCCTTAATAAATAAATTTAAAAAAATAATAATAATAGGTAATTTAAAAATAGCTGCTGTAAAGGGGCATTTAGTATTGATAATCGATTATCGTTACATATTACAACCACAGTTATATTAATTATAAAGTCACCCTACAAGTGATAGACAGACTAAAATTTTACTTAAGTTACGTTATAATTCGACTAGATCGCCTCGGTCAGAGTCCCAATGGGCTAGACGGTCAGAGGACGCAGGGAGGGTCTTGCATTCGCTCAACACGCACGAGTCGGTCTAAATCTCAAGGGATACGGACGTAATAAGGAAGTGCGTCCGGCCGTTGACCGCTTGCATTGCGAAATAATTGAGGTCCTTGCATTTTGTGTCCACTTGGGTCGGCAGACGGCACACAAAGAGGTCAGATGCAATCAGCTTGCTACAATCTGCCCTCTAGGTGCCGGCTAGCAGGGTCCTAATTACCAGCACATGAAGCACTCCATCTAAGTTTTCAACATCACATAGGGTAGCGGGAGAAGCAAAGTTACCGTTTTATAAATATTGGGTTCTAATGCTCTGATGTTGAGATAGATTATGGTTGCTTCAGTCGGCGCTCAGCCTATTGGGGGTGGCTGGAAGAGAGATCTCTTAGAGATAAGTCACGCCTTTTGTGTTTCACATATTTTTGTATAAGTTTGTATTATATTGTGTGTGTACAAAAAAAAGAGTTAACAAAGTACAAAAGATGTATGTACATAGTGGGAATCAGGTGTCAAATATGGTCGAATATAGCCAGGACGTGGTCATAAATCAGAATCAGAAACCATTAATCTGTCAAATCATACACTAAAGAACAAATAAGCAATTGACACACATATCGACCAGTTACCTACCTTATTGTCTCTGAGGAACGTTATCCTATGGTAACTGTTACTGTGATTTAGATAAGTATGATATCTTTAACCATAACAAGATTAGCGAAGTTGTAAGAACAGCAAATGTTTGGGCATAGTACCTAGTTTTCCAAGGGGGGCAGGGTCGATGGGCGGGGGCGAAATCCCAAAACCCTGAAGCCAATATAAAAATTTCAAGACTCATGAAAATGCTTAGCTAGCGTAATTGAATTCAGGAAAATACCCCCTTTCGCACCCCGCCCTCATCGCCCACACCCCGATTATTTTTTCTCATTATCCTTCTACCGCATAGGAAGCCATAATTGGCTCCTAAAAGTTTATATTTTTTTATCTACCGCACATTTGTGTGATAACTATATTTTATTGCTTGTCATGATTGTCAAGAATCGTTCATAACCTCACTTTTCTTGCGCTTGCGCCGAGTTTTGGAATGATCACAATTATCTGCGTCTTAGTTTATCCATAAAAGGTTAACATCGGTAAGTAAATACTAACTAAAAAATATTTTAGTGTTTCTTTAAGGTTCTATTTGGCAATACTATAACTTCTTCCAAAATGTTTTCGCATTTTTGACTATTTTACAACAATTTCAGAAACTGATAGTGAAATCTCTGAAGAAGAACCCATAGTATAAAAAGAAAAACTAGTAAAAAAAATACTTGGCCAGACGAAAAAATGACACAATATGATGAAAAGAATTTCATTTTCAGGGTTTTGGGATTTCGCCCCCGCCCATCGACCCTGCCCCCCTCGGAAAACTAGGTACTATGCCCAATCATTTTCATAGATTTGCCGGAGTTTATAGAAGAGTTAGCCTCGCCAGCAGACTTTTTTAATTCTCTTTTAACGGTGAATTGATTCATTGCAGAACAGTCAAAGGAAATTGGGCGGGATTCCATACAAAACGAAAATATATAATAAATATATTACAATGTATGTAAATATTGATTTAATGATAGTTTTACCTATTCACCCCCAAAAAATTTAATCAAAATTGTAAAGTACTGCAGATTCATTTATATTTCAATTTATTTAAATTCTTTGCATTTTAATTTATAGAACATAAAATACCGATCTCAAAAATATATAACATATAGAAAAAAATCAAATAACTGCGAGATATATTAAATATATATCGTGGTTCATATTCTACACTATAAAATGGTTCTCGCGCTGCGTGGAACATTTTCATGACTTACACTTATATTAATTTTAACTGTAGTAGGTTTCAGCCAACTTTGGTGACTGGAAAAAGGATATGGCCAGGCCCAAAAGGCCCGGTCCCTTTAAAGGCAGTTCAAGATGATATCAACAAGCCGGCCATAATGACTAAGAATGATATGGAACAATTTAATGGTAATACAAAATACTTTATTTACTAGAACGGTTTTAAAAATATTTATTGGTATTGTAATCTTCACCTCGTTGATTCATCTGCCAGCTACAAGATTGTCGCCAATGCATATGAAACTATTTGTGGCTTTCAGCTTTATTTTTCAGAGCCTTGTCGCAATTTTTTTTCCATCTTATATCATCTAATTAGTCGAAATAAAGAACTTTAAAACAATCAGGCAATTTTTTTTCTACCTCCGTTGATAATTCATGCAGTTGAGGGTTAAAGATAGAGATGCCACGAATATTCGGCTACTATTCGGTATTCGGCCTATTCGGCCACTTTTTTGGTAGTCGGTATTCGGCCGAATAGTGCGTACTATTCGGCCGAATACCGAATACCAAATCATGAAAAAAACCCACATATTACTCAAGATTATATGTATTCTATTACCAAATTTCATTACTTTAGTAAGTAAAATTGATCAATGGTAGGTTGTGATGGATGATATCTCATAATATTCCCATATAGGCGATTTTTTATTAATTGGTGTCATTTTGTAAACCTTTTAACGAACAAACAATTGAATACGAACTATTGTCTGCACAATATTAATGTTTTATGTATTATTATGATCTGACAAAGCGTGCCGTGACGTGATTTACTCGCAATTGAAACAAATACCCGCCCGTCGCTCCCGTATGCACCGTAATGAGACAGGTTGCGGCCTGTCTATTACGAGTTTACGCCCTCGGCAACCATGTATTTTGTGACGAATATTCGGCCGCCGAATATTCGAATATTCGCTTCGGCCGACAGCGTTGCCGAATATTCGGTATTCGGCCAAATCACTATTCGTGGCAACTCTAGTTAAAGACGCTAGTGACAGAACCTAGGTTCGGATCAAGGACTAAATCATCTACTGCAATATTTTTACCAAATGTCAACTCAACAGGGCCGCATCCAGATAGCTCTAACGAGGCCCTAAGTTATTTTTCTTACGCTACAATTATAGTGCGTGTCGTGCCGGCCATTAAGAATAACACCACCTCAACTCTTCCCATGGGTGACGTTCGAGGCGATTAAGGGTCTTGGTGGATACTATTCTACACCTAGTATACGGCTATAGGCTCGCTATAATGAGGGTGGCTCCTCTGTCTACCCCTTCGGGGATTATGGAAGTGAAGCTATGCAATTACAATAAACACTCACTTGACAGCATCCTCGTCGGAGAGCACCTCGTGCGTTTCGTCGGCGGTGTTGTCGCCATCGCTAAACCCTGACCCCGAGCTCTGGTGGTGCTCCGGGATCTGTGGAGAACATAAGATTAGTATTAATATTAGGTACCTATATGTCGTATGTATAAGTATTTGTAGGTTTTAGGTGTCTACTCCGCCATCCAGGGCGGTATCAACCTTTTAGATAAAAAATAATTTCCGGCTGCGGTCCTGATATCAAGGATACGAGATTATAAAAATATTTTGTTTTCTTACATTTACATTAATATGGGGAAGGCGGTCTACGTGGTTATTTCCAAAGATTTAAATGTTATTTCCATAGTATGATCACAACCCTCATTTATGAGGAATACAGAATTTAAATTTAGGTAGACTCTTTTAGTACTTACACAATTTTTACGTTTACATAATCATTATAATAACTAGATTTTATATAGCCTTATACATTTTATTTATTTTAGAATTATGTTTTAAATTGAGAACAAAATGGTTTTTTTATGTTAATAAATCAAATTTTATTAAAAAAAAACAATCCTTATAGACGAGGGAGAGAATGAACTGATTAAAAGACTGGTAGACTTAGTGGAAATAGTAATATTTTTAAATGATTGATTATATATAGCTTACAAGAGGACTGTGACACAAGGAATGAGAAAAAATACAAAAACAAAAATATGAAAGACAGACAATGATTGTTGTTTGTTTTTTTAAGGCAAAGGGAACTGAGCCCATACAGCCAAGTCTGATGTAAACAACTCTTTCAAGTCTTCATTAAAATGCTGGTGTGACACATTTCAATGCTATCTGGGAGAATCTTCCACGCTTTTGCACCATCCGAACCAAAGAAGAAGGCGTCCCGGACGCAGTATGGCTCTTCAAAATCCAGCCAAGTACGGATCGGGCTGCAGCGTCTTATTTGACTTTACTTCATTGTCCCATACATTAATCACATTTTGTAGACGTTCTTCGAATAAAAAACACCATTCTTACTTGAAAAGTACTACTGTAAAACAATTTGCAAGACAACGAAAAAAAGCTGGTGTGGACGCGACAAAAGAGCGGGAGAAACTCAGACAGACAATGAAGTTATAACTTTTTATAACTTCATTGTCTGTCTTTCATATTTTTGTTTTTGTCTTTATTCTCATTCCTTGTGTCACAGAACATAAAACAAAGTTGGCACAGCCAGTAACAATCCTCATTAATAAATATAACGTTCAGATAAATATCTACCTGCATTTTTGAATACTTTTCCTTATGATGTAAAATATGATCGCTATAGAATAATTCACATTCAAAACGATAAAATAATAAGATACAACTAGAAAATACTACAAAAATTACGAACCTCAAACTCGCATTCTTTTATATCACACAAATACATGTTAGAAAATTAACGTAAAGTAATATTGAAACCTTCATACACATTTTATTAATATATTAGTGTATGTCGTGTTTTACTAAGATTCTTGAACTAAAATTTTATCTCGCACAAAATGAGAGTGAGAACGGCAAATAAAGAAGCTAGTAAACATGACGAGATACCTAATACAGGAGAAACAGAGACGCATCCAGTCAGGCCCAAAAACGTGTATTGGCCATGAAAAAATAAATTTGTACCACACTTAAAAGTTTAAAAAAAATACTTTATGGCCTGAAATCAGGTCTTTTAGGCCACTGCAAAATTATACAGAGATGTAACGCAGCCCGCGTCCTGGGGACTATGCCACACACCGGGGACCGAAACGATGTGTTCCTCTTAAGCACCGTCCGCATTACGCGCGGAAAACCATCGAATATTGACTCGCGCGGCTGCCGTGCGTAATGGAGATGACGGGGCTGCCGTGCGTAATGGAGATGACGGGGCAGCCGCGCGAGCTAACTCGAACATTGCCGCGCTCGAACGTGTCTCGCGGCGAACCATATTCTGTCGATTTTTGGCGGCGCGGCAAAGAAGCTTCAGTGCTTAACTCGCGTGCAGTTAGGATGCATTTCAGTTGGCTCGCGCGGCGATAAATTAGATAATGAAAAGTGTCTTACTTTAATCAGATTATATAAATGTTGTGATTATTACAACAAATCATTATTTGTGAATAATGATGAAAGCAGCAGCTGCACTTATAAGACGTGAAATATCCATGGCTGCCGCGCACAAACTGATGGATCGCCTGCCGCGCTGTATTAATAGGTGGTGCTAAAAATTTCTCGCAAGCCAAAGTACAGGTTTGCCGCGGTCGAACATTGCTCGCGCGACAGCCGCGCGTAATGCGAACGCAGCTTTATAGTTTAGGTAGATTTTATGAATTTACTAAAATGACTAAGTAACATCTTAGTGTAAGTGTTATATATATTTATAATGTAATAAATGGTTACTTGTAAATTAAATAGATAAAACTACGTAAAAACTTATTTCAAATTAAAAAATAAACTTAAAGTCAACGCATGAACGCACCCGTATTGTATAGTTGGTAATTTTACATCTATTTACGAAGCACGATCTCTAAGACCCTCTCTATAGCGGGGTCTTGCTACAAAACGTCTCCCTAATGCCTACCTTAGTGCGGCACTGTTAGCGATTAATGTTATCACTGTTTCGAACCGATACGAAAATCTTTAAAATAAACATTTTTAAACACGATAGTCAAGGCTTCAGGTACAAATCCTTTTTCAACTTTGCAGCATTTTTACATTATACATATTTTCACGTGTTATTAACAGACTTAAAAAGGGAGGTTCTCTGTTTGATCCGTATGTCCGTAAGTATGTTCGCGATTTACTCAAAAACTACTGTCCCGATTTTGACGATTCCTTCACGGATGTAATCTTCATATTGTTGGGAATAGCATACAGTACTTCCACCGCGCAACGTTTCTTGCAACGGAATCCTTTAATTTTACAAATACAAATAATTATGTAATAGTTAAAGGTATAAATCGTCACAAAATATAATTATATTATAAGATACACTGTCAAATCAAATATAAACCTCCCGCCTTGCCACTCTCGATGCAAAGCCCATAACGCTTGCGGCGTCACCGCGCTGGATCGCTATGGCTAACCTTTGCACCAGGAACGACCCGGAGCGAGGGTCACGACCTCTCGAAAGGCTATAGGTAAAGAAAAACTATAGGCCTATCAACACATAATGGTCGATGAGGGGAGAGTTTCATATCAGTAGTTAAATTATATTGACGTGAAAACGCTCACACCGCACCGTCAGAATTTTCACCGTTACGAAATCGAATGAGATTTCAACTCTTACAGTAGACACTAAATATTACACGGAAAACTGAGCTCCAGTTTCATTCAGATTACTAGAATATTAATAATTCAATCGTCATGTAAGATTTAACCAACATATTCTTAAGTGATAGATAATTATTTAATTAAATTGATTTCAATTGAAAACCCGACCCAAACCTGCGTGAGAGGGATGCAGTCACTTCTCCTGACACTGCGCATTGCAGAAATGCACTCGGGTGCGCCGGCGCCGCCGCTGTGCATTATTAACTAATAAATTAACCGTCGTGTTAATTAATTAATTAAGGGCGGCCATGCGTCTGTCTGCCACTTGTCTAGGACAGGGCTGACACTACGAAGTCAAATCAAATCAAATCTTTTATTGTAAGTAAGTACTTTATAGTACTACAACGTCATTTTTTTTACTCTACCAAGTAATGTTTTGTTTCTTAATACGGTAGATGGACATAAAATGACTCTCTACTAATTATTGACAATATTTCGACAAACAGTAACAAGTCTGTCAGGTTTTACTGGAAGATTTCTTTATCTGCCAGAAAAATGGCATGTAGAGTTAAGTGCAATAGATGATTTATTATTTAAGATATTTCACGATTTAGACCTACTTATGAGAGCGGGAAAAGATTTACCAAAAACGATAAAAAATCCCATCGAAGCCTATAAATACCAGATGATGAGCGTCGCACTGGTTAATTGGTCGGAGATCATTATTTAGTTGCATATGCATTATTGTTCAGAGCGTCGGTGGTGTCGTGGCTAGGACGTCAGACTCCCACGCAGGAGGTCCGAGTTCGAAACCAGGCATTGCCATGTACCAATGAGTTTTCGGTTTTTTCGAATTTACCGACTGCTCTAACGGTGAAGGAAACCTGCATACTGAGATAACCAGTGTGTGAAATGGGGAAGGCAATGGCAAACCACCCCATTAAATCTGCCACGAGACTGACTGACTGGGAATGACTGGGGAAATACCCGTCCGACAATGAATATAAGACACATCATCATCATCAGCCTATTAATGTCCCCACTGTTGGGCCACAGGCCACCCCTCGTACAAGTGGGTACGGGCCCATGATCCACCGAGCGGGCCCAGTGCTGATTGTTGGATTTCACACGCCTTCGGAAACTTTTAATTTCTACAGACATGCAGGTTTCCTTACGATGTTTTTCTTCACCGTTAGAGCAGTTGGTAAATGTACTTAAGTCTTCGAAAAAATCGGAAAAACTCATTGGTACATGGCATTGCATGGTTTCGAACGCGGACCTCCCGCACGGGAGACCGGCGTCCTAGCCACTAGGCCACTGGTTAAAAGATTCACAACCGGTTGATGGTTTCTAACCAATTATTAAGTACTTAATTAATACAGGGAAGATGAAAATATTCATGAATGAATAACAGCATGGGAGAGAAAATAATGTGAAATTTGAAGAAAATAATTTTTTTTTCCCATACATTTGAATCTCCTTAAATACTAGTATTTCTCCCATTTTTACCTTAAATGAAACGTGGTTTACACAAGATATTTTTAACGCAGTTTTTCATTTGACATCTCTCACTCATTTTGGCATAGAACACCATTCATCTCTCTTGCACACACACATACACCCTCGCACACACACCCTCTCTCTCTCTCTCTCACACACACACACACACGTTATTATTATTATTTATTTATATTACTGTTTTTCTCCCATTATTGGGGTGAGTTTACCATACTGTCGCGAGCTTTTGGCCAAACGACAGTATGAGTGAAAGAAGTATTAGAAGTAGAGTTAATTAGAAGAAATAAAGTGAGTTGATCGGTGTGTGAGAGTGTTGATAATGAATGAATGTGAGACGTTTATGTGTCCATGGACAGGAATTTTTGAACAATCCTGCAAGTGTTTAGAATGGCAGCTTTATTATTATTATTATATTCGTAAATAGGTACACAAATAAAGAGGTATGGAAGAGCGTGGCCCTCTGAAACAGGTGTTGTCACACATAAAAGAGGGCCTCCACAATTAGAAAAAAATGTTTGTACCTTTTTGTTACTAAATAAACCTTTTTTTTTTATTTTTTTTATTATTATACAAAATCTGTGGAAAGTTCGAACAAAATTGCGAGAGAATTTGTTTCAATTTTGATTTTGAATTTGCTTGTTTGTTTTGTTTATATTCATGGGTTTTTTAAAATTTCCCGTACACCTTGCCTTGATTTCAAATCTTACGTACGGAACTGACTGCCACGTTGTTGTGGCGTATTAAGGAACTAACAACAAATGGTGCGAGTCTCCGCTTAGATGTGGTAGACAACGAACATTTGAGTTGCAGAGATTGCTTAGGGATTACATAGATGGCGCTTTAGCTAAATCACATCGTATCGTCTCTATAAAAAATGCAGAGCATAGAAAAAAAAAGCACTTTGACGTGTTAATGTTTATTTTTAATTTAGTTTTTATATTTTTCTTGAAATATAAAAATCTGACAAAATACTTTTTACAGAAATAGTCGTGGAGTTTAAAAAATAATCTCTTTTAAAAACTTAAACAAACAAACTTAATTACTTTTGTTTATTTATTTTTATTATACATTTGTTTAATATTATTTTTATCTTCTGTACCTAATTGTTTATATGTGTACGCTATTGGAAATACTTTCTTTCTTTCTTTCTTTAAAATTAAAAGTTCCCACATAAGGGTAATATGAAGAACTTTCCAAAAAAAACCGAACAATGAACAAATGTTTAACTAATCCTACCCATATCTGTTACTTGATCGGTACAGTATATTTTTGCATGAATAGAAGGTATTGGAGAGTCGAAATATTTTACATAGTTTGAACAAAATTATGCAAAGCTAATATTTTCTTAACACCCTGTATTATCTATCCCCAGAACAAACAATTTGCATCAGCCGTCCATTACTGATAATGACACTTGTCACACCGCATAATTATACTGGCGTATAGGTAATATTATGTTAAGCGTAAACGTAACATTAATAATTAATAAACAAACATTTTCCTGGTCACGAGACTCTTGCGCAAGTTTGTTTACAAAGTACAGTAAGCCATACGGCTGGGTAGGTTACACACGGAATCATACCAATTGAGAATACTTGAATACATGTTTGATAAGTTACCATACATAGATTATATTTTATATTTTATTTATTTAAACTTACATAAGTAGGTACAGGTAAGAGATACGAGTAGTTATTTCAAGATGTAACCTGACTCAGGGCTCAAAATATATGCACTCACTCACCCTTATTCAATGTCTGGCCATCTGACTCCCAACTAGGTTTCCCTGTGTGCGGGATATCAGAAATCCATTCATGTGTCTCGATATGTTTTAGTTTTCACTTAAGCACTGTACTTTAGTTTATTTTTTACTTTAAAATTAGTTGTAATTTTTCACCACCACCGGAAAATGTAGGTATAATATATTATTGAGATAACAGAGAGACCAAAATTAGGATTTAGGTTATTTTCCAAATAGGTTCTAACTAGGTGTAAATTTCGTTTTGGAACTAGCTGAAATACGCATCAGACCTGTTTTTGACCCTAAGAAATCGTACTGCAAAAATTGTAGAATTTCAGTTGGTTTCAGGAAGGGTTGGCATGATTAAATCATGATTTTAATCAAATTATTTTTTCTATGCTTGCTTATCGTATGGTTAGTGGCCAACCTATTTTTTCTATAAAAATCAATGATTAAATCAACTTGTCTTTTGTTTGATACCACAAACAGAGTTTTATAGTTATACAGGAAATCCCATGTAGTCCTGAAAGAGGAATATTCAGTATCCATAACTGGGCAACTATGGGGCCAGCTCTGAAATTGTGAAAAAAAATCAGCTGTTCCATACAAAAACTCAATACCTAACCTACACGACTGAAATGTATGAAACATCTTTTTTTCGCGATTTGACCCCAGGGTTGGCCCCATGTTGTTCAGTTATGGATACTGAACACCCTCCTTTCGGGACTATAGGGTGTAGCATGGTAAGAAGCATGTGTTTCGTATTACGTAAAAAATAGTTACATAGAAATATTCAATAAATCAAATAAATCATGATAATTTCGATTTTTTTGTAATAAATCAATGATTTTTTCCAACCCTGGTTTCAGGACATTAGAGTTGGTCATGCAATAGAACATGAAAAACATGTATCTAGCAGAGTGGTGGTGCGGTCCTCTGTACATCTAAGTAGATACAACTGGATAGATAAGTGAGTAATAAGTTAATAACATAAATGAGGTGAATGTCCTGCAAATTATCAACTTTTTTATCCTGCCAGTGATGGTTTTGTAAGTACTCGTATTTGAGATATAGTGAAAAAAAAATCCAGTTTATAAGCACGATAGATAATTCGTAGGATATAAATTATAATATGTTATCTATCAACATAGAATAGAGATAGGCCCTGGCTTCCAAAATCTTGGAATATCCTTAATATCGTATCGTTAATAGTTAGGTGATTCGAATTTGAACTGAAATGGGTGGACCATTTGACTTCAAATTCGAATTCGGTGCCCTTTCCACAACTGGTATCTAGAAGACCTGATGATGATCAGGAAAAGTAAAGGAATCTCCACAATAGTAAGTAGGAGTTTCTTAAATAGTCTATTAATATTTAGAGTTATTGTTTTTGTCACAGACATTTTTAAACTGAGTTTTAGGGCATTTATATCGCGTCGTCAAGAAACTCCCAAAATCGAAGGAAGTCCAGCCAGTCGGTAAAAAAAGTTCAAGTTTTTTTGTTATAAACCTTAGAATCGAGGAAGTTATTGATGCTGCCGGAGCTGTCGCTGGCGCAGTCGATGCTGCCATCGCTGCTGCTGCGACTGTTGCTGCTCTTGCTGCCGTCAGACTCCGACTCGATCCACAGCGGCGATCGATATTTGAACTTGTGCGCGAACTTGTTGAATTTCTCGTCATTCATTGTGTTTACTGTTATGGCAACGACAGTTTTTGGTGAACATATGGTCCATGGAATTTGAGAAGAACTATGCCTCTCTGAACATATGGTCGATTTTTCCACCTTTTTTTTTGTTGAAAGCAAAACAACAGCATTTGATTCTTTCGTACGTACTTGTAGTTATTTTTAGACGTTTTTATGAGGATCGACCATTATACAGTCCGTGAGCTCTTAGAAGGGGATTCGGGTAACTACAGGTCTCTTACTACACTGCCTTACTACAGTCGTAAATTCTTAATACATTCGCGTATCGCTATCAATAAGCGAAGTCTCAAGACTTTCCTTAAAATCGTAAAAACGCACGCACTTTAATTTTGAGTATGAATTGTCCTCAATTTGATTTTTTAAAACACTTCGCTAATACTTTGAATGTGAAACACACCGACACTGATTGTTAGTTTAAATCGCGATCTTCATTCGAATTATATAGCGCCGCACGATTTCCAAAATTCTCCTAAATTCGAATTGGACAACGAATTCAGGTGTTGATAAAGAAGGGAGAGGATACCGACTAAACTCGGTCTAGATCTAAGATCACGGGCAACCCCAAATGATTGAATGTAGGCAAATAGGCCGGGGTCCAGGGTACCGTCAACTCGAGCTACAACTACTCGTAACTATTCTGTTTATTTAGATCTAGTTTAAGGCGGTCGTAGCACTTGGGAATTAGTTCTGTTTTAATCTTGGAGGATAGAAGTTCCCGCTTGCACTGACGAAAGAAAGCATCATTAAACAAGTGCAGCTCTAGATAGAGATGACATGAGACTTAAGGCCTAAACTTTAAGGACGTTTCTTGCTATCCACGGAGAGGCGAAACAGTAAAAATACATCAAATACCTCAAGCAGTATTTTTCTTGATCACGCGCATATATTTTTTGACATAATGTTAATGAATTTTCGTAGTTGACTGTACAGCACTCCTTGGCTCGAGCTGATCGTCCCAAGACAGGATGTCGTCAGCCAATTCAGATGTGTTAGGTACCGGTACGGTCGGGACCTTGCCGTGTCAGCGTCCATATTTTGTTGTTGTTATTTTAAAGATATCTTTATCTTATTGTATCTTATCTTATCTACTCGTATTTACTGTCTTGAGATTTTTTAGATAACAACAATAAAATAGATAAGGCGTGTAAAACCCTTTTAGGGTAGGTATGACTTGTAGACGGTAATAGGTGGGTTAGGTTGTTTATCATTTTATCGACACCTAATTTATAAATATTAACTTTATTGTTTCTTGCCGACTCCTTAATAATAGTTTTACTTTCGTAACATAAAATTTCACCTATTGCACTTACCATATTTTGATTGTAAATCTTTATAAACGCCTCCAAATCTTTTTTCATAAGTCCCTCAGGAACCGATAGAGATACTCTTCTTAGCTGACTCCTGTACACTACTGGACTTTCATTCCCATCTGTATTCTTATCTTCTTTTAGCTCCAAATCTGCTTTCTTAACCTCTTTGGGTACATTTTCGTCCTCATGTCTTATTATACCATCTGGTTCTATAATCCTTACAGTAGGAGTTGGAGCTCTAGGTTCAATCTCCTGTTTGTTATCGTCGAGTGTGAAAAAGACACTGCCTTTTGTATTTCTTGTAGTAACAGAATTTGTAGATGATGATGTTTGACTTGGGTTATCGTTCGTAAACGGACTTTTGACTCCTGGATCATTATTCGCTGTAGAAGGAACTGAATCATCGTCATCATCAATGAATCTGATATCGTTGGGTGTTCTATTTGCTTGTAGGATTAGATGCTTTATGTCTGTAGGCATTTCCACATAGTCATGAGAGTAAGAAGGTATGTTTAACCTTAGATCTGGTCTCTTTCTTACCCTCATTTTGAAATTTGCTTTAGGATTTCTCCTTAATGTTACTGTTAATACACGTTCTAAGCAAATTTGATTATAATGATCTCAAATATTTCCTTAGGTCGGCGTGTTTGTATAGTTAATCAGAGATAAGAGTTATCTAATACAATCAAGGCTACATAGATACCTTCTTAATTTAAAGTAGGTACTTTTAGGAATTACGCTATAGCTATCTTGATATACGATGCGATATATCTTCTTAATAATGTAATTTTCACATGGAACAATAGAATGTTTATCTCATTTATATTTTTGCTGAGACGGGTAAATTTTTCACCAGTATATAGAATAGATCTGTATTTGATTTCGTTACCGTCTGTAGTCATAAAATATCCTCAGAAATTTTAATCAGCGTCATTTTAGAATCATGTATTATCACAAGCATTTAGTTCCATGTTTTGAAAAGCAGATGTTTCTATAGAAAGCACTGTATTTTAATGCACCTAATTGAAAATACACACTTTTAAGACAATGTCACTGTAAACATTAGCACTGAATTACTTATTCAACACTGAATATAATTTCTTTCCGGAACTTTATCAAATTTGCTCGTATCTTGGCGATAAAAATTGATAGTAGCCAAATCCATATGTCTTTGACGTCGTCACGTGAAATCATTGTTTTGTTAACCTGACCAAAGCCAGTTTAAATGTCAATAAAGATATCATTAGCTTAAAGTGATTGCACATTTCGTCAGCTACACCGTCATTCTCTTCTCTGATAAAGTCATTTGCTTGTACGAGTGTCTCAGGAGATCTCGAAATTGTTTATTTATTTATTTTTCTTAACACATTCCATTTCACTTATATCTTGTTTTCTCTTTTTGTAGTTTCATTATCCACATATCATTATTTAGACACACAACTATAGGTTCCAACGACATACGTTAGTACGATACCTATGAGTGAATCTCCTCCAATTTGAAATACTATAAGCATTCCTTCCTTTTCAATTCGAATTTTTGGGGGCAAAATTTTCTTATTAAGAAACACAAACTGAAATAATAAACTGAACCTTTGTCACTGTTTAACGTTTATTTAAAGGCAAAACACACTACTCTACTTTTTGCAAATGACCAACGTAGAGGGTAACAAACAAATGAACTAATCAAATACTTGTCCCGAAAGTGCCAGCAAAACGATTAACTATAATTAAGATACGGTCTGACACTAGAGTCACTTCGTCCCAGTTAATTATATTACTTTACTTATAATAATAAATATGATACAATTACAATCATATAGTACAGAAGTTGCATCATTTTTAATGATTTTTAAACGTTGGTCGAATGTGTTCAATCCCAGATAAATAACCAACGAGTTCAAAAGAATATTTGAAAATTTCATGTATTTATACTTAATGTTCTATCTCAATTACCTAGTAGTAATTAGGTACATTAATAAATAGATCGTAATTATTCCGGATTTGGTTGTAGGATGTTTTTATTTTTATTTTGAATTGATGTCGTCTCTAGGCTACATCTAGGTATTGCTTTAGATCATAGGTAGATAAAATCTCAACTGAATCTGATGAAGGTAGAGTTCAAAGAAAATGTGTGCTTTAAAAATATTGGACTCACCTCATGCTGAACATTGTTCAAATACTGCTGCTTCCTTACTTCTAGCTCCAAGTTCTGCAACGCTGGCATCGATATGGAGTTCCTCCGCAAACCAGCCTTCCTCAGTTCCACGTCATCCTTCTCTTTCGTTATCAAATCCATCGACTCATTCGCCCCATCAGTCTTCGACGTACCTGGTGATGACGTCACATTTGTTGACCTATTACTTGGACTAGTAGATTTCGAAGGCTCAGGGTCTAAAGTTATATACAGCGTTCCTTCAGGTGTGTTGACTACTATAGTATCACTGTTTGGTGATGAATGGACGGCTCCTAAGTCAGCTGCGTGGATTTTCTTTCTTTCTCTGTCTATTATTAGAGGTTCCATATCTCCTCTCTCGACGTCTCTGAGTCTCTGTGGTCGCACTGGTTTTGTAACATGATCGAGATCTTCGAAATCGTCGGCAAATGGTATTTCGTCTTCATCCTTAGGTTTGGGTGTCTCAGGTTTATTGGTTCTTTGGCTGAGGCCTTCTGATTCGTCAGCGAATGGTATGTCGTCATTGTCTCGGAGTTCAGGAGCGTTCAATCCGTGGGGTAGTTGAGTGGATGTGTCTTTACTGTCCATGTCCTCGCGTTTATTTCATAGTAGAGTCCTGGAAATTGAAAATGTTTTGTTACTTATTTTAATTGGAAATAAGAACTAATTTATCTGGATTTTTTTATTGCCTCACTTCTTTGAAAATTTTGATTCATCATCAGTTCTTAAGAAGTTAGGAGACACCTAGGTAATTTTGAACTACTAGGCAGTACTTAAATGCTATTTTAACAATTTTTAGTATCGACATAAGATGCAGCTTTGGGACATGCAAGATTGGTATAGTATGTACACAAATGCCATTTTTACTATATTTGCTAAGAAATAAATAATAAAGCGTTTACAGTAGGTACAATTTATTTTTCTGATAGCTAGACCTGTAGATATCAGCTAAGAACGTCTGAAATAATATCATTCTCTAAAGCAGTTACGGTTTCTTGGAATTCAACTATAGATCGTATTACATAAATATAATACCTACAGACACTTTCATAGATTACCATATAGTCTTATCATCATTTTAAAATAACCATTCAAATCTATGTAGGTAAGTACGAGTCTCGGGCGAAGAATAGAGCCACGGTAAGTCCTGTCTGTCGTAAAATGTCGAAAAAGGAGCAGGGTCGCGGGCGGTCAAAGTGGGGGTTTTGGCCGTACATTGGCTGGCGACCTTGGGGAAGGCAGCAACGTGCTATGGCCGCACGCTGCTGTGACGGGAGGAACCGGTAGGTGTAATGTACACCTCCCGGAAAGAGCCCAAGGTAAATGCTAGGAGGAACTGGTGCGTTCCACTGGAGATCCCGGAGCCCTCCGATATGCACGAGGCCGGCCATCGACGGGGTTTTAGTGAGTAAAAATCTCACATAACCCAGTCTCTCCCCCAGGAGGCTGGGTATCTTTCGAAGATTTTCCCACGTTAATAAAAAAGAAAGTAAAAACGAGTATATCAAGTTATCAAAAATGTTCATACCAATAATAACACCAAGGTTTACTGTCATAATTATCTCATACACCAAGAAATTTTAAAACCACTGCACCAATCACTTTAAACCTCATTGATTTTTTAACTGGAAACCGTACGTTATTCATTTGTTTCTAACTCACAACTATATGGGTTTTTCATCTGAGTTTGTAGGTAGCAATTCACATGGTACAATCGGCTACATATTATCGTTTCGTACTATTATGACGTTTGTGTCTTATGTGCTGAGGTCGCTATTAAGTGTAGGTCTACACGTGGTAGACTTTACCTGTCAGATGTTGTTTGTTTCAAATTAGAGAGTGCCATATTAGAACTATTTGATGGAGTGTGACTGTATTCGGCAGCGGAGTGAATTCGATCATACCATACTGCGCTAATGTTATTGTTTGAAATTTTATTGTTTGGTTTTTATGTAAGTAGGTACTACTTGTACCTATGGACTCTGGACATTGCTGGTTATAGAAATAGAAATTTATTTATTTGCCACATTACAAAATTACTTAACATTAAACTGAAATCTATATAATGCACCAAAAGGGTCTCCACTCAGCATATGTCATGGCACATTGTACCACGACGCTGGTCTTCCGTGGATACCTGAAAGAGAGTACTAAACTATGCACAAACATAAACACAAGTCGGTTCATAACTAAAACCGACGATCCGCGTACAATCATACACAAATAAAAACGCAAAAGTTGGTACAGAATCGTGTTCTTTCGATAAATTTATACCTTCATAACGAGCAATGGATATTCATCAGCCGCGTACGTCCCTTACGGTTGAACCCTAAAGAGGACTTTATCTCCAGCGCGTTTCATACAAACGTAGTTTATTCCTGTATACTTCAGCAGCAGCAGTGTAGTGATTGAGGACTTTGTGTTTCCCTATGCGGTTGGTATGGTTCTATAATGGATCGAACCCTAAAAAGAACCTAAAAAACAATAGATTAAAAATAATTATAGAAGCTACAATGTCTCACAGGCTAGGGCACGTAACTGCGGCGCAAGCGGCACCGGATCGGATATATATGGAAATATTCAAACACAATTTATAATTGTTTATGAATAAATGATATGATATGATGATGAATCTTTTTTTTTTTAAAGAGGGCTTGTCTAACCGGCCACCTGATGGTAAGAAATATGAAAGGTACCTATTCCATGCGCTGGGACTTAGATGGAGTATACCTCATGTGCCGGTAAATACGCGGCTCTCTTACTCTTCAATCCGAAACACAGCAAAACAAACTTTACAGCTGTAGCTGCTTTGCAGCAGAAATAGATAAAAGGGTGTTAGGTAAGTTCCTACTTACCACACCAAGCTGACACTAACAGAATCATAGAACTTCTTGTCTAGGTCTATGACTTGTCATATCTTTTAGGTAGATCCTGACGTGAAGGATCGCCTGGGTTGGTACCACCATATTAAGTATCTATTTCTGATTCCCGTGGTACCTGGGTGAACTCTGCCGTGAAGCAGAAATACTTGCATTTCTGTGTTTCGGTTTGAAGGGTAAGAGAGCCAGCGTAATTTCCGGCACATGAGGCATTCCACGTTTGTCCTCAAGGTTAGTGCGCATCAAAAACCCTCTAATAATAACACAGTGAGATGTGATGTCTATGGGCGATGGTGACCACTTACCATCAGATGGCTAGTTTGCTCGTCTGCTTTCCTGATTGAATATAACTAAGTAAGTACCTACACATAATATGATACGTCGGGAAATGTCAAAGTGAATGTCAAGTGGACGGTTTGCGATCTTGACATTTTCCAATCTTGACATTTTCCGACTTGGACATTTTCCGATCTGGACATTGTCCGAGTTGGACGTCTTAACATTTCGCGATGTATCGACATAATAGTCTACTTATAAGTAGCTACGAATAAAAGGGAGTTCTAATAAATTATCTATGTAACCAAAAGATTTTTTTTCCACAATGAGGTAACGTAACAGCTATGTTATAGCTTAAGGTGTTGCTACCTGGGTTATTCGCTGTTTTATTTATAAGTTACGATACGTCGTAAAGCTATAAATAAGGTTATTGTCTTTCCAAGGTCAAGAATTTAAGTTAAAAGCGAAGATATTTTACTACTTAGGTACATAATGTAAGCACGGGCGTATATAACCCCCTTAAAAATACGCGGAAAAATTCACCGAATATCCGTGTCTACTACTTTCCCGCTTTTGTAATAAAATTAAATAAATGCTTTACCGAGATTACTTATACATAATTTATTTAAAGGTACTTAGAGTAACTATCGTTTACCCCCAGCTTAACTTCCGTGCACTTTAATGTTTATGTAATTTCTAATTGACTGAGGTTAGCGTTTAGAATTCTGCCTTTTTCTGCGTGAAGTCACGGGCAAAAACTAGTTTATCTGTGAATCTTTGTACATTTTTGGACTATTGGACTACCCCCATGTGAAACCTATAGCTACGCCCTTAAATGTAAGTATATAGGTAAGTTTTCAAACCTATTATAAAATTAAAAGAGTGCCGGTGGCGTCGTGGCTAGGACGTCGGACTCCCATGCGGGAGGTCCGAGTTCGGAACCAGGCAATGCCATGTACCAATGAGTTTTTCGGTTTTTTCGAAAGGAAAACATCATGAGGAAACCTGCACACTGAGATAACCAGTGTGTGAAATGGGGAAGGCAATGGCAATCCACCCCACGAGAGTCGCACTATGTGATTAATTCCTTAGAATGATCACGACCCTCAGCAATGAGGAATACGACTTAGAAGTGTCTAAAATATGGTTGTATGCCATGCCCCTTTTCTAGCTGTTATGCTATTTATTATTTAAGAATATTAATATTAAGTTGAGGCTGTCCAATATTCTTGAAACTGTTAATATTTACATCTTGCTCAGGTATGCCATTCCAAATGATGACTACCCGGTTGAATAAGAGATGATATTTTGTGTTTACCCTTTTTGAAAGAAGTCTTCAGGTACCCACCAAAGTCTATATTTAAACTCTACGGACTTTACCTTCTTTAAGAGGGGTTGTCTGCGCGTGAAAAATCGTGAAATGTTCTCCCGCCATAAAATCAAAATAAACTAATATTAAGAAATGAAATGTTGTATTCCTTATCGGATAGTCAATATGAATGTTTGCATAAAAAAATTTTTTTCCGAAAATTTACACACTGAGGCCAAAAACCTACACACTGCAGTGCGCAATCGCCATGTGTAACTGATTGTTGTAAGATTATCTTCCACTGATTATCAACTACTTAACAGGACCACGAGGTCTGTTAACAGATTAAAAAACAACCATGAGGTAAGTAGGTACTTTTTTTATAGCGAACTCCATAACAGATATATTATTTATAATTTTAAAACAACAAATGTCGCCTTTTTGGCTGGGTTTTATGTGCCTGGTCAGGATATACTAACATAAAATAAAATAACTGACTTTGTATAAAGATCCAACACGATATAAAGCGGCGCACACACAGCAGTGCGCACACGCAAGGCCGCGGGAACTGTTTGCGGGAGATTATCGTACCGCGTTTAATCTTTTCATACTGTACTAACATTTTTGTACACAATTATGACGTCACAGTATGTGATTATGAATATTAGCCGTAATAAAGGTATACCTATTACTGATAAAAATGTGACTAGTTATTTCTCTTCCTGAACTAATTTGCAGTCATTTTTGTTTTGGAGAATTATTCGATCAGCCTTCGTAGAGAAAATGACGCAGAAGTCGCATAACTCCTAGCGTTAAACATAAACGTAGGAGATAAAATCTAAGTCTATGGTGCCGGATGTATCGTCTTCTTTGTATGAGTTTAAAGCTAAGCAGGCTATGGCGGGGCCATTTCAAGTCTCATCCACAGCCGTTAAAAAAACTTGTCCACCGTCTAGTAACACATTGTGTTTAACGATACGAACCATACGAGTAATAAAATGTGGACTTAGAAATAATAAATAATTTTATGTCCATCGATATAATCTATACAAATGCGTGAGGTTTTAGAACGGGTTCCGGGTCTTGAGACTTCGGTTAAGGGATAGGGATACATGAATGTACAAAGACTGTAGTGAGACAGAGAAAGAACATTTTATCCGATACCCGAATCACCGTCTAACATCTCACGCACTGTAGTACAGATTTAGGTATATCCATAGAATTTTTATTAGAATTACCTTGAGCTAGCCGGTGTAAGCAACCATGTAGTAAATGAACAACCCCACAAATATCAGTGTCAGCACTCCATACACTATGTAGTCCAGGTGGAACACACACCAGAAACACCTCACTTGCTCACTCGAACACCCCGTCTCACACTCGCTTGACGTCATCGTTATCTTCTGTTCTTTTTACTTTTGCTTTTTCTCTCTCTTTTATGGCTCACTTCCTGGTTCGCCAATGTTGATTTGATTGATCCTTTTTCCAATTTTTTCCGTTCCTTTTCCTTTATCCTACTGCGATTCCCGACCATTACCCTTTAAACACACTTCTAATATTTAAAAAGGTCTGACGTCACTGTGGATTCTGATTTTGAAATAAATTAAACTTTGGCCCGGTGACGTCACGATGCTGTAATTAGAGTCCAAATGAAAGAGAATCGGTACAAATTGTTCGTTTTTCATGCAAAGAGCATATGAATATGAAAGAAACGTCCAGATAGAGTTCACTGAAAATTATTATCGCAAATCTATTCATCCTTGCAAACTAATAATATTTGCAATACCTATATAACGTAAGTATATTTGTCAAATACAAATAGGAGTACACGATGTTAACGAAAACTGAAACATTCACTCAAATGTGCGGAGATTCACTCAAAATCTTCTACTTTACAAAATGCACATTCGTAATGCATTAAAAAAAATCTTAGGTACTCCATACAAAATGATGTGCTCATAAATCACGAGATTTAAAAATCTCGGAGAAGAAACTGTAACATTGTTCGTATTTCATGCACAATTTGCTTCTCGGTGTTTTTAAAGACTACTAAAAAACTGTACTTATGGAAGTAATTATTTATAGAGTGTATATCACTTTAAATAAAGAAAGCTAACACTGACTCATTGACTCAAGGAAAGCTAACACTGACTCATTGACTCAAGGAAAACAAAGGCTGTAAATTATTGCTTTACAATATATTTCTTCGCTAAGCCTTTTAAGCCAAAAATGACGTAATAAAAACCGAATCTTCGACTTCGAATTTCGACCTGGTTAACCTTCAATCGGACTCTAGTCACAACAGCGCGGGATATCACGAGACTGCCCGAGAACGAGGTGCGAAACGGACGAATGATTTCAAATTAACAGCGCTGTAATCAAATTAGGACCTTATGACGTCATCGCTGGTAATGATCACCGCGTTTGTGGTTCGTAAGAAATGGAATTTTGTGGGCCTTAACATCAGTTAATACAGGTGACTAATTCCGTGTTGCGCGTGAATAAGTTGATAACTCGAGTTGAAAAAATCGAAACGAATTTGGTGCTCTTGGGCGTTTACGCTCCTGGCAGATCGTGGTCGGCACTTCTGTTGCTGAGGACTGTCTCACAATACGTGGCCACTCCTCTCTGACTGCTGCCTTCCTGTCCTACAAGGGGCCGTCCACGGCTGTCCTGATCTGGTCCGTCCATCTTGCATTATTTACGAGTTACGGCTTTAAAAAATTTACTGAGCTTTCAGAGTTAGAATTTCTTTATCAAGTTATTCACGAACACGGAATTTTTAACAGATGATAAAAAATAATAACTCTACACTTAAATGCCTACGGGTTACAGACGTTGAATGCCGCTCAGAATAATTTACTGCCGAAAAGTTGCAGGCTTCATGGGATTAAGTTCTTGAAGTAAACAGATACAGGTTTAAGATTTTAATTCAAAGATAAGCTGTAGCATTAATTACTAATGTGTAGACACAGCACAGATTAATCATAGACTAACGACGCATATACTTTAACAATAGAGATATGAATTAACTACCAATAAAATGCCAACAGGGCATTGGACCACATGGGCCAATAATTTGATTGAAAATCTCTTTAAAAGTCTCTTTATTGCACACTTAGAGAAAAAAAAATATACACAGAAATTAAAAACATTAAAATATGTACAAAGGCGGGCTTATCCCATAGGGATCTCTTCCACTCAACCTTTGATTAAGGAGAGTTTAGACTACTTTTATGGTAGGTAAGGTGTGGAGTACAGTAAATAATAAGTATAAATAAATTACAATAATTATATAGTAGATAAATGAAATACATACGCAACAATTATAATGATATATACAATTTGTTATACACATATACTAATACATATATAAATATAATGAATTTAAGCTTCAGCTCAAAGTGTCAGCAACGTGACTGAAATGCTTTTTGAGAGCATATTAAAAAGAAGGCAGAGAAGGCGATTTCCTCACGTCGACAGGAAGTTTGTTCCAGAGCCTCGCCGCATGATATTTATTACAGATAACCGCTAAACATGAACATTATTAAACACATTGATTCATTCATTGTTGCCATGTGCCTTTAACTTAATCTAAACCTTTTTAATTTTTAACTTTTTAAGCAATATAGTAATAAGTAGTAGGGCCACGTGGGGTAATTGCAATAGCAGGGTAAAAGTAATAATGTGTGTTGCTGACTTGACAAAAGAAAGAAAGATAAAGTAAATCTGCGTATTCTTGTACTTTTACCCACATTCGGGTCTACCGACACTGCTAAGAAATAACACAATAATATCACATTTGCCCCTTTTAACGGGGCAATTGTTCGTCAAGGTACTTGGTTTCGGATGTCATCAAGTTGTCGTAGTGAGTTTGTTATATGTAATTACTTGGAACAATAGTCTAATATATGCTTAATACATACAGTAAATACCAATCCTGAATTGTTAATAAGTAAGTAGTGGTATAGTGTAGAAATGTAATTTTATTTATGGCATTAGTATTTGTTCCCTTGACCCTACCCATAATACGAGTAGCCCTATGTTTATCAAATTCGCACTTTGTGACTACTTTTGTACAAAAACCCTTCCTTATGGGCCTGATCCACGTTAATTTCTTAGTTTACCGTAATACTACATATATTACGAACGATTTTAACGCGTAGGCATGACACTGATATTCTAGCTCACTATCTTATTCTTTGACCTCACAAATCCACTTCTCGAATACGACTCAAAACATTAAAAAACTCGTCAAATCGTCTCACACTAGTTTCTTGCCAGACACAGTACTCTAAAATGGCGTTAAATTAACTATTTTGCGCAAAAGGCTGTTTTCAGTTACCGCAGCGCAATTATAATTATCGAGAGGAATTTTTTAGAGTTGGTATTTATAGAATGAATGAGGAAGTTGAGTGCCGATCAATACGTATTGTGCATAGTTAAGAGTTTTACTATAATGGCTGTAGTAGTAAGTCTAAATGTGGCTAATTATTATAATGTTTGTCAATCAAACTTATTGAACGGATGAACCGATTATGATAATTTTGCATACTTTTACACACATATTTTTACACTTCTCGACGTATCGATACCTACCTATACCTACTTATATTCAGGGATTCCTCAGTTGTTTTTACAACGCGGGAAACATCTATGCATGAGTTTTTGGAAATCCGCAACAATGGTTTTAAATTCACCAATAAGAACGTTCTCGTACTGTAGAAATTAATTTGCAGTGGTAAGTATTTTTATTTAGGTACTTAGACTAGGGATGTTACGGAGGTGGTTTTACCGGAACCGGAGTCGAAACCGAAGGTTTAAAATTTGATTTATCGGAGTCGGAACCGAAGACGGAGGCGGAGGTAGAAGAGAGATGTTCAGAAGAAGTTCAAATTTTAAACCGTTTATTTAATTTTTATAGCTGAACTAGCCAATATTTTTTATGATGACATTTGCGGCAATAAGACATTCCTTTATGTAGTCCTACACTATTTAATCAAATATTGATATTTGAATATGTTTGCTCACAAATCTTCGGTATAACCTCCGATTCGAAATTATCGGAGCCGATTCGAATAACCTCCGATTCGAAAGTCGGAGGTGTAAAATCCATCGGAAGTTCCGATCTTTCGGAGTCGAAGTCGAAGCTCCGTAACATCCCTAACTTAGACTACTTAGAGGATACATTTTAATATGCGGATACCTATTTACAAACATATATAAGGTCCCAGGCTCTGTACAAGGTAAGCAGTAGATCCACGTTAGGGCCAATACTCTGAACATCGACCTGAAGGGCTCAATAATCCGGTTACTTTGCAGCATTGAACTACTCGTACTGAGACGGTAAAGTTTCATTTTGTACTAGTAGTTCGGTGGGCTATAGCGTACACACGGCGAGTTTATATAGGTGCGTTGCTATGCTGGTTATCGTATTATTTCGTTGACGTTCACACCCAGCAATGAAACACCATGACTGATGTCACACACCAAAGGTGTCGATGTCTTCTTTTGCAGCATATCTCTGTCACAGTTTACGCCTTCTAACACACTTAGTGTTATTATGATATAAACAAATAAACAAATAATAAAACAAACAACACAATACAGCTATTTTAAAACGGAATTGGACCGAATCCATAGAAGTCTAAGAAAATCGAAAAGTAGATTTGTATGGGATCGGTTTCCCTTTCAAAATCGCTGCATTTTGCTTTAAATAATGCATAGACTTTAGGCGTTAAGTTACATAAACCACGCAAAAGCTCATCCACCCACTGATTTGTCGCCTGCCTTACTGAAACACGCATCTTTTATTTATGAAAGTAATATTATATTCATCAGCAGCCTATTAATGTCCCCACTGTTGGGGCACGGGCCTCCCCTTGCACAAGGGCTACGGGCCATGATCTACCGAGCGAGTCCAGTTCTGATTTGCTCAGACATGCAGGTTTCCTCACAATGCTTTCCTTCACCGTCAGAGCAGTCGGTAAATCGGACCTTCTGCATGTGAGTCCGGCGTCCTAGGCACTAGGCCACCGACGCTCTTAATATATTATAATAATATTATATGATGCTAGGAAAATTATCAAACTAAACAAATTAAAATTTTCATAGAATTGCTAATATACTAATGACTTGTAATTTTCATACAAGTTGACCACGTGCATTTATGCACCACATGAAATTTATTATTCTTGTGGTTATTATTAAAACTTAAGGTGCAACGTTACAACTCTGTTACAAGTTATTATACACATTCGTGTCGTATCGTATTCAAGCGTGCAATATTTTACTGAAATATTATTACAATAAGGTCAATCGTATTGTTGTAGATACGATTACTATAACATTGAAAAATTCATCATTTGTTCATAAATTTATGATGATTAGGAAAAAGTAAGGGGTACTAGGTACCTATAACGGTAAATCGATGGTTTTTTAATTTTTTATAACAGTTTTATTGTTGAAAGTCGCAGTTCGGAGATATCCTATTATACTTGTATATGTGTCGCAGGGAAATATTCAAAACCAGGGTTTTGGCCAAATCCCTAGTGTTTTAGAAAAATCCAAGCAAACTGCGCTAGCCCCTCCATGTCGGTTTTGTGTTTCCATGACTGCGGCTTGTTTCCTCCATTCTACATACCCTCAGAAGAAAGAATCACTATGAATTTGTCTACATCCCAGTATAAATAAAGTTTTTGCTTTTTACCTGCGATATATGTAACGTAAAATAGAGCTGGTAAGGTGGACGCATGGCTGGATAGACAAGATTCTTTCTTCGTTTAACAGCTGTGAATGGAACTTGAAATGACCCTTGCTATTATGGCTATAGTAGATGGCTTTCAATTGCATAATGTACACTATACATATATTATTTAACATACGAATACCTAGGTACTGACTTATTGTTTTGCGCATAGGATCACGCGCACACGTAATCAGCATAATACTACACTAGCTGTTGGCTGTTACCGCGTGAAAAAACTTATAACTTAACTTACTTAAGTACTTACCTACTTCTTATCCCATAGTTTTGTATATAAATTAGCAACTGACATCACTATATTAGACACGGGATTCTTACCATAGTTTGGGGTTATAACCACGAAAGCTTTATTAAGTTATAATTATAGCAATTGATATTTTATACTGCAGTTCTTAATAGATTTTTTTTGGTAAACTCAACCCACATTAAACCTTAATATCTCCTGATGGTAAGCAACGATGAAGTCTACGATGGAGCATGCGGGTCTAGTAAATGCCTGTTCACTCTGGCCTGTAATATGACCCCCTGCCTATATAAGTGACCCCAAAATGTCGCAGCTAACACTGCGCCTGGTTAATTAATAATGTCAGTCAATCATGCCTTTTCTTTTTATATAGGGTCCTATTTTATTAGCGTCCTATTTTATCATATAATCTATAGGTTATAACTTTATAAGTAAGTTATAACAATAACGATAAGGCATAAAGATATTTTTTACTTATTAAATTTTCGAGAAAACCGACAAAATTGTTTGTTTGAAAATTCTACAAATGAATGAATTATTGCTATTCTTATTAGAATAGCAATAATTCATTCATTTGTAGAGTTTCATTCATACTTATTATTTCAGTATTCTGAAATAATAAGTATGAATGAAACTCGTTTCATTCATAACGATATGGATGAGTATATGCCACCGAGGCGCAAAATAATAGGGTTTATTTTTCTTTAGTTTAGAAAATTATCATACAAGTGACAGGGTTATTTTTCTGTGTAAAGTGGTACAAATGACCAGCACATACCCAAAACATAAAATATTCACTCCAAATATTTGCTACTAATAAATAGCTGAATATATTACCTATCTATCTACTACATTAGCTTGTCAATAGTTACACTAGATCAGACCTCGGCGCAGACAATGCTCATATTCACTAGAGATGCGCGTGCGCATGCATTCACTAGCATGTGCGGTGCAGCGGGCCAGATGCGTCGAGGAATGTGAAGAGATCATTATCTACATGAACTCTGAACAATCCTCTATCTATTCTCTATTATTAGCCCAATGCCGTGAGAATCAAAATTAAAAAAAAACAAACCGGGATTTTTAGGACTTACTTTTGATAAACAAAAGGCCAAGTGCGAGTCGGGTCTCGCTCTGTCTATAGGGATGCGTACTAAGCACGAAGAACGAACGCCCACGAGACTATGTTTTCTTTCATCCACGTTACTATAAGCATGAAGGAACCAACGGCTGCCCGTTAGGCAAGGGATACTATTTTTTCTTTCATTCAAAGTACTAACATACAAAACATACGTTTGCTTGTTTTGCTCATAAGGAGCACGAACTGTACCTATTACAGATTTAGTAAGTATCAATTACGGCACTGTTTTCCAAAATAACTGTAGCGGTTTTGTAAAACAACGAATTATACAATCAGACTGCGACATAAATAAGAGGTTTTATAACAATTAGTCGATACGGCGGGTTATAAATACGTGTGTTACTTTTGAAAATTAAGATCTCACCAATACCAATGCTGGAAATCTCTTTTATTTACTTATAACCTTATAACTAGACTAAGATAAGTTATGATGATATTATGAGCGTCGGTGGCGTCGTGGCTATATAGGACGTCGGACTCCCATGCGGAAGGTTCGAAACCAGGCAATTCCATGTACCAATGAGTCTTTCGGTTTTTTCTATAGACTTACGTACATTTACCGACTGCTCTGACGGTGAAGGAAAACATCGTGAGGAAACCTACACACTGAGATAACCAGTGTGTAAAATGAGGAAGGCAATGTAATGTAATACTAACTTATCTTCTTCTTCTAAGTCGTATTTCCTCATTGCTGAGGATCGTAATCATTCTAAGGAATTAACCACACAGAACGACTCTCTTGGCAGATTTAATGGGGTGGTTTGCCATTGCCTTCCCCATTTCACACACTGGTTATCTCAGTGTGCAGGTTTCCTCACGATATTTTCCTTCACCGTCGGTCGGTAAATGTACCTACGTCTTCCGAAAAAACCAACTCGTTGGTACATGACATTGCATAGTTTCGAACCCGAGACCTACTAGCCACGACGCCACCGACGCTCTTAAATGAATAAGTTTACCGGAAATAAATATATTCGCAAAAAAATTCATACCGTTTAGAAAAAAGGAACTCGCTTTTGGCTTAGTGTTTATATTCTTGGGTTTTAGTTCTTAAAGGGAAGGTTTCCTGTCTTACCTACCCTGATGCACCTATATATAACAGATAAGAGAGTTGTCAGTGTATGTGTGAGTAAAACATAACGACGACGAGAGGACTGCAATTAACATTCAACCTCAGATATGATCTATTTTTATCATCTATTTGGACACGTATTTCGACGTCTCTTTTCACTAACCACTGATATGACGTCTATACATTTTTCACCATAAAAAATCGTTCGAAACCAATAGAAAAATTGAATTCCGACTGAAGTTCAATCAATGCGTGGATTTTGACAGTTGTGTGACCAAGAAGTGTAACAGAACTTAGGTACTGAGTAATAAGTATATAGCGTGTAAAGCAATAGAGGCATATTTTGAAACCAGACACTAAAATTAAAGCTGGTGAGAAAGACATTTGAAGTCAAAGTTATATGCCCCTATTCCGCCTACATGCTGTATATGATGTCTTTGATCCAGATTCTTCAAAAACTTACTTAAATTTACAAATTATTATAAGTTATAATTTATAACCGTAAATAAAATAAACATAAATCTTCAAAACCTACCAAAAATTCCAAGTTCCTGCGGCACTTATCCGTTTTTCATACACACTCACAATAACCACTGTATCTATGACTCTCAGAGCTCAGGTGTAATATGGTTCTATGGCTCTATAAGCTAAGGTGGGTGAAGATGCGCCGGAGTCGGTTCGAGAGCGCGCGAAACACTGCCTCATTATCATTGCTTTACTTGACCATCGCCGAACTGTGTAGTGCAGGGGCCTGTGTGCCGTTTTGTTGAAGTGAATAGATTATAGTCTAACCCTATAGAGTTAGACGTTAGGTATTGGTTAGGTCTGTTCCCAGAAATCGTTATTACCGGTAGCGAAATTCTCAGTGGCATTTTTTCCCATAAGATAAGATACAATTTATTGTGTAAAGTTTAGGTAAGAAATATTGCAGATATAGTTGCATAAACATGTCACACTAAATTTTACCTTTACAGGCATATACTCACAAATTAATAATGTTTATACAGATTTTGAGACAGAACGCGGTGGAAGAATATTGTCTCAGCCCTATGCACCACTAGGTGTTCTAGGACCTGAAGAAGAAGAAGATACAGATTTTGAAAAAAAAAAAACAGAAATTGCAATCGTGATTTTGCCAATAATTTTTTCAATAGTTTATTTTCATACGCTTCTTCCCCAAGCATAATTTAACTACGCTCGTTTTTCTAGTCTAGTTTTAATGAAATGATTTATATTTGCATGAATTACGGTAGGATAGGTACAGTTTTCAGTTGAAAATGAAATGAAATGGAATTTCAAGTCTTAAGCGTATTTCACCATGCGGTTTATGTATAGGAGAAGTCATAAATAATATAAAAGAATGGGTTCAAAAAAGTGGGATTAAATTTTGTATCGTTCATTTGATTTGATGTTGTGTTAAATTTCTAAAATGAAAAAGTTTTTAAATAGAAATACATACATAATTTTGGAAGTGCTGTATTAATAATAATTTATAAATTTAAAATTGCATATGTGACGTCAAACCAGGGGGGGTCACACAAATGTGACCCCTGTGGCAAGGACGAAGGGGGGGGCTCCAAAAATCATGAAATTCGTGTTACGTATTTTATGGATGTCCCCAAAGCAATGGGACACGGGCTCATGTACTAACGCTTATCACTAAACTATCGTTAGTAAGCTATTAATGTGTGAGAAAATCGGAAGAACAAAGATTATCAAGGCGATACGAGTAATAAAAGACAAAGATAAGCGAAGATTTGCTTGAGTACAAAAATTTTATACTTAATGAAATGAGGAAGTACAAAAGTCCAACAAAAAAAACGCAAAACGACCAAATACGCAATGATCAGGTAAAGATTTTCTATGCTTTTCTTTTTTTTTTTTTTCTATTTAAAATGTTCAATAGGTAGGTAGAATGTCCAACAAGAAAAGACCAATACCCAAAAGTCCAATACAATTTACTTGCGAAATGAGAATATTCTCATTTCATTGTTGTTTCGTCATTTTATTTCTCACTTACAGAGAAAATATAAACAAATTGCCAATAATATTTCCAGCAAATCGAAAAGCTAAATAAAATGTAACAGAGCAAAGGATGACATCACGAAAATATACATTATTATTATATAATCCAGTACAACAATGCTTTCAGAATGCTATTGAGGCTGCCTCGCTTCTGCAGCGCCTCCGGAATGTTCGCGGAGGCGCGCACCGACGGCTTCCATGCGATCGTGCGCAAGAAGACCGCCTCCTTGCTGCACAGAGTGGAGGGCGGCAACAATGGCATTCTGAAGATGATAGCGGGCAAACATGACTGTCCTATAATCGGACACTGGGTTCGTGTGTTGACCGGGTTCGGGTAGGTACCCGATGAACGCACGAACTCTCTGTCCCACATCCCACATGTCTGCCTTTAACTTTTTCTTTGGAAATAATTACTAACATAGTCTTAAGTACCTGCATTGTTACTAACAAATATTGAACCTCTGTTGTTCCAAAAATAAATTGATTTGATTTTGATTACAAATATATGTTTCAAGTTTGTTAAACTATTTAAAGATTCACAATCCTTGATTTCATTAGGCAGAGTATTATATAGCTGTGCTCCCTCAAACAATATGTTCCTCTTACCAACATTTGTTCTAGACCAACGTACTTCAAATAGATTTCTATTTCGTAGATTATGTGCATATACTTTTTTCGTGAACGTGATTTGTGTGTGAATGACATTAGTTAGAATCTTTTTTATTAAAATGCATGTACTGTTTCTATATAGTTGATTGATATTGAAAGGTTTTGTTTTATTGTAGAGGATTTTTGATGGTGTGAGATAGACATAATGGAATAAGATTTTGATTACTTTATTTTGTGAGGTTTGAAGTTCTGTCAAGTTGGATTTAGCAGCACAGCCCCAGACTCTATTAAATAGTCTAAATGTGGTTTGACTAGAGCGTTATAAATGAACAATTGTAACGATGTCGACTTCATCATCCATATCAACCTCCTTGCCATCAATTTCAACCTCATTGTTAGCGTTTATCTCACCTCATTTCGTGTTGGCATCTTCATTTCTTCATCTTCCGCCTTCGGAATATCAGGCGCGGGGAGGGGTTCCATCCTTATGTTGTTGATATCCCATCTGCTCGTACGAAGCGATTTGCTTCTTTGTTCATTATGCGAACGGCTAAGGAATGGAACAGCCTGCCGGCGTTTGTATTTCCCGAAACCTACAACCTACAAACTCTTCAAGGGCAGAGTGAATAGGCATTTACTGGACCCGCATGCTCCATCGTCGACCTCATCGTCGCTTACCATCAGACGAGATCGAGGTCAAATGCGGGTTTAGTTGTACATAAAAATAAATAAATAATCTATATTTTCAAAATTCAAATCATATTCCCATTCCATTTCTAACTTCCATTGTTCCATTAATTTCATTGTCTTCACTTTTTCTCTGTATTTTGTCCTGAACGGACGTTTCTCCGTTTATTTTTGTCTCCTACTACTTACTACCTATTTTCTACATTTACTATTTTCTGTGTTGTTCTGTTCCTTAAAAATATAATATCTATAACCAAGTTCTTCTATTACTTGATCTGCACACTGTCTTAGAACCCTGCTAGCCGGCACCTAGTGGGCAAACTGTAGCATACCTATACATCGTGGGACACATCGTACCATGCTATACGAATCACCCTAATAATTCCATTCTGCCGCTCCATAGCTACTATCAGCCAGTATGCACAATGGTCCTTGAGACATAAACAGGTCAAGCGTGTAACTTAAATCCTGTATCCAGTATATCCTGTATCGTCTGGAGAGGAAATATTAATATTACAGTAGATAAGTACCAATTACGAGCGGCGGCGTGCGTCTCTACTAGATAAAGGGCATAACCTACATTGTCCTTTGCGCAGTCGGGTAAGAAATACTATAGTCATATGCATGGTGGTTAAGTATTTTTGAAGGTGGTAAACCCTTGAGGGTCAACGAGAGGTACCACTCTTTTTTCTGCCGCAAAGCAGCAATTAGTAGAGCATCGAAAATACTCTTGAAATACTTCAGGCTTTGAGGTGAGATGTCTATGGGCGGAGTCGGTGTATGATACGGTGACCACTTACCGTCAGGGAGCTCATTTACTTTCAGCATTATTATTTTTTGTTTTAGTTTTTTTCTTTTAGGTCCTGGTTCTAGGTCCCTCCATAAACACCGTTGGTAAACCTGTATGTCTGAAGAAATAAAAATAAATTAGAAAAAAATTCACGAGCAGGATTTGAACATGCGACCTTGCCGTTCCGTGGCAGTGCTCTAACCAACTGTGCTATCACGGCTCACGCTGCTGGCTTCAAATTAATCAACCATTGATGAATATTGAAAAAAAATATGAAAAATGTTCAAGTTCAAAAAATGCAAAGTCGTTGATTAGATCCGAACGCTCCACCCTCTCTGCCAACCCCAAGGTCGTAGTAACCCTGAAACCGCTGAACGTTGCCGGGCCTTTCTTCGAGCGTTTCAACCGCTGTCATAACCGCTCCACCGTATTGTTGTTGTTTATAGTACAAAAGGACAAAAAATATATTAAATACAAACTGTCCACGAGGACAGTTGTACAGTGGAAGACACAACAAGCTATACTCTGTGGAACCCTGTCGTAATAAGTTTTTGTTACGATTCCTTGACATTCGTATGAATTAAAGCGGGTTATAGCCTGATGTGTTGTGTTGTCCACTGTACTATAAACAACAATAATACGGGTCCTTTTATACAGTCTACCACAGGTTAACCTACCCAAAAGTGAAGGTTTTTGACAGATGGTATACTATAGCTAGGTATATAGTTTTTGACAAGATGGTATATTTTATGTTATATTTGACTTGTTATATTTATATCTAATTTACATTGAATTTATTTTGTGACGATCATTCTACAAAGGCGACTTATAATGTAACATTTTGTACTTATATTTCTTATTCTGTAGAATGAAATAAATGATTGTAATTCTAGCTTGTGGTCTACTGTACCTACTATAAACAAACAACAACAATACGGCGGAGCGGTAATGGCAGCGGTTGAAACGTTCGAAGAATGGCCGTGCCCTGAATCACTGATAGCATTGCCCTTAACCAATCATGGCGCATTGCAAGCGGTTAGCAGCTCGTGAGCGCAGAGTTAGCGGGCTGCGCCAAATTGAACGCACCAGACTACTCAGTGCTTACCTGTTGTAAAAATAAATATATACAGAAGGAAAACTGTAAGTAGGTAGGCGTTCGCCGGTCGAAGCGCTCTCACAATGGCCCGGTTATCCAACGGTGAGACGCCTCGCAGACTTGTCTTTGTAAAGTAATGACTCTCGAGTCTTGCCTAATCATAGTCACATGCCACGAACAGATCTTAAGGTATGATTATGTGCAGTACAGCATAGTGAACGGTTTCCACCTGCCCAGATCACTGTGGTCGAAACTGAACCGCCTGAGAGTCGGACAGGGACAATGTGGTGAACTCATGCACAAGTGGGGCTTCAGAGCTGACCCCCCGTGCGCCTAGGGGGCCGTGCAAACTATGAGCCACCTAACGGAGGACTGCGAAATATGTGCCATACCAGGAGGAATCAACAGATTGCACTTGCTGGACGACGAAGCCATGGCATAGCTAAAGAATATTGATTTTGTAAATAGCGTGATTGTGTTATGCTGACGATCGAACGATAAATAAGTATGTGCAGTCATTTTGGGGTTGTCATTATCGGCAGCCCACTCTAGTCCACTGCTGGACATAGGCCTCTCCCAGGGCGCGCCATTGAGCCCAAACTTCGGATCTTCTAATCCAGTCGCTGCCAGATCGTCGCGCCATCTCCGTCCCACACTACGTTTGCCCAAACGCGTTCTCCACTCCAGAACTCGTCTCCCCCAGCGGTTGTCGGTTCTGCGACAGATGTGACCGGCCCACTGCCACTTCAGCTTGCTACTCTTATGAGCTATGTCGATAACTTTTGTTCTATGCCGGATCTCCTCGTTTCATTCGGTGGTACCACCCGTTTGACTTATTTCTGCCTAAAGCAGCGATGTTTGTATTGCTGTTTCAGTTCGAAGGGTAAGATCAGAAGGATCAGGCGTAATCACCAGCACATGAGGAGATCCATCAAGCCCTCAAGGTTAGCGACTCATCGAAAATCTTTAATAACATTATAGTGAGGAGGTGAGATGTCTATAAGCGACGGTGACCACTCACCGTCCGGTTGCCCGGTTGCTAGCCTGCTCTCATCAGTAGCGGCGGCGGCGCGGCGTGCGAGTTTCCCTTCTATATTTATTTACCTGTGTGAGGGTACTTTATGCTTGCCTATGCTTATTTGAAATCATTACATTATTATTTACTTTTGCCATTATGTAGATACGAGTATGAAAATCGTCGAAAATTGTGGCAGCGGAAATGTATAGCGGGTTTGTATAATGGAAATCGTTATAATGGTAAATGGGTTACGACGATACTCAAGGCCCAGGGATAAGTATACCTAAAGAGTTTGTTTGTAGTCTCTTTATCATCAGCAGCCTACTCTAGTCCACTGCTGGACATAGGCCTCTCCCAGGCCGCGCCATTGAGCCCGATCTTCGGCTCTTCTCATCCAGTCGCTGCCAGCCACCTTGCGCAGATCGTCGCTCCATCTAGCAGGGGGCGTCCCACACTACGTTTGCCCAAACGCGGCCTCCACTCCAGAACTCGTCTACCCCAGCGGTTGTCGGTTCTGCGACAGATGTGACCGGCCCACTGCCACTTCAACTTGCTAATCTTATGAGCTATGTCGATGACTTTTGTTCTATGCCGGATCTCCTCATTTCGGATTCGATCCAGCAGAGACACTCCGAGCATAGCTCTTTCCATAGCACGCTGAGCGACTTTCAATTTGTGAACCAGTCGCATCGTCAGTGTACACGTTTCGGCTCCGTAGGTCATTACTGGTAGGACGCACTGGTTATAGTACTGGTCTCTTTATAGTAGTTACTAATATAAAATACACAGAAGATAAAAAAATTTAAATTTGTACAATATGTATATGCGTAGTGGGACGCCCTCACGTACGACGTCCGGTCGGACGCCCCAGATACTCACACCGGATACCGGTGTCGCGATGAAGTGGAGAAGGATCTGTGAGAGCTTCAGACGCGTGACTGGCTCCAGACTGCGCTGGAGAGAGAGCGATGGCGCTCTTTGGTATCGGAGGACAAGATCCACTTCGGGTCGCTGCGCCAGCGGAGTAAGCAAAATATGTACAAATGCGGGCTTATCCCATAGGGATCTCTTCCAGACAACCTTTGAGTTTTCGAGAACATGCAATTGGTTAGATACTTTTCATAATCTGTGTTATGGAGATCGTTATTTCGGAGGTGTGTTACCCGTGGACTACATAACTGCTTGAAACTACCAGTAGTGCCATCTTCTTCTTCTTCAGGTCCTAGAGCACCTAGTGGTGCATAGGGCTGAGACAATATTCTTCCACCGCGCTCTGTCCGATGCCGCAGACTCTATGGTTTCCCAGGATACTTTAGCCGCATCCAGGTCTTTTTGAAGTGCCATAGTTAAAAAAAACCATGGACATACTAGACACTACTAGTAATACCATGGGAGATTTTTATTTAACAATGGCACTACTGGTAGTGCCAAGCAGTTAGTCCATGGGTAACACTGAAATAAGTTCATATAAAATTTCGCAACATGATGCATTCTATAGGTATGTTATATTCCTGATCAGATTTTACAAACTGTAGGTAGGTAGTAGGCATGGCACAAGACAGTCAAGAAACTAGTGTTACGTTTGATGACGTACCATTGTGCGGTGACGTGAACATCGTGCCATACCTACTAGGTACAGTCGACCACAGGTCAACCTACCCAAAACGTCAAAATATTGCGCAGGCATTCTTTAAGGCTCAATTTACATTGCCGTGGAATGGAATGGAAGCGAATTTTCGCAACGTAATTGTACATAACATAATGAACTTTATGTCAATTGTGTAACATACAAACTAAATACGAGCCAAAAAAGAGGTCGCGCGTCTTCCGGGGAATCCTCGCGCATTCTCGAGAATTCCCCTAGCCACTTTTCTTTTTTGGCTCGTATTTAGTTTGTATGTTACACAATTGACATAAAGTTCATTATGCTATGTACAATTACGTTGGGAAAATTCGCTTCCATTCCATTCCGCGGGAATGTAAATTGAGGCTTAGAAATTTTTTCATGTTGAGATTTATTTGAGGGTTTTTGACAGATGGTATACTATAGCTTGTGGTCGACTGTACCTGAGTGAAAATGACTGAATTCGGGACAGGAAAATTATATCAAACAATGAAATTGAATACGATTTACTTTATTAAGCGAAACCTATACATACTGATTTAGTATACACAACGACTTTACTGTGACCATACAATATCCACTTATATTCGCTACACTTTACAGTTATGTATGGATGAAGTGAGGTGAGACCCTACCCTTACCGACTGGAATGTTTTTTACAAAAATCTAGTAATTTTTTTAAACATTCATGATTGGTATCAAACATGGTATCTATATGACAAAATTCCTAGATTTACCACTTGCAGGAATACCCGAGGTACGGATTGTAAGGGAGTTTTTCCTGTCATGCGGAGCAGATGGTGGCAAATTGGATTTTAGTCCGCATGCGGATCTGCTCCGCATCTATGCGATACACATGCCAATGTGTTTTCATACCTACCAATTAGAATTTTGTTTTGCCATATAATCGGTGTAAAATGTATGGGGGAAGTCAAATTCTTTTTCTAATTTATAAAGTCAAATATTAAATATAAAATGGTGGAAGTCAGTTACTTAACAATCGTGTAAAACTAGGAAATATTTATTTTGTCAAAATCTTTTTGCCAAATTGTTATTTTTTGAGGTAAGCTGAAATTAGGACGAGTTTTTTTCTAGTTTTTATTGTGATGTGCTAATAATAATAAGTGTGGTTATGACAATAATGACGTTGGGCATAATCCTGGTTAGTTTTATTGGCACCGTGTTACCCGGCAAGTGGTCAATCCAGGTATTTTGTACAACTTGTAAAAGTAAAGAAATAGGTTCCTGTCAATTTTACAGTACAATCTTTTGGATTTAAGTTTATTTTTAATTACATTTAATTCATTTAGCATTTACTAATTTGGATTTTGACTAATTTAATACCACTAAAGTAGATATTCGACACTCTCGTACCCCATTAAAATAAACACAGAGAAAAGTGAAAAAAAAGGTCCGGAAAAGTAACCATATAAAATGTAAAAGCTTGTAAAGCGAGTTAAAAAACCTTTTTATATTAATCACGGTGACATTTTAGCGTTAATTACGTTAGCAATAGCCGGAGGACCGAAAAAAAACCAAAATTCTAAGAGTAAAATTTAATTAAACATAAAAAGTTACAGTATAAAAATTAAAGATAATTAAAATTAATTGAAGCGACTCGTGTCGATATTGGACATGAAGTGACGCTTGCGTGCGGTGTCGCATGGCGGCGGCGTTCAGTCACGTTGCGCACGCGATCGCACGTTTCGCTGACAGTGTAGACAACGCCGAGCATCGAGGCCGCTGCAGCGTTGCAGTTTCCATATTGGTGCATGGTATAACTCCTCCACCCTCAGATCATCAACTATTTTTGAACCTTGAGATAAAATGTTGATGGCATATTTCCAGATTTTCCAGCTTCCTCGCAGTCATTGGGAGATTCGTCATCTGGTTTCTTCTTACTACTGGATTTAGATAAATTATAGCGTCGGATGATGACGGTTGATACAGTTGCTAGTACTCCCAGCAGTACTATATAGAATGGTAAGGTTGTATGCAGGAGGGCGTCGTTACTGGATGCTAACTGGTCCAATTGTACCGGTGGTTCCATAGATATCCTGTTCTGCATGTCGTAGAATCCTTTGAGGTTTATTGAGTGCAGTTTAACCGTAGGATGCTGCGAAGTCGATCTTGTGAAGTTTTCTGGAACTTGCATTATCTTCATGGGCTGACCTTCCAAGTGATCGTTGACGTTGACGATGGTGAACTCGTTAGTGCGTAGTATGCAGCTCTGCGGAATTGTAACGAGATAGCTGCCATGCAGGATACTATAGTCTTCTCGACCGCAGATCAGTTCGACCTTGGTAGGAAGAGGGAAGATTACTGCGTAGTGCCTGTCGTCCAACTGTTCCATAGCCTCTCTTGACAATGACGTCGTCGTGACTCTGCAAGAATTTTCTAAGGATTGATGAGTTATGAGATGGTGTACGCAGTCAGTCTGAGTTTTAATCCGATGATTCAGGTTTTCTCGACAGAGGTACCGTGAGTTCAGCTTCGGGCATTCTGCCTCTATGTACACATAAGAGTTCCCATTGGTTGCTATTAAAGGATAGGGGGGTATTATAACTTCGTTACGTTTGTTAGGTAATACGGAAAGTTTGTAAAGGTCATAGGAATGGGATGAGATGATAGGAATTTTAAAGACTATAACTATCTGCTTATGATTAAAATAAGAACCCGTTAAAATTATATTATAGTATTCCCTTAATTCTATATCTAATATATGATCTTTGCCATACAATAACCTAAGTTTACTTATCATACTATTTAATATATCTACTTGAATCATAGAATGTTGTGTACTGGACACACGAGTAAAAGCCAAGATATTTTCTATTCTATAAATTTCATTAGTTAAGTCGTCTATATTTTCGCTTATTATAGTCAGTAATTGCGCGAACTTAGCGAACTTAATCAGGCTGTTTTCCGCATATGCATTACTATCTAAAATTAACTGTAACGTTTCATTTATTTTGACTTGATTTTCCACAATTTGAGTTATAATATTGGTATGTTGTAACATCCATTCTTTATTAATACTAATATGATGATTAATTTCAGTTAGTATCTTATTTTGATTATTTTTCAAAACTGATATGGCGTTATTGTATCTGATAGCATCTGTATGATCTAAATTTCCAGATATGCTCTTAATTACGGATCCTAGACCATTTAAGATACCTCTTTTTGATCGACTAGGTTCTAAGCTACGAAGCTGAGACAATGCTTTATCTAATTTATTGCTAAGATACTGTATCTGAATTTCATAAAGGGAATAGGTCTCGTTTCTAAGTCTTTCTTTACTTTCTTTAAGTTGGATGCGCACAAGGTCAATTTTGTCTTCTATGTCGGAAAGTTCGATCGACTGAAGAAATGTGTGATAATGTGTTATCAAAGTCATGGGGCCTAAGTGAAAGGGTAGTAGCCCAGGTCCATCTCCAAGGTCTTCAAGTCTTATCTCTTGAGCCTGGGTTAGGCTGAGAGTCAGTAACAGCAGAAGTGTCCTGTAACAATTTAGAAGTTTTAGTAGGACGTTTCAGTCTATTTTTAGCTACAGGTCCCCGTTTCTTGGATGTATATATGTGAATAGGTAGGTCGGCCAGGACATTATCTTGAGTATATCGGGGTGCTAATTTCTGTCTACTAGCGGCAGGGTTACGAATAAAAACTTGCTGATGAGGTTGGTAAGATTCTTCAGGTTCTCGATTTTTGTTCCTATTTTCTATAAGAGATGTTCGATTGGCAAGAGAAGATTCATTGATTAATTCATAGACTTGTTTCATCCGGTCTCTGTGAGTCTGGGTATACTGTTGTATCAGGTGTTCAGTCATGTCTATGGTAACAGGGTCCCTAGGGTCAAAATGCCCTAAGATAATGTCATATGGTCTACATTTGGTAAAACTATGTATGGAGCTATTATAAGCTAATACAGCATATGGTACTAGGTTAACTGGAGGTTCATTTTTTCTTTGTAAGCCCAATATTCGTAAGTGTTCGAGCAAGGTTGAATGGAATCTTTCTATGTTACCATTACCATTTGGAGCATGTGGCAAAGTTTTATGGTGTATAATACCATGCATGCGTACAAATTCTGAAAATAACTGGTTCGTGAACTCTGTACCATTGTCAGTCACTAGGGTAAGTGGTAACCCGTGGTGTGTGCAAAAGTGTAGTAAATTCTGTAGGATACTGATAGCGGTGCCATCTCGTAGATGGTATGCTTGGCCATACTTTGAGAATACGTCAATGAAAGTTAAGTACTTTTCATTTTGAATGGTTAGCAAATCCATGTGAACAGTTTCAAAAGGCTTTGTAGCAGGTGGTACAATATTAAATTGTTGCTTGATAGGATTTCTATCATACTTGGCTTGTCCACATGTTGTACATTCATTAATAAATTTGGTAATTTGCTCTTTCATTTTCGGCCAATAATATCTACGCGATAAAGCAAGATAACATTCATTTATTCCTCGATGGTTAGTTTTACCATCGTGATAGTGTTTAATAATTTCCTGCTGCCTGAGATATTCTTTGACATTCTCAAGCTCTGATTTAGTCAGAACTAAATTCATTCCTGAGCTTCGAAATTTTTCTTGTATTACAGGAATAATCGTGTACATCGCTAAGGGCGGATTAATAAGCAAGGCCGTTTTGATTTTAGGGTTGACATACTCTTTTATGGCGTTTACTACATCCTCCTCTAGGTTAGATTCTGATATCTGTATTGTAGTACGAGTATGTGTTTCGAAAGGTTTCGTCACAGTAGGTCGTCGTTTTACGTCATTAACTACGGTCAGGCAAATCTGTCTATGGAACTTGTTCAAAGGGTCATCTGTTATCGGGATTTCGAGTATAGGGTGTTCGTTACTAGTATGAACGGTGTCAGTTGATGAGTTCGGTAGAGTGGGAGGTCTCTCAGAGGGATTATTTATTAATGAACTTAGTTCTTTTAAATCTTCTATCAAAGATTCAATCTCCTCATTGTGGATTTCCACACGAGAGAGGGCATCAGCATTGGTGTTAGCTTTGCCTTTTTTATAGACTACCGTAAAGTCATATTCACTCATCTTCAATCTCCATCTAGTCAGTCGCGAGTTGGGTTCTTTTAGATTCATCATCCACTGCAGTGGTTTATGATCAGTCACTATTTTAAACTTACGTCCGAAGAGGTAAGGTCGAAAGTATTTTGTAGCCCAAACTATGGCAAGAAGCTCCTTTTCAATTGTACTATAATTCATTTCACTTTCATTTAGAGTACGGGACGCGTAACATACAGGTTTGTCTGATCCTATAGTACCTTGGGATAAAATTGCTCCGATGGCAACGTTCGAAGCATCTGTGGTAAGGATGAAATCCTTGGTGAAATCAGGATACTGCAATATAGGGTCATTTGTAAGGAGGGACTTACATTTCTCGAAACAGTTGAGATATTCAGCGTTAAGAGTAATTTTTCTGCCCTTCTTCAAACACTGAGTAAGAGGCTTCGTGATGCGGGCTACGTCGGGAATAAATTTTCGATAATAGCCAAGGAGGCCTAGAAATTGTTTTATCTCTTTTGGGGTCTTTGGGACAGGATATTTCTCTATAGCAGCAACTTTATCGGGGTTTGGCTTAATGCCATCTTTGGTGATAATGTGACCAAGGTAAGCTGTCTCGAGTTTTAGAAATTCTGATTTGTCCATCTGAATTTTGAAGTTGGACTCTCTAAGTCTTTTGAAAACTTTTTCTAAATTAATTATGTGTTCTTGGAGAGATGTACTAAAGACGATTATGTCATCCAAGTACACTAGACATATTTCGTTCTGGAGGCCTCTTAGGACATTGTCCATGACTCTTTGAAAGGTGGATGGCGAGTTTTTTAATCCCATGGGCATTCTAAGGAATTCAAAATGACCATGTTCAACATTGAATGCAGTTTTGGGAATATCCTGGGGTTCCATTTCCACCTGGTAAAATCCACTTGCCAAATCTAGGGTCGTAAAATACATGCATTTCCCTAGCTTGTCTAGTACGTCATTTATGTTAGGGATAGGGTACTTGTCATCTATGGTCTTTTCGTTTAACTTTCGGAAGTCAACTACAAGACGCCATTTCTGTTTTCCTGAAGCATCCACTTTCTTGGGTACAATCCAGATGGGTGAGCTCCAAGCAGAGTCAGAAGGTCTAATTATTCCCTGGTCTAACATCTTCGCTATTTGATCCCTAACTTCCTGCCTATGCACGTGTGGATAGCGGTAAGTTTTGGTGTATACTGGAATTTCGTCAGTGGTCCTTATACGATGTTTAATTTTATTGGTAAATGTCAGTGGTTCTCCCTCAATGTAAAATATATCCGCGTAACTAGAACAAAGTTTCTTGATATTAGTCTTTTCCTCTTCGTTCATATGGTCAGTACGAAGTCTCGATACGACCTCCTGTTCGCGTGTCATAGTCTGTTCGGTGCGCTTGCACTCGATATTGAATAAATCAGCGCGCTCCGCTTGAGCGGGTCGGTCTAGTGAAAATATAATGTCATTAGGTGTCGGGTTTGTTATTTCAACATAACCACGGCTGTTGGAAACAGTCGTTAGACATTCTTGAATAATGCAGTTACAAAGTACCTGTTCATTAACTAATACTTCACCATCCGAACTGTTAATAGGGATTCGAATTAATTTTGAAGTTCCGGCTGGAATTATATCTTCATAATAATTCACATTGCACGAATTATACATCCTAATAGGATTTATGGCGTGTTGGGTCATTATATTCCTATCCTTTAAGTCAATCTTTGCCTCCCATTTGGTAAGCAAGTCCAGTCCTATTAGTCCATCGAAATAGTCATGGAAACGGTATATAAATAGTTTGATATTGTCCGGGTCATTAAACTCGGGAAAGCCAGGCAATGTTATGGAATAATCATTGCGGCTGGTGGCGTGTACATTTGTCACTTCGAACGGGTCGTAGTTGACTGGAAGGTTAGAAAAATATTTTTCCACAGCTTCCGGGCTAATAAATGACTGATTTGCACCAGTATCTATTAGAAGCTTCAAGGGCGGTTCTTGAATCTGAACATAAGGTAATTGCCTTTGCGCTTGAAGGTTTATCTCTATTTTGGTTTTCCTGATCTCCCAACCTTCCGAAAATCCTCACTATTGCTAGTAGAGGGTTGAGGTTCCAATTCCTCGGGCTGGACCTCATATACTTCGGTATTACTTAGGAGATTGTCATCATTATGCACTTCATCTGGATTATAACAGTCAGTATAGTCACTGTAATCGTTATAGTCAGGATAGTAATAATCATGGTAAGAGTCATAGTAACTGAAACAGTCATTCACATTCACGTCTCTAGCCTTGAAATAGTTAGACGGAGGTGGGTTTCCAGATCTACGCCAGTCATGTCCTCCCATACCTGTGGGCGGTAGGGCTCGAGGTACAAAATGACTTACTCCACTCATGGGTTTCAGGCCCTGGCTCTGAGGCTGAGGCTGAAACCTGGGTTGCAATCTAAAGGTGTTGCTTTGGGGATTATAGTTTGAAGGGCGAGCGCTGAACATTTGCTGAGTACGTGTGGGCATATGAGCTGTAGGCATCTGATTAGATCTAAATTGTGGTGGCGGCGGTGGTAAAGGTGGCTGCCAATTATTAGTGGGAGAATTAAACGTGAATGGTTTTGGAATAGGCATAGCCATGGGCGGCATCGACACCGGTTTAGGGTTCATAGGGGCCTGTGACTTCCTATCCTGTACATGATTATTTCTTTCTTGTAAGTACATGACGTTCAACTCATCCTGCACAAATTCCAATGCCTTTTCTATGCTATCGGGACGCATACATCGTATTCTGGATCCTAATGGCTCTTTAAGTCCTCTAACATAAGCCTGCATAGTCAGTTTCCTATACAACGTACGTTTTGCTTCAATGGTGGTGTCAATAGTTTCGTGAAGCGAAATGTACGTCATTAATGTACTAAAGAGACCTTGACAGATTTGATAAAATTCTTGGGGCGATTTGTTCCCCTGGGTGGCAATCATTAAATCATTATAAAGCGCTGTCTCATCACGCTGGTCTGCAAAGTTGTTAATCAAGACATTCCTGATTCCTATCCAATTTTCTGGAATGCCGTTAGAGTTTATGATGGTTGCGGCGGAACCCGTGATTTTATTTAAAATGCCATTTATAAGGCAAAGATTCGCCAGTTCGCTTCCTGGCTCATTGCTCATGTAGCTTTTTACAAGCTGATCGCAAATTTTTATAAACCTAGTAAGTACATTGGGGTTTCCGTCAAAGTCCGGCACGAGGCGTAAGGCCTTGTGAATATTGTCCGGATCATGGGGAGCCATTGCTCTATTTTCTTCTATTCTAAACAAATTATCTAAACTTAAATTACTTTCTAAATCTACTTCTCTATTAGCGTCTACTAACCCCTGACGGTTTATCTGTCTATGTGGGACAGATTCCCTGTCTCTCCTAAATGGGAAAATTTTGGGAGTTTGGGGTAGCACTTGGGTAAATTAATTTCTAGGAGGGGAGAGCAACACAAAAAGAAATCTTTGCGTACTCACAATTTCATTCCGGTCCTCTGATTCAATGTCTGGAACGTTCAGCCACTGCTTTCGTGAAGTTCGGATAACTCGTCCGGTGCTTGAAAGCTCCCGAGAGGCACGCAGATGCACGACACTGACAATGTCCTTTTCACAGGTTGATAATGTCCTTCGCGTCTCGCGGACCGTCTCGCGAGTTATCCTACCGACTGCGCCAATTACGTTAGCAATAGCCGGAGGACCGAAAAAAAACCAAAATTCTAAGAGTAAAATTTAATTAAACATAAAAAGTTACAGTATAAAAATTAAAGATAATTAAAATTAATTGAAGCGACTCGTGTCGATATTGGACATGAAGTGACGCTTGCGTGCGGTGTCGCATGGCGGCGGCGTTCAGTCACGTTGCGCACGCGATCGCACGTTTCGCTGACAGTGTAGACAACGCCGAGCATCGAGGCCGCTGCAGCGTTGCAGTTTCCATATTGGTGCATGGTATAACTCGTTGGTAAATAGAGCATCTTATTATGTCCAAAACAACTCTTCTTATGGTATGGGAAGTATTTAAGCCTAGCGACACACCATGCGAAAATTACGACGCCGAACCTTGTCGATCTAATTTAAGCCAGGTCTCTAGCGGGTAACTTAAAAAGTATTTATTGTGAGCGTAACCGAGCCGAATTCGGCGCCGTAATTTCGGTTTGGTGTTTCGTTATACTTAATTTGCACACACGCTGTTAAACGCTTTGCTTATTTTTTTTATCTATACTTATCCCACTGCTGATTTTACAAGATCGATAACTTAGAAATAAGTTGGCCAATCACTGGTATTGCTTATTATTTATATGGATAATTTTATGACCATATTTTTCGTGCAAATAAATCGTGCAATGGCATCCCAGGAGATGTAAAAAACATAGAAAACAGTATAAAGTGTCATAACAACATATATTACTATAAACAATACATTCATGATAATTTATTGATTTAAGTTAGATAAACTGATTTAATTGTTTTTACTATGAAATCCATTATTTATGTTTATTGCACTTTTCATATATTAATAACAGTTTAAATCCATTTGTGATTCGAGCACCCACAACTGTTACAGCAGTATGAAACAAGACACCACTTTTAACCGAAAAGGGGCTATGCAGTAGAGTCGATAACTGATGAACTTTTTCTCAAAATTTCTTAATATTACTTTATTTTTTTTCTCGAAATTAAATCATTTCGAAATTCACAAAAATACTCCTCATGTCCCGATTTTACGGCGTTAATTTTACATTTCCTATGAGGAACGATTATTTTGTGGATTTTGAAAGTCGTGCGACTTTATAAACTCTTTTTCGGTTATTTGTTTTATAAGACATACATGAAATATATGTAAAATATATCATAATTCAGATATATCTATAAAACATATTGTAGTTATTGCATTGAGTGGCTAGAGGCTAGCGAAGAATTGACTATGCATCTCGGTACAGCCAATCCACACAGATAAGACTTGAATTTATTCGTAAGACAAACTGTTCGTCTATATATGTGTGCGACTGTACCAAATCTAGTTATTTAGTATGTATTATGTTATGATATGTTTGTAGTTATTGCAGTTCCTTTACTGAAAGTTTTTGTGGTTCATTATGGTAAGCCATTGAAATATAAAGCCAGCCAACTAAACCAGCATTAAATATACTTCAGTTAATTCACCATAAACTATTACTATCCCTTTCTAACCTTACATCATTAGAAAGAGATTTGATTATTAACTATAAGGAAGCTTACAGCGCCTATCAAAATCAAAGTAATTATATTAGGGTAGCTCAAGTAACAAGGGGGAAAGGAAACTTGCATAAAACTGAAGCCCATAGTGGGTTAACTTAAGACTACGATTACTTACTACTAAGTACTTGTCAACAGCTGTCATGAGCTAAGTAAAAAAAATATAACTTACTCTAAATAATAACTATACCTACTCAATAATAAAGGTAGTTAAAATAATGTATTGATATTTTGCAGAGCTTTCAAAGTTGCCAATAACTTATATTTAAAATAAAATATTTTTTTTTAGTAAGCGGTGTAAAAGTGTCTGTATTATCATTACATTTTTAACCCTGGTTAAGATGTAGAGAAAAATGAAAAAAAGAAAAGATTAGTTCATTTTGTTCAGTTCATTTTTCCCAACCCTCATTCTATTTCTATTCATAATAATATAAATATTCATCTAGCTATACACAAAACATGTTGTAATAAAACATAATCACGATAACACTTTGTTTATATTATAACGTCGTTCTTAAATAACGCCAAATAAAAGTATTGAAATGTAACATTATAAAAGCTAGGCTTTCAATAACTGTAAACGTTTTTATGAGATTATTTAAATGTTTATAAACATTGTAAAAAAAAACTTGAGATGTACACTTCTAAGCTCATTTAGAAATGGTTTAAATAGCTACCTAATAAAAATAACTTAAAATGGTGTTATTTGTAGACTTTGTACGAAGTATTACATGCGCTATTTATACTAGGGATGTTACGGAGGTGGTTTTACCAGAACCGGAGTAGAAACCGAAGGTTTTAAATTTGATTTATCGAAGTCGGAACCGGAGGTAGAAGAGAGATGTTCAGAAGTTCAAATTTTAAACCGTTTTTTAATTTTTATAGCTGAACTGGCCTTTTTTTGTGATGACGTTTGCGGCAATAAAAGTTCCTTTAGAGAGTAGTGTAGTGTACTATTTAATAAAATATTTGATATTTGAAAATGTTTGCTCACAAATCTTCGGTATAACCTCCTATTCAAAATTATCGGAGCCGGAGTCGGAGGTGTAAAATCAATCTGAAGTTCCGACCTTTCGGAGTAGGAGTCGAAGCTCCGTAACATCCCTAATTTATAATGACACTCGGTTATACCTCGTGTTCACAAACTAGCACTCGTATTACGAAGTCATTCTTAAATGCTTACGAAGTGAGCAAAAGAAACTTCTGATTTATTTACGATGACTACACTACTTTATACTGATTAAAAATAGCATTTAATTAATTTAGCATCTGTGCAGATCGCCTCGGGTTGGATTAACAGGAAACTTGTTACTGTAAAAAACTTACGTTTCAAATACAGGTAGTATTGTTGTATCTTTAAAAAAAATTAGTATTGGGATAACATTTATTTCTATTAGTGGCGCTAGTTGTTCCTTGTTAGTACTGATTGATATCGCGCCGACCATGTCCATCAAAACTGAGCTCTATTAAAATCTATCAATAAAACACAATCTGAATTTGATTTTTCACAAGTTACCAGCTTATTGGGGCCCCTTTCCTATCATGCAGATATTTTGCCCCGGATATGCTACGCGTGCGTTTTGTCCGCAAACTTATATTTTCACATGAGCTTTTACCGTCGTGTGAGGCAAAATCCGCATGACAGGAATAGGGGCCTTAGCTCGGATACTTTTTATACATCACTTCGCTATGGCGGGCAGGCCTAAAGCGAGTTTTTCAAGAATCCAATATGGCACCGAATCTTGACTCTTTCATACATTTAATACTGCAACTGCCTTCTTTTCACAAATTCCTGCACCGTTTACATGGGCAAGTTGCTTGCTGAATGTCAACTAGGATGCGATGTAAGCAATCGAGTAGTTCAAAAGTGTTCAAAGTAAGAAATAAAGGTTTTTTTAAGCTACTAATCTTTTGGACCTACGAAACTTTTCTGGACCTTCTAATAGGAATTACATAAGTACATAATGTATTTATGACAATGCATATTAATTTGAAAAGACATTCAGTAAGCAAACTCGTCTGTATAAAAATTCATAGTGTCATAGGCGGAATAATGTGGAATCAAAAACCAAACGTATAACTATAATATCACAAAACATATATCTCAGTTATAAATCACTTGAGGGGTTAAAGAGTGGCAAGTTAGGTATTAAAGAATGTTCCGAAGATTATGGAATTTTATGGTTAAACGAAGCGAAGTAGTAACATATTGTCGTACTAACTGGGTTTATAGAGAAACAATTGTTTAAAATCACATGACTTTTGTACGAATCTCTTTTCAATGTACTCAAAAACGTTTGCGTTTTTCATTTATCTATCAGACTGCCCACGAAAAATTATAAGTGTCGTTTTAGTGTTATTACCGCAATAGTCCGCATGGCGTAACACCAAAACCGCACTAACTGTTTAAACCTATGAATATACAAAGTAAAAATATTTCGTTTAGAGATATGTAGTGAGCTTAAGTTATTTTACAGACCGCACAGCATTCAAACAATGTTCACGAAGAAGACTTAATTATTTAATTTTTAGTAAACGGTAGAGATAAATGGATAAATACTGAAAATGTATTTGATATATGTGATACAAGAAATGGTTACAACCTAAAAGGTTGATTTCAGTGTAATCTTGATGCAACATCCACATCACTTATATTTAATGCAAATTTTAAACCATTCGGTGTCGTTTCCCAGTTAGACTGAAACCAGCCATAAGTTGCATTGCTTATTCCAAAAACTTTGTGGAACCTGACCAGAAATATATACAACATGAAATGACGGTGTCTCCTATATTTCTGGCCAAGAGTCGTCTGTAGATGGACAGTCTAACTATAATAATTAGATTTACTTGTATGATCATTCACACAGACAGACACACTCACGCCTTACAATTTTATTAGAGTTTAATTCATTAATATTTGTATTTTCTTGTAAATTCGAGAGCACAGGAGAGATTGTCTAATTACATAGGCAGTAGGTATGTTTAAATTATAAATAATAAGGTTAAGATAGAGGCGGTTCTTATAATTACTTAACAGACAATTTGACATTATATTTTTATAATTATAATTATTAATATAAATCTATAATTTATTTTATTAATGGAGATGAAAGTACATAACTGCATTCACTAATTAGAATTCTATTATGTTTGAAAGAACAATATTAATTCGTATTATATTAATATTTTACATTATATTTTATTACATAAATGCTTACGCTTCCCAAATATTTTGAACTATCGATATAATTAATTATACATTAATATAATTATCCATACAAAAGGATCCTATAAACAAGTATATAATAGCGTGTAAATAAATTCTTAAACGTTGTATGTCATAAGAAATATTTATAAATAATTAGTTTCGGACAAATTGGCTAAGCGTGATTTTAGAGTTTTGATGCGGAACGACCGCACAGTAACTATTTATAAGATGATTTTAGAAAGTAATATTCAAAAACTACTCCGCTTTGATTTTAATTCGGATTCCGCATTACACTAAAATCACTCTTATAACGCCTGTCACAATGATGATTGGCGAGTAAAAACCAACCAGTCCCAAAGTACAGTTCGTTGAGTTTTTAGAATGGGCTTCGGGTCTTGAGACTTCGGTTACTGATAGCGATACGCGAATGCACTAAGACTGTAGTAAGATAGAGACTAAGATAGATTTTATCAGACACCCGAATCCCCTTCTAAGAGGTCACGGACTGTAATGTATTGATTTCAACGTCCTCTTTTGATACTCTGCACGACTTCTATTAAGTTTTAAGTAAAAACAATCTTAAACTCTCAAGTTAAACCATTTCAGTGACATTCGGATGTCTCATACGACTAAACGTCGACAGAACGAGACGGCAAGATGCCACCATCAGATTTGTAAGTGTATTCCAATCATAGTCAGATATGTGATATTTTATTTATATGACTGATAATTATAATTCAAAATTGTATAACTATTTCGTAATAAAGTGATCAGAAAATTAGAGAAATTCAAGTAATTGAGTTTATTTTTGCATCTGGCAATACAAACTTTTCTCTATTCAAAAAGGTTGCAATACTTGAATATCTCTAATTTACACGAAACCGGATTGAATTAATGGGATAATATATTACTTTTTAACATTAGTATACTTTAGGTATGATAAGAATAACAGACTACAGTTCACGCTGCCATTTTAGTAGGAATCAGTTTTACAAGTTGGCAACACAGAGTTTTATTGACCGACAAACGCACAAAATACGTAATAACTCTAGAGAGATGTCGCGAGGAAAACCTACCTTTTCCTTTGAGTAGGCCTGACGAATGGGTACCACGCAGGGGCGGCGTAAGTAAGTCGGGACCGGACGTAGGTCCTGTATAGCCTCAGTTTGGTACGTAGGGGTAGCCGTGACGACAAGACCGGTCGTAGGAGGGCCCGCGCGGCTTTTGCCTGATTGACCAAGTGGTTAACCATGGGTTTTAAGCTCAACGACGGTACCTGCGGTACCTGGGGTGCAACATAGACCATGTTGCACCCCAGGTACCGCACCGACCGCTGCCACTCTACGTCCTGTCCACGAAGAGTGAGGTTAGGTGGTAATTTGAACTGGCGGCCCGTAAGGAGAGCGGCTGTTTTCCCCACGTTTACGACCTTTTCCATTTGTCAAGCCACTCAGGCAACAGGTTCAGCAGGCGCTGCATTTTGGCAGCTGCCAGGGTACCAAGTAAAACAGGCCCTTCCAAGCCTACAGTGTTGCCAGCCGTCAAACGAATACTACCAATAATTCGAGCGCGTAATGGCGAATATAATACCGTTGCATGTCTTACGTGCTACATGGGGTGAGAGACTGAGGCGGTTTATTCTCCGGTGTCCACCCAGTGGGCCTCCTCGGCTATTCTGTCCATGCAATTGCATAGGAACTGGTACTGCGAACAAAAAAATATATAACGTCAGTGAGGTATAAAAAGGTATGACTCATACAGTGCTACATGGATCTTTTGGCGCGTAGATGATATTGACAGGGGGCGTTGGTAACACTTTTTTGTACAGCGAACTGTCATAGCGGCGTTAGTTCCGATTCTTCCGAATCCGACTCTACAGGTGGTAGATTCTGATGTAAAGGATACCAACCCAGGCGGGTTAGTACCACCCTCTTATATATTTCTGCCGAAAAGCAGAAATGCTGACAAAAAACACGCCCTCAAGACACTACCACGCTCCTATACAACTACTAGCTACTCGTAACACTCACATATGGCGTGAAGAGCGCCACAGTCCGCGGCGGCTGCTCCCGCCGGCAGTACGTGAGCCTCAGTGCCGCGGCATCATCGTCCGCGCGCCACTCGCCCACGCTCTCCCACGGGACGTCGACGCTTTGGGTGGTGCCGCCCTCTTCGCAACACGCTGATAGCTTTAGGCCGTTCCAACCTGGAAGGAAACTAGGGTTCTATACACACATTTTGGGTTATATCATACAGTATATTCGTATGTCTTCGATATTTGACTTATCAGACAACTCAGGGCACTGACTTTACTGTAACGATGTCGTCTATGCTTCCTTCAATCTCTTCTGTCATCACTAACAAATTTCCAGTCACCTGATATTTGAAATTTGCAATTCCATTTTTTTTGGAATCAGAATAGAACCATTGATTTTCTATCAGTCTCATTTCACCCCTCAAATATGAGTGATTTTTGATCCTCAACCACATCTCTTGTCGGCCCACAGCTAGGGCTTTCCTTTAACTCTATTTTCTCCATCCTCTGCTGTCTATAATTTGTAATAAGAATGTAAAACCAGAACAAAGAGCCGTCTTTTTGTGGCATGCTATCTCATCAGCAGCCCACTCCAGTCCACTGCTGGACATAGGCCTCTCCCAGGGCGCGCCATTGAGCCCGATCTTCGGCTCTTTTCATCCAGTCGCTGCCAGTCACCTTGCGCAGATCGTCGCTCCATCGAGCAGGGGAGCGCCCAACACTACGTTTGCCCAAACGCGGTCTCCACTCCAGAACTCGTCTACCCCAGCGGTTGTCGGTTCTGCGACAGACATGGCCAGCCCATTGCCACTTCAGCTTGCTAATCATATGAGCCATGTCGATAACTTTTGTTCTATGCCGGATCTCCTCATTTCTGATTCGATCCAGCAGAGATACTCCGAGCATAGCTCTTTCCATAGCACGCTGAGCGACTTTCAATTTGTGAACCAGTCGCACCGTCAGTGTCCACGTTTCGGCTCCGTAGGTCATTACTGGTGGGACGCACTGGCAATGCTATCTACGACCTTATAACACACACAATACGAATCACGTACCAACAGTGATAGCAAGCGCCGGCGTGGCTCTGCAATCCGTCCGTGCGAGAGGGAACGCGACATCCCCGTAGCCGGGCAGCGTGCGCGCCAGAGCGAGGTAGTCGCCCGCCCGCCGCACCTCCTGCAATGCCTTCAGTTGGTACAGGCGGGCGCCCGCCACGCACACGCCCCGGTTCACGTCTTCCACTGCCTGTAGAGGAACAGATAACAGATTGTGGCATGGTACAAGAAGAAAGACAAAACGACTACGGATTGCATGACGTTTCACGCACAAGAGTATCGCGCGGGAATAAAGCGGCATGATGCGTGATTGCATACACGACAAAACGACTACGGATTGCATGACGTTTCACGCACAAGAGTATCGCGCGGGAATAGAGCGGCATGATGCGTGATTGCACACACGAAAGAGAGAACAGTATCTGGGCATCGCGTGCGCAATCACGCGCTATTATTCAGTGACATAATATTTTGATGACAAAGATCTATTATTAACATCAGATGGCCCGTTTGCTCGCCTGCTCTCCTTAATTAATAATAAAAACATAACTGCATGAGAAGGACCCACCTGCCAGAATATGAACGCGCAGGCCTTAGCGTCCCCCTTGACGACGGAGAGCTCCCTCTCGGGACTGAACAGCCACTTGCGGACGGACAGGCAGCTGCTCGAGGCCGTCGAGTAGTTTTGTATGTACAGGGAGTGGGGACATTCGTTGGGTTGCAGTTTGCGCTCTGGAACAACAAGGGGAATAATTAATAATACTAATATAATTAATAATATTTTTATTTTTTGTTCTGAGAAACCTTATCTTATCTTTGGATCGGGGCCGGGGATCCCAGCAACACTTCGACCCATGGGGATATTTTTGGGGAAGGACCCACCCGTAGCTACGGGTGGCGATCAACACCGCTGCAAGAGGGCATACCCCTGAAGCTGAACTCTCTTCGAAAGTTCATGACTTTCTGTTCTTTTTGATATAGGCGCCCTATGCGCAACCATAGGGCAACTAAGTGTAAGTTGTAAGTGTGTGTAATTATGTGTGTTAAAAGGGTGTGTGTGTGAGAGAGAGGGAGATTTCTGTTATGTTCTGTGTGTGTAAACTGCACACTAATCATGTAATCGAGCGTGCGCTTCTCGATCCAATCTCAGCCATTAACAGCTTCTTGTACGCACGTGGTTTCAATTGGAAAATATCAAGACCTTTAAACGTATATAATGTATATAATATGATAATAAGAGGAGCTCGTAGCCTAGTTGCGAGCACGGTCCGAAAGTGATCGTGCTGGTTAAGCGACGTTGGCGCGGTCGGTACCTGGATGGGTGACCGCTAGTGGCATATTTCATCTGAGCTCCTCCGTGCCTCGGTGAGGCCGGCCTCGGTCCCGGTTTTTGTCGTTCGATAGCACTCGTTAAGCCATATCAGATGCCTACGGGCGGTCTGAACAACTCTGACAAATAGGTTGGCCACTAACCATACGATAAACAAAAATTTAAAAAAAAACCTGACACCATTGTAGAGCCTTTACTTTTTCCAGGTCATCATCAGATCCTCAAGGTTTCAGATGTGGGACACGCACCATGAGCCTAAACATTGGAGCTTAAATTCGAACCATCTAGCTATTACTGTTCCAGAGATCGCATTTAACATCAAAGATACTCTAAGATCTTGGAAACCACTGGTCCATATTTTTATCAGACATGGCTAAGAACACTCTCGACTAAATTCTCTATTAATTTTAAAAAACTGGGTCCAAATCGGATCATCCGTTGTTAAGTTATGATGCCACAGACAGACAAATGTGTCAAACTTATAACACGCCCTCCCTCGATCGGTGGGGGGTAAAAAAGTATCCCAAATATGGATTCTTCGTCTTATGCCCGCTTGCACAAAAGTCAAGTTAAGAGTAAACCCGAGAGTTAGTGCCGGATTAAATCACAAAAACGTCTTCTACCAACGCAAACTCTGAATTTTTTTGTATGAAACCATCTAGACCAGCCTTTCACAAAGTGGGCGATAACGCCCCCTTGTGGGCGCTGCAGGCCTAAAGGGGGGCGGTAAGAGACCCAGAAAAAAATGGGGGCGTTGTGTAGAGGCTTGGGGGGTGATTTGTAATTTCATTTAGCTAAGAGGCCTCTTAGACACCGACTGCATGAGCTCTCGACTCTCAACTACAACTTGTGAACATCAACTAATATTAGTTAAGAGATTGCTCAAACTCGGTTCGCTATTTCTCTCCGCGTAGTTCATATATCTGTCCTGTTTTATTGAATATATGAAATAAAAATCATGTCAATCGGTCGCTTCGTTTCGAAATGAAAGTAGACACAAACAAACAAATAAAAAGGTAACAGACATACTTTCGCATTTTAATAGTTATTAGTACTCCTAGGTAGGTAATTTTTGTGGGCGCTAAAAAATGGGGGCGCTAAAAAATAATTTATTCTCAAAGTGGGCGGTAGACAAAATAAGTTTGGGAATCCCTGATCTAGACAATACGCGAGCTAACCTAGTGTTATCTAACCGGGGTTAAGAACATTTAACAAAGCACTTTATCACAAAGAAAATTCAATATTGTATTAAAAATAGGTATATATTCACTTACCAAAATTGTACTCCACGATCTCAAACAAGTAGAAATACTTCTGCACGGACTTTGACAGTCCAATTTTCTCACAAACTGCTCGGTACACATCGTCCGCGTTGGTGGACTTCAGTACGGACACGGTGACCACCTCGCGGTCCGGCAGGAGGACTTTCAGGTCCACCGGCGAGGGGTTGCTCGAGTCGTCAGAATCGGTCAGGAATTCCTGGACAGCGTCCGATTCGGCTATCACACGAACTGCGCATACCTGGGGAGTGAGATCTAAATAAGAAGTATGGAGATATTCCCTTGAGGAACCTGAATATTGAAGATAACCATTAGGTTTTAAGATCTAAATAAGAATAAAATCGGAGATATTCTCTTGAGAATCGTCAATATTGAAGATCACTGTAAGATCTAGACTACATGCGGCGGTACCAGCCCCGATTCCATTCGCTACAGCCAATCACAAGCGTTCCGCCCTCACCCCACTGGAAATCAGCGCCTCGTGATTGGCTGCAGCGAAACTAACCGGCGCTGGAACCGGCGCATGAGTCCAGGCCTTTGGTTTTTAGATTAGATGAAACTAAAGATTTTTTATGTTCAAACTAGGTCTGCGTTTGACCCCTATCTCACCTGGTGGTAAGTGACGATGAGGCCGAGGATGGAGCACACGTGGTAAGTACTGGCTCTTCTATAAACACTGCCAAAACAGATCAACGCCCCCTTACATAGAAGAGTGGTCGCTCACTACGCGGGTAGGGTAGGGTTACTAGATAGTTACTAGACAGTTACTAGACAATTACTAGACAGTTAGTAGACAGTTACCTTTTCTAAATACTGTTCGAGCCCTCTCCTCCTAGCGTCGAGCTGCTGTTCACTCAGGTTGAACGGCCACTTGCCGGGCAGCTTCGGGAAATTGAACCCTAAAACAGAAATAATAAAAATCAATTATTAAAATAATTAGGGGAAGAAAGACGCCCTCCCCAACGACAACGAAATACAGAAGGATTTACAATCACAGAGAACGAAAAAGTCGTCCTTTTTGACGTGAGCAGACGCCCATAGACTCGCCTCACTCTATCATTAGAGGGTTTTCGATCTGGTAACCTTGAGGTCTAGATGGAGTACCTCATGTGCTTGTAATCACGCTGGCTCTTACCCTTCATACCGAAACACGTCCATGCAATTGCTACTTTGCGGCAGAAATATGTAAGAGTGTTGTAGTACCTCCATCCTGCACATCAGGATTTACCATCCTCAGAGAGACAGTTAGATATCTTTATTGCAACGTAACATAGAATAAGTGTCCAAAGGCGGTCATAGCTTCGGACTACACGAGGCCAGTTGTGTTCGCTACATCTGGTAAATAAATACGATTGCAAATGGGAGAAGGGCGGAGCGCTTGTGATTGGTTGCAGTTAACCGAACCGTGGCTGGAACCGGACTTGTGAAGTCCGAGGGCTTATCGCTCTGAGAAATTGAAGAATTTTATTTAGCACTGTTAACATTAGAATACAACAAGCAAGCGATCTCTTCCAGGCAACCTATGTGATAGTTCAGCTTACCAAGAAACTCTTTGCGCAGTAGTTGGTGCAGTTGCGCGAACTCGCGGTAGCGGCGGCTGCAAAGGTGTCGACCCGCCATGTGCACGTTGAATGCCACGTACGACCTGGCACACACAATCATCATCATCATCAGCAGCCTATTAATGTCCCCACTGTTGGGGCGCAAGCCTCCTCTTGACCAAGTGGTACGGGCCATGATCTACCGAGAGCGGACCCAGAGCTGATTGGTACATTTCACACAGTTTCGCAAACTTTTCAATTCCTCTGACATGCACATTTCTTCACAATGTTTTCCTTCACCGTTAGAGCAGTCGGAAAAAACCCGAAAAACTCATTGGTACATGGCACGGTTTCGAACCCGGACCTCCTGCATGGGAGTCCGGCGTCCTAGCCACGACACCACCGACGCCCTACACACACACACACACACACACACACACACACACACACACACACACACACTACACTACACACACACACACACACACTACACACACACTACACACTACACACACAATACCGTCAGTCAATCATTTGATAGAAACTTTGAACTAACGACCTACGAAAGAAACCAGCCAACACTTCCTTTGTGTGGATTCCAAACCTTGGGTGTGAAGCTTTTGGCAGAGACAGCACAGGAGAAGGAGAGCTAAAAGAGCTGAACTACTAAGATATCCTGAGGCAAAGGCACTGGAAGATGGAATAGAGAAGACCAGGAACATCAGTAACCGTTGTTCCGCAGAGGGAACTGGGTGAAATAGCTCTAAATAGAAGTGACCATGTCAATTTGATGTCACTTTGACATTAGACGTCTTGACTTAAAAATCTAAGTGACCAGGGAACTGGACGTCCAGGGAAATGGACTTTCAGATAATTAGACATTAAGGGAATAGATTTCACTGACTGGACATTCGGGGAATTGGACGTATCGTCCATGATCAACGATCTGGTTGTCGTAGACCGCAAATGGTACCCGGCACTACACAATGGCGTCACTAACCTGCCAGTGTTGCGCTCCATGACCACGCGGTAGTCCGGGATGGAGACGGGCAGCGACCGCTTGTCGGTGTAGTCGTACCGCTGGTAGACGGTGGCGCGCGAGTTGGCCGCGCCGCCGATCACCCCCACCGGCGCTGAGCCGTCGTCACAGGGCTCTAGGCGCTCCGCCTCCTGGGGACACCGGACTCAAACTCAAACATGTATTGCATTACCATAGTACACAATATGGTACCCTGTGAGGGCACGGCAAACTTTAACAAACAAAAGGATGAGCAATAAATAGGTGACCGTCTATTTGAATGATTCTTCACATCGCATATTATTACGTAATTTCAATTTACAATAATAAATAATACTTAGATGGTACTAGTACAGTAGCGTTGTAGCTAGATACATGTACACACATACAAATGTACACACCCCTTTCACCCTTTCACTCTCTTCTACACAAACACGCTCACACATATTTCCAATAAACACATCCATATACACACACACCAAAACTTATTTCTCCCTATAGGCGTTGTTTTAAAATAGGAAATCTTTAATTGGCAGTATGTTGTATTTAATGGACTTTTTTGTACTTTTTAGATTTTATAATAAATAAATAATTAAAAAAATAAAAAATACATTTGGCACATTTTTTTTGGTTCGAAAATGAAATGATTTGTTGTTTTTTTTTATTAAGGCAAAGGGAACTGAGCCCATACAGCCATGTCTGATGTAAACAACTCTTCAATTCTTCATTAAAATGCTGGTGTGACACATTTAAATGATATCTAGGATAATTTTTCACGCGTTTGCATCATCCGAACCAAAGAAGAAGGCGTCCCGGGCGCAGTATGCCTCTTCAAAAACAAGTCAAGTACGGATCGGGTTTTTTTTTTCGTACTGATAATTGCTGTTGGTCCTAATGACCTTTACAGCTTCACCGGGGTTTTTGGGGCGAGGGCTAAGTGCGCTCCAGCCTGGAGGAGGACTAAAAAACTACTATAAGAAGCGACTGCCTAAGAGCACCCAGGTGGGTACGGACCTCGGCTTAGGACGTCGTTGGGGAGGGAGGGGTCGGAAAAAAATATGCCATGGAAATTACGTAAGAATGTGCGATATAAGCGTCAGTGGTCTAGTGGCTAGGACGCTGGACTCCAATGCGGGAGGTCCGGGTTCGAAACCATGCAATGCCATGTACCAATGAGTTTTCCGATTATTTCGAAGACTTACGTACATTTACCGACTGCTCTAACGGTGAAGGAAAACATCATGAGGAAACCTGCATATCAGAGGAAATTAAAAGTTTCCGAAGGCGTGTGAAATCCACCGCACAGCACCGCTCGGTGGATCATGGCCCATACTGCCTTGTGCAAGGGGAGGCCTGTGCCCCAACAGTGGGGACATTACTAGGATGATGATGTGCGATATAAAGAATCATTCATTTCAGTGTTTCTTCAAAAAATATTTTACTAAGAAGTAACATTATCTACATTATGTGGGTTGTTGGTTGATACAAGTGACTGGCAGTTAGATGACAAATACTCACTTTGGGCGTGACGGAGATGACGGTGAGAGTGAGACAGTCGCCCCCGGACTTGATGAGATCCACCACCTGCTTGTGGGTGGCGCCTTCCACGTTCACGCCATTGCTGCAACAAACCAATACATTGTAGTTAATTAATCTAACCAAAGCCTAGGAATGTAGCTACTATTTTTTTTTTATTTACACCAAAACCCGCGTTTGACCGCAATCTCACCTGGTGGTAAGTGACGATGAGGTCGAGGATGGAGCACACGGGCTTAGTAAGTACTGGCACTTCTATAAACACTGCCGGGACACATCAAAGCCGACGCGAAGACATTTGACGACAGACTTTACTTAGAAGGTCCTAGCCAGGTAGATCCTGAACGGGTCCTACCACCAGAAAGTGACTCGGATTAGTCGCCTGCTCTAGGGATATTCTAAATCCGTCCCTAACACGGAAAAATACCTTAAGGCTCAATTTACATTGCCGTGGAATGCAATGAAAGCGAATTTTCGCAACGTAAATGTACATAGCATAATGGACTTTATGTCAATTGTGTAACATACAAACTAAATACGCTTTACCGCTAGGAAAATTCTGGAGAATGCGCGAGGATTCCCCGGAAGACGCGCGACCTCTTTTTTGGCTCGTATTTAGTTTGTATGTTACACAATTAACATAAAGTTCATTATGCTATGTACAATTACGTTGCGAAAATTCGCTTCCATTCCATTCCGCGGCAATGTAAATTGAGCCTAAAAAAATAAAATACCGTACACGGTCTTCTCTCACTGACATTGGCCCCGCGTAGGCGTTGTCTGTGCCGTGATATTTCGACAAACACCTCCGCCGAACAAACCTGTGTAGGAGTCCTTAAATTCATTACAAAGAAAAGGTCTTTATTAGATATTTATTCAATAATCTGACTAGATACGAACTACGAAGTAAACTGAAGTATTACAATAATATAAGTCAAACGAACCTATGTCAGATACGCAATTGAATTATAAGTTATCTAACGATGTTATTACATACGAGGCAATGCGCAGGGCACGTGCACGTATGGATAGATATAACTGTAGGTCATTAACATTAACACGGAAGTAAATATAAATAAATATGCGTGACTTATTGATGATTACTGAGACTGACAAAGTTGCATCAGGTTTTAATCAAGGACTGAAAACACGAGTTAACCTTAACAGGGTTAAAGTATTCATAGATGCAGGACCTGAGTTTATGACCACATAGAACACGCCATGGATGAAACACAACACAAAAGATATCAAAGTTCTTTTTTGTTTACGTTTGACCTCAACCGTACCTGATGGTCAGTGATCGGATTAGGTAGTGCAATTTTGCGGGATTCCATGACAAATTATTAACATGGACACGTCCAACAAGTAACGATATCACGGGATTTGGGACATTGAACAGTAATATCGTTCAAAAATATTATTAAACATTCTTATGTGATTGATGATGATGTGAGAAAGAGACAATAAATCCCGAATATAGTCCTAATAGTGGTATCTCTTTCTCTCTCTCTCTCTCTCTCTCGCAAAAGGGATGATGAGATGATTTCTTTTTGAAGTTCCCATTAGAAGAAAAAGTATTTTATATATACACAACATTTCCGAAATCCCGCAATCCCGCGGGCGTATCCATACTAATATAACGTTTGAGATCGTTAACCCTAAATTGCACTGCCGATTCCGATCATTGCTGATGATGAATGAGGCCTAAGATGAAGCACGTGCGCAAGAAGGAAACACTGCAGAAACATATCGCCCATACGCGAAGATATTTGGCGACAGACTTGGAAGTAAGAAGGGTGATCGCTGGTCGCTGGTCGGTAGCCAGGCGGACCCTGAAGGAGTCGATATAGGCAGGTTGCTAGTCGCCCCATTGCTAGTAAAAGTGCCTGTCTGAATATCTTCTTTTCAACCGGAATCAAAGGTCCTCATTCGTATCACTGGCGAAGGGTCCATAAAACACGATTCCTATCAGCTTCCCATTTGTATCAATAGTTATCCTCGCCTTCCTCACTTTCACGAGAGTTTACAACCAACCAATTTAAAAAACTGAACAAACAACAAGCTGTACAAATTTGTATTTTTATTTTGTTGTCTACAGGATAACAAAGAATTACACAATGTGTTTTACAAGAGCTTGAATAACTAAATCTAAATTAAGTAATTGTGTACCAACACCGTTATCCACAGATAAGGTATAGATTTTTACAATATAACACCAAAACAGAAACTAACCCCAGGCGCGGGGAGGGGTTCCATTTTTATGTTGTTGATATCCCATCTGCTCGTACGAAGCGATTTGCTTCTTCGTTCATTATGCGAACGGCTAAGGAATGGAACAGCCTGCCGGCGTCTATATTTCCCGAAACCTACAACCTTGGGATCTTCAAGGCCAGAGTGAATAGGCATTTACTAGACCCGCATGCTCCATCGTCGACCTCATCGTCGCTTACCATCCGGCGAGATCGAGGTCAAATGCGGGTTTAGTGATACATAAAAAAATTAAAAAAAAACTGGAGAATAGAACTTTTTACGTTGGTATGTACTTAAATAATAAATTATTTCATACTTGTTAAACTATCAAACACTTGTTTTTTAAACAATCCAGGTAATGTAATAAAGCGTACATCCCGGCATTATTATTTAATGCCCTTCTCTTTCGTACTCACGAAATCTATTCGTTCGCTATCTCAGTCCCACAAGCGAAATATTGGTTCGTCGTAACCCGCATCGTAGCGGCTTACGACAACGATCAAATGGCATTTGCAGGGGGCGCTAGTTTGTACGTAGCGAACGTTCACGAAGTGAAGTTTTAATAGATGGCGGCGTTAGTTCCGATTTTTGTCACGTGCAAAAATATCCTGGTTTGTCGGATTGTAAATACGATTTGATTTCTATTCAATGACGATGTCAATCTAACGTTAATACGTCAGATAAATTGATGCATTTTCATTAGAGGATTTTTATAGTTTTTTTGTGTTTTGTTGTAGGTATGTACATACCATATAGGAGGTTATATTGTATTATGTTATAGTTTTCGTGATTTTTGTGTTGTTTTTATTCAGTTTGTTTGTGTTTGTTGAACTTTGTTGTTATTTATACGGTGAGAAATGGCTGCGATATTTTAAAGTTTTTTTGGTAGGCTTCCCTTGCGAAAATATTCACCCTTCGCCACTTGAGATTTGTGTGTAACTACGTGGCCGATTTTGTTGGAATTTATTGCTTTTTATACCCTAATGCAAAAAAACAGTAATTACCCGACAACAGCCGCCATCGCCTCCTCAGGTGTCTCCAGATCGTAAATCTCGAAGCCGGAAGCGGTGCAATAATAGAAGCAATAGCGGAAATCTCCGCGCCCGCCCCTCTGCACTGACATCTTGCAAGCAGCCTCGCGTACACCTCTCTGGGCATTGACACCGCTAGCACTGACTGTCTGAAGCTGGTCGACAAAACTAAATACTAAATCTTCGAAACCAGGACGTATTACTGAGGTCTGTTAAAGTTTCACGCAGTTTTATAATAAAGAAAATTGACTATTTCATTGTCTGCAATTAAGATATTCAAAAGGAATTTTCACTTTGAATAATAAAGCTTTTAAATAAAGCTTTGGAATGATTTGTAATAGTCTATTTCATTGTCTAAAAAAGAATCACTATTTTAGCCACATAATGTCACTTGAAAAGTTTTGCACAAGTTTAAAATCAAATAGATTTCAAATGTAAAAAATACCACAGTGAAGACAATTATACAAAAATATTTTAGTCACTAAAAGTCTGTATAAAAGGCAAAATCTTGTATTTTCCCGGACAAAGAATAGTCTAAGAGGGCGTGCGACACAAAACTGCCTGAAAATACTAACTGCAGCGACTTTAATTGGCGTACAGATAGCGGAGCGGCTCGGTCAAAGTATATATCTAATTACGCCGTTAGGGAGCCAGAGTGCGCGGTCGTTAATGATGGCAGATTAGACCGCATTCAGCCGTGACCTGTCTCATATGATAATAAGAAATATGAGGCCGAAGATGGAACACACGCCTGCCTTTCCACTGTGGTCTTTAAGGCTAGAACTTCACGAGCCTTTTTCCAGCCACGGTTCGATTAGTCTTTTTAAGTCTAATCATGTATAATGCAATGTTTTCTTCAACCAATCCAATTTCTCCAGTTGAAATCAGCGATTCGTGATTGGATGCCGAACGGAACCGGGGCTGGAACCGGACTTTTATAGTCCGCGGCTTAAACTAGAAGATACCAAGGTTATATTTCGAGGATTTGGGAGATAACAAAATAATGACTTTGTTGAGAATTTAATGAAGTGCTTTCAGCAAGCCTATGGTTTCAGCGAGTTGACTTACAGAGTTAAAAAGTGAATGGTGGTCCTTATTTGGTAATAACAAAAGGCATGTTTTTAACTGTACATGCAGTGTTGGCACTCGGGAGGGAGACGCGACGGGGAGCAGCCATAGTGGGTGGTCCCCCACCCACTATGGCGGGGAATGTAATTTTAGCTAGCCAGTAATATATTTTGATGTCGATTATTATATAATTTGATTAAACACAAGGTATTATGAATACTTTGGTGTTATTATTTACAATTTAGTATAACGATATTTGATGGAGATTTATCCATTTTGGGGGCCAAAAGGATTTATTGTCCAAAACACATAATTATATTCCGGTTCACGTATAATTATTTTGGAACTAAATGCGTTCTTTTCTGTGCGCTTATTTAGGTATCAATTTAATTTATTGAGTCTAGTTATTTTATTGGTACTTAGTGTTGGGGGTCTAAAAATGTATTTGATGGACGTTTACATTATAACCATAACAAAACTGAGCGATAATAGAAAAAAAAAACTTTTATTATGGATAAGTTAAGATAAACAGTTTACCATGCTATCTAGTGTTATCCCCTTCTATGCCATAGCTCTAGATAGAGATGACATGAGACTTAAGCATTAATATTTAAATATGTAAAGCTACTTTAGGAAAACCTATAATTGGCATATGTCTAGTTTCTTAAGTATGGATAATTTGTTTTAATATAACTGTTGGTTTTCTAAAAAAATAAAAATAAGGAATCCTTAACATTAAGGATGTTTCTTGCATGTAGTGTCCGACCGAAAGTCGATTTCTGGCCGAAGCCGAAGCCGATTATTCGGCTAACGGCACAACCTTCGGCCGAAGCCGAAGGTTTAAAAGCTCTAAGAATTTTGTTCAAGATTGGATACAAGCTAATTTAAATGATTTGATTTTAAAACTTTAAAATTGAAGGTTTTATATCGACTGTATAATATAATATAGAAAGGTAATTTCAATCTTCTCTAGAAGTTGATCTAGTGGTCATCAAAACTACCTTGCGATTTGTGAAAAATAATAACATTTCGAAATAATGTTCTCCGCTCATTCGTAAAAGTTCGTTCGAATTCGTCGTTTGTTAGGAACCTTCGGCTTAGGCCAAAACTACGGCCTATTTTGGCCGAAGGTGGTTTTTTTGGCCGAAGGTGGTCAAAGCCGAAACCGAAGCTTCGGTCGGACACTACTTGCATGTCATAATAGATCTCAAAAACACTGTCAGAACCAAGAATTGTCGCCACAAAGATAGATTAGAATATTCGATCATAGAACAAGAGCATTAAAATTAAACAGAATAGGTTCGAATGCTCCAACATTATCTCGAGTACAAAACCAACCTTCCTCCGAGATAATAGATAATATAGGTCATTAGAGCTATTTAGAGTGATGCAGTCGCGACACACTGATACAGTGGTACCGAATCAGTGTCATGGGGGCAAGGGTCGATAAAAACACGGTACTGACCGCTTCTCAGCAGCAGGGACAGGATAATACTGGTTGTGTCAAATAATCACGTCGTTAAAAGTGTTTTACGACTATATATGTACGTATGACGCATGTCTTTTAGGAGAGACCAGTTAACAGAGAATGTTCACAAAAATGGATTATGATCAGATTAGAATAGAATAATTTTATTTCATGCACACCATTTGAAATGTACATGTCAAAAATAGAAAGAAAGCGGGTTGCGACGCTAAAGTGGCGCTGGGCGGGACACTTGGTTAAACGTGGTGACGGCCGGTGGACCAGAGCCCTCACTGAGTGGTGGCCAAGGTCAGGAAAAAGAGGAGTAGGTCGGATGACAGATGGGCGGATGACATCACCAAAGTCGCATCGAAGACCTGGATGCGGCTTGCACAGGATCGTATAGGGTGGCACAAAAGAAAGGAGGCTTGTACCCTGCAGTGGGACGACATGGGCTGATGATGATGATGTCAAAAATATAATTCTTATTTGTAGAATGATCGTCAGGTAAATTAATTTAAAATAAAATAATGTAATAAACATTGAACATCGTCCCAGATACCGCTGGCGCGATGAAGTGGAGAAGGATCTGCGGGAGCTCCGGGCGCCTGACTGGCTCGAGACTGCGCAGGAGAGAGAGCGATGGCGCTCTTTGGTATCGGAGGCCAAGATCCACTTCGGGTCGCTGCGCCAGCGGAGTAAGTAAGTAAGTAATAAACATTAAAAATAAATTGGTATGTAACTACGTAACAACCTATAATGTAAAGAATGACAATAATTATTGTCAATGAATTATGGAGATGATAATGAGAAATATAATGTAACTATCTTTTTAACTTTAGCGACCCGCCCCGGCATCGCACGAGAAGCAATATCTATACATCAGTGAAAACCGAAACAAAATCTGTTTAGCCTTTTCTGAGACTACTCTTTACAGACAGGCAGACGCGCCGGGGGACTTTGTTTCATACTGTTAGTGATTAGATTACCAAAACTACTATACCTGGTAATATACTCAAACAACCGCCGATAAACTGCTAAGCAGTTTGGCGGTATACATTCAGAATTATTGTATATTATACTGTATAAAACTTGAATAAAAAAAATAAAAAACATACACTATAAATTGAAATTATTTATTTAGCGCTGTAAACACCAGAATACAGAAGTATACAAAGTTTAATACATGCAGCACAGAACATCCGGTGTGGTACAGTGCCAAAAAGGGTACACCAGCTCAGCATAATGCTGAGGCAGGCCACAGCGCTGATTTTCAGCTGGCCCCTCAGTGACTGCACGGACGAAGAAAGCAACAGTATGTAAGTGTTGTGTTGTATGAATGTGTTTGTTTGTATGAATGAGGATATTAGTGTGTGTGTACATCTAAGGGCTACGAACCCTCAAATTAACACTTTTTTGTTTGTTTACTGTAGTGTTAGTGACCAACCTATTGTCAGAGTTATTCAGGCCGCTCGTAGGCCTCTGACATGGCTTAACAACTGGTCTAACGTCTGCTGTCGAATGACAACGGGGACCGACTGTCTAACGGACTCTTTGAGGCACGGAGGAGCTCAGATGAAAATATGCCACTAGCGGTATTCTGATTCTGACCTATACGATAAACAACAATAACCATGCTTGCATCTAGACTATGAGCCCTTCAGACATTCTAAATTTAGGGGAGCGACCAACTCTCAAATCAACCCTAATTTTTAATTTTTTTCCACCAGAAAGCCGAAGAAGATCTTCGAGTATCTGAACAAGCACGTGGTGGGCCAGGAGTACGCCAACTGGTACAAGGTACTGAGTGTGTACTACGAAATATAATATAACTCGACAAAGTTAGGTATAGGTAGTGTAGTTAATTTGGGACAAAATGTATGAATTAAAGTAGTAGTAGTGTAGTGGTAAATAGAAAGAAAAGAATTCGACCGTAAAAAAAACAATAAAGATTATAACCATTATCCTCTATAACAGGGGTTCCCAAACTTATTTTGTCTACCCACTTTGAGAATAAATTATTTTTTAGCGCCCCCATTTTTTAGCGCCCACAAAAATTACCTATCTAGGAGTACTAATAACTATTAAAATGCGAAAGTATGTCTGTTACCTTTTTATTTGTTTGTTTGTGTCTACTTTCATTTCGAAACGAAGCGACCGATTGACATGATTTTTATTTCATATATTCAATAAAACAGGACAGATATATGAACTACGCGGAGAGAAATAGCGAACCGAGTTTGAGCAATCTCTTAACTAATATTAGTTGATGTTCACAAGTTGTAGTTGAGAGCTCATGCAGTCGGTGTCTAAGAGGCCTCTTAGCTAAATGAAATTACAAATCACCCCCCAAGCCTCTACACAACGCCCCCATTTTTTTTTCTGGGTCTCTTACCGCCCCCCTTTAGGCCTGAAGCGCCCACAAGGGGGCGTTATCGCCCACTTTGGGAAAGGCTGCTCTATAAGCTAGAAGTTTCCTTTAGAATATTAGAAATAAAAACCAATTTACCTGGATTCTCGAACAGTACAAACAATTTTAGGCTTTATATAGGAAGGTTCGTAGAAACCGTACATGTTGTTAAACATTTTCACTGTTATTACTATTAATAATTATTTATTTATTGAAACATGAAAAAAGTAAAGACTATAATTGTATAGTCTTTACTTTTTTCATGTTTCAACAGCTTACATATTCATAAGATACACATCTCAAGATGTAATGAGCAATTATTAATTATGTAAATTACTTTAGGTGTCTTTTTAGCCTGTTGAAGTTAACAACAAAATTATATGTAATTGTATAACTTAAGTTAGTTATGCATTTGTTTATATAAGTTTGCTAAATAAAGAATTTTATAAAAACAGAAAAACAAAACTGTTATTACACTGAAGTGCAATTATTAACTGAAGTAGCAAAACACCAGTTGTACTTTTATCTTTAGATTGTTAAACTAATAGTGTTGTGTAAATAAAATGAACCATAAAATAGTGTTAAGTACCTAATTAACTATTAAATCAATCTGTTTTTACAACAATGTGTTAATAGGTTAGTATTTGTTAGGTAAAATACTGTCATTTTTAACCGAAGACAAAATGAAGAGGTTCTCAATTCGATGCGTATGTATGTATTCATGCGGATTTGTTATGAAATTTCTTAAAGAATGAACTCCTAGTAGCATTTTCTTATTTTTTTTATTGTCTACTAAATCCGCATTTGTCCTCGATCTCGCCTGATGGTAAGCGACGACGAGGTCGACGATGGAGCATGCGGGTCCAGTAAATGCCTATTCACTCTGGCCTATTTCATTAGTTCATAAAATAATGTAATATGAGGAATAGGTAGTTAGATGTTATAATATCACATTTTAGATTCATGAATAATCTGCTGAGTATGACGCACAAATATTTGCTTATCTCACAGAAATGTACATTAAACTTGAAGAATAATGTTGTAAAGAATGATAAAACTCAACTAAAGTCTTTAACCGTCACTGTGCAGTTATGTAATAAACAAGAATCTGTACATTACATAAATTATGAGACCATGTAAATGATAAAAATCACATTAAAAAATGACAGACAGATTTACAACTGTGTTATTGCAAAGTACAGATCATGTAATCCAAGTAACTCGGAACTTTTTAGGGGGCGTCCATTAATTACGTGAGGCATTTTTTAGGATTTTGTAAACCCCCCCCCCCCCCCCCCCCCCCCCCCCCCCCCCCCCCCGGTGAGATTTTGTGAGATTTTCCTCAACTCCCTCCCCCGTCTCCTAATCTCACGTGAGATTTTATAAAATTTGTGTTTTGATTATGAACGCGTTGGATTATAAAAAAAAAAAAACAAGAACACAATTTATTCTATTATCTTTATTTAAGACTAGCAAAGACTAGTAGTTGAGATTATTACCATTACTTAAATTCACTGTGATAAAATTAAATAATAAATACTTTAACAAAAATGAATTAAAGATTTATTCTAATTCAGTCCATGGACAAATTACGTGATATTTTCGAAACCTGTGATATGTCACATTCATTTTAAACCATAAAATTATAACTAGGATCTTCTGAAACTATGTGCAGGATAAAATCTATTGATTCACTAACTCCAACATCTTCAATCTAGGCAAACTGTGATCAATCATCATAAAGAAAATGAATTCTATTGCTGTCATAATTTCAACATCTTTCCAAAAACTGGATCTAGACTTATACTACTTTTAGTATCAATTATACTCTTACTTACTTCGTGCATTTATGTACATTTCTGTGATGATGAGAGGTCCAGACGAGTGGAGCAAAATTATCACAACTTGGTGTCCAAGAGGCGATAAAAGAAAGAGGTAGACCATTCAGATGCTGGGATGATGAAATAACGTAATTGGCCGGGAGGACGTGGTCTAGGGTGGCGTTGGAAAGGGAAGAATTTAGAAGACTGGGGAAAGCCTTTGCCCGGAAGCACACAGATTCTAGTTACCGTAAAAAAAAAGAGCGTCGGTGGCACAGTGGCTAGGACACCTGACTCATGGGAGTCAGGTGTCCTAGCCACTGTGCCACCGACGCTCTTTTTTTGCGGGAGGTCCGGGTTCGAAATCGTGCAGTGCCATGTACCAATGAGTTTTTCGTATTTTTCGAAGACTTACGTACATTTACCGACTGCTCTAACGGTGAAGGAAAACATCGTGAGGAAACCTGCACACTGAGATGACCAGTGTGTAAATGGGGTAGGCACAAGAGATCCTCAAGGGTCGAAGCGTCGGTTATTCCCGGCCCCCTATCATAAGATAAGATAAGATAAGATACCATAAAAAATGCTATAGTATGTAAGTAAACAAAATCTGAATGAGGCTGTAATAAATAAATAAATAAAAAAGTGATGATAATGATATTTTATCTATGGTTTTGATAACCAAAACCATAGATAATGTAAAATATCATTAAGCAAGCAAGCAATAATGCTTGCTTGCTTATCGTATGGTTAGTGGCCAACCTATTTGTCAGAGTTGTACAGGCCACCCATAGGCCTCTGACATGGCTTAACGACTGCTGTCAACAACAACAACCGGGACCGACTGCTTAACGTGCTCTCCGAGGCACGGAGGAGCTCAGATGAAATATGCCACTAGCGGTCACCCATCCCGGTACCGACCGCGCCAACGTCGCTTAACCTGCACGATCACTTTCGGACCGTGCTCGCAACTAGGCTACGAGCTCCTCCTTTGGTTATTGAAAGAGTGTTAGTGTTTACATAATTCTCAATCTCATCTGTCCAAAGTCAGCAGACCATGCTTGGTAGCCAACCCTGATACAGTCATGGGAAACAAAAACAATTCCAACCAAATGAATCAACAAAGTCGCTAATCAATCAGCTTTCTACACTTTATTATGTACAATCGGACAAACAGAGCAGGCACCACCGCCATAGATATTGCATGATAAACAAAAACTCTGTTTAATTGTGTAATCAACCTGCTATATGCACGTTGCTGTGACATAGTTTATAGTAGGAATAGATGTGCCATAGTCATTAAAAATTGAATAGAATAGACAGTGTTTATTTGATCACCACTTTACAGTAGGTACCAACACAATAGGCAAACACATGGAAATACAAAAATCAACGTGATGGCAAACAGGTCTCCAACTTAGCATAATGAAAAAGTTGGAACCTGTCCCAAAAGTAGGATACCTATATAATTCTGGGCTATTTGAACTTGGGACTGTAAACAAAGTGACTGCACTATCTGTAATACCTATCTACCAGCACCTACGTATTTGAAAATTATATTATAATTGCATCAGTATTCAATTCAGAATAATAATGGGTTGTAAGCATTGATATGATATTCTCTAGATGACACGATAGCGGAACACAGTGAAGACTTTCCTCATGTAATATTACACGAGGACGAGTAGCACACATCAAATACTTGCCAGTTTTTTTCTGTTAGTAGCTGTTCTGACAGAAACTTTTTTAACTACACCTTATAGTTAAAATTTGATTGTTTGGCACCTCCTTCACCCCCTCTAAAATGAGCTTCTATGGGTTTCATACAAAAATGTCTCATTACCCGGTCTATAGATAATAAGTCAGTGGTTGTAAGTTTATGGTCAAACATTAAGTAGGAACTTTGTTCATAACATTAACTAAAGGTGTAAAGGCACAAGAAAGAAACCATAAAAACTTACTTTGTAAAGTCTTGAGAATTCTAGACATTACTTATACCTATACCTTCCTAGTCTAATACAGTAATAAGATTACTCAACAATCTTGTTTGAAATAATCTCAACCAAATCTAGGTGATTTCAATTACCTACATAAAATCACTATGCAAAATAGTTACCTACATCGATAAGCACTACTCATTTTAAATTATGCAGACTTTCGAAAACAACACAAAACAAGTTTCTGTGAGTCATAGGACTTATGTAAAACGGCTTACGAGAGCAACGTTATGCCACTTCTGAGCTTGGAAATAACCCATAGCCGTGTCAAATGTGAACAACCGGCGTTGAAAACCGTTGCTAGGTTGAGATTCGTGACAAACAATACTGGGATGCATTTGGAAGGCCCGTGTGGTGGGCGGTCAAACTGATGCTCAGACTACTCACACTTCGAGGATCCTGTCCCCCTTCCGGATGCCAGCCTGCTCAGCTGCCCCTTGCTCCAACACAGCGCTGACGTGCTGCAGAGGAGCGTAAAGTTCACCATTGATCGATCTCAGCTGCCCACCTTCAGAAACTTGACCACGCACGTTAAAACCAAAACCAGTCTCTGTTTTATAGATGGTAACGCGGCGGGGTCCATTGCTAGCCACTGTGCCCTTATTATTTCGTTCGGGCCTTATATTATTATCCGTTTCTGTCTCAGCCATTTTGGACAATTCTTTTTTTTTTCCCATTCGTCCTTTCGGACAGGCGAAGGTCTGAGACCATAAGTATGACCAGATTTTATTTGACGAATCTACTACACAGAGGGCTGAAAACCTACCAAATTCTACTAAATAAATATCCACTATATTTTGCTCCCATTCGGCACGATACCCTTGGGTATATTTACGTTTCATCTTATAAACATCCCAAAAAAGAAAGGAGCTCATCAATCTACCAAACGCGACTAACGCGACGCGAAAGGTGAAGACAATTACCTATAACAATTTAGGCCCGCTTGCGCTAAAAGTTTCCTCCTCCTCGCGTCGTAATCCTCAATGCTGAGGGTCGTGACCACCCTTAGGTATCACCTTCTGGCGGATGATCTTCCTCCATTTATTTCTGCTAAAAGTTTACCCTGCTATAACTCGTGAATTGTCAATGGTTTTCATACAAAATTTACATTGGATTAGAGTTAACCCGAGAGAAAACGGTTAGTGCAAGGCGGCCTTATTGGTTTAAAGAAATTGATCAATTTTTTTATGCACGGTGTAAATAAACCCCAAAGGGAAGTGCCCTTTCCTTCATTTTTATAGGTTTGCAAATATAAGCTCGAATTTGAACTTCCCGCATCAAAAAGAGATTCACCATTGGGTTGTCAACATAAGCCGAAAAAGAACTAACATCTACTAAATAAATATGAATACTTACAAAAATATACCATTTTTTTCCCTTACTAGATACATGGAGTTTCTCAAAATCTACTAATAAAGTAGAAATCTACTAAATCTGGTCACACTGGAGACAATGTTGCCTCGTTTTCAGTTCAAAAGTACCCAGGTAAGTAATGATTATCTTCTGCAATTCTTTATTAAAATTCTGGACGGCGATTCTCGTAGTGGAATGTCGATTTCGACGTTAGTCCTATCTCATTCACTCATATTACATGTGCGAGCGTGACAAGACGTTCGTAGCGCTCGAATTTTGTATGTCGAACGCAGCGAGAATCGCCTTACTGTTGTGACACATTTCAATGCTATCTGCGAGAATCTTCCATGCTTTTACACCACCGATCAAAGAAGAAGGCATCCCAGATGCCACAATAACGCGGGAGAAACTCCCCATTTTGGACATTTTTGTAGTTATATCATAACATAGAAATATGGATTTGTAGAATTTTATTTTGATTTGACTTCGGAATGGGTGGTGTTTCCAAGAATTGGAATATAAAACCTACCATAGCATAGACAATATTTTCTTGTCTATTTACATGTATGGGAGCTTTATGGGAGCCAAAGAATTTTTAAACTACCTACATATTTCTTTACATATAAATATATTTATTTAACCATAAACGTTCCATTGCTCGTTTTGAATAAAAGTTTGGTAAATTTTCAGCTGTTAACGCGGTAATGGATAATGCACAGTTATCAATGTGTATTATTTCAACAGGTTAAGGAACGCTCTCTCGGTGGCTTCTTCTGGCCCGATCAAACTTCATTCCGTTCGGCGCTAACCCGATATCACAGATTAGAGTATATTATGTGCTCGAAATCGAAAATGATCTCCGCTCTTGAACAAGGGAATGCGAACGCACTGAGTTTCGGCACCATGTTAGGGTTTTGGATAAGGATCAAAGGAACCCCATAATTTTAATTATTTTGTATATTGAAATGAGCACAGGTTTTGAGGTACAATTTTGACAGCTGAGCATTTGATGATTTGACATATGACAGTCACATTGACATTTATTATTTGTATTACAGTGCTAGATGGCACCAATAGTGACTAAGTTTGTTCGTCAATTGATTTTTACACTTTTGTTTTAGTGCCTTTTTCATAAATAACTGTTTAAAGGGCAATATAAAATACTAGGTGGTACACGTAAACTAAATTTTCATAAAACTTGTTTTAATTTTGAAAATTTGGCATTTTTAAAAACCGCGCCACTTGAATGACCTTGCAATTTTTGGCTCCAAAGATAAAACAGTAATATTGTTACATGACTACGAAACTAGATGGCAGGAGTGACAGAAACAACGTGGTGCGTGAAAATTCCATCCATCTTCTTTCACATCAAAATCAGCTGTGAACATCAGTATGGCCGCTCTAATATCTAGAAAATAAATTTTGTTTTGTAAAATCATACACACAAAAAAATAGGAAAGTGCAGTTTTCGTACTTACACCGTGTAATTGTAAATTTGCGAATAGTGTCGGTGTTGTTGACTAAAAAGTGTTGCGTCATGACACAATCGCCTTCTCTCGACTGACAAACAAAATACAATAAAAATTGCGACTGGCGAATAATTGCCAGTTATCGTTGCATTTCTATATCGTTCGGGTATCGTTTCTGTCGGTCGTTCGGGGGCTGATGTTAATTGCGGGAAAGAATCGCGCGGTATATGATGAGTGTTAGATTGAGTTTCATCTCTGTGGGGAGGATCGCAGCTCGGAGAAATTCCCAGTTGACATCAGGTAAGCGAGAGGTTTCCTTTCATTTATTATGTTGTTTTGTTGTATTGGCGGCGCTCCAGAAGTTTGTGTCGCAGTACTCGCAGTTTACGCTCACGCTACCTACGTCTACGCGTAATCTTTAGTGACCATGTTTTGATAACAGCGTTATGAAAGTTTATCAATTTAATGCATAATATATTGCCCTGTCTGCGTGTATTTTGATTCCTTGGTCACGCCAATGTTACATGTGCAGGTTGCTGACTGGTTTTCCTTAACATTCAATGTAATTTCTGTAGCAGTCAAGGCAACAAAAACATTGTTGCCTTGAAGGTCATGGTCTGTATAAAATTGTTTAACTTAAGTCATTATGGTTATTTATATCATTTATATTTTTTTTGTATTATTTGATGAGACATCCTCTATAATCCTGCATGTTTCTCTTGACAAAACCAAAGCAAAAGAGATCAAAGGTTTGAATGTGAGTCCATATTATAAAAACTTATTTTGATAACGGAACAGGTCTGTCTTGTGTCTGTCTTATCTACAGATAAGTAAAAAGTAAATAAAATATACATTTCATATGCTAATAAGTTTTCTTATTAGAATGGCAAATATGTATTAACAAACTGATATCATTTCACTTTCTTGATTTGTTTCTATGTTGTGTATTAATTTTTATCATTCTACTATTTAAAGAACATAATTATTACCAAATCAAATCATAATTTATGTACTAATGTCACTACACTCCATATCAGAATTGTTTCTGATTTTACAACACACCTATTATCTGATAAAATTAATTGGGTACGGATTGCTCATGTCAAATGCTCAATCCAATGAAAACTTTATCACCAATGAATAAAACGCATAGCATAACGGATGGTCGGTATGAAATATTTTCTGAGGGTAATTGACCTTTCATTATTATTACTTATCATGTCAAACGTAGGTATAACATAAAATGTATAGAATACTCTACTCAATATCCCTACTTACTCTTTATTAAAATGTTAGTAACTATAAAGACCACTTACAATTAATGAATATGCGGCATAGACTTATGGGGTCGGGCGGCAGATAGGGACCGTCCGTTCATAATTCAGAAACAAGTATTTCGAAGAATGGCGCGTGTCCCCGAGGATACACTGGCTCGTGATCTATTCATCGATTTTCAAATCCTCACTGTACCATCGCTCTACATACTTGAGATAGGTAAATATGTCAGAAAAAATCTAAGAGAGTATCCTACTAAGAAATGGGTTGGCAAGAGACTGACAAAAGTGAGGCAGCAGGATCTCGAACTGATTGACAGTAGAAACTTGTTGACTTTATACTTACTTTAAGTAAGAAATTTTACTATTATTGATCATGACATGCTAACATTTTATTATTTATTTTTTGACAATGTATGATCATTACTGAAATAAATCGCTCAGGTTCAGAACGTCCACTTCCTAAAATGTCCACTTCCCGAAACGTCCACTTCCTAAAATGTCTACTTCCTAAAAGGTCCTTTTCCTAAATCGTCCATTCCTAAAACGTCTACTTCCTATATCGTCTACTTACTATAACGTCCACTCCGAAAAGGTACACTCCCTCGCGAGGTAAGCAGAGAGGACGGAGCGCTATATAGCTTCGCCGGGAATATACTGACAACACTAGTTATAAGAGTGAAAATTTGATTTATCGTAATAAAATCATTATTATAAAAAAAGGTTTTTGTTCAGTAGTTAATAACCATATCTACCTGTACCACCACAAATACAGCTATATCCCACACCAGTTTGTATTTTTGTATTAAAACAGACGTGCTTAAATGGAAATGGTCTTTTTAGGAGAGGTCATTTTAGCACAGGACGTTTTAGGAACTGGAGTAACAAAGTGGACAATTAAGGAAACGGTCTTTTTAGGAGAGGACATTTTAGGAAGTGGACGTTTCAGGAAGTGGACATTTTAGGAAGTGGACGTTCTGAACCTGAGCGAAATAAATGAATATGAATATGATATTATATGAATACTTCTAAATAAAGACACTTCAAAGTTACCTTATAAAATAACTAAATCATAATGTGACTAATAATACATACTAGGGGCGTTCAAAATGTTCTCGGTATAAGGGTAATTTACTAATCATATATGGATTTTTTGGTTAGTTACTGCTATATAATGGCACAAAAAAGAAACAGACCACCTAAAGAAGTTCATAGTGACTCAACCGCTGGAAAGGTAATGGCCACAGTGTTTTGGGATTGAAAAGGCATTCTGTTAATTGAATATAAAGAAACAGGTAAAACTATAAATGGGCCAAAGTATGCTAATACTCTACGACGATTAAAAGAAGCCCACAACGAAAAAACACTTGGTAAGCTAGCCTTCTTCTAGCTAGCTTCTGCATGACAATGTGTCCGTGCACACTGCTCAAGTTGCCGAGGCTGTTGTGCGAGAGTGTAGGTACGAAGAAATTAATCACCCACCCTACTGCCAAGACCTGGTCCCGAGTGATTTAATTTTATTTACAAACTTGAAGAAAGATCTTCGTGGGAAACGATTTCACGATTATGAGACTCTAACGATGGCAAGAAAACTATCATTTTTCGGACAAGGAAAATTTATTTTTCCAAGGAAGTGTAAAGCTTATTGCTAGCTGTAACAAATGTATCGAAATTAAGGGCGATTACGTAGAAAAATAAAATTTTGTTAATTTATTGTTTTTGTTGAACACCCCTCGTACATGCCTTCACGCTATGTTCCTTGCGTGGTAGAGAGAATGAACGGAGTGCCACGAAACCCTGTCTTAGCACGCTTCTCTTGCTTCCTCTACAGTCATTCGTCGTTTCTCGCATGCTCGCCGTTAGGTATTGCCCTTAATACATATAATTTGTTTGTTGTGTCACTGCTGGGAAAAGGCCTCCCCCTGCAACCAATCTCCCCAAGTCTTCCAATCGGGTCTAGTTCTACCTCCATTCGTTTTTATATTCTTAAGTTCTGGTCGACCAGTCTTCTTCCCCGGGGCCGTTTATAAAAAGATACAAGTGTCAATATCACCTACAAAATCTTATTATAAAAAATAAATTATTTCAAATCAGGAAACAATTTCTTTAATTTAATTTATTTATTAGATAAACACAACAGATTACAACCATAGAAATTACAGAAAAATCAATATAAAGTTATGAGCTAGGTCGTAACCCTTAACGTTACACGTTAACCTAGCACACAGCATGGTTAGGAAGTAGAAAATTGATTGTTGTACAAACCAATATAGAAGTTAATAGGCATCTACTATAATGTTGAACAGTGATTGAATGATTTCATATCAAGGTCTGTTATCAAGTTCATTGAAACAATGAATTAAAATAGAATAGTACATTGCCATTGCTTGATTCACCTATGTAATGTACGTCATACAACAATTTAGGTAATAGGTATATTTTTACATTACAATGACATGGGAATGCCAATAGAGTAGAACATTCAGGAGATTAAAGTTACGATCAAATATCTAAACTGGAATATCTCGGAATTGTAACCTTAATTGCGGTGTGAGAATATTATCATTGTAAAGGTTTGCTTATTTACCAACAGTACGGTATTACTTAACCAATTTTTTTTATTGCATCAGTCATCTTTCATGGACATACTAAAGAAGGATCTAAAATTATTTTTTCGATATCTCAACTAACATCAGAGATTTTAATGGTTAAAGTTAGTATTGGACAGATGATCTGTCCCTTTCTAGCAAAACAGTTCCTTATATTATATGCAGCCAGGACCTCCTTGTATGGCCCTAGAGAACAGTTACGTCATAAAACTTATTGCCGTTTCTTTCTACCGTTCTGATTTTTGATTGCCTGTAGCTATTTCATTTTTCAACGAATTTTAATTCTGTTTTCACATTTGACCATCTTGATATTGATACTTGGAAACTACCCTATTGTAAAAAAAAACTATTTCAGTTTTAGTGACTCTTCCCCTTCTTCCTATATCGCTATAGCTGCGTAGATAACTAAGTTTGATAATTAGTAATCTAAAGGGAAAAAATATTCCTTGTAGATAATAATTATTATCTTAAATTATACCTAATTTTTTATATAAACCCTCACCATATTGCGGTATTAAATGTTACTATTTTCTTTATAGTGAACTTCATAGCACAGACAATAAAACTACCAATGACGCCCTCTTGACAGGGTTTTATATTCCTGGTCAGAGGGTAAATATGAATAAATGTGTCATTAACTCATTATGTAAGTATCATACACAGATCCAATAAACTCCCCACTCCGTGCCCTTGCAAGCAGAACTGGTATCAGTGCAACTCTCACTTGCACTGTGATAATGGTGCATGGAGAAATTGCAGCTTAGCCTGTTCGTTAATCCAATGCAGGGTTGCCATGCATCGGTATATGAAAGTCGAATAAAAATAAAAATACGTAAGGAAGGCAAACAAAAGGTATGATAGCCAAAAGGTATGGTAGTTATTGCCCACATGAAAATAAAAGTATGTTAACGCTTTTCTGAATCCAAGTGAACAACAGCTGTCCCATTTCCATTCAGTGAGGAATCTGCTCTACCTGCTATCACCTCTTCCCCATTTAGTATCTAAAAACCAACAACAGTTTAAACAACTTTTATTCAACCAAGACTGGATCTTCTAAGATACAAGAATCTAGATTCGAATTATCCGATGTTCAAGGATAATTTATTTTACTTCCCGAATTAAAGTGGATGTCTTGGGATGTATTAACGAATTATTGCTATCACGCTATAAAAACTGTGTAGCGGGGACAAAAGAGAGATCCAAAACTAACCATAATAAAATACGCCGATAAACCACATGGCATTAACGAATGATGGTTGACTTTTCCCCACTTCCGAGAGATTAATTGCATCAAATACGTAACAGTTATGTAGTCGCTACAGACGCCCGGCGCCTGCGCAGCCTACGGCCGCAGTATAATCCAGTACAGTAACAGCTCTGTTACCTAAGTTGAATACTTTTGAAGCTGTTGTTCCCTTTTTTTATTGTATAGGAGAGCCAAGTAAGCAGGCCGTCTGATGGTAACTGGTCACCGTCGCCCATAGACCTCTTACCTCACTTGAGGGTTTTCGATGTGCTGCTAACCCTTAACCGGAACACAGCTACTGTTTTGTGGTAGTAATAGGCAAACGGGTGGTACCATTCCAGGCTGACTGCACAGCGTCATATCATACCATCTTCAAATACGTCATCACCCTAAGCCTAGATGGCAGCGGTGGCGTAGTGGCTAGAATGCCGGACTCCCTTGCGGAGGCCCGAGTTTGAACCCAGACACAAAAGCCTATACCAATGCGTTTTTCGGCGTTTCGATTTATGTACATTTACTGCTCTATCTAGCAGTGAAGGAAAACATAGTAACAAAACCTGCACATTGAGATAACCAGTGTGTGAAATGGGGATAAGGCAATAGCAAACCATTGCATTAAGTATTCCATAGAACGATCACGAACCTCACCACAGAAATACGAAGAAGAAGAAGAAGCCTAAATGAGAACAATACTTCACCTTCCAATAAATCCCTCGAAAATCTTCAAATTCCTTAGACTAAGCCTGTTTGATCAGCATGTTGCGATAGGTAATCATAATTATGGTAGATTTGTATCAACAACCTACAAACACCATCTACTTTTTATTACGCCTAGAGGTCTCATTTGTAAAGTGTTATGGAAGTGAAAGTCATCCTATTACATCAAGGCAAGTCATCTAGACATACATAATTCATATTCATTCTCTAGTTGATGCATATCTGCATTCATTTTTTGGGGTACCTCATTTGGTCTGACATAGTAACAAAACCTTAAGAAATTTAGAGCATCGCTGGCACAGTGGCTAGGACACCCGACTCACATGCTGGAGGTCCGGGTTCGAAACCGTGCAGTGCCATGTACCAATGAGGTTTTCGTATTTTTCGAAGACTTACGTACATTTACCGACTGCTCTAACGGTGAAGGAAAACATTGTGAGGTAACCTGCACACTGAGATGACCAGTGTGTAAAATGGTATAGGCACAAAAGATCCTCAAGGGAATAACCCCAGCGGCGCTTAGACCGCTGGGATTATTCCCGGCCCCCTATCATAAGATAAGACAAGATAAAAATTAAGAAATTTAAATAAATAAATTTATTCAAACAAACAAGTTATTCATCGGGACAGCGGGGATCCATTTTTGTTAGTAACAATGCCGGTACTTAAGACTATGTTAATAATTATTTACAAAGAACACTTTAGGTAGGTATGTTTGACAGAGAGTTCGTGCGTTCATCGGGTACCTATATACCCGGTCAACACACGAACCCAGTGTCTGCTTATAGGACAATCAAACGAAGCGATTTGCTTCTTCGTTCATTATGCGAACGGCTAAGGAATGGAACAGCCTGCCGGCGTCTGTGTTTCCCGAAACCTACAACCTTGGGATCTTCAAGGCCAGAGTGAATAGGCATTTACTGGACCCGCATGCTCCATCGTCGACCTCATCGTCGCTTACCATCAGGCGAGATCGAGGTCAAATGCGGGTTTAGAAGTAAATTAAAAAAAAAAACGTGCCCGCTATCATCTTTAGGAGAATTTAAGGTTTGGTTTCCTTTGGAGTTTCAAAGTGTTCAGATCACATTTTGTTTACTGTTGTTGTTTGTTAATAGTTTCAATAGACTCTAGAACAGAATAGAGAGGCGCTTATAACTTTTTTCTTTAGCGCTGTACTGCTCTTATCACAGTGCCGCGAATGGCCTTATTGCATAAGTTTAAAAATATATATTTGTAAGCAATAAAATACGCTTTAATGTATCAACCAATCATAGTTTGAAGTCGTAGCATCAAACTAATATTTGAAGCATTAAACGCACTTTTGTACGGAGTCCCTTGGCGTTAAACAGCGCTCGCATTCACCGGAACAAAATTACTTAGATATGCAATTACTTGCGTGACGTCAGACTTAAGTTTAGGTAGGTTTATTACTAGTGTGAACGTCCGAAGTTTCGGCGATTGTCGGCCGTTCACCGCTTGTTAACAAACAATAAGTTAAGTATTATGCGTTACGTCTTACGTCACATTCACACGCACTATTTTGTATAGCGTTTTGATATAAGTACCTTATCTTATCTTATGACAGGGGGCCAGGGACAACCCCTACTCCTTACCTTAGCCTCCTTTCTGTTCTTTAAAGATGCTTTGCATCAAGGACGCTATACAGCTTACAGGTAGGAGCCTATAGTCCTCTGGATTCGGGTAGGCGACCCCCAGAAGACTCATACGCCCTCCAGCCAGCGAGTCACATTCGCACAGCAAGTGTTCCATTGACTCAACGGTGTCACCACAGGCTTTATCTAAAAGTACCTTAAAAGCTAAACATCTTTTTTAATAGGGGATTCGCCGTGTATGATGGGGTAGGTTAGACGGCTAGGGCGGGAGCAAGCGAAGCGAGCATGGAATTTTGCTCGGATCTGACATGGATTATAGGTTTGGTTAGAACGAGCAAAGTGAGCTCGAAATTTCAGCGCGATTTCAAATCAAATCAAAATACTTTATTTGTCAGAATACATTGTAAAAGGTCTTAAAATAGATTAATGTCAAAGTATTCAGCCTGTTAAAAGCCGTGCAAAATATCAGGTACATAGAATATAAATTAAAATAAAGCCAATTTTTAATACTAATGTGAATGGTCATTATACTCCTTAACGCTATAGAAAGAATTTTCAAGCAGCCATTTCAACAATTCAGTTTTAAAGGTTCTACCTTCTAACACCCTTATATCATGAGGTAATTTGTTTCAACGCGGATGATGGATTATATTAGGTTAAAGGGCCAGAGCGGGAGCGAGCAAAATTAGCGCGAAATTTCAGCGCGGATCCGACGCAGATGATGGGTTAGGTTAGACAGCTAGAGCGGGAGCAAGCGAAGCGAATATAATTATATTTGTAGGTTAGAAGAAATCAGAAATCAGAATTTTTATGAAAGTAAGATGAATGCAGTGGAAATGCGGTCTCTGCGTAAATTGTGCGGCGTAATCCTGGCTGTCCGATTACGCAACTAAGAGATACGTAGAATGGCAGGTCTGAATGTATGTGTCATCGATAAGATGAAAAAAGGCATGCTCCGATGGTTCGGGCATGTAGGAAGAATGAGTGATGAACGAATGACGAAACAGGTATACGAAGCGAAAGTGAATGGGAGGAGAAGCCGGGGTCGTCCTAGACCGACCTTTAAACATCAGATTGACAGAGTACTCTTAGATTATAATAGATACAGAACAGACGACCTCAACGGCGAGCATACGAGAAACAACGAATGACTCTAGAGGAAGCAAGAGAAGCGTACCAAGACAGGGATTCGTGGCGTTCCATTCTCTCTGCCTACCCCGCAAGGGACAGCGTGAAAATTTATATGTATATATGTATGAAAGATCTTTAGGAGGGGCCTTTGGCCAGCAATGGACTAGAATGGACTGCTAATGAAGACTTATATGGGGGCTTGGAATCGTTGTCAAAACCACGTCGGAAACTTTTATTCATTTGTTCATAATACGTACCTACATTAATAAGTTTATTAACATTAAGTTTATTGTACACACACATAATATGTTACAAACTTAGACAAAAATATGTGAAACACAAAGAGCGTGACTTATATCTAAGAGAGATCTCTTCCAGCAAACCCCATAAAGTGACAATTTGATATGAAAGGTAGGCGAAGTGCGAACCTATATGCTAATTAGCCTATTTATTTATTTTTAACCACTCACTATCGCTCCCACTAACATCCTGGGATAAGCGGGGAAATGAAAAACAGCGCTGCATATTTGGTACCCGAGTATGTCAGAATTTGCTGACTTTCCCCCCTTTTGCCAAATATACATAGTGCTTTGTACTTTAATTTTAAATTTTTTGTAAAAAAATTATGAGTGTTTGGCAATAAATGTATTTCTATTCTATTCTATTCTAAATAAATATACCTACTTAATAACACAAAATAGAAAATACGTACATAAATATAATACCTTGGGTATCCTGAGTAAGGTTAGGCGGTACTTCACGCCGGGACAGCTCTTAAACCTTTACCAAGCCTAAGTCCGGTCGTGCATGGAGTACTGCTGCCACCTGTGGGACGGCTCAGCTAAGTACCAACTGGCTGCCCTTGACTCAGTGGAGAAACGCGCTAAGCGCCTTATAGGTGACGAATCGCTGGTGGAAGCTAGACTGCCAAGTCTGGAACATCGGCGCAAGGTTGCCTGTCTATCGGTATTTTATAGGATACATTTCGGAGAGTGCGCATCGGAATTGCACGACCTAATTCCAACATCTCCATTCCGCCTTCGGAGTACCAGGCGCGGGGAGGGGTTCCATCCTTATGTTGTTGATATCCCATCTGCTCGTACGAAGCGATTTGCTTCTTCGTTCATTATGCGAACGGCTAAGGAATGGAACAGTCTGTCGGCGTCTGTATTTCCCGAAACCTACAATCTTGGGATCTTCAAGGCCAGAGTGAATAGGCTTTTACTGGACCCGCGTGCTCCATCGTCGACCTCATCGTCGCTTACCATCAGGCGAGATCGAGGTCAAATGCGGGTTTAGTAGTACATAAAAAATAAATACAATATATAAATATAAGTTTATTGCAATTATTGAAGCTATATCTATGACATCATCTTTAATTCAAGATTCGTTAAACTTAAAAAGTCTGCTGACCCTGAGCTTTATTAGTCTCATTGGGTGACGTAAGTAAATAATTTGAAGCCAAACACTAAGTGTTATAGGAATTATAGCAACATAAGTGGTAAACATACTGTAGATTTTGCCTTAAAAGAGTAAATTAGATGTTAATAGAGTTTAGATGTAAAATCTAATAATTAAATAATGACAGACAGTCTATCTTTGTTGAAATCTCATCGAAATTATGCGATTTGGAATTGGTTGGTGCCATTATTTTATTTGCACTCTGTATTTTTGTTACTTGTAACACTTCTAATATCCTGAACAACTCTGACAAATAGGTTGGCCACTAACCATACGATAAGCAAGCAAGCAAGCAAGGGGTGAAATGAAAAACAGCGCTGCAGAATTTGTGGGTACCAATTAAGCAGCGCTGTTTTTCATTTCACCTCTTGCTTGCTTGCTTATCGTATGGTTAGTGGCCAACCTATTTGTCAGAGTTGTTCAGGCCGCCCGTAGGCCTCTGACATGGCTTGACAACTGCTGTCGAACGACAACAACCGGGACCGACTGCTTAACGTGCTCTCCGATTTCACCCCTCATCCCAAGATATTAGAAGTGTTACAAGTAACAAAATCAGCAAATGCTGACATAATCGGGTGATTATGTCAGCATTTGCTGATTTTCCCCCTTTTGCCAAATATGCAAAGATACTTACGTAGTAGATAAGTACATCTGCATCTACATTAAATTTTAATGTTTTTTTGGAAAAATTGTTACAATGTTTTTGGCAATATTGAAAACTCATTCAATATTTGCATACTACCATGCCAAACATATGAATGCCAAACATGGGCATAGACAAGCAACCATCTGAACAAGCTCAAAGTATGCCAGAACAGTATAGAGCAAAGCGTCATTGGAGTTAAACTAAAGGACAAAGTAAGACTACAAGAAATCTAAGACAAAACTAAATTCAAAGACGTTGAAACTGTAAAAAAAAGACTCAAATGGCAATGGTCTGGTCATATGATAAGAGAAGTAGAAGGAAAGTGGACCAGGAAAATAACAGAATGGTATCCTAGAGATACTACAAGCCGAGGAAGACAGTCAAAAAGGTGGGAAGACGATTTAAAGTATACGGCAGGTGCTATATGAACTAGACGGGGAAAAGATCGGAAAGAATGGAACTCATTAGAGGAGGTCTATGTCGGGAGACAAGCTGTTATAGAGGAGGGTACGTAAGATAATCCGGACACCGATGACCTAAGCGGTTGTGCGGTAAGATTACAATCACTAAAGCATCTCTATTGAAGTGGGACTGGGCAGGCCACGTATGCCGCATGCATCCGGAAAGGTGGGCAAAGATCGCCATGCACTGGGTGCCACAAGACGGACAGCGGCGCCGAGGCAGACCCATGCGTAGGTGGAAGGACGATATCGACCACTTCCAAAAAGGATGGTATAAGGACGCCGAGGATAGGGAAAAATGGAAAGGAGGAGGGGAGGCCTTTGCCCAGCAGTGGGACAGCCTATAGGCTATATAAAAAAAAGATTACAATGGATTCATAGTCCATACACCAGTAGAAACTTAAGTATATGTTATATTAAACTAAATAATATCCTTGCAATATCTGTATGACCCAATGGTTAGCTGGTAGAAAATGCCGCATGGCATTAAGCTCGCTTCATGTACTATTTTTGTGCATTAAAGTGTTAAATAAAATAATAATAATAAATAAAATTAGTGAGCAACAAGTAAGGCTTATATTATTATTTGACATGTCAGGAGGAGCTTGTAGCCTAGTTGCGAGCACGGTCCGAAAGTGATCGTGCAGGTTAAGCGACGTTGGCGCGGTCGGTGTCTGGATGGGTGACCGCTAGTGGCAGTCGGTCCCGGTTGTTGTCGTTCGACAGCAGTCGTTAAGCCATGTCAGAGGCCTACGGGCGGCCTGAACCACTCTGACAAATAGGTTGGCTACTAACCATACGATAAGCAAGCATGCAAGCAATAAATGTGATTCTATTCTATTCACTGGTATTTTGTATGCTTTAATGTCGAATTAATTATATTTTATTGGATTTTATTTTTTACATGTACAGAATGTAGAATAAATCAGCCTTGCCTTACACAGGCGACAAGCAATCACATAAATATAAACGGGTTGTCGTTAAATCATCTTACGAACTTTTTTGTGGTGACACGTATGGGCAACTTGTTAACCATAAATAAAAGATGGCATACTTTTTACGACCGTCATAAAGTTATCAATCAAACCTTAAGTATATTCATAGAGTTTTATAAGAAACAAAATGTTGATGAAAAGATGCAATGGCATACCTTTTATGGGAACTGACTGTAGCTACATTTTGTCTGCACCTTTTAAATTATATCTTCATACAAATAAGTTGGAACAGGTATTTTTCATATGGGAATGGACAAGCTATTTACTACCTATTGATTTAATTTCCCAAAGTTGAACAAAAGCTGTTATCTATGACATTTATTGTAGTAATGGAGGGTAGACGAGCAAACGGTCCACCTGATGATAAGACGTCATCGCCCATCTCACTTCATCTCACCATCTTTCGATAGTAACCTAGAGGACTTAAGTAGGTAGATAGAGCGCCGCATGTGTCGATAATTACACTGGCTCTCTTAAAACCGGAACACAGCAAAGCGAACATTGCTGTTCTGCGGCAGAAATAGGTTGTAACGATGTCGACTTCATCGTCCATATCAACCTCCTTGCCATCAATTTCAACCTCATCGTTAGCGTTTATCTTCATTTCTTCATCTATATTTTCAAAATTCAAATCATATTCCCATTCCATTTCTAACTTCCATTATTCCATTAATTACATTGTCTTCACTTTTTCTCTGTATTTTGTCCTGATCTGACGTTTCTCCGTTTTATTATGTTGTCTCCTACTACTACCTATTTTCTATATTTACTATTTTCCGTGTTGTTCTGTTTCTTAAAAATATAATATCTATTACCAAGTTCTTCTATTACTTCATCTGTACACTGTCCTAGAACCCTGCTAGCCGGCACCTAGAGGATAGGTTGTAGCAAGGTAAAAAAGGGTGGCATCTCCCCAGGCTGACTCTTCCCAGGGTCATACCACCTTCAAGCTAGTTTCACAACTAACTCTGTTTTTTCTCGCGAGAAAACTCGTCAACTGAAGAGTTGGTTACGTGATTTCAGAAAACCTTTTGTTACACGATGATTCTCTCACAAAGCGAAAAAAAAAACAAAAGAGCAAGTAAAAGTGCGACAACCGGAAGTAACCACGCGCAATCTTATCGTAAGTGTTTTATCCACTTCAGAGGAGATATTTTATGTTACAAAATATAAAGTATAAAGATCTAAGTGTTTTTATTTGCCTGATCATCACTTTCTATTTGACAAATGTTATCGTAGTTTGGTGACTTATCTCGTTAGAAAGCCCTGAGTATCTAGGGTTAGATAGATAGATAGATAGGGACACTGTATTGTACACGAAATCAGGAGAAGTAAAAACTACAGGAATAATAACACGATATGTACAAAGGTGGTGAGATCGCTTTAAGCGATAAGGCCAAGGTGTCCAGGCAACCTCTGAAGTTAATTGGACATTAAAGAGATTAGCGACAGTGTAGTGTGAGGATATGAAAATGGTTATTATTACTGAATATACAGTAAATATAGTAAAATAAAAGTAATATGATATACATAAATAAATATGTAGGTATACTACAATAGTTAAATGCACAGATATACATAATATAAATAAATAAACATATATAATAGATAGTAAACAATACATAGGTAAATATACATAATAATGCACAACTACAACGACATATAATGATGAGTGAGACCCGCTTTAAACGAAGTCAGGGATTCCGAATGCCGAATTCGACGAGGAAGTGAGTTCCATAGGTGTGCTGCCTGGACAGCAAAGGAGTCAGTGTAGAATCTGGTACGACACAGGGTCCGTAGGGTTTCGGGTTATTTAGGTAGATACGCATAAAGCTATATGCTTATAGCCTCAGATCTATGTCCAGAGTTCTGAGACGGTACCAATTTGACTCAACTTTTTGACAAAATCTTATGTGACAACGTACTTGTCTTATCTTGTCTGGAGTTGTCAGGAGTCGAATCCTGGTGTGGGGACTACGGTTCATGGGTTTACAGATTGTTTTTGGCACACAATAATTTTTTATTTAAAAAAATTATTAATAAGTGAACAATCGAAACGGAAACTGGTTGAATTAGAGATCTATCTATCAGCCCGTGCTGTCCACTGCTGGACACAGGCCTCTCCCAGGGCGCGCCACATCACTCGGTCCTCCGCCTTTCTCATCCAACCATCGCCAGCAACCTTCTTCAGGTCGTCGGTCCACCGGGCAGGGACCGCGTCCCACACTGCGCTTTCTTGTCCGCTGTCTCCACTCCAGAACTCGTCTCCCCCAACGGTTGTCGGTTCTGCAACAGACATGGCCAGCCCATAGCCACTTCAACTTGCTAATCATATGAGCTATGTCGGTAACTCGCGTTTTGTGACTAAGTTTTGTGAATAAGAGATAAAATGTATTAAATCAGCAATGAAGTCCTTGTATAACAGGTAAGAGATGAGATTTCCCGCACAAGGCGGTAACAAGGCAAAAGCTTCAATTTAACCTACTTCTCGAGTTGATCAACATTGTCGCCTTGACATGACGTTAAAAATAACTTTTAGCTATAAATTAAATAATTAATCTCAATGTAACACCTATATTACACCTATATTATTGGGTATTTTTATTACAATTGAATACATTTTTATAAGGACGAAGCTTAGAGACGTGGTAGACCTCATCGAAAGCCGGAAATGGAGATGGGCGGGACACATTGCACGGATGGATAGGGACCGGTGGACCAGAGAACGCTGGAGTGGAGACCACGGCAAAACACGCGGGGACAAGGTCGCCCACCTATGAGATGGGTGGACGACATTCGGGGAATAGCGGGCCACAACTGGATGCGCACCGCCTGCGACCGTCGGAAGTGGAAGAAGTTGGAGGAGGCCTATGTCCGAAGGCGGACCGATAGATAGACGTTTTTATAAAATGAATGTAACTATTTTACTTTTTTCTTTCAACGAATACTCAATACACATTCATTTCTAAAATTTTCATTACATGTTACATCTTGTTCAATATTAAATAAATAAATTGATTCATTAATTAAATTAATTACTCTGAAAAATAATAATAATACTAATTGCAATAAAAATAATCATGTCAAAATAAACATGTCAATTTTAATTTCGATTCTGGCTTCACTTTTGACTGAAAGGTGTTCCTTTTTAATCCAATTGCTTCCAATTTACATTTATATGTCAACAAATCACTTTATACTAATTGAATCATATTATTACAAGCCAATTTGCTTTAAAATTATAAATTCATAGTCATACTATACCTAGGAAAATTATATAATATAATTTCGGTCAAATAGCGCCCGCGAAGTGTCCCCTGGCCAAAAGCAAAAGCGCTGTACTAAAAAGTGTCCGGTCCGCGGATCACCTCCTCTCTCTTTTATTCGTCTCCCCACTGCGCGAATCAGATCCTTGGCCTCGGAACCCTACGGTCCCGCGGTTTCAACTGCCAAAGGCACAATTGCTTCCAATTGGAATTTTCTCGAGAAAGAAAGTCGAGCTTATTTGCAAAAACGTGATAAATATCTGTTATGCAACGTTTGGATCGCATTGTTGGCTTAACAATGGCTAATTGAAAGAGAAAACTGCATTATATGCAGAAAAAATGTGTGCTTACTGCATTCGGAATGGCGCATAATACACACACTCTGCCACAGTATAGAAACTGGAGGTTTGACTCTGCACAGGATCAGAGGTGCTAACACTTTATTTCTGCCGCATAACTGCAATGCCTGCATTGCTGTGTTTCGGTTTGAAGGGTATATCTTATCTTATGGTAGGGGGCCGGGAATAACCCCAGCGGCACTTCGACCCCTTGAGGATCTTTTGTGCCAACCCCATTTTACACACTGGTCATCTCAGTGTGCAGGTTTCCTCACGATGTTTTCCGTCACCGTTAGAGCAGTCGGTAAATGTACGTAAGTTTTCGAAAAATACGAAAAACTCATTGGTACATGGCACTGCGTGGTTTCGAACCCGGACCTCCCGCATGGGAGTCAGGTGCCCTAGCCATTGTGCCACCGACGCTCTTTTGAAGGGTATAAGAGAACCAGCGTAATTACCTGTCCATGGAGGCTCTCCATCAAGGTTAGCAGACCAAAAGTTGGCTATGGCTACGGTGACCATCCGCTGCTCGTCTGCTATCGTTATACAGTAAAAAAAAGTTTTCGGGTCAAGGGAATACATAACGTGATTCGAAGTTTGTTACTCATCCCGTTTACGAGCTAGAGGCTTGTGACAAACGGACAGACGGCCAGAAACGGCAGCTTTGTTTACCCTTATATCTAGATTACTTCCTAAAAACCAGGAGAACGTCTGCTTTCTTTACAATAAAAATTAGCAGTCACTAAAATGTCCTGACTTCACGGGTTCGGTTCCAGCCGCGGTCGGTCACGAAACGCTGACTTCATGTGGATCAGGGCGTCACGAATGTGATTCGTTACAGCGAACTGAACCGGGGCTGGAACCGGATGCGTGTAACCAGGCCAGACCACAAAAAATAGTCGTTGTTTCTGCAATAAAAACTTGTCTTAGTGATTATATAGTTTCAACGTCGATCGTGCATAACTCTCTAAACATATATCGCTTGTCTACAGCTAGCTGCGGACGGTCGCTGCGGCACGGATGCGGGTCGTGCGGGCGCTGCGGTGGCTGCGCGTGCGCGGGCTGCCACCCCGCGGCGGCGCGCGCGTTCAGCTCGTGCGCCGTGCTGTGTAAGGCGCCCACCGACCAGCCGCCGCACCCGTCTCACACGCACCCGCCCAAGGACGTCGGCGCAGGTCACTAATTCACTATATCTTTTTTGTTTTTATAACTTACGTCGCTGGCGCAGCAACCCGAAGTGGATCTTGTCCTGCGATACCAAAGATCGTCACCGCTCTCTCTCCTGCGCAGTTTCGAGCCTCCGAAGCTCTCACAGATCCTTCTCCATTTCCTTTTTTAACGAGGGGAAACTCAAGAGTACCTCTGCCACGGGGAGGCGGAGAAGAAACCACCTCTGTATTTCAACGCTTCGCACGGCAGAGTCACGCACGTGATCGCTACAACCAGCGAGTAGTAGATCCCTCCCGAAGGAACATTAGTCCCCATCCGCCTGTCCCCATGAGCCGGAATACATGGGCACGCTAGGATCTATAGTCGAGAATCAGCGTTTCGGTCACCCAGGTTATCTATCAGGTTCTTTTCTTCGTATGTAACCACGGTTTTCTATAAAGAAAAATAGTTCTTCGTACAAAGCATTATTTTTCCTTGTAGATAACCAGTTATCAAACTTGGTTATCTGCGAGGAAGTTACGAAGAATAGTATATGTATTGTTGTTTCCCAGGAGGCACAACATCTGGCGGCAAGAAAGGGTCCGGCAGCGGCGTGCTGACGTGCCCCAAGTGCGGAGACCCGTGCACACACGTCGAGACCTTCGTGAGCTCCACGCGCTTCGTCAAGTGCGACAAGTGCCACCACTTCTTCGTCGTGCTCAGCGAGGTCGACACCAAGAAGAGCATCAAGGATAACGCCGAGAATAAGAACGGATTCTACAGGTAACGACAACGCCTCAACAGTTTATTGGGGCCTTCACAAGTGCCACCACTTCTTCATCGTGCTCAGCGAGGTCGACACCAAGAAGACCCGCGTTTCGACCTCCATCTTACCTGATGATAAGTGTCGATGAGGCCGAAGATGGAGCATACGGGTTTAGTGACTGGCTCTTCTATGAACACTGCCGAAACACATCAACGCCTAAGCAAATACTTTTGACGACAGACTTTACATAGAAGGGTGGTCGCTGGCCAGGCGGACCCTGAAGGAGCAGGAGGAGCCTACCACCAGCAGAATCTCTTTATCTAGTGTTCAACCAACAGAATAGCTTTGAATAATAGAAAGTCCAAAACTTCTAAGCTATTTGAAGTGTTCTTAGACATCCTCTTGTATTTCTTCTATCTCTGAGATCGCTTCTTAAGTCCTACCCTACTCTTGGAAATGTTAGTATTACCTGTTACGTGAACGCAAGAAACCCTGTGATTGCCTTACTTCCTCATAATATCTCAGTAACCACTGTGACAGTAGGTTTATACGTGGTGATGATGAGTCAACAATATTGCAAGATAATGTTTATTGTCGTGTCGTGGGTCGTTATGCTGTGCTGCAAAAAATATTATCGAGAAACTGGCACATGATGTAACTAAGTGTTTACGGAGAGAGATACGCAAGTGTTGAGTTTCTTTGTTTCTGGCGCCCAATTCGCCTAAATTACAACGTTTGTAGTTCTATTTGTATCCAATTACAATTTAGTTTTCGTTCCAATTCTATTTGGACACCAAATCGCATTCTGCTGACGCATAACTCTACCACTGCCACCTTTCGATTTACCATCGATCGGGCAAAAGTACCTCGGGAGGAACTTATGTTCGATCGTTATATTTGACAGTTGAAGCGTTTTGTTACCGTTCAACTGCGATTCAGTATAAACTAAACGTTTTATTAGAATGCACGAATACGTTACTGTTCGTACGATCGTTGACTCGATCGGAACTTGACTGAATTTGGATGGTTAGTGGATAGTAGCATACGAAACACGTCATAACGATGCAGTTTAGATTCTATTTAGTTACGTTGTATTTAGTGGAATCGATCTCCAGATCCTGTACAAGACAAACATCACGCTTATTTATTTTATTTTGAAAACTTTACTAAACTTATAGAAAGAAAGAAAGAAAAATATTTATTTAACATTGCATACATTATTAAACTTAAAAAAAAAAAAATATTTATTCAGTAACAAAAAGGTACAAATAATTTTACAATTGTGGAGGCCCTCTTTTTAGTGTGACAACACCTGTGTCAGAGGGCCACGCTCTTCCATACCTCTTTATTTGTGTACCTATTTACTAATAATATAATAATAATAATAACGTGTGTGTGTGATAGAGAGAGAGGGTGTGTGTGAGGGTGTATGGGTGTGTGCAAGAGAGATGTATGGTGTTCCATGCCAAAATGAGTGAGTGAACTTAAAAATATTTGAAATAAAGAAAAACAACATTAAAAGGACACATGCTAAGTATGTGCTGCGGTCCGACCGGTACGGCAGAACCACGGCGCTGGTTTTCAGCTGTGCCAGGGCGAAGGCATCGCGACCGAAACAGCAGGTCAGGGACTAAAACAAAAATATATTAAAAGTATAAATAATAAAAGTACAAATACCTTACGATGAATTAGATAACAATTAAAACTGGAGAGAAAAGGGATAGAAATACATAGTGAGTGTCTGTGCATTATGCGGCTCGTTATGATGGGAAGCGGTTATGGTATTATATCCTGTAGTACTTTGTCGCTATAACTCATGTGACACATTCATAGGAATCATAACAATAACTTATTGGGACAGGGTTCCATTGAGTATTGTAAATGTCTTTGCCGCCGTATCTAGGAGCAGCCAGACATGCTTCACTTTGCTGACAGACGGTATCAGGGTTCGATTCTCCGTTCTAGGTAGGTAATATTTGTTTGTATTAAGTTGTGCGTTGCGTCACTTACTTATATTTGAGTTCTAATTTATTCTAATTTATGTTTGCTAATTATAATTATTCTAGGTTTATTGGAAGGTCGGGGAAAAGAGGAGTAGGTCCTCCAGCAGTCGCATCGAAGACCTGGATGCGACTAGCACAGGATCGTATAGGGTGGCACAGGAGAGAGGAGGCTTGTACCCTACAGTGGGACGACATGGCCTGATGATGATGATTGCAAGAATGAGCATTCGTTCCGTTGTAATTTTCAACGGAGACAAGCATTCTTGAAACACATATTAAACTAATTGCATGAAGTAGGCAATAGACCTAGAATAATTATAATTATTCTAGGTTAATAAATATAAGGAGCATTAGTGGCCTAGTGGTTAGAACTCCGGAGTCCCATGCGGGAGGTCCGGGTTCGAGACCATGCAATGCCATGTACCAATGAGTTTTTCAATGAGACTGCTCTAACGGTGAAGGAAAACATCGTGAGGAAACCTGCATGTCTGAAGAAATTAAAAGTTTCCGAAGGCGTGTGAAATCCACCGCACAGCACTGGGCCCGCTCGGTGGATCATGGCCTGTACCCTCTTGTACCCCAACAGTGGGGACATTAATAGGCTGATGATGATGAATTATAATTAGCAAAGATCAATTTATTTATTTTATCTATTTACTTAAATTTACAGCTTTTTTCAGATCTTATAAAAATAATAAAATATTACTTGAACATTTGCCAATTATAATTTTTCATTATGAATTAAATTAATTTCAATTAGATTAAATTAAAACTCAAATATAGTTCTGCAATTAAGATCTAGGCCTGTCCTTCAATTACGAAGCTGAAATAGAAATATTGCTTAAAATACATCCGGTGAGCAATTAGTTATTTACTTACTCCGCTGGCGCAGCGACCCGAAGTGGATCTTGGTCTTCGATACCAAAGAGCGCCATCGCTCTCTCTCCTGCGCAGTCTCAAGCCAGTCAGGCGCCCGGAGTTCACGCAGATCCTTCTCCACTTCATCGCGACAGCGGTATCTGGGACGTCCGACCGGACGTCGTCCGTTAGGGCGTCCCACATACACTCATTTAACTGCCCGATCCTCCCCCATCCTAGTGATGTGTCCGAGCCATCGGAGTCGAGCCGCTTTCGTCTCTCTTATGATGTTCGGCTCGTTCACCATCTCTTCCATCTCCCTATTCTTTCTCATCCTCCACCCTCCATCTTCCTTCTTGGCTGGTCCCAGAATCTTCCTCAATATCCTCCTCTCGGTCACCAATGTCTGTTTTCTTCCTTTAAGGTTAGTGTCCAAATCTCGCATCCATACATCAAGATCGGTCTGATGACAGTTTTGTAGATCCGGATCTTGGTATTTCTGCTCAGTAACTTGGACACCAGAGCCTTGTGCAGGGCTGCGGCGCATCTCAAGGCGTTTTGAGTTCGGATATTGATTTTCTCTTCTCTCGTGTTGGTATCGGTTACTGTACATCCAAGGTATTTGAATTAGGTGAGCAATTAGTGTTTAATTATTTTATTAAGATAATTACAGTGCATTAATGTACAATGTAATGCCGTGTGTTTTACATGATACTAAAAATAAATTAAAAAATCACGCAGCGCAAACATGAGCCATGCTCTAAGCTATGTAAGTAGTACTTTTAAACAGAGAAACTGGTTTAATTTTACGCCAAAAATATTCAGTAACGTTGCTAAAATTTAGTAATAGTGTTAATGTGTGGAGGTGTTACTTTGCGGAAATACATTATTGAATACTTAAATACCTTATTGACGCCGTGTTTAAGTTTGGTAAGAGGGCAAAATCCCTCCATATTACCTCTCTCATTCCCTCTCATATGCTAAGGGACCATTCATAAATAACGTCACACGTTAAGGGGGAGTCAACAAAGTGTGACATCAGGTGACAAGGTGACAAGTAATCGTGCAGGTTAAGCGACGTTGGTGCGGTCGGTACCTGGATGGGTGACCGGTAGTGGTATATTTCATCTTAGCTCCTCCGTGGAGAGCACGTTAAGCAGTCGGTCCCGGTTGTTGTCGTTCGACAGCAGTCGTTAACCCATGTCAGAGGCCTACGGGCGGTCTGAACAACTCTGACAAGCAAGCAAGCAAGGTGACAAGGGAGGGGGGGGGGGGGGGGACGAGTCATAAGCTTCGTGACGTCACATGCGTAAATCTAAAAGAAGAAGTCATAAATAATATAAAGGAATGGCTTCAAAGTCCATGGAACCAAGATGGTTAAATTTTGTATCGTTCATTTGATTTGATGTTTGGTAAATTGTCTAAAATGTTTGATTTTATGAAAAAAGATTTTAAATAAAAAAAACTGACGTCACATACTTTGCAATTTAAATTTGAAATTGCAAAGTATGTGACGTCACAGCAGAGGATCTGTAACATGGGGGCTCCAAAAATCATGCAATTCGTGGTGACGCAATTTTAGGGATGGTGGGATGGGATGGGAACCTAATCCCCAGTCATTTTAGATCGACAGTGTTTTTTTAAAATTGTTTATCACAGCTGATGAACAAATGAGATCTTTAGTCACTCCTTAAACCCACTTTGTTATACCAATGATTGTGCTAAAATTTCCCATAAATAAAAAACATTGATTGTGTATTTGTATACGAAAATATTTTCTCATTTAGCACACGATTGTCACTTGGCACATGAATTATCATCAGCAGCAGCCCACTCTAGTCCACTGCTGGACATAGGCCTCTCCCAGGGCGCGCCATTGAGCCCGATCTTCGGCTCTTCTCATCCAGTCGCTGCCAGCCACTAGTAGGGCGGCGTCCCACTACGTTTTCCCAAACGCGGTCTCCACTCCAGAACTCGTCTCCCCCAGCGGTTGTCGGTTCTGCGACAGATATGACCGGCCCACTGCCACTTCAGCTTGCTAATCATATGAGCTATGTCGATAACTTTTGTTCTATGCCGGGTCTCCTCATTCCGGATTCGATCCAGCAGAGATACTCCGAGCATAGCACGCTGAGCGACTTTCAATTTGTGAACCAGTCGCACCGTCAGTGTCCACGTTTCGGCTCCGTAGGTCGTTACTGGTAGGACGCACTGGTTAAAGACTCTTGTCTTTAGACATTGAGGTATGGGCGACGAGAAGATGTGACAGCTGTCACTGGACAATGGCTGGAGTCAATGACCCCGTGTATTATGATGTGACAATGGCAACAGTAAGTACCTACTTTTATTACAGTTTTATCATTGGATTGGCAATATCTGAGAACGCAATATTGTTTACACGGCAACTATACTTTTTTATCGGATTGTTCTGAATTTCGTACATGCAGTCGTTGACCTGCGGCTGTCTGAATGTCGTTGACTCTATAGATAGATGTTGTCGTCATATTGAGGCCAAATATAGGATGTACAGTCGACTACAAGCTATAGTATACCATCTGTCAAAAACTTCGATAAAATCTCAACCTTGTGCCTGCGCAATATGATACTTTCAGAAGTTTCAAACTTCTCATATTTTAACGTTCTGGGTAGGTTGACCTGTGGTCTACTGTACTAAATACCTTTTCATCACTTACGTGACTCTTATACTGACTTCTGTAACGGTGACGGAAAACAAAACAAATCCTGATATAATTAGGGGGCCTGGCGCTCCACCAAGCAAGTTCGGTCAAATCTTTCAAAATTCTATATATCTATATTAGCATTATCTTTAAAACAAAATCTTTTCTTTTTTTGCAACACTACAATAGGGCCTCCAGCTGACAGCTCCACTGTTGCAAACTTCTTGCTGGTGGAAGCTTCCAGAACTATCTTCATCACAATTTTTCTTTAGTTCAAAGGTAATTGAGAAGAAAAAACATGCTCAAACGACTTCTTAATATTCTACATCTAAATTGAAATTGAAAACGTTTATTTAGCGCTGTAAACACCAGAATACAGTACACAATACAGACGTATACAAAGATTAATACATGCAGCACAGAACATCCGGTGTGGTACAGTGGCAAAAAGGGTACACCAGCTCAGCATAATGCTGAGGCAAGCCACAGCGCTGATTTTCAGCTGGCCCCTCAGTGACTGCACGGACGAAGAAAGCAACAGTGTGTGCGTGTTGTGATGTATGAATGTGTTTGTATGAATGAGGATATTAGTGTGTGTGTACATCTAAGGGCTATGAACCCTCAAATTAACAATTTCTTGTTTGTTTACTGTATGGTTAGTGACCAACCTATTGTCAGAGTTATTCAGGCCGCTCGTAGGCCTCTGACATGGTCTAACGACTGCTGTCGAATGACAACGGGGACCGACTGTCTAACGTACTCTTTGAGGCACGGAGGAGCTCAGATGAAAATATGCTACTAGCGGTATTCTGATTCTGACCTATACGATAAACAACAATAACCATGCTTGCATCTAGACTACGAGCCCCTCAGACATTCTATATTTAGGGGAGCGACCAACCCTAATTATTTTTTTCCACCAGAAAGCCGCCCCCACCCCCGAAGAAGATCTTCGAGTATCTGAACAAGCACGTGGTGGGCCAGGAGTACGCCAAGAAGGTCCTGTCTGTCGCCGTGTACAACCACTACAAGCGGATCTACAATAATGTGACCAGCACCGCACCCTCCGATGCGCACCATCCCTTACACCATAGAGGTATGTTTGTTTCTTTTTTATTGGCTACGGCAACCAGGCAAAGGAGCCGCCTGAATTAAGAGGGTGGTCTGCGCGTGAAAAATCGTAAAGTGTTCTCCCGTCATAAAATCAAAAATTAAGAAATGAAATTTTATATTCCTATGATATGAAGAAATTAACAATCGATATTTCACGATTTTTCACGAGCAGACTACCCTCTTAAGGGGATCCCACGCGAAACTGGCGCCTTTCCCGAGAAAAAGTAACTTCTGTTCCACAGATGAAGATTTTTTAAAAATAATGTTTTAGTATCCTCACAATGAAGCAACATATTTACCGACTGTTCTAACGGTGAAGGAAAACATCGTGAGGAAACCTGCACACTGAGATAACCAGTGTGTGAAATGGGGAAGGCAATGGCAAACCACTTCATTACCATAGATCACGACCCTCATGAATGAAGAATACTAAGAAGAAGTGAAACACTAAGAAGTAGACAGCGAATGTGTCAAAGGTGGCAAGGCAACAATACATAATATCTCCAGGCCAATAATATCTTCAACGTGTTATTCTAAAACCCACGTCAGATAAGATGAAACAAAGGAATATTTTCTTTAGATAAAAGTAGATAAATATCCAAGATCAATGACATGGTATGTAAAAACACGTGAGACTTGATATGGAGTCTTTATCGGTAAGGGTTTTTAAATGTTTACAATTCTAACGTTTGTTATGTATGTTTATGACAAAGTATATAAGGTACAATCCACTTTTATTAGTTTAGTAGAATAGAATAGAATAGAAAAACCTTTATTAATAGACCATAATTAAAAAATATGTACAAAATATGACAAAATGAGTCGGATTATAAATTGACCATATTTTACATTCTGACATGTGATATAATCATATGATATGATCTATTAAAAGGGCCAAGTTCAGCTGAGTGTCGCCAGATGTATAGATACCTATACATCTAGCGACGCTGGTTTTCAACTTGACCCTTTCCAACTTATAGCCATAGAGAGCAACAATGTCGTTCGGTTCGTCTGTAGTGTTGGTTCATCTCCTTACACGTCACACACAATTATTTTCCGATACTCGACCAGTATCAAAAATTAGGGATTCAGTCATAAACAACAACAAAAACAGTGAGTTAGGACTGAAGGGATCTCAAAATTAAGTAAGTGGTGTGTAGTATTTAAAATGCTTTCTTATCAGTTCACGATTGACATATTGGTTGATGATTGATGATAATAACTAAACAATTCTTTTTTAAAGTATCATTTTTAATCTTTCGAAATTAGCAAAAAACTTAACTTTCCATACAAAATGAAATGGTTTTGTAATTTTATTCATTTTCTCTTAAGGAAATTTACAGACAAACACAACTACAACAGACCACCGACCGGGTCGGCCAGTTGGCGTATACGATTTGAGAATTTTTCCATACATTAGTCACATTACTGGCGCACAAGCCAGTCAGTATTATGCTTTAAGACATGTAATTAGTTTTATTTCATCATCATCAGCAGCTTACTCTAGTCCACTGCTGGACATAGGCCTCTCCCAGGGCGCGCCATTAGTTTAGTTTTATTTAAATAAAGGAAAAAAGTCTGTGCACTGAAATGTCAAATATATGAAAATATATGACCTATGGGTAAATTCCGTGGCTCGCTGTCAATGCTCACGTCATTGTTCTAGAGAAAACGCACGCTAGTAGTCCGATTTCAGTGAACGGACACCTCTGAAATTCTCTGTAGTAGCGAGGATAGCAAAAACTACAAAGTTTCTAAAAGTATCTTTTGGCAATTTACTATCAGTTGAATTACTTTGCCCGGTCAGGCGTGCGTGAAAACAGACAGAAAATTTGTGAAAACAAGTCTAAAACGCGTTGGAGAGCGGAACGAATCCCCAGAATTCGAGCGACGACGATTCGATTCACAGCTGTTTATTTGACCTTGGATAACAAACACTGTTAGACAAAGAAGTATCGGTGAATATTCCATGAACAGCGTTTGCTTGTACGTCATGCTGGAACCCTGTCGCAATAAGTTTGTTTTGATAGCATAGCTCTCACGTCCACATTAATAACCGAGGAGCTCGTAGCCTAGTTGCGAGCACGGTCCGAGAGTGATCGTGCAGGTTAAGCGACGTTGGCGCGGTCGGTACCTGGATGGGTGGCCGCTAGTGGCATATTTCATCCGAGCTCCTCTGTGGAGAGCACGTTAAGCAGTCGGTCCCGGTTGTTGTCGTTCGACAGCAGTCGTTAAGCCATGTCAGACGCCTACAGGCGGCCTGAACAACTCTGACAAATAGGTTGGCCACTAACCATACTTATAAGTAAGCAAGCAACGACCATAATCCCCGAGGGGGTAAACAGGAACGTTCATCTTAGGTAGTTCCCACTTTTCGCCTTAAGTCTTACGTTTTGATAAGATAAACCTTAACAAAACAGCCTAAAAAACCGTACAACAATTCTAGTTACTACTAAAAAACTACATGCAAACACTGCCTACATTAATTCAGAAAAAAATGAGGAGCTGTTCAAAGTTTGCTACTATTTCTGCTAAATGCCACTTTGATATATGTAGGTATGTAATCAATAACACTTGGTTAGACGTGGTGATGGCCGGTGGACCAGAGCTCTCACTGAGTGGTGGCCAAGGTCGGGGAAAAGAGGAGTAGGTCGTCCAGCAGCTAGATGGGTGGATAACATCAACAAAGTCGCATCGAAGACCTGGATGCGACTAGCACAGGATCGTATAGGGTGGCACAAAAGAGAGGAGGCTTATACCCTGCAGTGGGACGACATGGGCTGATGATGATGATGAATCAATAACAAACTGCAGACTTAAAATCCAAATTGGCATAAATAGCTAAATATAATTAGCAGATACTGCTATGTTTTCGTTATCCGATTCCAAAGGTTAATACTTGAAACCAAAACAAACATCTATAATAAAATTCACAAAGTGAACTTTGGCTCCAAGCATTAAATCACATCTTTATAAATAAACTAAACATGATAAACAAACTGTAAACGGATTTCTATTTATGACTAATATAAAATATTCAGGTCGTGACAAAAATTGTGTTTAGTATTTATGCTGCTTATTTGCTGTCTCCTAAAGCTACGACTTCACGGGTCCGGTTTCAGCCACGGCGCGGTTCGCTGCAACCAATCACATCGCTCCGCCCTCCCCCCTACTTTATTGCAGCGTGCCGAACCGTGGCTGGAATCGGACCCGTGAAGTCTTAGCCTAAGGTTCTGATTTTACCTAGTTAGGGATCGTGACACCGTTGAGTCAATGGAACACTTGCTGTGCGAATGTGACTCGTTGGCTGGAAAGCGTATGAGTCTTCTGGGGGTAGCCTACCCGAAACCAGAGGACTATAGGCTCCTTCCTGTAAGCTGTATAGCGTCCTTGATGCAAAGCATCTTTAAGGAACAGGAAGGAGAGTAAGGTAAGGGGTGAGCACAAAAGATCCCTGAGGGTCGAAGTGCCGCTGGGGTTGTCCCTGGCCCCCTGTCATAAGATAAGATAGTTAGGAATCGCTCGAAATTGTACAATCATTGTACAACCAATGATTCATAATTGCAATTGTTATTTGTAACTGGAAATACTATTGTATAAGTTTTTTTTTTTAATTTTTTAATTTTTTTAATTTACTACAAAACCCACATTTGACCACAATTAATATATTTATGTATTGATACATACGTTCAGAAAACTGGACATTCAGGGAATGAACGATCATGGAATTTAACGTAATAATAAACGTGGTTTGCAAAGGTCCTAAATTATAACAATACTTTCATCAGACGAACTTGAAAACCTTTATTATTAGGAATTGTACATAAAAAGGCATCATCCGTTGGTTCGGGCATGAAGATAAAAATAATTATTCACGCAGACAGTGGCTTTTACATTTTCTCAGATTTCCCTGACTCCCACACTAGTCTACCCTGTGTTGTGGGGGGCCGGTCTCTTCAGATATATCTATATTATGACGACATAATAAGGTTAATAAAATAAAATAAAAAATTAACAATAAAATTAAAGATCAACAACTACAATTAAAAGAAAAAAAATCCAATAAAATTGAAATCTAAGAATAAGTGATGAACGAAACAGATATACGGAGCGAAAGTAAATGGAAGGAGAAGCCGGGGTCGTCCTAGACTTACCTTTAAAGATCAGATTGACAGAGTTGCTCTAAGATTGTAATAGATACAGAACAGACAACCCCCAACGGCGAGCATGCGTGAAACGACGAATGACTGCAGGTAGAGGAAGCAAGAGAGGTGTGACAAAATTCGTGGCGCTGCGTTCTCTGCCTACCCCGCAAAGGACAGTTAGAATATAGAACACAATACAGAAGTATACAAAGATTAATACATGCAGCACAAAACATCTGGTGTGGTACAGTATCAAAAAGGGTCACCAGCTCAGCATGATGCTGAGGCAAGCCACAGCGCTGACCTTCAGCTGGCCAATCAGTGACTGCACGGACGAAGAAAGCAACAGTGTGTGCGTGTTGTGTTGTATGAATGTGTTTGTTTGTATGAATGAGGATATTAGTGTGTATGTGAGGTACTGAGTGTGTGGGAGGGTGATGGCATGGTGCGTGTGTATTTACATGGTATTATAAATAAATATGTATTTGTACTTTATGTATGTCACTTTATTTTCCAGACCTGCTGCACCTGTCGCAAGGGCCGGCGGGCGGCGGCGCGGAGATCCTGGAGCGACAGCACCACGAGCTGCGGCTCGACAAGAGTAACGTGCTGCTGCTGGGGCCCACCGGCTGCGGTCAGTGACCTTTGTTATTATTTATTACGGTCACATCAATACAAACGCCCAATATTGGACCTACGCACACGCGGATCTCAACCGATGCTCGCGCTCGCCGTGGCGCTATCAAGTGGTAGGCATTACTTTTTATATTTCCTTTTAATAAACGAAATCAAATCAAAAAGTACCTTATAGTACATTTTTACAATGACATTTTTTTTAATTCTACCACCGCTTCGTAAGGTGCTATAGCTGAAAGGAAAGAAGCAGCGCAAGAAACTTTCAGCAGCACATCTTTTGAAATAAATATGTCAGATCAGAGGATAAGGACATAGATGGCCCGCTATCATTCTCCGGGTTGTCCTCACCCTGTGGTTCTATTTTTGCTTTTAAAAAACCAGCGAAATATAATTTGATAACTATATTGACTCAATCAACTTATTTTAGAGTTATTTAACAGCGAATTAGTTACTGCCTAGTTACTCGACACTAACTAGCCACGTGCCAACCGTCTCAATAGCAACCAACAGTAACCGGCCACACGAGAGTCCCCTGACAGCAACCAGTTACGGTTAATTATTCGGAAATGCAATATTCTCGAACGACGTCGTCGACGAGTCGCAAGTGAATGATGTCACCTCGGGTCGGGCGCCGCTTTTATAGAGGCCAGGTAGTGGGGGGCGACATGACGTGGTATCGGCTGTTGCTGCGTGTTTGCTTCGTCGCAAGCGCAGGTGGGCATTGCACGTGCACTATGACGTCACTTGTTGTTTGCGCTGACATATATATCGTACAATAATTATGAATATAATCATATATGTACACAATGTGCAGAGCTGAGTGAGCTATGTGAACTGAATTTAGCACCATGTTTCTTTATCATTTAAGTAGCCATTTATTTTATAATAACCCTTTTTACATAAGGTCCGTCTTTTGTGGGTCTTAAATTTGTTCTCTGTCATATTTATTACAGTATCAGGTATCTTATTATCAGTGATCGGAGTAGGTAGAGCTGTTTTTGGTACTTGCCACATACGGTCATAATATGGATAAGTATGCCCAATAATCCCGGGATTTCCGGGATTGAATAAATATATTATTTAGATTTTTAACGTTATATTTGTTTTGATACACATTTAAGATTGGTGGCGAAATTTTTTTTTAAGATTCATGGCGCTAGTGTACCTATGGTAGTGTTTTAACTTCTTCGTAAGTTCACAATTTAAAAAAAATCGTAATCCGCCGAGTAAGGGCGAGGTTTATAAAAGTAATTTACAACATTTGCTCGATAACTTAAAACGGGATTCCGAAATCATATCCATATTAATATAACCTTTGAGGACATTGACCCGAAAGAGCTCTACCTACTCCGATCACAGCTTATTATAAAATCGTACACAGTGCCCCATAAATGATGTGTTAACTTTACTAAGTCTGCAAGTTTGTTTTTGTATCTCGTATTGAAATGATTCGCAATTCAATGCCAGAAACATTTTTCACAAGGATCTTTCTTTTGAACTGGAAACTGTAGCTGCCCTAGTGCTACGGCCAATGTTGGGGACGCGCGAGTGGTCGGTTTTCACGGGGCGCCGCTCTGCAGGGTGCTCCAGCACCAACAGCGTCCTGGCGGTGGCAGGCCTTAATGTTAAAGCTTCCTTAAATCTCGTGTTATCTATGTCTAGAGCTATTCGTAGAAGGCATATATTTTAACGAGGACTTAACATTGAGTATGTTTCATGCAAGTGACGATATATCATCTATTTTTAACTCCACCCGCATCCATCCACCTAATACAATACAGATATAAAAAACTTTGCCATAAACTGCATCTGAATCAGTAACAAGCTGTACAATGGGTCACATATTGTTACGAAACCTGGAACCACAACAAGTACCCGGTCAGAAACCACACGACACGGAAAAATATCATTTATTGCCGCGCCGTGAGCCGCATCCGAACGACACCGGCGACTTTGTATTCAATAAAAGGTTGCTACGGCTGTGGTCTTAGTGGTGTACTGTGCGATAGCGATTAGAGATTAATAAGTTAATGTTAAAAACTTGCAATGTTGAATCGTTTTAAAGTTACTATCATTTTATTTAGAGTTCTTCCACTATGGGAAGATCGGTGAAAGGTAAACTACGGCTGCTGCCATAGCGGTGGACGGTGCGAAGTGGTTAGAGATGAGTTTGATTTTACAATAAAAACTTGCAATGTTGAATCGTAGATTTCAAAGTTAATTCACTAATAAAAGTCGAGCAGATCCGAATCCCACTATAAGATCTTCACGTACTTACTGTATACTCTGTGGAGCCCTACACATTGACATTCGTATGAATATGTTAAATATGTTAGCAACTAAGTACCAAAGCCCCTAACCTACAATTTAACCACTAACTTACAATTTAATTTAATGAGTTAGCCACTAACTTACAATTTAATTTAATGAGTTAGCCACTAACTTACAATTTAATTTAAACGTTTAATTAATTTTAGTTATCTTTATTCAATATTAAATGCCTTCTCTATTTACTGTTAAATTAAAATATTTCCTAAAGTGGTGTGGCGCAAAGTGGGAACTACCTATGATGAAGGTAGTTCCTCTGTCTAGCCCTCGAGGATTATAGACGTGAGGTAATATTTTTGTCTTTTAATCGATTCATTCAGACTAGAGTCTTCCGCTTCCGCTTGCGCTCCCGCTCCCGCTCCCGCTCTTACAATGAACACAGACCCTTTCAATATTACTCAACTAAGGATAAACCACCTGTTTAGCTTTCCGCTTGTCCACCGTGTCCGTGTCCCAATCCGGACGGCGGTGAAGATTTATTAAGTCTATTCTCTGTGCGTACTCTCTTGGTGAAATTCAAGGTACGCCGAAAATAGTACCATTTACTATTCACTCGCGGTACAGACCAGAATCTGGGGTTTCCGTCGAAGATTGAACGCGCGTTAAATCTAAGTTAAGTCTATCTAAGTTACCCTAAGTAGGATAAGAATAAGTTCATTTGTGCGGTAAGATGACAAAGTATCCATAGTCCATACACATGTAAGAACTTAACCATAGGTAATTTTTATTATTTTTATTATTCTATATTTAAGTCAGACAGGATCCATACAATAAAGTTAGTATATTATATAACTTAAGCTGTTAGTAAAAAAAAAAAATATTACGAAGCCCATGGTACCGACCCCAAAGCACTGGACGACTACTCCGCATTGACATGCAGGTATACCCAGTGCCTCAGGATCGGGGAGTCAGGGGACTCAGAAAACGTCAACAGGATGCTGCTGGGACTGCTATGTACTCGGTGCATCAGGGAAGCAACCCTTTTTTGTATGATTGCGTGAATCCACGCGGGCTTCTGCAAACATCCCCGATGCACTACAGTATTTAAACCGTTTATATTAAACTAAATAAAATTAGTGAGCAAAACAATAAACGCCGACCTCCGAACTAGGAAGTTCCTGCATCTCGGAGGACAGATCTCTTCTGTGACCAGTGCAAATGAACATGTAACAGACGTTGGCCAAGCCAAGATAATATAAAACTGATAAAATTAATACTAAAAACAAGATAAAAGCAAGTCTTTTGAAAGAAAACAAAAAAGAACAATAATAAAGGATATTAAATCGATTTAGTAAATTGACGTTCACTACTTGGAACTATTAACCCTGCTTCAGGTGATAGTAACTATAGTACTTAACATTGCGAAATTATTGAGACTAACCACAATAGAGGCCATGTTCAAAATAATTGAATCAAATCAAATCAAAATGTTTTTATTGTACGTTTTTACATCGTCATTTGTTTACTCTACCACCGCTTCGTAAGGTGCTATAGCTGAAAGGAAAGAAGCGGCGCAAGAAACTTTCAGCAGCACATCTTTTGAAATAAATATATCTTACAATAATTATGAATACAAACATATACACATTCAATGTGCAGCTGGAGCTGAACTCTTTATCGTTTAATTAGTAATTTATTTTATAATAACCCTTTTTACATAAGGTCCGTCTCATGTGGGTCTGAAATGTGTTCTCTGTCATATTTATTACAGTACCAGTATCTTATTATAAAATCGTACACAGTGACCCATAAATAATGTGTTTACTTTACTAAGTCTAAAGCGTGGGACTGCGAGTTTGTTTTGAATTGAATTGATGATTCTGCTGATCACTACTATGAAGACATGCTTTCATGTACTTAAATACACTAAACTGAATTCTCTAGACTTCCTTTAACCAACTTGTGCAAGGTTCTGAGTCTAGTCAACTGGAACATGTCAGTGAGATAGTATGTTTACGTGTCCACAGGTAAGACCCTGCTAGCGCAGACGATAGCGCAGTGCCTGGACGTGCCGTTCGCGATCTGCGACTGCACGACGCTCACGCAGGCCGGCTACGTGGGCGAGGACATCGAGAGCGTCATCGCCAAGCTGCTGCAGGACGCTAACTTCAAGTGAGTACTTCTGTACATTATTAAAAATTTATAAACCCCCGACTTTCCATTATGGATATTCCCTTACTTTTTCCTGGTCATCATCAGGTCTTATGGTTCCAGATGTGGGAAGGGCACCATGGTCCCAAACATTTGAGCTCAAACTCGAACCATCTAACTATTACCGTTCCAGAGATCCATTCAAGATACTCCAAGAAGAAGCCACTGATTCAATTTTTATCAGACATGGCTAAGAACACTCTCAACAAAACTCTCTATTAAATGAAAAACACCGGATCCAAATCAGCACATCTGTTGTCAAGTTATGAGACTACAGACAAACAGACAGACAAACGTGTCAAACTTATAACACGCCTACCCTCGATCGGTCGGGGGTTAAAAATACCAGCCGGAAGGCTACTTCTTGGGACGCAATGCGGGCGCCGGGGGCTGAGCCGACGCAATGTTTACATTACTGTCCTCCGGGTAGGCCCCCTCCCCGCACCACCAGCTACAGCCCTACTGTACAACCCCACTTCTTTCCTTTTATGGACGCCTAGTACTTTCAGCTTGGAAGTAGTATTTGTGTTATTATTTTTTAGATTTCCTCACATTATTTGAGAAAAATTCTATACAAGCCTCGGCGGAAATAGACATTTTCGGTCTGGGAGCTTTAAAAATGCCCCACGGCCGGTAATTGCTAATTTCCTGGTCTCTACATTACTCCAGTAATGTACTATAACGTTATCTTATAATAAGGGGCCGGGAATAACCCCAGCGGCACTTCGGCCCTTGAGGATCTTTTGTGCCAACCCCATTTTACACACTGGTCATCTCAGTGTGCAGGTTTCCTCACGATGTTTTCCTTCACCGTTAGAGCCGTAAATGTACGTAAATCTTCGAAAAATACGAAAAACTCATTGGTACATGACACTGCACGGACCTCCCGCACGGGAGTCCGGTGTCCTAGCCACTGTGCCACCGACGCTCTATATAAAGTCACTTTAAAATCGATGTGTTCCATTTTAGAAAATAATGATTCAACGAACTTTAAAATAGGTATATGTATAGTTACGACTTTAAAATAAAGAGCAAGGGTGGCGTAACTTAGTGTCTGTTGCACAAATAAATAATGGGATTAGATTATATAATGGACATTCTGTTTTCCTCCTGTTCACACACTACTGCTACGTTCACTCGCAGTACGGTCACTATTAACAGCAATAAACATTGAAATTAAACAAAATGACATAATTTACAGATGAAACACAAATCTACTTTTACTTATACGTTACTGCATTAATGGCCTATTACAGAGGGCAGGAAATATGCGATTGACGTATCTAAGTGTTTCTATCTATCTATCTAATTAATTTTACCTGTGTTGCAGCGTGGAGCGCGCGCAGACGGGCATTGTGTTCCTGGACGAGGTGGACAAGATCGGCGCCGTGCCCGGGATACACCAGCTCAGGGACGTGGGCGGTCAGTTTATGCACATATATATACAGTGTCCCACAATACATCCCGATTCACACACATTGGTATATATGTAATCAAATAACTCTGTGACTTTTGCTGTCAATTGTTATTGACAAAGCCTCTACAGCTGCAAAATTTAACTTGTCTATCCCCTGACATTATCTGCAATGTGACATTTGTAAATACTACTGTTTGACAAGGCCCCTTTACAGCAGCTATTTCATTACTTAATATTATATTTTATAATACTTTGAATTTAATTGTAGACAAAGCCCCTAACACTCTTCTAAGTCGTGTTCCTCATTGCTGAGGGTCGTGATCATTCTAAGGAATGAACCACATAGAACGATCTCGCGGCAGATTTAATGGGGTGGTTTGCCATTGCCTTCCCCATTTCACACACTGGTCATCTCAGTGTGCAGGTTTGCTCACGATGTTTTCCTTCACCGTCAGAGCAGTTGGTAAATGTACGTATTTCGAAAAAACCGAAAAACTCATTGGTACATGGCACTGCCTGGTTCCGAACTCGGATCGCCAGCATTGGAGTCCGACGTCCTAGCCACGACGCCACCGACGCTCTAAAAGAGGTTGTGTTATTGGTCATATAATGAAACACTTCGACCCTTGAGTATCTTTTGTGCCTTCCCCATTTCACACACTGGTTATCTCAGTGTGCAGGTTTCCTCACGATGTTTTCCTTCATCGTCAGAGCAGTTGGTAAATGTACGTGTGTTTCGAAAAAACCGAAAAACTCATAATTATGAATACAATCATATTATATATGTACACAACATGCAGAGCTGGAGCTGAATTTAGGACCAAGCCTCTTTATCATTTAAGTAGTCATTTATTTTATAATAACCCTTTTTACACAAGGTCCGTCTTATATGGGTCTTACATTTTTTTCTCTGTCATATAATATATTATAGTATTATCTGATAATACACGTTTATTGATTTATTGGAAGTTGAATTACGGATCTTGATCAACTTCTTGTATCTAACATAACTTTTGTTACCATTGACACCTTCTCAATCCCTTTAATGTTGTCACCAGGCGAGGGCGTGCAGCAAGGCATGTTGAAGATGCTGGAGGGCGCCGTGGTCTCCGTCCCGGAGCGGAACTCCCGCAAGCTGCGGGGCGACGCCGTGCAGGTGGACACCACCAACATACTGTTCGTGGCCAGCGGCGCGTACAATGGGCTCGACAGGTAACTTTATTTAGATCTACCCTTTTCTTCTTTGTCTTTCTTTAGTAGGAGATATCCTGCTATGTTTTACCACTAGAGGCGCCACTAGCACAGTTACAAATAAACATTCAAATATATGACGTACGATGATTTTGTTCTAAACATAAGATAACCTAAATTTATTGGTTTCAATGACAATAATTTGATAAATAAATAATGATTATTTTGATTAATATTAGTTGATTTTACAAGATTTTTTTAATAAACCATAAAGTAGCACATAAAGCCAAATATCAACATGTTGATACGTACCATGATAAGCTGAGCTGGTGTACCCTTTTTGGCACTGTACCACACCGGATGTTCTGTGCTGCATGTATTAAACTTTGTATACTTCAGTATTGTGTTCTATATTCTGGTGTTTACAGCGCTAAATAAACATTTTCAATTTCAATTACCTTTCCGCGTATACCTTCAGACTCGCGTCACGCTGTTTTAACAGATTTTTTAGGTTTGCTATTTTGAAATGGCCATATGATGCCATGATATCATCACAATTTTACTATAGCTTTGAGAAGTTAAATTAATCCATATACGGGAAATTTGTGATATCTTCAAAAATGACGTTTCGTTTTGCTTTTCTGTTTACGGAGTGTGCTCGTGGCTCCACCTGGGGTTCCAAGGTAGCGTAGACACAACCTCAGGTACTTTGCCATCATTGCTGAACAGGAGCAGCAGTGGGAGATGTGAGGTGGCGGGAAATGACCATCCCTTTTGAAAAAGTTCTGAAAGTTTCATGGACACCATCTAGTGTCTATTCGTTTTCAAAGTGAAAAGTAACCATATCAAAGTTAAGTGTTCATTTGATATTTATAGGTGAACATTTTAAATCAGACCACGCCCGCGACGTTAGGGGCACGGGGCGTGACGACAGAGGGCGTATATTATATATTGTGCATGCCTGTAAACAAAATAATTTACAGGCATGCACAATATATAATTCATTCTGTTATTCAATATTAAATTACGTATTTATTGTATTAAATTATTATTATTTGTCATTCATATCATATCTTTATACATGCGGGCGTAGTCTGAGTTAAATGGTTGACCTGTAGTGTTGTGTGGTCGTGTTCTGCAGGCTAGTACAGCGGCGCAACAACGAGAAATACCTCGGGTTCGGTGCGTGGGACTCGCGGTCGGGGCGCCGGGCCGCGCTGCAGGCCGCCGCGGCCGACGCCTCGCCGCTGGACTCGGCCACCGCCGAGAACGAGGAGCGCGACGCCTGGCTGCGCAAGGTGCAGGCGCGCGACCTCATCGACTTCGGAATGATCCCGGTCAGTGTACTGCTCTCTACACGTTTGCCGCTATGGTCATTTTTTTAAAATATTTTTATTTACGTCTAATCCCCCATTTCACCTCAGTCTCACCTGGTGGTAAGTGACGATCAGACCGGCATGGTCCTGGTCAGTAATTCTGAATTCTGTATACTACTTGCTTGCACTCTATCTAAATCCTCAAGGTTGCAGTGCATGGAAAACGGTCTATTAAATAACACTATAGTGAGGTGTGGTATCTATGGGTGAGGGTGAACACCTACCATCAAGAATTACTGTAGTAATTACGGACTTCTGGTTATCATAGTGATACTTAGGCCGAACCAGAAGTGTCAACACTTTCGCCTACTGACATTTGTTTCCATTCGATTGCAGGAGTTCGTTGGTCGGTTCCCGGTGCTGGTGCCGTTCCACAGCCTCGACCAGGACCTGCTCGTAAGGATACTCACGGAGCCCAAGAACGCTATGGTGAGCACTTCACTTAACATTATTAGTTTCAGTCTTGTTATGTATAGTCTTTTATACCCTGACCAGGTTTATAAAACCTCTGTCAAAGAAGGAGCTATTGGTACTTTAATAATTTGTGTCATGGAGTCCGCTTTGAAAATAATACTTCCATTTATTTTGAGATCGCTTTTAGCGATAAGACCGCCTAGATTGTATTAATCGTTTCGTTACTGTATCACACTATTTTTTGCAATAAAGTGTATTCATTCATTAGTTCCGTAATATGGCGGGTTTTTTTTAATATTCCTGGTCAGGATATTGTGTTTATTCACTCTACAGTTTTTGTTATTTTCTTGACACCTATGACTTATGACATTTTTATAACGTAACTTTATATTATTTTAATTACAATTATTGTCTCACTTGCACTTCTATTTAAACTTAAGTGATTAATTACTTACTTTGAAATTAATTATTTAAGCTTTAAATAATTTTAATGTTTATCCCTTTTTTTAATTTTTATATATTTTTTTTTAATATAATTTTTGTCCCTTTGAACGTTTGTTGTACGACAGAAGTCAAAAAGACCCTTTTTAAGGCATATTGTCAGACTTTTTACACGTGCAGTCTGTGGGTTAATTATACCAAAAAGGCTTTCAATGCCCTGCGGATCCAATATAATAACGCCTTCAGGATGCTGATGGGGCTGCCGAATACTGTAGTGCATCGGGGATATTTGCAGAAGCCCGCGTGGATGGCCTTTACGCAATTTTACGAAAAAGGGTTGCTTCCCTGATGCACCGAGTAAATAGCAGTCCCAGCAGCATCCTGTTGACGTTTGCCGAGTCCCCTGACTCCCCGATCCTGAGGCACTGGATATACCTGCATGTCAATGCGAAGTAGTCGTCCAGTGCTTTGGGGTCGGTACCATGGGCTTGGTAATATTTATATATTTTTTTTTTTACTAACATAGCTTTAAGTAATATAATATACTAACCTATATATTGTATGGAATATTGTCTGACTTAAATTATAATAATTTGAAACATTTTATTGTTTTACGCCCTATTTTCATTCTATAGAAACAAATTTTTAAAATAATAATTTTACATCCACTTTTCACCTCGATTCGAACGCTTATTCCTAGCCAAACACTTTTTTCTGTGCGCAAGTATTTTTTTTTTAATCTTTATTTAATTTAGGTATTGTAATCACTGTCGATTATGTTAATCCCACCATGCATATACTAAACTAGTTACAATTTCGTTATTAATTACCTTTCTTAAACATGGAATAGAGCATTCCAGCTGCACCAGAAATTGGATCAGCTAAAATGCTCTGAAATACACCAATTTCCAATTATAATCATAATGTCTAATCAGCTGTTTTTTGTCCTGCGTAACTGACACACTCCAACAGAATATGATACACGTCGTCTCTGACTCCACACACCTCGCAATTTGGTGAGCTAGCTTTCTCCATTAAAAAGGCAAAAGATTGTGTTTGAAAATGTCCAGAACGCAGTCTATGAGCAATAACAATTTCTTGTCTATTCAAAGTAGATACAGAAAAAAATGACAAATAATAAAAAAAAATCTGACTGAAAATGATGCGGCGGTGGCTATCTAGCCATATCGTCACAGCATAATGCTGAGTCAGGGACTATTTTGCCACATATTACATGCATATGTTACTTACTGTAAGTTATAGTTACTGTTGAGTAGTGAAATGTAATTAATGTAATTAATGTGTGCAAATAAATTATAATTCATTCATTCATTCAAAACCAAGGTATATGAGGAGGCGCAGATTGGATACATTTCTACCAAATACCTTTGATTTTTAATCTTTCATTGAAATACTCCATCCATATAGAGGGTTGAATAATTTAAAATCTGCTGGCGAAGTAAATTTTCAACCGCCTTTTCTAGTTTCCTTAAGTAATGTTTCGTGTCTGGTTCCGCGCAGGTGTCGCAGTACAAGCTCCTGTTCGCGATGGACAAGTGCGACCTGACGTTCAGTGAGGACGCGCTCAAGGCGGTCTCCGCGCTCGCCATGGAGCGGAAGACGGGCGCGCGCGGACTCCGGGCCATCATGGTACGATGATGGCCGGCGCGATACTTTCTCGTGACTTTATCTATTCGTATTTAATCCCGGAACTGTCGTCCACAGGAGAACCTGCTCCTCGAAGTGATGTTCGAGATCCCCGGGTCGGACATCACGGGCGTGCACATCCACGAGGGCTGCGTGCAGCGGTCCGAGCAGCCGCGCGTGCAGCGCCGCGAGCAGCCCGGCGCGCGGCAGCACGCCGCTCCCGACCTGGACGACTGGCCTTCGGTGCGCCTCACCAACTGTACGTAGCTAGTGTGCTGTGACATGACGGGAACATCGCGAGGTTGTAATCGCCTCTCACGTCTTTGTGTGGTACAATCTCTTGAGTTGACGGGTACTGGCAACAACATCCTCTACGTGCGTGCAATTTTTTTTATGACTATGACATTGCACATTATTTATATATTTATTTTAATTATTGTTGTTTGTAAGTAAATATACAAGGTCACATTTTAAAAATGTAGTACTTATATCACAAACCACGGGGGGGAAATCTTCGAAAGATACCTGCCAGCCTCTAAGACCCAGTCTCCCCCGACTGGGTTATGTGAGATTTTTACTCACTAAAACCCCCTCATGCTTATCGGAGGGCTCCGGGATCTCCAGTGGAACACACCGGTGCCCTCCTAGCATTTGCCTTGGACTCTTCCTGGAAGGTGTACATTCCACCTCCCAGTTCCTCCCGTTACAGCAGCGTGCGGCTATAGCACGTTGCTGCCTTCCCCAGGGTCGCCCGCTAATGTACGACCAAAGCCCCCACTTTGACCCCGCGACGCTGATCCCTCCTTTTAGTCGCCTCATACGACAGGCAGGAGATACCGTGTGTCTATTCTTCGCCCGAGACTACAGGGCTGATATCACAAACTACCTAATCTAGGCGTACAATAATGTCATGTAAATAATTTAATTTGTCATTGTCATGTGAAGCCAAGTGAAATGACATCTATGCTCGAGCACTGGAGTGCTCAGTAACACTGTAATATGACATCTATGCTCGAGCACTGGAGTGCTCAGGAACACTGTAATATGACATCTATGCTCGAGCACTGGAGTGCTCAGTAACACTGTAATATGACATCTATGCTCGAGCACTGGAGTGCTCAGTAACACTGTAATATGACATCTATGCTCGAGCACTGGAGTGCTCAGTAACACTGTAATATGACATCTATGCTCGAGCACTGGAGTGCTCAGTAACACTGTAATATGACATCTATGCTCGAGCACTGGAGTGCTCAGTAACACTGTAATATGACATCTATGCTCGAGCACTGGAGTGCTCAGTAACACTGTAATATGACATCTATGCTCGAGCACTGGAGTGCTCAGTAACACTGTAATATGACATCTATGCTCGAGCACTGGAGTGCTCAGTAACACTGTAATATGACATCTATGCTCGAGCACTGGAGTGCTCAGTAACACTGTAATATGCTTTTTCATAGCACCATTTGCGCAATTTATATTAAAACTCTGGGAGCTCTACCCGTTTGATATCAGCCGGCAGATGATTATACATTTTTACGGACATGAAAAATCTGTACCTCAGAAGCATAACACTGTAAATACTTTTCTACCATTTTCTGTTTCTTGAATTTAATTTATTTATTAGTCAATAATGCAACACGACAGAAAATATTCCAATGCGTTACATTTGTCAGATGGAGTTAAATGAATATAATAATAAATAAATCATTTATTTATATTTTTGTTCTAAGACACAATGTTTTGTAACATGGCAGGCAATATCGCAAAAAATGTATCGTCAAGTTTGTATACTACATATCATTGTGGTCTTAATATTATGTGGGTACTCAGTTGACACTAAGTTTGTCCTTTACTTACAAAAATAAATTATCTCTACTATTTATTTATTTATCGTTCGGTCGTCAGCATCACACAATCACACTATTATTTTTACAAAGGCAAAATATTCTTCAGCCATGCTATGGCTACGTCGTCCAGCAAGTGCAATCTGTCGATTCCTCCTGGTATGGCCCATATTTCGCAGTCCTCCGTTAGGTGGCTCATTGTTTGCACGGCCCCGCAGGAGCACGCGGGGTCAGCTCTAAAGCCCCATTTGTGCATGAGTTCACCACATCGTCCCTGTCCGACCCTCAGGCGGTTCAGTTTCGACCACAGTGATCTACTAAAGTAGAGTTAAACCGGAATTCAAAATTATTATTAAATATGAAAAAAAAAAAGTTTATTTACTTATACAGGGCACAAAAAAAGGACCTCCGACTTACAAACTAGGTCGAAAACCTGTATCTTGTAAGTCGGGATTCCGTCGCACTTTCTGTGCACTTTCTTCACTTTCTTTCTTTTAATTTAATAATATTGAATTATATTATTAAATTAGAGATTGACAATGTAAGGAATTATAAAATTTGATTACTTAATTATTAAGTTATGGACATTAAATGCACAGCTGGCCCAAAACAAATGACGTACCGAGTTAAGTCTTCAGTGCATTACATGTAATGCATGTATGTACATATATGCATATATGTACTTTATTATTTATGATCCATGAAGTACACCACATTACTGACATATTATCTCTAATATCTATGCTAAATGCTGTAGTTTGCACGAATGCTTAAATTTTTGTTATTTTTTATCGTTTGCTTTGTCCGCAGAGTACGTCTTGTGCGACGTTTTTCCCGCAGTCACAAAATGGATGTACATACTAATACTGTGTCGGTAAACATATACACGTTTGAATTGTAGTTACAGGTGTATTAGATGGTTTTAGCTTTGAATACGGCCTCTTACATAATTAGAGTGCTCAGCAAACACATTGGTCGCAATACTTCGTAATAAACTCATTCGTAATAATTTCAAATCGTAATGGCCTGACGGCCGTATGGTCTTTATCAATATTTAATATTCTTCTAATGCACAGGTTCCCAAACTTATTTCGCCCACCGCCCACTTTGAGAATCAAAAATTTTCAAACGCCCCCCAATTATTTTAAACTTACTTCTCGTATCTGTTGCACACCTTAAATTTAGCTATTGCAATTTTTAATTTTAAACATGCCATATCCTATTTCAGAGCAATAAAAAGCATACTTAATCTTATTTAAGGGTATTTTTATACAAATTAAAACAAAGTTTTGAATTTAAACGATCTGTAAGATTGTTTATTGAATAAACAATCTTACAGATGACTTATGAACCAGCCAATTGATACAGGAATGCACAATTCAGGTTATTTAACAAAAACTTGTTAAAACATGATTGCCCGCGGTCTACTATCTACGAAAATTACCTATCTAGGAGTACTAATAACTATTAAAATGCGAAAGTATGTCTGTTACCTTTTTATTTGTTTGTTTGTGTCTACTTTCATTTCGAAACGAAGCGACCGATTGACATGATTTTATTTCATATATTCAATGAAACAGGACAGATATATGAACTACGCGGAGAGAAATAGCGAACCGAGTTCGAGCAATCTCTTAACTAATATTAGTTGATGTTCACAAGTTGTAGTTGAGAGTCGAGAGCTCATGCAGTCGGTGTCTAAGAGGCCTCTTAGCTAAATGAAATTACAAATCACCCCCCAAGCCTCTACACAACGCCCCCATTTTTTTTTCTGGGTCTCTTACCGCCCCCCTTTAGGCCTGCAGCGCCCACAAGGGGGCGTTATCGCCCACTTTGGGAAAGGCTGTTCTAATGCATTAGTAACTAAGGAAATGAAGAAAATTATAAATCAATGATTTTAGAAAATTTACCGAACATTAAATCAAATGAACGAGACAAAAAAAATCGTACTACAATAATTTTATTCGCAAGGAACAACAGTAGAATATTGAATGAATTAAATCTAGTTACGTTCATTTCGAATGTCATACCACATTGCGACCATTCCTTGCACATAATTTGCACACAGCCAGTGTTGTAGAAAGTAACTAGGTACTTAGATATTATTACTTTTTATGTACTTTGCACTGTAAAAGAAATTAATAATGATATACTCGTGTAGATTGAAAATGGCGGCTTTAAACAGATCATCGGTTAGCAAAGACGGTTTTAACTGTAAAAGTAAAAGTAGATTTGTGTTTCATCTGTGTTTATTGCTGTTAATAGTGACCGTACTGCGAGTGAACGTAGCAGTAGTGTGTGAACAGGAGGAAAACAGAATGTCCATTATATAATCTAATACCATTCTTTATTTGTGCAACAGACACTAAGTTAAGCCACCCTTGCTCTTTATTTTAAAGTCGTAACTATACATATACCTATTTTAAAGTTCGTTGAATCATTATTTTCTAAAGTGGAACACATCGATTTTAAAGTGACTTTATAGAGAGCGTCGGTGGCACAGTGGCTAGGACACCGGACTCCCGTACGGGAGGTCCGTGCAGTGCCATGTACCAATGAGTTTTTCGTATTTTTCGAAGACTTATGTACATTTACTGACTGCTCTAACGGTGAAGGAAAACATCGTGAGGAAACCTGCACACTGCGATGACCAGTGTGTATAATGGGGTAGGCACAAAAGATCATCAAGGGTCGAAGTGCCGCTGGGGTTATTCCCGGCCCCCATCATAAGATAGATGTGACATTATTGTATTCCTGAAATCACAACCTACTATTTTATACAATTTGATGTATTTATGTTCGTTTTTATTTGCAGAAACTGGTGTCAACCACCACAGCTCCCTCCGTCAACCAATGCGTGGTGTGATCAGTATGGTGGTCACAAGACAGACAAACGAACGATCAGACAAGCAGACAAACGTACGAAATCAATGTAGAAAACTGTCAGTGCGAAATTATAGATAATATATAAAGAATTTGAAAAATCTTATTAAAAAAATACTCCAATCAATAATTCAGTTGTTAATTTTAAATAGTTTATTTTGTTATTCGTAGATTACAGCTAGCATTTGTTAGAGAATAGACTCGTATTTCTATTGAATTTTAAATAAATCCTATAGGTATATTATTGAGGAAAACGTGTAAGGGAAAATGCACCTTATCTTAAAAGGGTACCTGAAAATGTGAACAAGTTAACCGGAAATTCGAACAACTTTATTCCAATTTTAGAATTGTTTTTTTTATAGGTACCTCCAAAAAAAATTAATATTTTATTCTATTTACGAACTAGACTAGGACGGATAATGGAGCGACAACAGGAGGACTCCGTTTTCCTTTGGGATACGGATCCCTAAAAATATGGTGCCTTTTCCCCGACACCTGATATTCCCAAATCTCATACAATGCAACTTTTAGAAATGAGAAAAATTAAAGCCAGTGATGTTGGTAGGTATTTCATTTCTCTGCAAATTCTAGAAGTTGTACACCGATCTATTTCTCGAAAATACATTTTAAAGTCAGCAGTGTTAATTACGAAAAATCCAGAGGCGACTTGAGTTAAATTGAAGTGTTGTGGAAATACTTTGTCGTTTACTCTTATCAAGAATTCATAACGGAAACTAATTGCGACAGGGTTCCATTGAGGATTTTGTGTTGAGCTTGATCTCTTTCACAGTACTCCCTAATTTTTCTTTTTCGTCGGGGCTTGGCTTCTTCTCTTCTTCAATTTAAGAGCTATGCTCTTGTCGGTGTAGTAAACGCCACTGTGTCCTGTCTAGGGCCCTTTCCTTGACCTCCTTATACGACGCAACGCCAGCCTTCTCTTTGATTTGATCGAAGTAGCTTATCCTCGGTCTTCCTCTTCCCCACTTGCCTTCAACTTTTCCTTCTATAAGGTTTCTTATGTATTCGTTGTGTCGTATAAGGTGGCCCACCATATTTCCCTTCTATTTTCAATAGCCTTTAAGATGTTTCTCTTTTCTTTTACTCTCGTCAGTACCTCTTCATTTGTCACTCTCTCTGTCCAGCTTATCCTTTCCATCCTCCTCCAACACCACATCTCAAACGCCTCTAAATATTGTCTATCTCTCTGAGTCATGGTCCAAGTTTCGCATCCGTAAAGGGCTATGCTCCACACAAAAGATTTGACAAATTTCTTTTTCACAGATTTGGATATTTTAGAGCTTGGCTACGTTTCGGAAATTCTTTTTAATTTGTATACGACATGATTCTGCAAAGAGTTGAATTGGAGTACGTCCTCGGATCGCTGTCGATTTGAATTTGTAGCCCAAAATACTGACTATTCTATATTAAGAATAATTATAACAATCTTAATTCAACTCTTGAATACACAACTCCAACGATACAGTCAAGTTAACAGTGATCTTAAATTTAGTTCCTTATATTTTATATGGTTTGTAATCGTTAAAAAAATACATAAAAAAGAAAACCCATAAGTGTTGTACGTCCACCACCATACAACATGACTCTTGTGATGTAAATTACTGTAAATAATTATAATAGTAGAAGGCGATGTTCTAATATAATATTAAGGTTTAAAAATATTAGATTTTTTTTTCTATGCCCAATTAAGTTGTAAGTACGAAAAGTTTCACTGAAAACGGCTTTGGATTAGGCATTTTTTTTTCGGCCAACAGAGAAAATTTTGATGTGTTGACATTGTTATTTTATTAATATTATACCTACATAATAATCCTTTTTTTAATTTATAAATGGGAAGTCGTGATGTGATTATAGTGCTTACGGTGTATGTATATTTTTTGTTTCAACTATTAGGTTAACTAGTGACAATTATCGACTACTAGTAGAATGATAAATTTTAAGCAATATGATCACATTATGGCTCGAGTTACATAGTCTAAGCCTATTTTCAATATAAATATAAAGAAATCCAATCCTTTGTTTCATTTACTTTATTATTTATATATTAACAACAATTTTAAAAATAATACTGCAACTATAATACTACGTAGTAATTGATATACTCGTATTCTTTGCTTCACGTGGAAGACCCAGGGCCACATGGAAACGTAGTCTTCAAAAATACCTGGATGCGGATTAAATATCCTGGGAAACCATAGAGTCTGCGGCATCGGACAGAGCGCGGTGGAAGAATATTGTCTCAGCCCTATGCACCACTAGGTGTTCTAGGATCTGAAGAAGAAGAAGATTCTTTGCTTCAACTTCGAAAGTAATAAAATTCAACATCAGCCAAGTAGTCCAATTTAAAAAATATATTAGTGCTTTTAAAATATTTGTATCAAAACTAATCACTTTTATAAAACGTGATAATTCAAACGTGGTTCCGCAGAATTACATATTCGTAAATTCCAAGTAATTCATTCAATTCTTTATGTATCTTATGATTTTTCCATCACCTGAAGGTTGTCTGGAAGATATCGCTTAAAGCGATAAGGCCGCCTTCCGCACATTATATTGTACCTCTATGTTGTATGTTTTGTTTTTGTCCCGGGTGTGCAATAAAGTATATTTGTATTCAATTTAATATATTTATTTCAGACAAAAGTCCATACAAAGAAAGTTACTAAAAAGGTACCAGTGACTAAGTAGTGACCTAGGCTAAGGTTTTGGAGCTGACCCCGAAGCACTGCACAACTTCGCATTGACATGCAGGTGTATCCAGTGCCTCAGGATCGGGGAGTCAGGGGACTCGGCAAACGTCAACAGTATGTAATGTGTGTTGGTTCAATTTAATGAGTCATTAATCATTAGCCACAATTATGTAAAAGGAGTTATTATAAAATAAATGACTACTTAAATGATAGAGGCTTGGTCCTAAATTCAGCTCCAGCTCTGCACATTGTGTAGGTACATATATGATTGTATTGATAATTAATTATTGTAAGATATATTTATTTCAAAAGATGTGCTGCTGAAAGTTTCTTGCGCCGCTTCTTTCCTTTCAGCTACAGCACCTTACGAAGCGTAAACAAATGACGTTGTAAAAATGTACTATAAGGTACTTATTTACAATAAAAACATTTTGATTTGATTTGACGACGTGACATCAAAACAGTCAACAAGTAACAAATACTATCACACTATCTACATCAGACTACAAAACTCCGTTTCAAACTGAATTCTTTGTAACTCTCCCGTTTCATAATATCTAGCAAAATTTCCACTATGTTATACACTTCCACATAGCTCGTGTATAGAGCAGTGGGGGTCAGACGGATCACATTTGGGTCCCTGAAGTCGGGTACGACCCCCCTCGCTTTCAGAGCCAAGCTGATTCTGTACCCTTCGTCATGTTCTAAGCATACGTGTCCGGCTCTTCTTGAATCCTCTCTAGGATTCCCTACAGCAAACCCGTATTTGGCTAACTTTGTTTCTGATAGATAAATCAGATACGCTGTTATGTGCAAGGATTTCTTCCGAATATTATTCATGCCGGCCTCATTTATCATCTTCAAGGAGCCTTCCATCCCCGCCATGGATAGCAATGTAGGCGAACCTATTTGCCAGCCACTGGCGTCCTCCTGATGTTCGAATTCTTGTTTCAAAAGAAACTGTGTTTCTGGTTTGTTCCCGTACCAGCCCGTCAGGCCAGGGAGGAGTTTGAAATGCTTTCGGTTTATGTATAGTGCTGCCGGGGAGCCCGGCCCTCCATTGAGGTGTTTATACGTGCACCAGACTGCGAAATCTATATCCAGAGATGTCAAATCGATCTCAATAGCTCCAACAGCGTGACATAAGTCCCAGCCTATAACAATGCCTCGTTCTTTCGCTACGTCACTTATTTTCTTCATGTCAAGTATCTGAGCAGTTCTGTAAAGGACTGTAGGCAGGAAGACTATTGCTACATCGTCGGTCATGGCTTCGATAATAGCATCTTCGCTCACAAACTTTCCGATAGTTTTCACGACTTTCACCGCGTCCTCTGGGTCGTACCCTTTCAGTCTCACTTGCCCGTCAACAGCGTACCTGTCTGTGGGAAAATTAACATCGTCTACTAATATCTTGTATCTTTTCTCCGTCGGTTTATAAAAAGTGCTGATTGTTTGGTGTATGTTGATCGTCGTGGCCGCCACTACGGCTATTTCTTCCTTATCCGCGCCGACAATAGGCGCCATTATTTCCCTTAAATAATTGGAATATAAGTAGTATTTGCTGTTATCGACGTGCCAGATCTTCACGCCTTCGTCCTTCCATTTTTCCAGCACGCTTAAGATCACTTCTTCGGCATCCTTGGAAGCTAAGCCTAGTGAGTTTCCACACATGTAAATGACTCCTTCTTTCAAGTAGAAGCGGTGTCGGAAGTGTCCTAAGGGGTCGTTGTTGTCCAATAATTTGGGGAAGTCGGGTCCGTCTTCGAACTCCCGGTCTAATTTCGACGTCGACATGTCCGGTGGTTAGGTGTAGTCCGGGCGCCAGTACTGGTGTAAGGCAACTGAGAAAGAGACCTCAGCGCACCGTTTTAAATACTTACTGTAAAATACTCGTAGGTACGAATTATTCACAACAGCTATACACGTATAAGTAAATATTACGTTTCACAGATGTTCCTATATCTTATAGTGTGACCAAACATCTTGGATTCAGCTGAAAACATTTCCTTGTCTTTTTTAATATACGAAATTCCTAAAAAGTCCCTTTCAATTATGTTTAATCTTACGGAAAAACACGTAAAATGGATGACAGTATCTACACGTAGCTACATTAGGAATTCTAGCAATTTATAATTTTTGTGCATATTCTTTTAAGTAGCAGCTAGGTTATCTTTTTTTATTTACTACTAAACCCGCATTTGACCTCGATCTCGCCTGATGGTAAGCGACCTGATCCAAGTCGACGATGGAGCATGCGGGTCCAGTAAATGCCTATTCACTCTAGCCTTGAAGATCCCAAGGTCGTAGGTTTCGGGAAATACAGATTCCTTAGGCGTTCGCATAATGAACGAAGAAGCAAATCGCTTCGTACGAGCAGATGGGATATCAACAACATAAGGATGGAACCCCTCCCCGCGCATGGTAGTCCGAAGGCGGAATGGAGATGCTGGAATTAGGTCGTGCACGTCATCTACTCCTAGTTTATATATAATTAGATCTAGTTCGATACCAAATAAATATGAATTGTCTTATTGATCGCTAGGTACCTCCCATAATTTCTTAGAAAAGTATTATGGCTGCGTTTTACAATCTGTAACAATAGGCTGTAGGTACCTCTAAAAGCAGCGAATAATTAAATATCTTAATCACGTTAGGTGCCTTTGATGTTCCTAGTAATATTAATAGTCATCTTTGACCGACATTTAACCAACCTTGATAGACAAACTTACATATCTTAATTTGTACTAAGTAAGTTATGTAATAAGCTGTGATCGGAGTAGGTAGAGCTCTTTCGGGTCAATGTCCTCAAAGGTTATATTAATATGGATATGATTTCGGGACCCCGTTTTAAGTTATCGAGCAAATGTTGTAAATTACTTTTATAAACCTCGCCCTTACTCGGCGGATTACGATTTTTTAAAAATTGTGAACTTACGAAGAAGTTAAAACACTACCATAGGTACACTAGCGCCATGAATCGTAAAAAAAAATATTTCGCCACCAATCTTAAATGTGTATCAAAACAAATATAACGTTAAAAATCTAAATAATATATTTATTCAATCCCGGGATTATTGGGCATACTTATCCATATTATGACCGTATGTGGCAAGTACCAAAAACAGCTCTACCTACTCCGATCACTGGTAATAAGTTATGTATTTGAGTGGCAGTGGCGTCGTGACTAGGACGTCGGACTCCCATTCGGGAGGTCCGAGTTCGAAACCGTGCAATGCCATGTACCAATTTTCTCGGTTTTTTCGTAAGACTTATGTACATTTACTGCTCTGACGGTGAAGGAAAACATCGTGAGGAAACCTTCACACTGAGATAACCAGTGTGTGAAATGAGGAAGGCAATGGTAAACCACCCCATTAAATCTGCCACGAGAGACGTTCTATGTGGTTAATTCCTTAGAATGATCACGACCATCAGCAATGAGGAACACGACTTAGAAAGAAGAAAAGTTATGTAAAAAAATACTATTTTGTTCACTGCAAAGGAAACCATTTGCTGAAACATGGTGGCACTACAATGATTATGGTGGTGACAATAAAAATATGTGAGTAGGTACATATAACAACGGTTTATTTGTACGTACTACATTTTATCATTTAATATCTAGATAGCCGTAAAAGTGATAGGTTGATATGTAACTGATTTTCAGCCCAGGTTAGGAACACTGAGATTCTTTATCACCTTGTTTAAATATACACATAGTAGGCAGAGATAATGGAGCGCCGCGAATCTCTTTAAACATGTACCTAACTAAATTAAAAACACCTAATTTTCAGTAACTTATTCTGGTCATCATCAGATCCTCGAGGCTCTAATGGTGCCATGGTCTTAAACATTTCAGCTCGTATACCGTTTCTAAAGAGCGTTGGTGGCGTAGTGGCTAGGACGCCGGACTCCCATGCGAGAAGTCCGGATTCGAATTTATGCAATAACATGTGGGTTTTTTCGAAGACGTAGGTACTTATGCCGAGTCCTCTAAGGCTCAATTTACATTGCCGCGGAATGGAATGAAAGCGAATTTTCGCAACGTAATTGTACATAGCATAATGAACTTTATGTCAATTGTGTAACATACAAACTAAATACGAGGCAAAAAAAAAGTAGCTAGGGGAATTCTCGAGAATGCGCGAGGATTCCCCGGAAGACGCGCGACCTCATAAAATAATAAATAAAATAAAAGAGTATTTATTCATTCACACATTAAAGTAATAAGGTACAACACTGTTATTTTATTCTAATTCTGAACCTATAAACAAAATGAAAAAAAATAATGAAAATATTTATTTCCAGAACCACAAATGGTCTTCTAATACACACACACACACACACACAGACACACACACATTACAAATTATGATACATTAAATTAATTTATTACATTATAATTATTGACGTCAGGTAATTGGCACAAGATAACTGGCCCATTAAATATATCTATAACACGCATTGCCCTATGTGTGCAATGAAATGGTCGAGACCTCAGCGACACGCTGGTTGTCAGGTCTCGCCTAATGTTCTAGATGGAGCGCTGGTCGCGGAATTACTGCACAACACGATTATGTGGTCAAATCTCTATTATGTAATTTTATATGAAAATGAATGACATAGGGCCCCCCTATGACTTCAAAACACCCGGGCACTTGGGGGATCTAAACCGAGTTATGTGGGATTATTACACAGTACGTGCATATCAGAAGATTTCGGGATCTCCACAGGAATGCATCGGTGCCTTTCTGGCATTTTGCCTTTGACCCTTCCGGGGGGGTGTAATACATCTTCCGATATCTCCCTTCGAAGCAATGAAAGACTGTCACCAAACAAACCGAACAGTTCTAGAAATCACAGCCAACCAGAGGGGGTTTTGTTAAAAGACAAAACAAGATTAGGTAAGACACACCCAGACACACCCTTGTTATCGTTTAAGCGTATTTAATATGACTACAACTCGTAAAATAAATCCACTAATTATGTCATGAAGTTATAAATGTAAGCCTTTATTGCTTTATAACCCTATTTTGAACTTGAAATGCTGCAAATAAATCTATCTTCTTTATCAGTAACGGTCTAATTAGTAACAAATATTTTCTTTGTTCTTCTAATTCCCTCAATGAGCAATAAGTAAGTAGAAAAAAAAAGTTTTCCATGCAAATTCTTTATTGTAGATTTATACCTATACCTTCACGCTATGTCCCTTGCGGGGTAGACAGAGAGAACGGAGCGCTACGAATCTCGTCGTTTCACACATGCTCGCCGTTGGGGTCGCGTCTGCTCTGTATATTAAAAAGAGCACTCAGTTAATCTGATCTTTCAGGACGACCCCGGCTTATCCTTCCATTCACTTTCACACCTACTTATATACATATTTTTTTATTTTTATGGTAGGTACTAATATAATATCGTTAACTTTTTTAAATGCTTTGGATTCAAACTATTCAAAGCTTTCAACAAGATTCACATGACCTAACTATTCCTCCTATATCCAAATGTTTTATCCATGTAGGTGGTTTTATATTGATATTTTGTATTGTCGGTAGGGATGAAATAAACCAATCTTAGCTCAGCACTCGTGCTTGATTGTCTCAATTCCTTTCACATGGCGCAGTCTGATATTTAAACTAGAAAATACGTATAAAGTAAAAATAATGGAGTATTTATTACATCCGCCCCAACCCTTTAATTTTGAGTACGATTAACCGAGTGTTACGTCGGGAAATTTGAGTAGACAGTGGACAAAGTGGAAATCGTTTTTAATTTATGCAAAGGCGTGCGGGTTGTCCGCTAAAGATAAGGAAGTGCAAGTGAATATACTTCTCCACGTTATTGGTGAAAAGTGTCGTGATATTTATGAGCAATTTACGGAAAAATATACTTGTACTGATACGCTATTGGCAAAGTTTGATGCGATTTTTCTGCCGAAAAAGAATGTAACAATTGAGCGACATAAATTCTTTAATCGTAATCAACTCGAGTTCGAGTCGGCGGAACAATACCATTTAGAAATGAACAAGTTGGCGATGTCGTGCGAGTTCAAAGATCTTCGAGACGAGCTCGTGAGGGACAGATTGATTTGTGGTTTACGAGACGACGTGATGAGAGAACGTCTTTTGAGAAAAACAGACCTAACATTGCAGAAGGCGGTAGTTATATGCAAAATAGCCATATAGGTATATATTGCATATATATGTAATAATAGTTCTTTGGTTTTATCGAATAACATAGAGCATCTAAATAAATGTTTTTCTTTCTTTTATATTCTTTTATCTAGCCTGCAAACTTAATTGTTGAACTTGAAATGAGTGACCACAGATCAAAGATTAATGTTTCAGGTAGGGTAACTTCCTTTTGGTACTTATCTCATTTTATCATTGTCACCTGTCAAGCAACCGTCAAAAAATTCTACCTTGTTCATTACAAGTATTTTAAAGAAGCAAGGATCCATTTCGAGAATGAACCGACTACTGACATATCACCCAGTCTTCAGAAGTCAAGTCCTCAGACACTTCTCAATGAGCCGCGTATGCGCCGCCGTATGCTGGCCGAAGCCCGACTACGGTCCCATGGAGGTGTGTCGCTCGGACTTCCTGAACGGCCTCCGGGTGGCGGCGGCGAAGCCCGAGGGCTCGCAGATCGCTGCCGTCACTATTATGTTCCAGGTGATAATTCTACTTTTGGAATTTCGGCTGTTGTATGATCTAAAGTAAAACGTTAAACGTTGCTTGTGCAAGTCGACTTGAATGCCGTATACTACCTAGTACCTAGTTTTTCGAATTGTTTCGAAGACCGAGTTTTACGTGAGTGAAGGAAAACATCGTGAGGAAACCTGCATCTCTGAGGAAATTAAAAGTTTCCGAAAGTCTGTGAAATCCACCAATCAGCATCGGGACCGCTCGATGGATCATGGCCCGTACCCGTACCTCCTTGTGCAAGGGGAGGCCTGCTGTACATACTTAGATATGGTACCCATAGAACCTAAGTAATGTAAAATCCGAAATCTGAATTGAACATAAGGAACCTATCTATGGATGTATAGTAGTCTATGCTATGGGGTGATGACTCTACGAGGTGGCTAGGTACATCCTTGAAACATTTTCTTACATTTTGATTTCGAAACATAGGCCTGGACTTCACGGGTTCGGTTCCAACACCGACACCGGGCTGGAGCCAGACCCGTGAAGTACGGGCTTTATCCACTTGACCAATCATGAGGATTTGGTCCATAAGCACTCTATATGACTATCCAATTTTGCTGACCTTAAACAAGACGTGATCCCTACGTAGCCTGTGTGCTCCATCATCGACCTCATCGTCACTTACTACCAGGTGAGATTGAGGTCTAAACCCAGTCGGTTTTAAATTAAAAAAAGATAACCCCATTACCAGGTGGGTTCCCGCCTGGAGTACGACCACCAGCTCGGCGCCACGCACTTCATCCGCACAGCCACCACCGCCAGCGGCTCCGGGCTGTCTGGGTTCATGAGGATAAGGTGAGAGTATACCTAGTATCATTCAGAATTGGTGACAGGATGGCATGTAAACTTGATGCAAGTTTGTGTTTCCTTTGATAATAAGTTGTTACGTCAAAATCAACAATTTCACTACTTTTCTTAAACTTTTCCCTTTTTTTTCCCACATTTCCCTAAGATTTCCCGAACATTATGCAAGTTATTGTTGCGTGGTTTTTGTAAACTTGCTGCAAGTTTGAGTTTCCTTTGATAATAAGTAGTTACGTCAAAATCAACATTTTCACAACTTTTACCAATATTTAATATTTCCCGACATTTCCCAAAGATTTCCCGAACATTGTGCAAGTTATTGTTGCGTGGTAAACCTTTATTGGCACACTTGGTGAAAAATTTCTAGTGCCTACATAAAACTTGTTGCAAATCTGAAACAACTTTATATTGCTATTGCTATCTGCTAAGGAACTATAGGTTTAATGTCGTTGTACCCATTTGGTCAATTGGTATAAGACTAGTTCCTACCTGCGATTTGGTATGCAAATACTTTTTTCACTGTGGATTTCATATCCCTGTAATACTCAGAAATTTTGAAATTTTTCGGCGCTGAGTCTATAGTAGACTGACTCTGACCCATTAATGAATAAAGTCGGCTTCAAAGACATCCAGCTATTTCCTATAGATAATTATATTTTGAAAAAAAAAAACCCTGATGCATGACTTACCGGTTTATCAGATCTAGGGCACCCCGTCATGATCGTAGCGATCGCCGAAATCACAGAAAATATATTTATCTTCGTAACTCTAAGTCTTGCCTCCCTCAATCCTCTCCCTCTGGGGCTCGTAGTAAAGATGACTATGGAGGAGTCCTAGTCATCTGCTAGTCTCGTCGAGGTGTTCAAAGATGGACCGTTCCTTTGCAGACTGCAGCAGGAGCACGGCGCCTACATCACCTGCAACTCTGACCGGCAGAGCATCGCATTCACTCTCCGCTGCCCGCCGCCCTCCTTCTGCGATCTCTACTGCTACTTCATTGATATCGCTACTAGGTTTGATACTGTTTGCTTTTCATTTGAATGTTTTTACGCTTTACACTAGGTACTCCTATATCAGATTAGACATAATATCTAGCACGAATTGTCAAATTATAATTGAACATGTTGTTTCTTTTTGGAACAATTCGCTATGAAAATTAACGTTCACTTTCACCAAAGGTTGCCTGGAAGAGATCGCTCTGAGCGATAAGGCCGTCTTTGTACACCTAAATTTAAAATTGTAGTTCCAATATACATATTGTGTATCTAGTGTGCAAAAAAGTGTTTATCTACCTATCTACCTTGGGGCCTGCCGCCCGCTCGCTCTTTGTAGTCTCGCCCCCCGCGGCCCTCATGCCGCGTAGGCGATACGCCTCTTACGCGGTTTTCTGTTCGGTTTATCTCTTTACCTTTCTGGTCAAATGATTTAATTACGCCATTGTCTCGTCCGTATTACAACATTATGAACTGGAGACGAGCTATTTCATACACCGCTTCAGGCAAACATTTTTAAAGTCGTCTTCAATAACAACAAAATCTCTTCCCTAGAGGTATTTACCGCCAAATTGAGTTAGAAGACAAAGTGAAGCCGCTCATCCGAGACGACCTGATGCGGAGACAGCCGGAGCAGCACGTTATTGACATGGTGCAGAAGGCGTGTTGGGGCGGTCCTCTCAATAACTCCGTATATTGCTCGTGGGGACGGGTGGGCAGCATGACGCAGGAGACCCTCGAGGAGTTCACCAGGCAGTACTTCACGACGAATCTTTGCACCATCGGCAGTGTCGGGATACCCTTTGAAGACACGCTTAAGTTGGCCGAGCATATTGAGTGCGGGAAAGTGGTGAGTGAGCTTTAGTTGAAAAAGGGAATTTAGTTTTAACCAGAAAGTTGTAAGTAGGTAACAGAGATCGAGAAGAATCTAGCTGGTTCATTTTTGGATTACGATATAGCTTTGAGAAAGAGAACGTAGCCAGTATAACTTGGAGGGACTTGACGTTATCGAATGTTCGAATGTTAGGTCTTTCTCTGCCCCGATGTAGCCTTGGATGAATTGTTTGTTTGTTTATCGTATAGTTAGTGGACAAGAAGAAGGAGAGAGAGGTTGGATTGGGTTGGGCCATAATCAATTGCAAATAAATAAATATAATTGAGTGATTGAATTTCGAAAATCTCTAGATTAAGTACTTATTTTGCAGTTTGGAGTGTCGCTACCTACAGGTAAGAACTCTGCTAACTGGTAACTCTCTGCTCTGAACTGTAGGACAGACCTCGAGACCTGTGTCAGACGCCGTCGTTTCCACGCTCAGGGTTCGAGACCTTGGACCTGGGGGATGGCAGCGACACCTGGATAGCGGTCGCGGTGCCCGGCTGTGGGACTTACAATCTTGGGTATGAAAAGTGTTGTTGATCGTCTACTGTGATAGATCACGGAAAATTATTGATTAAGTAATAGGTTTGTTTACAATTAGAACATGTTTCATTAAACACGACTTTATGTTATCTTTTTCCCTTCAGCCAGTTTTGAGCAACTTTGATTAATTAGAGAGGAATTTTGCAGTATGAGAAAAAGAAAAAAATACTGAAAATGAACGATAAATTGAAATGTTTGAAGGAATCGACACACGTTATGATGATTTCAGCAGTTCATCATCTTTTGATGTCCTCACCAGGTCTCCACTGTTGTAATACAGCCCTCCTCTCCTCACTCGAAGAAGGGATATCACTCTGTCGGTTCCGGTCTGACTCATGGATCAAAATTTTTGTGTAGGCTGCGAGGGTAGAGAGGGAGGGAGGTTCTCCCTTGGATGCGACCCTGATAGGTTTAAAACCATTTTATTTCTCTCGATGGCGACGCACGACGCGCCACTACGATTAGTATCAACTCACATGGGTGTAGAAACGCGCTCTCGAAATTTTCCTGGGACTTCGCATATATACGAGTTCCAAGCATCCATAACTGGACCAGGACATCTGGTCACCAGGCACAACACTCCGCCTGTTGGAAGATCTTCCCTTTTCTCTTTCATACAACTGACATTACGTCATGACATATCCTCACATAGCGCGTTACCACATCTCTTTACGTAGGTATTAACAATCTTTCCCGTGTCCCAGTTGCCTCATGAAGCACGCGATCCTGGCTGCAGCGATGGGCACCGGCAACATAATGACTGGCTCGCACAAGTACAACAATATCCGGCACTGCCCGCTCGGGGTCGTTGCGCACGAGTGCTTCACGGAGTTCAAGGCGTTCAACATCTCCTACTATGATACGGGAGTTTTTGGTTAGTCAACGACGTATTCGTGATACAAAAAATCTTCAGATAAATGTGCGGATATTGTGCACGGCACGTGCCAATCACAAGCGCCCTCCCAACGAACCGAACCGGCGCATGTAGTCCAGGCCTGAAGTGTCGAGTGTCAGCGACGGCTGACACGGGTGGGTGGGTCTTGCAGTCGCAAGACCTGATTTTTTCAACTTCATCGATCACAATATTGGGGCACGGCTTTGTAAGTCTGTTCGTGACCATGTATCGTGAATCATGTAGGTAAGTTTAGAATCTCATATGTGACAAATTTGTAACTTAAAAGGGTGTTAAATGCAGTTTTTTTTGCAGGAAATCTTACAGCGATAAAAAAAATACATAATAAATGTTCTTTAAATATTTATATATTTTCTTCAGCTTACACCCTCTCTCACATCTCCACCAGGAATAGTGGTGAGGACAAAAGCGGAGGCTGCAGACTACGCGGCGATGGCGGCCGTGGAGTTCCTCACCAACATACACGAGCTCTCCTGCGACCAAGTGTTGGTCGGCAAGAAGAGGCTCAGTGAGTTTCTACAGTATCTCTTCGAAGTTTACTGTTCCTTAATTGTTTATTACCGTTTTAAAAACCATGCAATTATATCAAGAAACACCCTTAACAGTTATTTTGTATATCGATGTGCCGAGTCGTGTCGGCCATAAAAATTAATCAGTCCTATATCGCAGGGCTGCGATTGCAATTTCAAATATCCGTGCGTTGTCTCGAGGCCTACCACATCGTTTAACTTGAACCATGATATAAGTAGGAACAACATTAAAAATGAGAAAAAATAAATAAATAATTTTCATGGTTTTGAGAAAGGTAACAGCCACTATTGTTATCTAATATTAAGGGTCACCATTTCTCAATTGACGGTTACCATTTCTCAATTGACGGTTACCATTTCTCAATTGACGGTTACCATTTCTCAATTGACGGTTACCATTTCTCAATTGATGGTTACCATTTCTCAATTGACGATTACCATTTCTCAATTGACGGTTATCATTTCTCAATTGACGGTTACCATGTCTCAATCCTGAAAAACCTACTGTTTCTATTCATATACAGAAGTGAGCCTCACGTGCCATGACGACAACGCCGTGAAGGTAGCTGAAGGCCTGGCGCTGCAGATAGCCAGCAACCACAAGATGGATAGCGCACGAGACGCCATACAGATGATCGACGACATCCCGCCTGAGCAGGTCGTCTGCGTTGCCAGGGAAATAGCTTCTAAACGTAATGTCTTTGGGTTTTCTTGTCTGAGATGAGGAAGTGAGGAAGTCTCTCGTTGTCATATTCCTCATTGATGAAGGTCGCGATCATTAAGCGACTTGTTCTATGTTTTAGCAGCCCCAGTTAGTTTTATTTTCCATTTATATGAAATTGGTATGTCAAAATATTAATTCAACTTTTTCAAAATCATCAATTGCAAGTCTGTAACAAGTTTACATTGCTATAATATTTTTCAGGAATGTTTGAGGAAGATCTAATGACTGATCTTTGTGTTTTTAACCGACAGAGTATTTTATTGTTTTGTTTTAGGAAAACAGATGGCAGTTGCAATAGTAGGTGATGTTGGGGCGGCCCCAGACACTGGAACTCTATTGTGTCATGGTTACCGAGGATTTTGAATAGATATTTTGTATTTTTAAATAATTTTGTCATGCTATAAAATTATGTAGGTAGGTACGTACTTTTTTAAATTATACATATTTAATTTTGGAACAATAGTTTGGAATAATACACATGAGCGCGGGATGACTGCTCATTTTTAAGCGCGAAAGTGCGGGTTAAGTGTTCACAATCCGGGTTAGATAACCCAAGTTTAACTCGCGAATTGTCAATGGTTTTCATACAAAATTGTTCTTTGCATTTAACCCGGGTTAGGTACTAACTCTCGGGTCATGTCGACTTTCGACCTTTGCGTAAGCGGGCCTTATAATAATAACGGCCGCATGCGCGTTAGGCCGTCTTGCACGAACCGTTTTCTCTCGGGTTAACTCTAACCCGATGTCAATTTTGTATGAACATAGACAATTCCCAAATACTTTTCTCGCAAGCGGGCGTAGCAAGATCGATTTACCTTCCTTCCTCCATGTTTCACAAAAAGTATAAAAACCGGTAATATGAAAAACCAGTAAATATAAGTACCTTCAGCACTTATTTTTAATGCTAGCAACACAGACTTTAAAAAAATAAAGTCATTCATAAATTTATTTAATTTATTGTTGGATCTTAGATATATTGCAGTTATTCCAACTGTATTTTTCAAATAATATGTATTTATTTACCAAATAATAACAAAAATGATGAACTCCTTTCAGCATACCGTAAAATGTAAGTATTGGTAATTTTGAGGTTATGTTTCTTTCTCGTATTTCTTTACTTACTCTGAAACTGTCTTATTGTCACAATTACAGATTTACGGCTGATAAATATCAAAACAGCATTGAATACTGTAAAAGAATGCAAGCCAAATTACATTAAAAATGTTCCAAGGGAGAGATTCGACTTCGTATCTAAGGCGAAAATTATTTCGTTTAGTCCGAGGAATATAGGGTTAGAAATCACGAATAAGCCTGCTGAGGGCAGGATTAAGCAGGATCCTGTATTCTACATACCTATAATCAACCCTCGATCAATTCTGCCGCTGGTGGACACTGATTGGAGAAAGGATGAGGTGGGTCTGCCTGCGATAAGGCGGGAGGAGATCCAAGCAACCAGGCTGATCGTCATCAGAAGGAAGAAGATGAAGAAACACCAGAGGAGGAAGCTGTGGAAGAGGATGAGGCATCGCTGGGCACGGGTAAGATGTATTTCAAGTCTATTGTTTATTTGGGCAATAATAAAATTTGGTTTGAAAAGATATGATTGTAGAAGGTAAAATTGACACAGTCAGTGAGGGTATTATTAAACAACCTTAATGTCTAGACAAGTTACGACACCTCGACTTTGAATAATATTCTGATTCACATAGTCCCTGAACAGGGAATGTAACCAGTAAGATTAATATTGCTGGATAATGTATAGACATTATCTATTTTAATTGACTATGCGCGTCCAGCACCCGCGCCAGTTCGGTTCGCTACAACCAATCATTCATTCCGCCTCCCCCCACTTGAAGTCAGTGTTGCGTGCTTGGATAGACCTGACTTGTAATCAAGCACTTTTTGTTTTAATCACAACATAATGTTCAATTTGGAAGTTTTTGTTAAGTGTGAATAGGCATTACTCAGTATGGGAATTAATCATAGTTTAGATTCTGTTGATTAACTGTGATCATGGACACGAGTATTCGTTTTCATCTGGATAACAGAAATAAACAAACTCCTGTTTTCTCACCTAGCCTTTATCTTGAATATTGATTCTATTATTTACCAAAAATTCCCAGGTAAAGCAGCGCCGTCGTCAAGTCAAAGAGAAGGTGTTCCAGAACGGTCTTCTGGCTATGATCAAGGAGGCCAATGAGTTCTCAGCGGAGGCCTACGTAGCCAGCAAGCTGGAGAAAGCCAACCACACGCCGCTGCCGACGCGGTGGCGGCACAAGCGTCTGCCTGATTTCATCATACGGCAGCTGCTCGGGATAGATAAGAAGATTAATTATAAACATACTGATGTTTATAAAGCTTAGATGCGTTTTCAGTCAAAGTTTTTAGTTACCCTCCGTTGACTCCTTGACGAATATAGTTAAAGCAACAAAGTACTATAGGGTAAGTACTTTTTAAGCTTTCGTGGTTATTGTCAATGCTATAGTTAAACTTATCAACAAACAACCCCAAACCGTGGTAAGAATCCTGTATCTAACAATACTAAAGGGTATAATAGCCTGATATGTCCACTGTACCTAAGCCCTGAAGGTTAGCAACACTTCGAACAGATATCTATCCACCATCAGGTGCGTTGTGATAGTTAGATATAGCATATTTTATAGATTACAGAATGCCCAATAGTATGCCATAAATTACTTCAAAGACAATGCACATCTACTTCACTTTTTCTTATTACAGATACTGCACAGATAATATGAATATTGGCTTACTTATAGCATAGAGGTTACTGAAATATGTAATAATTTATAGTTTAGTCAATCATGAATTATTAATAAAATTATAATATAAGAATAATGGTTTTTAAGTTACGCCTGCTCAAAAATCGATTTATTTATCGACTGAAAACTGTGGGAAATGTCAGATTCACGCACTGAAGCATTACCCAACGATAATACCCACTATCGGAAGAACTCGTAAGTCGCTACCTCATTTGGTATCACAACTATACCTTCTAATCGAAATATTTTTGCACTCGTATATCCACAACACTCAGAGCGTCGGTGGCCTAGTGGCTAGGAATCCCATGCGGGTGGTCCGGGTTCGAAACCGTGCATTGCTATGTACCAATGAGTTTTTCGTATTTTTCAAAGACTTACGTACATTTACCGACTGCTCTAACGTTGAAGGAAAACATCGTGAGAAAATCTGCATGTCAGAGGAAATGAAAAGTTTCCGAAGGTGTGTGAAATCCACTAATCAGCACTAGGCCCACTCGGTGGATCATGCCCACTGCTCTGACGGTGAAGGAAAACATCGTGAGGAAACCTGTACACTAAGATGACCAGTGTATAAAATGGGGTAGGCACAAAAGATCCTCTAGGGTCGAAGTGCTGCTGGGGTTATTCCCGGCCCCCTATCATAAGATAAGATCCACAACACTCGCCTATGGCTTGTGTTGCAAAATAAGACTCGTACCTATGTAGAATTTTATCCTTCCCGCGGTGGACAATCTACTAATTCTTTCACTAGTAAGGAAATTTTGTTGTAAGTAGTACTTTTAGTACTAAGCGCAATGTAAGTACTGAAAATTGATCTATTTCCGTAATCGACACATTATACCTAGATGGCTTTCTATGCAAACAAGTTTACTCCTTTTTAACTAAGCCTATTTTGAGTAATTTGATTTGATTTAAGATGACTTGTTTGCATAGAAAACCATATATTATTTACGTACTTGGTAATTCCAGTGGGACAACATCAAAATACACCTGCCATTTTCCCAATCAGGTATCTCACTTGCCGCCTTTAACACAGGAAGTAGAAACACGTATCAGTATTTTAGCAGCCCTAGTCAGATTTTACTGGAAGACAGGAAGAAATATGGTATGTAGGGCTGATCTATGGTTATTATGGCATAGGTAGAGAGCGAAGGTGCTTTGAGAGTCAGCCTCTGCTACCCTAGGTAGCAAACCAGCTGTGTATCGGTTTGCATACTGCTGTATGCTTACTGCTGTGTTTTGATTTGAAGGGTAAGATAGCCTGATTAATTACCGAGACATGAGGCAAGATTAGCAGTGCATTGAAAACTCTCTAATAATATTATAGTGAGATGAGATGTCTATGGGCGTCTGTGACCATCAGGTGGCCCGTTTTCTCGTCTGCTCGCCTTCTACAAAAGGTATAACTGATGAAGGAAGGTTGAAGGAATTTATAAATACTACGGGGTGAACGGTGCTGTAATATTTATACACCAAGGCTCAATTTACATTGCCGCGGAATGGAATGGAAGCGAATTTTCGCAACGTAATTGTACATAGCATAATGAACTTTATGTCAATTGTGTAACATACAAACTAAATACGCTTTACCGCTAGGGGAATTCACAAGAATGCGCGAGGATTCCCCGGAAGACGCGCGACATCTTTTTTTGGCTCGTATTTAGTTTGTTACACAATTGACATAAAGTTCATTATGCAATGTACAATTACGTTGCGAAAATTCGCTTCCATTACATTCCACGGCAATGTAAATTGAGTCCAAGGGGTGTATAAACTCCATGCTGTCTCGGGTGGTCAAATTAGCTCATATCCGCCGCTGGCAGTAGGTGATAGATAATTAAGAATTTAAACCCAAGCTCTACTGCAAATTATCTTGGGAACCACAAGTGTGTTAAACTAATGTATATCATCAAATATAGACACGCCTATAGAATCGATAGATACATATAGTGCGGCCACGTCAGTCAACAACGCGGGGCGCGGGGACGGTGAGCGGCGACCACCGGGCGCGTAGGGCTGTCGCTTCCCGGCCGCGATGGTGGATGGTCGATCAAAATATAATTCTACGGTGTCGTGATTATAAATGCTTCGTCATCATGATGCCTCGTACTGAAGGAATTTGTGAGTATCTGTTATTCTTTATTTGGTTTGGAAGTTGATCTGGGTTTGATTCTAGAAATAGTCAATTTTTTAAACATTGCTAGGGTAATTAACGCCTGTGCTCGGAATGGTTCACCACCATGGTCTAAAAGGGGATTCGATCCGGCACCGCTGGCGCTGCAGTCTAGTGCCCTTGACTTTGAGCCATTGTCGGTTTGTATTCAACGTGCAATTTTCTTTAGAATTTAGAAATTTATGTCTGCCCTGTTCAAGAATCTAATCTAGTGCCTACTTTGAATAGAAGGCACAACCGACTATGCCAGAAGGCGTGTGTATCCATTTAGTGTTAGCGTGTCTAGGTAACTAGAGTTACTTACTATACGTTCACTTTAGCAAATGGCACTCATTACCCGTATCGGTTATGGAACCGCCATTATTTCAACTGTCAGGCCCTTTGTCGAGTAATTATTACTTATCTGTTTTGTGAAGCTTTAGGCTCAATTTACAATGCCGCGGAATGGAATGGAAGCGAATTTTCGAAGCGAACATTCCATTCCGCGGCATTGTAAATTGAGGGTTAGGGAAGCTAATAATTCTTTTTATTTACGAATCTGAAATGTTTTGATGTGTAGCGATTTCCCACTCAGTACTTACCCTCTACTTGCAACAGGTAGGCAAAGACACTGCGAAAATCTGTATACAAATATATATTTTCAGCGCGCTTCAATCCGTTCAACCGTAGCGACATTCCTAGCGTGTTACGAACCTACGATCGCACGTAGAAGAGCTACACCAATACTGTGTTTTTACCACCACAGAACCCTAAAAATGTCATGTATCGCTGTCCTATAAAGTTTCGATAATGGTCAATTAATGGTGATATAATGGCCAGGTGTATGTCAGTACAGTGAGGGCTGTCCGTGCTTACCGTCACGCTCTCTCTGAGTTATGTTATGTGAAGGTCACCGTTATGTGTTGTTTTCCAATCGATTGTAGTCGGCCACCTATTGTTTCATTAGCTTTTTCGGAGTAATGAGACGGTGACCACTTACCATCAGGTGGTTTGCTCGTCCGCTCTCCTTGTTCAATAAAAAAAGTGTAATGTAGATCGATGGATGAAGTTGTGGAAAATTTACCATTTAAATAACTTATTGTTAGATTCGCAGGAATCTCACGAGAATATTTCAGGTGGTACGTTAGCGAGAACTTGCGTAGTTAATGAAAATTTTGCAATATTGACTGAATTTATTTTGAAATTAATAATAGGTAAGCAACACTTACCTTTTAGTTTATTTAGTTATCATCTATTTACTTATTCGTCTATACAATCTTATTTAATTACCATTTCAGCACAGAACTTTACATTACATCTAGATTATCGTTGCTCGGTTTCCGCCTCCGACCTCGACCGGCTTAAGCAGAATCATCAGCGCCATGCTCTAGACTACTCTAGAGTATGGCATTATGCTGAGTTGAGGCCTATTTGGTGCTGCAGCATGTACGCCGTGCATTATTATTAATTTAGTTTAAGAATATATTGTATAGTATTGTATAATATATAAGTGGAATTGCGTGTGTACTGCAGACAACAAATAAACGTTTTTCTATTATATTCTATTCAACACAGCGCAAAGCATTTGCGCATTTGAAAATGATCAAAGATATGTAATGATTTGTTTTTAAACGTTCGCTTTTTCAGGCTAACATTTAACCCTAAGTGGAAAGTAGTTTTCACGTCTTTGGAGGTTAAACATTTTGGGAATGGAGTTTCCCTTTTTAAAAGTAGTTGAAACAAAGCTTATTATCACGACTCTTCATAAAAGATTTGCTTTGGTTTAGGCGTAGGTAGTAGATTGTAATAAATGGTCTCGTGTCAATCAACATCTTATATAAATCACGGATTAATGTTTGTGTTGTACATAGCAGTTGTACCACGGGTTGGGAGCAGAATTATGACTTTAATTGACCTATTATTCACTCTACAATTATTGTATAATAATACACCTACTTAAATCAAAGAAGCCTACACGGTATTTTATATTTTATTCAGTCAATTGAATTGGGTGAGTAATAATTTTATATGATTTGGCTATTAATTAGTAGGTCTAGGATTATTGAATATAAACGATACCCTATCCTGTAATTGGTGTGGTGTAGGCACATACTACTTACGTATTTTATTACCTCAATACTCGACGCCACAATCTACTCGTATTACGAAAGTTAGTTCAAGACACGTCATGTTTACAACTTTTAGCTACTTACGTAATTACTTATTCATTGGGGACAAAGTCACAGGCTGGAACAACAAGATCTGGGGGCTGAATAGACGTCAAGTGCGTCTAGTGGTCGGTGCCTTCACCGGTCACTTTAGCACCAATGCCCACCTACACAAGATGAAGCTGGCTGACAGCACATCTTGCAGAGCCTGTGGTGAACAACTGGAGACCGTTTCACATCTCCTATGTGAATGTGACGCTTTCGCGGCAAAAATGATGGGTAGCCTAGCAGGGCTATGCCTATCCGGACCCAAGGGAATTCAATTCTCTCCCACTAAGACGCATAGTCTTGCTCATGCATGACATATTCGGTGATGTGGTCAAGGGATAGGTACAAGGGGTTGGACACAAAAGATCCCAATGGGTCGAACTGTCGCTGGAATTCCCGGCCCCCATCCAAAGATAAGATAAGGTTGTAGGTAATAAATCTATGTCTTCGGCTGCTTAGGTACCTATTGGTTAGTTTTCTAGTATCAAATATTTAATGCATTTCGTAAAAATTAAGAAATAGTTATAAATTGATGGTAAAACGTGAAAAAAGAATTAAAATTCGGTGAAAAAATTTCAGTTTCTCTTTAACGTTTCGGGTACATAGAGTCATATCACCTTACCTTACCTTACCAAATACATTCATTCATTCAGTGAACCTTGTCGGCAGAGTATCGCTGTCGAGCTCGACGCTCGGGTAGCATGGAGTCCCTGGACGCGCTGGATGCGAGTTCGCCGACTCTCCTGCAGACGCTGCGCGCGCACGGCGGCGAGGTCGCGTGTGCGGACGCGCGAGGCGCGCGCCTTGTGTCGGGCGGGGGAGACCGCGCGCTGCGCGCCTGGCGCTGGACGCGCGGTCAGGGGTGGGTCGAGCTCGCCGTCGCCAAGCAGGCGCATCGCTACGGCGTCACTGCTGCCAGGTGGTAGGTTGACCATAGATGCCAGGCTGGTACCTAGGCTCTTTTTACGTTGAAGAAATACAGCCGAGCAGATTCAGTCCCGGGATCGAACACGGTCATTGCACGGTGTTACCTTCCTCCAGGGTTGTCCATTCTACTCTTGGTGGTCAATCTTCCCTGCAGGTCTCCAGGAGGGGTCCTAGTAGCCTCCGGCGGCGTGGACGGCGCAGTTCGCATCTGGTGCGGACGCACGCTGAGCGCGCGGCGGCAGCTGGCGGCGCCGGGCGCGGCGGCCGTGCGCGCGCTGTGCTGGGCCGGCGCGGGCCGCGCGCTCGCCGGGCACGACGACGGCGCCGTCTGCGTCTGGCACGTGCACAAGGCCGTGCTGCTGGCCCGGCTGCAAGCGCACCAAGGGGCGCTGCACGCGTTGGCGGCGCCGGCGCGCGGAGCTCTGCTGTTGGCTGCTTGTACTGAGGGGGTGTTGAAAGTGTTCGATCTTCAAGGTGAGTATTCCTAGGGCGAGCTTTATTGTTGGCTAGTCAGCAAAGACACGATTGTTGTCAGTATCTACATTACACATGGATATGGATGGATTACTTTCATCATGGTTAGTGGCAGATCGCAATCTGTGTTCGTAAATCATATTATTCTATTACAAAGGCGGGCTTGTCCCGTTTGAGATCTATTCCAGCCAACTTTTGAGTATATATACTTAGGTTATCGGTCTGCAAGTTGAGTTCTGCTGTAGTATTGGCTTCCATCTAATCTGTTTTCTACTTATAAACGATTTTCTACTGCGTTGTGAAATTCGGCTATAACAATCTATGTCTGCCATGCATTGGTAGCATGTTGCATCGCGCATGGTATCAAAGGCGTTTCATGTGGAGTGAATTACAAATTTGCAAACGGTCTGTTCAACTCAGAGGTATGCAAGAACGCGGAGCGCGGCGTGCCGGCGCCGGCGCCGCTGGCGTGGGTGGACAGCGCGCACGACATGGGCGTGCTGTGCGCGGACGCGTGTGAGGACGGCGGACTGGTGGCCACCGGCGGGCACGACGCCAGGGTGCGCGTGTGGACTGTCACGGACTCGCACGGTATGGGACAGACTTTAATTACTCTTAACGGAACATGCTACAACCTTGGGATCTTCAAGGCCAGAGTGTATAGGCATTTACTGGACCCGCATGCTCCATCGTCGCTTACTATCAGGCGAGATCGAGGTCAAATGCGGGTTTAGTGGCAATAAAAAAATAAAATAAAAAAAGAACATTTATTCTGGGGCCAGATTCTACTCATATCTACAACGTAATCTCAATACGAACTAAATTGTAGCGACTTGACGCTATTCGTATGCCACTAGTCACAAACCATTCAGTTAACGTTAGGATTCAGTCAAATCAAGGATTGACCGCTCATATATGTTAGTGTGGTGTTAACAGAATACAATTCATAGTTAAAGTTTGATTGATACAAAAACGCAAGTATTTCTGCTTTGCGGCAAATATAGGAAAATTTGCCACATCTAACTGGGAATACTCCATCATTTGTTACAACTGCTGTATCAGCTTATTTTCCCTATGCTCCCAGGCACACGGAGCGTGGAATCCGGCGCGACCCTAGAAGGGCATGCAGCAGCAGTGACAGCGTTGCGCTGGGCGCGCGGCTCGCGCGGGGTACTGGCCTCGGCGTCGCTGGACCGCACGGCGCGGCTGTGGGCGGCGCGCGCGGCCGCCTGCCTCTGCGTGCTGCACGCGCACGCGCGGTACCTCACGTGCGTCGCGCTAGCGCCTGATCTGCGGTATATGGTCACTGGTGAGGAATCATATTAGAATAGAAATACAATAGAATAGAAATACATTTATTGCCAAATACTCATATATTTTTTACAAAAAATTTAAATTGAAAGTACAAAGCACTAAAACAAAGCACTATGTATATTTGGCAAAAGAGGGGAAAGTCAGCAAATGCTGACATATTAAAGACCATGCAGTTGTAGTGACAGCTGCACGTGCGCGATTCACTGAAAATACGTTTGCGGTTCACTGTGAACACAAGCGCGGTTCATTGTAAACACGTGCGCGATTTCTGTGAATGTGTGCTTCCTAGGTTCCCTGAGCATTTGCACATTTATGTGGTAAAGCGGTCTGTTAGAAGTGAAAGAAAACATCACGAGGAAACGCTTTATATGATAACAATGAGATAATCAGTGTGTGAAAAGGGAAAGGCAATGGCAAACAAACCCAATAAAGCCTAGGAAGACGTTCTATATGGTACCATAGGGCAACAAACTCCTATAATAACTCCGTGGTGTTGAACACGCAGGCTCGAACGACAAGTCAGTGCGCATGTGGTCTCTGGGTACGCTGATCCTCGACGACGAGCTGGAGCCGCCGTGTGTGGCGCACGCACACTTCGGGGTCGGCGACCTCGAGGTGAGCGAAGATTCCTTTTGAACATCTTTGGATATGGATCCTTACTCTTAGGACTACATTGTGATTGAGATTAGGCGGTTTCCATACAAGCTTGTACCCACTTTTACCCACTTGATAGATCTCACCTATGACTACTACATCTTTCATTTTGGTCTCTAGCTCCTGACCCACACTAGTTAGGATGTTAGTCCCATAATGAAAGATGTAGTCCTAGGTGAGATCTATCAAGTGTTGTATCAAGTGTATGTTTGTATGTTGTATCAAGTGTATGTTAAGTTGGAGGCGAAGCCCTGGGTCCAAAAGCGCCCAATCTCCTTTCAAGGACGTTTTAACGAAACATGTAAAGAAAGGTAGTTTTTCTTCATCTTGTGTGGTCAGTGGCCAACCTACTGATAGAGTAATTCCGGCTACCCGTAGATCTTTTTTTTTTTTTTTTTTTTTTATGTATAACTAAACCCGCATTTGACCTCGATCTCGCCTGATGGTAAGCGACGATGAGGTCGACGATGGAGCATGCGGGTCCAGTAAATGCCTATTCACTCTGGCCTTGAAGATCCCAAGGTTGTAGGTTTCGGGAAATACAGACGCCGGCAGGCTGTTCCATTCCTTAGCCGTTCGCATAATGAACGAAGAAGCAAATCGCTTCGTACGAGCAGATGGGATATCAACAACATAAGGATGGAACCCCTCCCCGCGCCTGGTAGTCCGAAGGCGGAATGGAGATGCTGGAATTAGGTCGTGCAATTCCGATGCGCACTCTCCGAAATGTATCCTATAAAATACCGATAGACAGGCAACCTTGCGCCGATGTCCCAGACTTTGCAGTCTAGCTTCCACCAGCGATTCGTCACCTATAAGGCGCTTAGCGCGTTTCTCCACTGAGTCAAGGGCAGCCAGTTGGTACTTAGCTGAGCCGTCCCACAGGTGGCAGCAGTACTCCATGCACGACCGGACTTGAGCTTGGTAAAGGTTTAAAAGCTGTCCCGGCGTGAAGTACCGCCTAACCTTACTCAGGATGCCCAATTTTTTGGCTGCGGTCTGAGCTTTTGACTCAATGGAGCGCCCAAAGTTGAGATTGGAAGTCAGATCCAACCCCAAAAGGCTGAGGTGGTCGGTAATCGGTACGGATACATCCCGGAAAGTCGGAGTCAGGTGGAAGGGACTCCGTTTAGCGGTGAATAGACACGCCTGCGTTTTAGTGGCGTTAAACTTGACCAAATTGGCATCGCCCCAATCGGCCACGGCCTTTAAGGTCAAGTCGATACGCTCAACCATGGCCTCTCTTTGAGTCTGGATCTCACCAGCACCAGCGCGCGCAACAGGAAGATATCTCTCCGTAACCGTGCTGTCGTCTGCGTACCCAAAAATACCCGATATGAGCAGATCATTTATGTGCAGCAGGAATAGGGTTGCAGAGAGGACAGATCCTTGAGGAACTCCGGCGTTGATAGCCAGTTGGTCAGAAGAGCAGCCATCTAGGACCACTCGTATTGACCGTTCACTCAAGAAATCCGCGATCCATATGCGCAAACTGGTTGGGATTCCATATGAAGGAAGCTTGCTTAGTAGGCTACCGTGCCAGACCCTGTCAAATGCCTTAGAAATATCTAGTGAAACGGCAAGAGCTTCACCAGTTTTCTCAATGGCTTCGCCCCAGAAGTGAGTGGCACGAACCAGAAGGTCCCCAGTAGACCGGTTTTGGCGAAAACCATACTGTCGGTCACTGAGGAGATCGTTACCTTCTAGGTATGCCAGGAGCTTGGTGTTCAATACACGTTCCATAACCTTGCAGAGAATGGAAGTGATTGCAATGGGTCTATAATTGGCGGGGTCAGCACGGCTACCTTTTTTGGGCACGGGCTGCACGTTAGCAAGCTTCCAGGAATTTGGAACTTGACCAGTCTTTAGGGAGAGGCGAAACAGGCGCGTCAAGACAGGAGACAACTCAGGTGCACAGTTCCTTAACACAATAGCTGGTATCCCGTCAGGACCACTGGCTTTATTCACGTCTAGATTGCGGAGCGTTTTAAGTACCTCCTTTTGGTGAATGCAGACCTCTGGCATTACAGAGTCGCAGTGGGGTAAGGTGGGTGGAGTTTTGCTTCCAGCATCTAGACAAGAATTACTAGCAAATAGAGAGGAAAACAAGTTTGCCTTCTCTTTCGCGGTGTGAGCCAGCGATCCATCGGGTTTGACCAGAGGTGGCAGCGAAGGGCGACAGAAGTTAGCTTCGACTGATTTGGCGAGGGACCAGAAAGCCTTGCTACCCGCAGGGTATGAAGCAAGCTTGTTTCCGATCCGGCCAACATGTTCGTAGCGAGCCCGACGCTGAACCTTCTTGCAGGACTTGGCGGCTTTGTTGAAGGCTCTCTTTTTATCCAGGACATCCGGAGCTTTGCGCGTCCGAGCATCAGCCCAGGCTACAAATGCTGACTGCTTCAGTGTTTCAGCACGATCGCAATCAGCACTGTACCAAGGGCGTGCTGCACCACCAAGAGGCACGTCAGAGAAGGGAATGAAATATTCCATGGCCTGACGTACCACGTCGGTTATGGCCGAGGCGCAGCTCGACGGATCCTCAGTAGAGAAGCAGGTTTGTCGCCATGGATAAGATGCAAAGAAGTGCCGCATCTCATCCCAATCTGCTGACTTGTATCGCCACACTCGCCTGGTGCCTCTAGGGCTTAAATCGGGCGGAGAGTAGCTAGATACAGATTTCACCAGACAGTGGTCAGAGGTTCCCAATGGGGCAGAAATCGACACAGAGTACCTGTCCGGATCAGTTGTCAGCAGAAGGTCCAAGCAGTTGGGGGTGTGACCGTCAACATCCGGTATGCGCGTGGGGCCATCGACCAGCTGTGTGAGGTTTAGCGACAACGCGAGTTTGTACGCTTCCCTGCCAGCATGGTCGGTCTTCTGGTATGGGAACAACCACTCCTGGTGGTGAGCATTAAAGTCCCCCAGAAGAACCAATTGCGCAGATGGATACCGTTGTTGGGCCACTTCCGCCGCAAGGCTAAGGTGTTCAATTAACTTAGTTGTCTCCTGGTCACCGCTGTGCGAACGGTAGACACAAGCATAGAGCATTTTCTCCAGCCCAGTGTCCACCAGCATCCATATTACAGAAAATTTGGGATCTTCAAGGTTCCGGAGACGCCGACAGCAGATGTCATCGCGACCATACACGCAGATCCCAGCGCGGGGTTTAAAATTGTGCTCCAGGTTATAGCCTGGGTAGTATAAGTATGACGCGTCTGACGGACATCTGATCTGCGTCTCTGTAAGGAATAGCAAGTGTGGATTTTCAGTTTCGAGGTGGTGGTGAACTGGATCGATATTTGAGTGCAGACCTCGGATATTTGAGAGGTGCACTTTGAGTTGGAGGACGTGCTTCCGCTGTGCACACTTACTATTCTTATTTGACTTTTTCATTATGTTGGAGAGTGAATAGGCGAGAGAACGGTTGTTGGGCGAGGGGCTGCACAGATCACCCAGCGGCGCATGCGGGGTCGCCACACGTATGGTAGCCTCATCTGGAGACTGCGGGGACGCCCGAACCCCCCACGGAAATGCCCACCGACTCCTCCAATCCGGTCGCCAACCGGCACGGTGGAGCATTCCGGGATTTTTCGCGAGGCGGCGGGGCAGCCTTTCGTAGGTGGCTGGCCTACTACTTGGGCCCCCTACAACCTGCGGTCGGCCAGCGGAGAACCGTGCTTCGGATCCCGCTACCCTCCACGATGAGGCGCCCGGCGCGGCAACACATCGCAGCACCGAAACCGGTGCGCATGTGCAGTATAGCTGCCCAGACCCGTTCTCTTGGTGGCTACTCCGGACATCATGCCGAAACACGACTAGGTCGCTTGGCGGCATGTCTTTGTCCGGAGGGTGGTGACAAGCCGCGGTCAGCCTGGACCTACCACCAGTAGGCTGCTCGTTTAAGGCTCCCAGGGTTCTTGTGTGGGGCCTTGTGGTAGAATGTACGGTTGCGAGCAGCGGAACCGTATTCCCACACATCCCTTAGTCGTCTTTTACGACACCCACGGGAAGATATGGGGTAGTCCTATTCTGAACCGGGAACTACACGGTAAAAATCTCTGTCATGGCCTAACGACCGACAGTTTAACGTGCACTCCGAGGCGCGGACGAGCTCAGATAAAAATGTACCTCTACCGGTCATCCATTCTGGGTCTGATCTTGCTCAACCTGCTTAACCACGATCATTTTCGGACCATGCTCGCTACGAGCCCTTCAGTTTCATTTTCCGGCAGGGTATCGGGCCAGTGGACAGCGACGACCTCCTAGAGTTAGATGCCAAGAGTGACCCGGGTGACGCCGAGCAGTGCTCCGACGGCGCGCGGCTCGTGTGGCGCTCGGCAGGCGCCCACGAGGGAGCCATCAACTGCATCAGTGCGTGTGGGGACTTGCTGGCCACTGCGTCCAGGTAATTCTAGGAGAATTGTTTCATGAAAGAGTTGCGTCAAAGATGTCGACCCATTGTTTTTGATTAGAACATCTTGGAAAGATCTGAGGCATTTGGACTATAAAGACTTTGCCGTAGGTGATCTTCTTAGTCGTATTCCTCATGATGAGGGTCGTGATCATTCTATGGAAATAAGCCACATAGAGCGGCCGTAAATGGTTTGATATGTCTATTGTTGATGCGACCATCTCTCGCAGTGACGGCTTGGTCCGCATCTTCCGGTGGAGCCTGTCGGACGGCTCACTGGAGGTGGAGCACACCCTGGGAGACCGCGGGTACCCGGTGCTGGCGGCTGACTTCGGAGCCGGCGGGGCGCTGCTGCTCAGCGGGGGACTAGACGGCACTGCGCAGCTTTGGGATGTGCAGGTATTGCTGACACTTTTATGTACACGTGTTGGTAAAATGGTCAGGACGTAGTTTGTCTCCCATGATGCAGACAGTATTATGTAATGTAACAGACATGGATATATCTAGCTAAATAAACTCCTCACAACAAGTTCGCCTTTTCTCCCTATCCTGCGCGATCTCCTGCCAGTTGTTGACTTGGAGTTCGCGCCAGGTGCTTCTCAACCGCGTCTCTCAAATAGCTGTTTCAAATACGTCTTAAATTTCCTGTACGTCCTGGCTTGTAGACTGGCTGCCTCCTCCGGTCGCTGTCCCCGCCATCGGTGGCGGAGGGCGACACGGGCGGCGGCGGCGTGCGCGGCGCGCGGCTCTCCCCGCACCGGCCGCCGCTACTACTGCTGGCCACTGACGATGGAGTGGCACCGCTCTGGACCCTGACCGACCCGGACCCCAAGCCCATACAGTCTGTTCACTTGTCTCTTCGATGTTTTTGAATTCTGTGTTTTGTTTTTACCATCTGAATTCAGACGTGGTAACATCAACAATTCAATGAGAAGTTTAATCCAGCCAGACTATGCTGCCTGTTGGTACCATTAGTACCTTTAGCCAGCGAAAAGTGTGTGTGGTGCCTCCCCTCAAAATATGGAGTATCTGATCTGCTGTCCCGCGTGTCTGACTTGGACTGAGGACTTGTTCGAGGCCAATTTGTTGATTGCTGCCTTCTGGTGGAATAATTTAGTTCGGATCATCAACTCGAAAGAATAAGATTAGTGTAGTTTACCTCGAATATCTAATATCAGTAGCGGTTCCAATATTAGCTTTATTGGGTGTGGTTTTTTCATCTTTCTCACAATTATTTCTGGTTGGTCAACAACCATTATTTCAAAAGGAAAGTAGCAAGCAAAGCAAAGCAATGTTTAAGTAATAAATAAACAAATTAAACTAGCATCTTCCATCGCTTTTCCTCCCCCTCTTCCCATGAAGTCATCAGCACCAATTAATTATACCGTATATTACATATGGCAGCGTGTACGGCGGGCACCCCGAAGCAGCCGTGTGCTGCGCCTGGAGCCCCGACGGACGAGTGCTGGCCACTGGAGGGGCGGAGGGCGAGTTGAGGATACACACAGCCCCGCCGATAGCGGCCACTCTGGGCTACCAGGCGGACGCTCACGACCTCGGTTAGTGAGGGATATGAATGTAGCTACGGTGTGTTACTCCACAAATCCGTATGATGTTGTGGAGCACCTACATCAAGATGAAGGCCAACATACAGATGAGGGTTGATCCGGTGGAATCGCAATACGTGCACTACAAGACTGTCTTAGCACGTGCCCCGACCGAAAAACTGGAGGTGTTTACCAAGGAGGACTTCTGACCGAAAGGTGTCGTATTTCGTTGCTTTCGAGGAAGGATACGAGATTCAGACACCGCGTCACGTAAAGAAGCGTCAAACAATAGATTAGTTTCTATTTTTATTTTTTATATTGTATATTAGTTAGTAAGGTATGTATCTATGCGCCTTGTTGCCAAAAAATAAACGTTAATTCATTCATTAATTATTGGATTAGATATAACATCTACTGTAATGTCTTTGACTGTCTATAAATAATGGGGTTGGTTGATGTGGTTGACGGAAATGGTGCATAAAAGGGCTCAGTTGAACCCGGAAGTAAAATTTCTCTGAGGTCAAATCATAAATAGGAGTTCTGAAATTCATGAATCCTTCGCAAATATACCTACAATAGTATTTTTTTCTTCAATGCGGGTTTGACTGAGTTAACCGAAGAAGTGAAGTAAGTTATCTGACTATGTGCTTCAAGATTCAAAGCTTGATGCTCGTAGAAGATTCGAGTCCATATTTATCATATTGTTTTTGAACAATAGATGCAGTAGCATTAGTAATTCCTTCAAACCAATTAACGGAAGTATGTTGAAATATGATCAGCAGGAGTGCAGAGCTGCGACTTCGCGCCGCGCGGCGCTAGGGGCGGCGGCGAGGGGGGCACCGAGGGGGAGGGAATGTACCTTCTGGCCACGGGGGGAAGCGACGGAACCCTCAAATTGTGGCGCATCGAGCTCACTGAGGTATCCTGTAGTTTGCATTGGTTATGATCTTCTAATCTTCATGAAGAAAAGTATTATGAAGCTTTCCTATGATAGATAGAGATCGTCAATTCCTTGTTATCTTTGTAACAGGATCTCACGGGACCGCAAATATCAATACGTCTGCTGCACCAGCTCGACGCGCACGGCGGCGGCGTGGCGTGCGTCAGTTGGGGGCCAACCGAGGCCGGCGATGGTGGTGCCTTGCTGGCTAGTGGTGGGGCGGACCGTTGGGCGCGCGTGTGGAGCGTGGTGATGGAAGGGGAGGGGGTTAAGGTCCGCGGGGCGGGGGCCGTGCCCGCCAGTGGGGCCGGTGGGGCCACTGCTACTGCGCTATTGGGTATGTTATTACTCGTGATGTTGATTTCATTGGTAAGAATAAGGAAGAAGAGTGACCTTCGTAATATCGGTGCAAATTTGGTCAATGAAGGATATAACCGCTGACGCTGCAAGCACTTAGCATTTTGGGTTTAGGCGAGGATGCCATCGTTTGATCTGTTGAAGTACGGCTTCAACAGATCAAACGATGGCATCCACTTTACTGTGGAGTATTATATGTAGCACTTATAAATTGAAATTGAAAACGTTTATTGATCACTGTAAACACCAGAATATAGAACACAATACAGAAGTATACAAAGATTACATATATATGCAGCACAAAACATCATCTTATGTGTCAGTCGTATGTGTTATTGGTGTCATAGCTTATGTAGGTACTAAAACTGTGGCTTTCAAATGGTTGAAAGAATCAAAAAAAGTCTCCTCCCCTAGGGGCGGGCGTTACTTCCTTCATGAGCTATTTGATTTGAGCTCCAACTCCCACATAACTTATGATTATGAGAATCATCAAATAAATAAGGTAACCCTGTGGGATGTCGTGAGATGATGGTTCTAATAATGAAGCAATCTTTGAGGTAACGTATTAGATAAGTAATATTTTATTACAAGAAATAAATTCTTGAATTCTCAGAGGGTGGTCTCCTAGCACTGGGCACGCTGGCCGGCGAGTTGGCTCTGTGGCAGCTCCCGTCACTGCAGGAGGCCGAGGACGAGGCCGGGGACGAGGCCGAGGAGGACTCGGAAGGCGAGGCCGAAGCCGACGTCGACGTCGGCGCCGCCACGAGGTGGTGGGGCGCCAGCGGCGTGGCGCGTTGGCTCAGGGAATATGTTACGAGAGCACCAGGTTCGGTATACGAGAATCACTGTGGTATTTTTCATTGCACTGAGGCCGCTAAATGCAAAATTAATCTCAATCTGAAAACGTGATTGTCGAGAAAATTACAAAAATCGCGTCAAATTGGTTTTATAGAGTTTTCTGGAACTCTTATTTGAAAAATTAATAATTTGCCTTTTTTGAAAATCACGTTTTGCACTTAAGTGCAACGTTAACGTCCGGGCAGAAACGTTAAGAAGCCCGCTAAGGAGGCTTGATCATCTGCCTTCTTCTTCTTCCGGCTTTTTCTACCTAAATTCTAGAATCCTTTTTATAGCTTGACCAGAACCCAAGACAACAGGGCGCCATTGGTAGTTTTATAATCTGTGTTTTGGAGTTCGCTATGAAAAAAATTGTACCATTTAATTACGCAATATGGCGAGGATTTTAAGTTTCTGGTCAGGGTTTACAATAGATTTTTAACTATAGGTATGACGATATCACGCGAGGAAGAAGCCGCGCTTCTACAGAGAGCTCGTGACGAGAGTGTCACTGGCTCTCGACTACTCGATGAACCTTTGGATGACCTACTCGAGAGTCTTGGATACGGTATGATCAGATGATAATTTATTAAGTCTTTATCGAAGGAAATGAAAGGATTAAAATCGTTTCGTGATCGTAGGTGCAGAGGCTGAGGAGAGTGATATAGAAGCTGGTCGTGGGGCGACCAGAGAAAGGATTTTGGAAGAGCTTAAGTGGTTACGACGGGATTCTCCGCCTCCAGAACTGGTATTTATCAATAGCCTATCTTGTCAATAGAATTATGTTAGGTATGGAGTAGAGAATGCTGTATTTGCGGTATTAGTTTCTGTTGTAATATTCGACTTTTAGAACGAAGATTTGGCTGAGTTAGTGTTTTTGAACCCCTAGGTTTCGTATCTATTTGAATTTAGGCAGTTAAATGAGCTCAGAACATTCAGTAATTTATGGTGTTGTATAACGTTAATTTCTTGTTCTTGTGGAGTGGTTCATCGATTTAGTATCAGTTCACAATGGTTCAGATGAGGATTCGATGCGGCGACGCTTGTGCTTCAGTCTCAAGTCCCAGTGGCGAAACAGGGGGTCTAGAGGCGTCATAGAATTCCATCCCTCCAAAATATTATGTAAAATTTCTTTACTATTTACTATTTTACGATTTCAATAATTGATGCCTCTCAAATATATTCTGTATCCCACCTCTGTGATGCCCTAAACACGGAGCCCGTGTCATGTGTGCCAGGCGTGGTCTGCGCCGCACGCGCTGCTGTGCCCGCTGTCACATGGTGTGGTGCGCGAGCCGGCGCGCGCGGCCGACGGCTGCACTTACGAGCGTGCGGCGCTTCACGAGTGGTTCTTGGCCGCAGGTGGGTTTTTTATCCGACGGGCTTTGAAATTTGAGGAACGTTCAACAGCGTTTCCGATGTTTATAACTACACCAGGGCCCTAATTCACGAAACAACAATCCTTGTAGTTTCAAGTCTAAATTGGAAACATTAATAAGAATCTCCATACAAAAAGCGTCAATGTTGCCATTGCGCCGACTTGTAATTACAAATTTGTTTTTTTAAAATAAGGCACAGATGAAATGCTTGCTTGCTACCGCCGTACTGATTTATGTAGAAAGATCGCCTTTCTCCCTAAAGGGATGCAACTGTGGAAAATGCTGACCACTATCCAGCAAAATTAACGCAAAAATAATGAAATGTATACCCTGACCAGAAAAATAAAAACCTTCGTCACATTGCAGAATTAAATGCAACTTTTTTTTTTCAAACTCTATATACACAGACTATTAAAGTACCAAGGGTTTTATTTTTCCTTGTAGTTGCTGTTTTAGGATAGGTTTTAGTTACGGAGCCAATCATTCATTTTATCTTATTTAATTTGACATTTTATGTAATTTGAAAGTTGAAAACTATTATGTACAGGTTTAGGGCGTTGTCAGATTCGTGCGTATTCCGCCATACACGCGGGTTTGCCCCGCATGTCTGAAAAGGCCCTAAACCAGTTTCGTATTGAAAAACATAATAGTTTTCAACTTTCAAATTACATAAAATATCAAATTAAATAAATAAAATGAATGATTGGCTCCGTAACTAAACCTAAGACTTCTATTTGTCCGCATTCAGACGGCGCAGTATCAGGAGTATCGGGACGGCGTCTGCGCAACGCGCGCGTTCTGCCAAATCACCGCGCGCGGGCCGCGCTCCGAGCATACTTGCTGCAGCACCAGGCCGATTCCAACACGTAGCGACTAGCGACCCTCCTTACCACCGTGGACACTGTACTGTGACTTGCCACTACTCATTACCCCTCCGTCTATGGATCAAAAGATCGTCTAAATAAATATAATATCAGCAAGATGCGTACTGTCAAAATTTTAACTAAGTATATTATTTGAATAAGATAATTATTAAAATGTCATACCACCTCGATTTGGATACAAAAAAAAAGAAATGGTTACAATAATAATGTTGTTGTTGAGCAACTCTCGCGCAAAAGAGGGATATGCCAAAATGCGGATATTGTGTCTAGTAGTGAGGGAATTGTTGAACATCTTGTTATCAATGAATTGAATGAATTGTTGTTGTTATTGAATTAACTGAATCAACGATGTCGATATTGAGCTGTTTAGATAGAAAATTACCTAATTTTAAGGACTATTTTTTATTTCAAAATAAGCTTTATGCTGTATCAAACAAGAATTTGTTACCGAAATATTGGATCGTGTCTTCAATTGCTTTCTTTTACTTCTAACCTAACATTGTATTTTGTAATTATGTAAGTAATTTAGGAAAGGTTTATGGAATGAAATAAAATGCATGGAAATGTTTCAACGATCTCATTTTATTTGTATCACTTACATTTATTATGTACAAGTGAGGCAGTAACAGTGTCAACGAACCAAACTTTGCGGAACCACTGTTCAACAATAGTCACAGAACAAATTAACCAACGCCGTCTGTTACTCTGTACCCATAACCATTGTATTGCTGAATATACCTAGCTAGAAAAATAATTGAAACCGTAGCAATAATGTAGTATGAATTGAAACAATAGACTTTATTAGTAAAATTAGTTATGGGTACAGAATCTCAGCTTTGTAAATTATTGCAACCCCGTTCATTAAATAAAAGACTTATTCTAGCCTATGGTTGAAACGCAATGAGAGATAATTTCGATTAGATCTGTGAATTTGACCCGATGTAATATTATCTCAATTTTTTTTGTCTTGTTTCTAATTATATCAAAGAACATGAATTTTATTAACAGACTTTAAATCTATTGCTTTTTACGGTTCCGTACCAAAATGGTAAAAAGGAACCCTTATGATGAGACTTCGGTGTTTTAAGAATAGTCTGAAACGGGGTAGCAATAATGCTTTGTAATTGTATCTAATAGGGAGCGAGCGAACTTTTATCTCTGTGTTATGTAGGATTCAAGACATAATGATTAAAAAGAACATTCTTATTTAGATCAGAATCGACTCAGCAGTGGAAATAAAAGTATTCTTTGGTTACACAAATAAATAGAAATCCCTAAAAGTAAACCGTTTACTGCTTTAGTAAACATTTACCCAATTCAATTGTATCTAGATGGATAACTAAGGTCAAGATCCACTTCGGATCACTGAATCAACGCAGTAAGTACGACCTTTCTTTTGAAACTTGAACAAACTTCGAGGGAGAGTAACAATGTCTATTGAATCTAAGAAAGCGTTCGCTCGCAATAATAACCCAGCACTCAATAAATACAAGCAAAACAATTTACAAGTGACTGTACACAATTCCTTTAACCGTTTTGTACTGTTCAACAAATCCTGAAAGCGCGGGTCTGAGACTCAGCGGTTGAGAGTATTTCGATGTCGCTACGGCCGGCGGGCTTCCCGACGGCCCGGAGCCGGCGCGGGCGCAGCGACCCGCGGCCGGGCTCCGCGGCGAGACGTTAATATTAATTAATTATAATATTAATTTATTAATAGTAATTATGTACAATTTTACAAGTCGGAGCGGCGCGCGAGTGTACCGTGCCGGCCTCGCGCGCCTGCGTATTTACACCGTTATATAAACTTTAGTACCGATACAAATAATTTCGTAATATTCTCTTTAAATCCTCACATAGTTCATATCACATCGCCGTCGCGCGATCATGCTCACTATCTATAATATAATATTTGAAATTTTTACAAGTATAAGTTAAGGACCCTCTCGCATCGCATGCGTCGGGTGGACGTGTCGCGCTCGCCGCGACGAGCGACGTTGCTACACTGCAGCGCCGTCGGCACTGCAACGCCCGGCCCTGGCCTCAGTGAACGTGCGCGTGCATCGCGCGCGGTTTTCTGTGAACACGTGTGCGGTTCACTGTTAACACGTGCGCGGTTCATTAGGAACACGTGCGTGCGGTTCAGTGTTAACACGTGCGCGGTTCATTATGAATACGTGCGTGCGGTTCACTATTAACACGTGCGCGGTTCATTATGAACACGTGCGTGCGGTTCACTGTTAACACGTGCGCGGTTCATTATGAATACGTGCGTGCGGTTCACTGTTAACACGTGCGCGGTTCCCTGTGAACAAGTGCGTAGTTCACTATGAATACAACACGTGCGTGCGGTTCACTTTGAACATGTGCGCGCGGTTCCCTGTGAACACGTGCGTGCGGTTCACTGTTAATACGTGCGCAGTTCCCTGTGAACAAGTGCGCAGTTCATTGTGAATACAACACGTGCGTGCGGAACACTGTGAACATATGCACGCGGTTCACTGTGAACATGAGCGCGCGGTTCATAGTGTCAAGGCGGTTAGTGTGGCTGCAGTGCGCGGCTCACAGCAGGTTTGGAGCGGGGCTCAGACAATCGCGCGGGGCACGAAGGGCGCGCGGCGCTATTTTCTCTCGTCCTCGTCATGGCACAACACTCTGCAATACAAGAACAGGCAATTAGAACTCACTGTAATTTGCTGCATGCATTTTAAGGATAGTTACTATCAGCAAAGTGGTTAGAGACCCATAATGAACGAATCGTGAGGTTGAATATTAGTAAGTGATAAAATTGGGATTTCTCGTCTACTTGAGACAAATACAGCAAATCCTTTTTGAAAGTTGGCAGAATATTAGAGATATTTTTAGATAGACGACCGATCCGATAAAAAAACATTAGTAATGTTGTGTCAGATTACCAATATAAAATGCCTGTACCACAATAGTTCAGAGGTAGATTCGATCCGGTGACGACACTTGCGCTGCAGGGTCGTTCCCTATCCTTTGAGCCATTGTTGCTTATCTATCAGTTTATTATACTTCAATCCTTACAAAATATATTGAACAAAACCAGGGCACTTAACCAGTTGCCTTTCACTTGATTTGTAGGATATTTCTGGCCAGGATCCTTCAATAGCGCACAAGTAACTAGTTCCGACACTCACGGATAGAGCAGCGCGAGCGCCAGACCCGCCAGTAGTCTGAGCAGCGCGGGGCGGGGCCCCCCGGGCAACGGAGCCCCCAGCGCGGCGCATGCACCGGCCAGGGCCCCTAGTGCGGATCCCAACCGCGCCACGCCATTGCCGTGCTGCATTGCCGCCGGCTGCTCGCCTGTAACAGCGAGCATGTGTCATCCATCACCATCAGTGGCGCCGGCAATGTCTGTTTCAATAGCTGGGTCCACACCGCCTGAGCTGCCTCGCGTGGCAGACTCTTGTCTTCGTCTTTCAGTCGATGACTAAGACAAAAGTCTGCCTTGCGTGGCAGCTCAGGCGGATTGCACGATGTTCACGTCACCGCACAAGGGTACGTCATCAAACGTAACTCTCTATGATGGACGTGAACATCGTGCAATATGTGTACTTGATGATATGCCTTTCTTCTTGTGCCATGTACTATATTATGTAAGAGAGTGACAGGGATAGTTACCGCTGAGCACGTGCAGCACGACGGACGCGGAGTCGAGGTTGGAGGGCGAGCACGAGTAGTTGCCCGAGTCCTCGCGCCGCGGGTTGTAGATGATCAGGTTGCCCACCTGTGGACAATTGTACTTGATTGTTATTGATTTGTAGTTCGTTGTGAAAGAACGACAAGCGTTGTAAAATAACGACAAACGTTGTAAAAGAACGTCAAAAGTTGTAAAAGAACGATGAACATTGTAACAGATTGACAAACGTAGCAAAACGGTGGTATTACTGACCGTGGTGTCGGGCGCGACGCGCTCCATGCGGATCTCAACCAGACTACGGTCGTAGTTGAGCACGCGCTCGTCGTTGTGGTACCAGAAGATGTACGCGGGCTCCTCCAGCGCCTGCGTGATCACGCACTTGAGGCTCACCGTGCTGCCCGCCTTCACGTACAGATCAGACTCGCCCACGATCTCGATCTTTGGCACTGTAACACAGAAAATACGGCAATTGTAATATGAGTGCTAGTTTGTGATACGAGCGTAGCGAGTGTCACAAATGGCACAAATGTTATATAATATAACGCCTCGATTTCGATCTTTGGCACTGCGACGCCATAGAGACTTATTCAGATAAATGCTGGGAAAAATACAATTGTTTTCTTACAACAAAGTACAATATATCAATCCTACATTTTATGCCAAACCTGTATGTTTTTTTATGACACTAATGCAATTTATAGTGCGGTTGAAACAATATCTAACCCCTCAGTCCAAGTAGTTGGTCCACGACCCACACACATTTATCAGCCGATTCTCGCCAGAGGTTCCGGACTGCAAGTGGTAATGATAATGATACTGGTGATGACGATGGTGATGCTTGTGACTCGGAGAGACTCACCGACGACGTTGAGCTGCACGAAGTGGCTCATCTTGGGCTCGGTGCCCACCTGGCACTCGTACACGCCGGCGTCGCGCGCCTGCACGTATTTCACCTGCAGCGTCCACGTATCCGTCGCCTCCACCAGGAACGCCTGCAATGTTATATTTGCGATGTTATGTTCGCCGCCCTCGTGCTTGTCTGAACCCCGCTACCTGAGCCGTGCACTGCGACAGCAACAATACAATCTCATTGCCAAAACAAAGGCTCGAGCGATTTTGAAACGGAGGTGGACCGAACCCATAGAAATCTATATAAAAAAATCCTTTTCCTAGTTACGGTTACGGCCCGATTCCTTTTGAAAATCACTGCAGTTTGCTAAAGGCGTAATATCTTACAAATCTGCAATCGAAGTTATTGGACTTTTTGGGTTAGATGATTAAAGCAGCAGGTACCTGGAAGCGCTCGTCGGCGATGAAGGTAAACCGGTCGACCGTGAGGATGTGGGCGTCTCGCCGCCGGATCCAGGACACCGACTTGTTGCTCAGCTGCCGCACCTGTGTGACACACCGTTTGGTACACCTCCTCCAAACTAGAGCTTCGACTTCTATGGATAAGCGTGTAAAGGATCTGTCAGTTGCGGATCCAGAGGTTGGGGATAGGGGGGGCATCCCCCAAACCAGTTAATTCTCTATAGGGTTTCTAGATCCGCTACTGGATACTGTGTAGGATCTGATCCTTAAAGTACCCAAGTGGTAGAAGAATCTTAAAGTAGAGTGAACAGTCGACAAATCAGCCCAAATAAATCTAGTGTTCGTCATGCACTGAAGCACTCAACATCTTTTAATTTAGCATTTTAATTAGCATTTAATGTCATTAGTTTATTAGCATTTTTATATCTATTTTATTACAATTATTAGCAAGTGACATCAATTTCTATCATTTAAAATCAACCTTATCATTATCATCATCCAACGCGGCCCCTACATAGAGGTTTTCTTTTCAGTAATGGCTCGATTTGTGTTTGTACCTGGGTTTGACCTTAACCTCACCTGGGTGGTAAGTGACGATGAAGCCGGAAGCTAAAGCTTGTGAGTTTAAACATTGTTAGTTTTGCCTTCTCTAAAAACCATCAACGCTCAAGCGAAAAATGTGAACGTTATAACGTTTGATTGGTAACCATAAAGGGCTCTTTAATTTATTGAGACTGCGCTCTGATTTTTTTCTTTCTGACTGCATAACTCACGGTGATAAAGGATAAAAGTTGAGAATGTAGAGTGCGACTCACTTTGCAGGGCAGGTAGGCGTGCGTGCCGAGCTGCGTGGTGATGTTGTTGGGCGCCGAGGGGTCGAAGTAGGGCCCCGTGTAGAGCCCCACGTAGCGCCTGTGCCGCCCCGCGGCCGGTCCGGGCGCACCCGCCTCGCCGCACGACAGCACTGCAACCAATGACCATACTGCTCTCAGTCTAAAGTCGGTTAGAAATTTGGCCTAAAATGGGATCATCATCAGCAGCAGCCTACTCTAGTCCACTGCTGGACATAGGCCTCTCCCAGGGCGCGCCATTGGATGGGGTGCTTAATATTATTTTGAGTCAGCCCTTATCTGATAATATGAAACACTTACTGTAGTTTGCTAAGTTGGCTCTCAAAGTGAGGGCTGACTCTAATAATACTTGAGCTTCTCTTCCCTTTTTAAGAAAAGGGAAGGGAAGCTCAAGTATTATTATTAGTCACTAAGGTGACTATGACGAGGCTGACCTCTCTCCTTGTCGTGTACCAAAGCCCCTAAACTGACATTAAAAAAAGATCAATCAATCAAGTATCAGGTAATAGAGGGTTTCTGCGGTAGTAAAATTCAGTATCTAGAATGCTCTTGTAAAATTCGGCCTGGAACGTATTAAAGTACCTCAAATTGGGATGTTGACTTTTTTAATTTATTTAAAATAAATTATTATTATTTATTATTTGTACGACAATGCCCCTTTACAGCAGATGTATTATTTTTATTATTTATTAATTTAGAAAAATGACAAAGCCCCTTTACAGCTGTTACAATCTTAATTTTTTAGTTAAATTTTTAAATGTATATCGGCCGGTCTGTTCGCTCCTGTCCAGTTATGTTTATAGTTAACATGTGTTTGAATTTTAAATTTATTGTAAAACCATGGTGTAACCATGAGTTCCTGGTGTCCTGATGGTTCTAATAAATGAGTATGAGTATGAGTAAACTTTTCCTTATAGTCCCAATGATAAAAAGTACCATCCTTAAGTAGTTTCCGAGATATATAAGATTAAAAAGGTTTAAAGTTGGCAATTAGACAAAGATAGAATTGACAATCAGTGAGTCAAGTACTCCACTCTATTCAGTCTAATGAATGAAGAATTTCGGTTCAAATGGGAAGAGTTTCTGGCCATGAGATGTCTGGCACTCAGGTGCGTTCAGGCGCCACGGACCAGCGCCAGTATCGCACTGAGCTCGGGCAGTAGCGCTGATCTATACCGAAAGTATTAATGCCAATCATACGTCTGGAAAAAACGTATGAATGTTCGGAAACTCTTCAGGTCTCCCGCATTCGGATCTCTCGTTTCTCGCATATAAAAGTTTTGACATGGATTACATACATATCTTTCTCGCACGCTCGGGGGGTAATGCGTGCCGCACTCGCCGTCACGATAACATGTACCACGCCTCGTCCTGCCACTCAGTCCCCGTTCGCACGCCAGATCGTGCACACGTACCGATCGACGGAGCAAGGTTGCCCGCATATTACGACTACATTGTTTTTTAAAGTTATTTCGGCACAATTTGTAACACTGAAATGTCTTTCGCATTTTCTTTTTTATCTTTCTTTTCTATTCAATAAAGTGTTTCTATCTATCTATCTATCTATCTATCTTTTTCTTTCTCATTCACCATTGACATATTCTGAAAATTTTCGAAGCAGCTGCCCTTTGAACCCATGAAATAGCGTCATACCGCGAAAGAAGAGCAAGGTTTCGAGTCGAAATCCGCCACAAAATCGTCAACCGCCATTAATTTCGGCAGAGCGGAACCGCCGGTATAGAGAAAAGAAAAAAACTAAGAGAATCGGATGACCAGGAAATAACAACCAAACCAAAACCAAAACAAAATAAGACAGACATGTAATCAATCTACCAAGGGGAGTTTTTTGCCACAATACCGTAGGTAATATCTAACTTTTATACCTTAGCTAATTCTCCATCGGCAATCTATCTTCACTGCGCTCAATTTTATACCCACCAGCAGTAATCTCATCCCTATGTATATTACATTGTGAACGCGATTTCAAACCAGACGCTCTCACATTGAGAACCTTATAAATGAAAATTCCAGGTCGTCAAACTGAGATTACGGCCCCCCTGCAGTGGGCACAGCGCGGCGGGGTAATATCGCGGTGTGTGCGCTAAGGATCAGTGGACCAGACATCAGCACCCTTATTTTATGGAATTTCAGTGCAGCTAAGGTTCACTTCGTTCAATTTAAAAATACCTTACCATGTGTGAAATAATAATTTAAAATACCTACTTACTTACTCCCTATGCTGCTATTTAATACAAACCACACCAATATGGGATTCAGTCACTTCGTCGGAAATTATTTATGACTGTTCTAGTCTTTTGTTTGTCAAAAAGTAAGACCTCAGCACACACCAGGAAAAATCGTCACTGCTCAGCTTCTTTATCATGATGCAAAAGTAAAAAAGATAATCCTCGGGAATCTATCTGAACATCAATGAAAACCGAAACAAAATCCGTTCAGTTCTTTTTGTACACAAACAGACGGACTTTGTAGATAAATAGTAGGTAATAATAATATCAACTAACTCGTTTATATCGATTTTTGTTATTTTTAACTTTGTCGTTACGTATAAATTACACACCTATATAATTATTTTCTGCTTGGTAGAACGTACTCACTTAAAACACAAAAATAATCTGTTCTCTAATTGTAAGTATAAATCAGACAGCTGACAATAAAACTGCCCCTAATTATTGTAAAGGAAAAGGAACGTTTGTCTGAACCTTCTAGAACATTCTAGCCCTTCAAAGTCATAAATCTTCAACGTAGATTTAAAATTTGCAACGAAAGCAAGTTTTCCTCACGATCCGTAGAGCTGCGGCGTAGCGGCGCTCGTAAACTGGCCGGCTTAGGTTCCGTAGCATGTGTCCGGCGATCGGTTACCTTCATTTCCCTGCCGATTTCCGCCGCGGCCCGGGACACTCCGGGACGCAATAAAAACGAGATTTATGTGGGACTCCCGCTTCCCACTTCCCACTCCTTCGCCCCACTTCCCAATTCCCACCCGCGGGCGGACAGTTAACTCACGCTTTCACGAGATACTAAATATTTCTCCTTTTAATAATGCGCTCTCAGAAGATGTACACGGAGAAATGGATAGTCCGCTTTGTTCTGACGTTAAATATTCAACATTTACAAGGTGGAAAGGTCGGCCCTTTTCGGGCGACGTGCCCTTGAAGGGTAAGTTGCGTATTGTGAATGTGCACTATCGATATAATAGGTTTTTATTTATGCCCTAAGGGTTTACCAAACCAAACGCAATTCTTACGAAAACAATATGAAAATTTTGTATGAAAATAAATAAAATTGTGCAAGTGAATTGAGTCGGTTATAATCGCGCCGCGCCAAGCTTTTATGGCATAATCATAAGTTTGCGTTTACTTTACTGGGAATTCTATGAAAAAATGTTGGATTGCTTGGCTGATTATTTAAATTACGGTGCGTATTCAAAACCAAGCTGAATCCCCCAACACCTTAACGCATGGTAAATAATAATGTTCAATCAATTTTATTTTTTTGATTAGTCTCCTAAAAACGAAATAAAGATCAATCCATAACAATATCAACCTATAGTGTATACTATATCAACATATAGTGGCCAATACGTTAGGTATGACAGGGTTCCATAGATAGCTTGAAGTGTCTTTTACTTTACCTATTTTGATGACGTCCTGCCATACTGGTTGTTCCGGAATTGTGTCCACCCTGGAGCATAGAGGGTGCACAGCCTGGGATAACACTAACACATAAAAATACAACTTTTCGTGGAATTTGGGAGGGAAACGAATCGATTCAGGGGTAGGACCGGTTAGGGGTGAAAATAGGGATCAAGGGGTGTGGATTTTTGGGTTAAGTCAATAGAAAAACGAAAATTATAATTCGAGCTCGTGCTGTGTCGCTGATACGAGAGGGAGGCGAAAGGCGAAAGTGACAGTTCTATTTTTTTTAAAGCTAAGTTAAGTAGCGGGGTTGCCACAAACATAAAATTTAACCATATACCAAGATACCAAACACTGGTTATTGCACTTGCCCTCTGTTTAATTATTAGTCCGGAAGTAGATTGAATCCCCCCCTCAAACAAAGACAAGCAGATCAAAGCAGAGTTAATTAATGACAGGAAACGCCAGGCGGCGCCACTAGCCGTATATAATTCGTTTATCGGCCATTTGAACAACCTAACGACCCTTTATAGCACTAAATTGACACAATTATTAAACCCTGGCCCTGGTGGAAGTTTCTCTATTATGCTGGAATTTATTAATGATAAAGTCAATAGTTTGGGAACCAATGGAAATGTTTCCCTCGGTGTTTAGAGTGGTGGGTGGGTGGCGTTGCGTGGCGTGAAATGTATTGACTATAAGGATTTCTAATAAATGGACGAATTAAATTCAAAATTAACTATTGTTAAATTATTGAATAATAGTAAATGGGGTTGGTATCATAACGACTAGATCCTGGAATGACTATCGAAATGACCCATTCAATCATCTTATCTTATGATAGGGGCCGGGAATAACCCAGCGGTACGTCGGCCCTTGAGGATCTTTTGTGCCTACCCCATTTACACACTGGTCATCTCAGTGTGTAGGTTTTCTCACGATGTTTTCCTTCAGCGTTAGAGCAGTCGGTAAATGTACGTAAGTCTTTGAAAAATACGATAAACTCATTGGTACATGGCACTGCATGGTTTCGAACCCGGAACTCCCGCATGGGAATCAGGTGTCCTAGCCACTGTGCCAGCGACGCTCCCCATACTCGTGGAACACATTATTGGAACTAGCACGAATCATTCACTACTATAAGGTTATCTTGAAGAGATTCCTCTTAGCGATAAGACTGCCTAGATTGTATTGATCGCTTTGTACGCATTGTTTACTACGTTTTCGTACAATAAAGTGTATTTATTCATTCTTTCACACTAAGTATGGATGGATCACATGGACTGGGCACAATACAAAATGACTCCCAGACTGAAATGCGAGACAAAACAAAACGATAAAATTCTCTTATATACCGTTTTCCATAATGCTTGCACACCTACTACCTCTTTCTCGAAATCATTTCCTCTGCCGCCTAAATCATACTTCACTATTTCCCTTTCTATCTTTTGTTTGTTTCCTATTTGTGCGAGTGTATTTTACTTTACTTTACATATATAATAACAGAAAAACTGTATTGTATAGATAGGTCTATTAAATAAGTATTATCTATCGGGAACCTGACTCAGAAACCCTTGCACGGAGCGCTAAGGTAAACTACTCCGAATAGAGTAGTAAAAGCAAGAAAATAAGACCTCGCTTAAGTGTTTTGTAACGCGACCGACTGTTTGTGTTGTTTGAGGTATGAGGCGGGGCGAGGGGCGGGCTCTCGAATAAATTCAGTTTTTATCGCCCGGAGAGGGGAGGGGGAGGGAAGGGTAGGCGGGGAGGCCGTCTGCGCCGGATATTGAGGATGGAAATGAAATCCCGAATCATCCGCGAGACGTGTTCCGCCGCCCCGAGCCCTCCCGAGGCGCCCGGTGGCGACCACATTCACATGTGTGAATGTGGTTCCGGATGTCCGGACGGTACCCGCACGAAATATAAAGATACAGAAAGATCCGCTAAGGCAGCTACAGTTTCCAGTTTAAAAGAAAGTTAAAAAGGTGTCTGGTAGTGTATTTTGTTTATTTGTACAAAAAACATTGAAAATTAAATTGAAGCGTGACGGTTTCCTTCAGATAAACGTTTAAGATTAAGCGACCACTCAAGAATCGACGCCATTCCTTTACGAAATCCATTCACATTAGATATGGTATTGCTCTCAAACGGTTCTAGGTTAAGCACACGATCCAGTCAATTATCCCGCGAGCCAATAACTGCACGAACCAATAACTATGCAAATTAATTACCTCTGCATAGCGGCTTGTGTATTCAGAACTAATTCGATTCCTTGTTTACCTTTATTAATCAAATTATAATTAGCACCCATCTGTCACAAAAAGAGAGTAAAACAGAATTCATATTTGAAATCTAGCGGAAAATATTTTAACTCTTTGATATTCAGTAGCTTTCATTGAAGCTAAGTAAAACATGGGCATTCAGAGCCGGTGAATTCATAAAAAGAAGTTTTCTGTCGTCGACACGGTTCATTAGAACTTTGAAAATAACCTTCAGTCGAGTTTATTTCGCTTCTGCTTTAAAATCTTTGGATTAACAAAAATAAAATCATTAATATTGCATTTAGGTTTAGGATTTATTTCCGACTCTTGTAAATGGAAATGTTACCCATGTGGAGTGCTTTAACATGTTAAAATACTGAGTCACTGATATTTTATTTTACCTGCGTTCGACCTCGTAATCGTATACTTTTTTCGTGTTCCCTGGTGGTAAGTAACGACGAGGCCGAAGATATAGCAGACTGGCTTAAAAAGATTTACATGATGATAATAGATAATTATAATCAAAAGAAGTGAATCTTTGATTAACAACACAATCCTCAAAATGTAATGATTATATTAGGGTAGCACAATTTAGAAATTATTACCTAGGCTAGCACTAAAGTGCTCTTCCACGAGAACTAAGTAATTAGAACAAAATATACCGAAGCACCATTCAGATCGTGCCTACACTTTTGGTTAGGGAACCCTCTATGTACTATGATAAAATTTTATTACTAGATAGTATGTAGATTGCAATTGTTTTTGGTGTCGTTCGGCATGTTGTTCGGCCCGTTGGCGTACCACCCCTTTTGAAAAGGAAGACAGGGTTCCCTGACTAAAAATTATGCTTTAAACTAGAATAAAGAAGCAACCCTCTAAGAATAAACACCGACGTTTTGTATCACAGATCCAGTAGCTTAGGTTTAGGAAACGCACATGATTAAACAAGTCGGCGCGACAAAGTCACATAGTGCGGCGTTAATCCCACTCCGACAGCGGATAAAGTGTCGCCCGACAGTTCCCAACTCTCTCGCCTGGGACTGAGGCGGAATTTATGACGTGAATGAAGCAGCTTGCTCCCTGACGTACAATTCCTGCTGCATAAGAGAGGATGTGATTGACGAGTTTTGATTGAGTTTTCAATTGTTTTAAAACAAAAATGAAAAATGTTTTAAAATGATCCTGGTCACTGCACCACTTTGTAATTATCATTTGTGTCATTTTTAATAGTTGTCTTAAATATTTATTGTTTCAGCTCTCAGCTTCTTTTATCTCCCATCTAATGTATTCCTACATACTCGTGATACTTGTAACAAGTAGATAACGCCTTAGTACTTTGTCGTATTAACTTATTTTACACATTCATACGTAACTCAAGAAATAACAAAAACTGGTTCCGACAGGGCCACATAGTATAACTTGATGTGTCGGGTTATGACTCGTGACCCCACTAATTTGACCCACTAGTGGTACAGTATCTCGATGTAAAAGGCTCGTGGTCCACTTACTAATGGGATCATCAGCAGTTGCTCTTAGTCCCACTAATTTGGCCATAAACAATATCACAATATTTTAGGAACTCAACATTAATTGGGAAAATAGAGTGGGACCACGAGCCGTAATCTACAACTTTTAATGGTAGTCCCACTATGCAGTGGGACTACTAACCTACATTTTCAGGCTAGTGGGACTACGAGAAATGGTGGGACAATGTAGGTGGGACCACGAGTCACACATCGACGTGTCTTCCACTGTACAGTCAGAAACAACCTACGTAACCTAGTACATAATCGCATCTGATATCCGCGGGGTCGATACAGGGCGCAGCGCTGTAATGCCATTTTCAATTTGCGATATGTAAATGATGGTTCGCTAAACGACCCACAAACCCATTTAGTTGGGAATCAATAGCCGGCTCGGACGACCCCGCTGTCGCTGCGACGCGGCCGCGGGTGCATCGCATCGCGACTGGTGTAGGCACGATGTGGATACATGTAGCTTGGATTATGGATAAGGACATACTTCCGATGTCGTGGAGTTCTTCCGATGTCGTGGAGTTCTTCCGATGTTGTGGAGTTCTTTACATTAAAGATGTTATCATAGATGACGAAGATGTAGATAGAGAGATAGATAGAAACACTTTATTGTACACAAATACAGGAAAAGTAAAACTACAGGGACAGTAGAACGATATGTACAAAGGCGGTCTTATCGCTTAAAGCGATCTCTTCCAGGCAACCTATGAAGTTAATGATGATGATTTCTCTGATGTAGTTTATTATTGGATTGTAGATGTCACTTCTTCTTGTTCTTCTTGTCGAGCGGTTAGTAGCCAACCAATTGTCAGGTCGTTCAGGCCGCTAGCAGGCCTCTGACGGGGTTGAGCAATAGTAGCCGAGACTGACACTTAAACGAAGGACTTCGGATGGAAATGTACCACTAGCGATCACCCATCCTGGTTCTGACCACGCCCATTGTTGCTTAACTTGCACTATCACTTCCTTCCCTTGCAAAGAGTCCCTCACCACTTAGTTACGACTGTGACAGAATATCGAAGAATGAATATTGATTATAGTTAAACGTTAGAAATCATAAAAAATATACTTGGATTATCATCTGAAGTCAATCTTTTCGTATGGTAGAGTGCATAATGAAATGAACACATACCTAATCTTAATACCGTAAATGGTTTGGACTATTTCCTTGGATGGATTTTATTTACTTGGATGATGTAATGTCAGTTGTATGAAAGGGAAAAGGGAAGATCTTCCACCAGGCGAGGTGTAGTGCCTGGTGACCAGATGTCCTGGTCCTACTATGGATGTTTGGAACTCGTACTCGTATATACAAATAAATATACGAAATCGCCCACGTGCTTTTGAAGTGCAATGAGGTGACCACCTACCGGACGGGAAGCCTCGGCACCCCAGGATCACTTCCCGAAGTCCTACAGGACATTTAAGGACTGCTGGACTTTCTGACGAAGTTGGGGTGGCTCGATGAGTAGTAGTTTCCACCACACGCAAGATATGCGAAGTCCCAGGAAAATTTCGATAGCGCGTTCTACAGCGATATGATTAGGTACTAATCGTAGTGGCGCGCGTCGTGCGTCGTCGCCACAGAATCATAATAAAAAACATCAATTTTACATTAGGGTATATCTGCACCTATAATATAGTAACTAAATACATACTAACAGCAGCATTAAGCAAATGCTTGGTAACTGGTGTTTTCTCAGTAATTTGAAAGTAAAAAAATAGTGATACAAAAGAATATATAAATTCACGTGTAGAGTGTTCTTAAAGTATACTTATTCGGATTCCAACAAAACCATGCGATAAGCCGATTGAGATGTTTCTATTGTGTCTACAAAGCCTTGGAGATAAAATGTTTGGGAACATGGAAAATGTTTGTTCGGAATAACCTAATGTTACTATTTCTCATAAGAATGATATTGTACATGTCACTTTGAATAGGAAAGATGAATAGAAGCACATTTTCTTTATGTTATGAAATACGAGCAGGCTATAACACAGTATTGAATTTTAGTTTCAAGCTAACTTAAAAAATAATAATATAGAAATATTACCAAGCCCATGGTACCGACCCCAAAGCACTGGACGACTACTTCGCATTGACATGCAGGTATATCCAGTGCCTCAGGATCGGGGAGTCAGGGGAATCCGCAAACGTCAACAGGATGCTGCTGGGACTGCTATTTACTCGGTGCATCAGGGAAGCAACCCTTTTTCGTGAAATTGCGTGAAAGCCATCCACGCTGTAGTGCATCGGGGATGTTTGCAGAAGCCCATCCCCGATGCACTACAGTATTTCGGCAGCCCCATCAGCATCCTGAAGGCGTTATTATATTGGATCCGCAGGGCATTGAAAGCCTTTTTGGTATAATTAACCCACAGACTGCACGTGTAAAAAGTCTGACAATATGCCTTAAAAAGGGTCTTTTTGACTTCTATCGTACAACGTATTAATGTCTAAACTTGGATGAAGAAAAAAGTTTTATGGCAGGTTTTATAATCTTTCTTTCAACTCCGGCACTGTTTGTCGTACTTTGTATCGTCTCATCAATAATTCTAATGGAGTTCATCAAGTCTAGAGCATTTTTAGTCGTCAAATGGAAGGTTGGAAAGAAAATATAGTATTTCAAGGAAAAGTCCCTGAGATTTTACTTGATACGTTGACTTTAGTAAGGCTTTTGATTGGCTTGTGCTCGATATGTTAACTTAACTTTTAGAGTGCCCAAGTACAAAGCGACGAAGAACGAATAACTATTTTACATACTCGTACGTTTCAAGCTATTGTTTTGTGTATAAAGTTTTTGTGCCATCAAGACGCGGCCGGGACATGAGCCAAGTGTATGGTGACTTAGGGGCTGGAAATGCTAATGATGGCAGCCATCGCCGGCGGTGTATCGCAAACTTTATACTACACTATGAATACACCCAACAACATTAATTGACATGGAAGTGTAACGTCATGGCGACAAATGAATCTACCGACGGGTTGTGCTGTTGAGGTCATGTTCTGTCTGCTTTAGACAGGTTCTTTTCTGATTTAGTTGTGTTCTGTTTTAGTCGCGTCGTGATGTAGTCATGCTTGATTCTGCTTTAGTCATGGCAGCTTTTTTGGTAAGGAAATTGTCGGTGTTTCCTCGGGGTCATACTAATTTGCGTAGGTACTAATATTATAGTAAAAAAAGTGATATAATTAAATTTTAATGTTAAAAAGTAAAATGTAACGTTTGAATGTGTTATGAGCAGCGTGTAACTGCATGATTGGTCAATTCATTGTAATATTTTTGCTCTAAACACCACAGGACCGTAGATAGAAATTTCTTTTGAGGGGACTGCCTTTCGCCAGGTCTACGGCCATGAATTATAGGAACTTCAAACTCGCCTGCACTAATGTAAAGTAGTAATTTTTGTCCGCAGTTATCTTTCCATAGATATAATGATACAGTGGATAATAAATTATTTATACATGGTGTGTCGTACGGCCTGGATTTGAATTCGGCTCCCGTTTCCGCCATGTTACATTACGCCGTCACATTTCCTGATCTTCGGTTTTTGCTTGAGTCTTGAGATCACTATACACATAATACCCCGGATTATTACCCCAACGGCGAGCATACGTGAAACGACGAATGACTGTAGAGGAAGAAAGAGAGGCTTGCCAAGGCAGAGATTCATGGCGCTTTACTCTCTCTGCCCGCCGCAAGGGATTAGTACATATACAAGCGCAATGTGTACGTCTGAGGTTTTAAAAAAAAATACTGGACAGATCCGAGAAATTATTTCATTTATCTACCTACATTTATTGTCTAAACTACTAGTATGTGACTGAAATATTTTTTAGATTCGGTCTATTAATTTTAGAGAAAACTTTAATCATACATATTGCCCCTGTTTAAGTCTTTGCAGGCGACTCTGTGCTGTAGAAGACAACAAGATATACTCTGTGGATTGTCGAAATAAGTTTTTATTATGATTTCTATTGACAAAGAACCAAATATATATATGATGTGTTAGCTACTGTACAAAAATTATTTTTCATCGAAATACGTTTCCCCTAAACCTCCACATCTGAAATCTAAATCGTCCACAATTTCGGCGCTGCCGGTGTGGGTGTTATCTTTATTAAATTAAAAAATAATATTTACACACAGGTTTTGTCGCAATGCCGCGGTACGCAATGTTATGTCTCTCTGTATCTGTACACACCGGTACAGACATAAATCATTTTTCACGGGCGAAGGAATAAATTCTGCGCACAAAACTCACGCGAAACAATGGCATATTGTTTTAGTGTCGACTTGCAAATGAAATAAAAACGTTAGGAAAAGATATTCGAATTATAATAGAATTCAAATTTTCGTTCCATTTTTGAGCGGGAAATTTAAAATTAATATTTTATGACGGGATTTCTGATAGGACAGTTCTGAATATGAAATGTCACATAGCATAGATATATAGAAAACGTTTCAATTTACGTATCGGAGTCGCAATGATTGTACCGGAGACTAATGTGTTTGAGAATAGACAGCCGTATATACCGAAACGTGTCGTGTTATCGGTGGAAAGGCACATTATGCATAATAAAACAGTAAAAGGATTATGTTAATGCGTTTTATTTGTGATACATTTCTAGGGACTACAAAGGGGAAAAAAATGCTACATGTTTATTTTGTTTGACTTTACTTAGTGACGTAATAACTACTGAATAGAGTTTGATCGTTATTCCACTCTTGTGTAACTTACTATTATAGGAATAAACTGATCTATAAATTAAAGATCAAACAAATATTGCTTTGCATAAAAAAAAATGATATTGGCTCTACACGAAGAGTAAGAGTAGTAGGCCCATAAGAGTTTTTAAAAGAAGATTATTTGAATGGTTACTACATAAATGTTTCTATTCGTTAATTGATTTTTTTCATAATTATTTATAAGAATAATTTATATTATTTGAAGGTATTACGATCTAAATGAAATTTATCTGACTGTTATATTATTTATTTTTCATATTTGCATGCTCATTGTTGAGTAGAATGTATCTATGTACAAGCAACTCAAATCGAATTAGATGAACTCAGTTCAATCGCGAATTGCACGCGCTGCGGCATGATCGATTGGTAGGCCAGAAATATTTTTCACAGGGCTCTATCTTTTAAACTGGGGACTATAGCTGCCCTAGCGCTACGGTCGAGTGTAGGTGATTAAAATCTTCTGTATCTTTATATTTAGTGACTGTACTCCCGATGTGCCAGTGGTCCAGTTACGAAGGCAGCCCGAGCGTCGTGATGGAAGGCGTACCGGCCGCTGGCGGCGCGCCAGCTCGTTGCCGCGTCCTACCGCCTTCTTTATATCGACATCTTAATTCTGCTCCCCTGGTAGTCGTACAGTCCACCGCCCTACGTCTTTGCACGTACAACCTCCTTGCATAGATTAGATGGTGTATGAATATAGGTCAGTAAGGTGCTTGAATATAAAATAGGAGTATTCGAAAGCCATGTGAAATCTATCAATAAGCATTGCCCCCCTAAGATGAACTCCTAGGTCCTCTGGCCTCCCATTATCATTATAGCAGTTTTAAAGCAGCTTACTCTTACTCTACTATTCAAGCAACTAAGCTATCAAGGGAAGACCAGTGCCCCAAGAGTGGAAACATTTTAACACATTAATGACGAACAGAGGAAACAGAACAGAGGAAGCAGATTAATGACGAAGCTTGTATCCAAAAGGCAGGCATTTTTCTTGTTAAGTTCATCTTCGTGTATTATCATAGAATCTTAGTTCAAGGAATCCCAAAAATGTCTTAATTTTGTTTGATTATTTGTTATCCTGGTCACGCCACCAATTGTAAAGCCCGCGTGGTCAACTGTACGCCGATAAAACTGTGTGAAGCAACCATTCCTTTGTTTCGATTCGATTTCCGTCACATAAATAATGGCAGCGTGACACGACTAGTTCCAAGTTCCGGTGGAAATAAAACAAAAGCGGACTTAGAACAAGATTTGTTCTTTATTTCTACTTTCAAAAGAACTTTCGGGATGAATAAAACAGAAATGTATTTTTAAAAGCTTCGTATCACTTATAGTCAGTCATTTCTGTCACGCAAGCTTTGGCAGTATAAATTGTTTGTAGAGAAAACAGATATAAATCACACAACTAAAAGCTTAAACCCGTACGTGCCTTAAGCACAACTTTCAGACGCTGCTCTTAAGTTTATCACATCGATAATCTTTTAAAGAGTTGCGAAATCTCCCCGATACTAATTTTATAAAGAGCCAAGATTCCAAGTTTAAGAGCTTAGTTGCTTAACTTGCGTCTATAACTAGCAAATCTGGGAAACTTCGTCTTCGAGCATTGCGGACTTTATCTTTACTGACATACACGTCTTCGAGATACGAGTATATAGCTAGATACGAGTAGCTATCTAAATCTTATCTTAATTACATTTGATTAAATCGTAGGAGACAATAAAAAAGAACGGATTACAGAAGGTTGCATATTGATTTTCCTTTTGACAAGACTAACGTAACATAAGTTTCTCTTTTGTTTTTAGTCATGTGGCGACGCACGACGCGCCATTAAGATTAGTACCTACTCATATAGGTTTAGAACGCGCTATCGACATTTTCCTGGGACTTCGCATATATACGAATTCCAAACATCCATAGTTGGACCAGGACATCTGGTCACCAGGCACAACACACCGCCTGGTGGAAGATCTTCCCTTTTGCCTTTCATACAACTGACATTACGTCATCCATGTCCTCACATAGCGCGTTCCTACAGTCATATTCCTAATTGACGAGGGTCGTGATCTAGGATCTGAGGATATAATCACATAAAACGATTTACTTGGCAGATTTTGGGTGGATTACATCATTGCCTTTAAGCTATGTCAAACAGAATCTAGACTCTGTACAAATACTAGGCCAACACCGTTCACAGATCAGGGGAATTTGGGTAATTTTGACAGCCACAGAAGCAAGCAAGCAAGATGTTTATCTTTATGCGTAATAATATTATTATGATAGATAATTGTCAACTCCGTGCCTGTGATTTTGAAATTAAATCAAGGAAATTCAAGCGCAGATATAGGTTTTAATTACAAATGAAAATTTAACACCTAACGACAATCTCGTATCAAAAAGTCCTTTTTACCCAAAAAAATATGCTTAACTACTTTTTACTACAGAAAAAATCAATTACCCGTTCAAAAAGCAAATAACACCGGACAATGAAGCAAAATACTTTCCGATCAATAAATAATCAGTGACATAGACATTAGTGGTCGCAGTAAATAATGAGCAGGCAACAAATCCCATGATAAATATCGAGTACAGATAATACAAGATAGAGATGAGCTTCGAGTCCATCCGCAGTCAGCGAAAACAAACGTTATGAATGGGTTCTTGCTCTCGGCCTAGATTCACGGCCCCTGACTAATGTCTAGTATTCATTACCCCGCCCCGCGCGGCCGGCCGCACCCCCGCGGCGCCCGGGGCCCGGCAACCCGCGGCTCCATTATTGGTGGATCCTCTTTAATATTTATGACGCATTTCTTACGGATTATGGAATGCGGCTCAAATAAATCTATTACCTACTAGGTGTGGATTGATATATTAAGATTATGAGCTAAGTTGAGAGATGGTACTTATAAAATAAAACGGTTATAATTCAGACTGAACACTTTATTTTCTTCTGTGTGCTACAACGATCTCCGACAGGCTGATTGCCTATCGAGAGCGTTTTACCAGCTAAACTCGCACCAACCACACCCCGTTCCCTCGGGCCCCCTCGTCACGCCACGTTTCTTTAAGTTCGTCAATTACAGAACTTTTTTTACAAATGCAACTAACAAAACCATTTATTGATTTAGTAAAGATTATCGATAATTAATGACATAATATTTATTTATTATTTGTGAAAAACACGTATTTATTAATTACTACTATTTCCGTAGCCTTTAATTATAACATTTTAACAACCATTTCCGTTGCACCGGATAATGGAAAAATACTCAAAATCGTTGAAATCTATCTTAATAAATCAATATTAATTAAAATATAATTATTAATTAATTCCAAAATTTTAAACCTAACATTTACCGTATTTTGAAGAAAGTCGATTACTGCGAAGTGGTTATTACACCTTAGACGACGGTGGTACCTATAACGTTTGTTCACCAAATCTTGCGGCGATAACTGGGAGCTACCTATGATTGAAGGAGGTTCCTCTGTCTACCCACGTGAGAGTTTACGAAAGTATTATGATGGTTAGTGTTATGCACTAAAATACTTCATTTTCAATGGTAAATACTTGCGGTTGTTGGTACTTGGTGAAACTTGTAGTACATGATTAGATTTAAATAATATACTGTTTCACAGGTTTTTACTGTATTTTATTAATTACGACCGGTTTCGTTTACACATCTTCAGGAAGATGTGTAATAAAATACAGTAAAAACCTGTGAAACAGTATCTTATTTAAGTCTAATCATATACTTCATTTTCAGATACAATTGATCTAAGGATCTACTAAGGCATAACTTTTAATGATTCGAAATTTTGAAACGTTCGAAAGATAAATACTTATAATCATCAAAAGAAACAAACTTATGAGAAGCTAAATAAATTTCTGTAAAAATAACAAATATCTTATATAGGTTAGTAATGTAAGATTTAACAAGTTGCCCGTCGAATATAGGACAGACATGAGCCTCCATACGTTTAGGGTCAAATTAAAAGCGCTTCTTTTGGAAAGGAGTTGTAAAGAAATAATTATAATATAAGTAGGTACCTGTGTCGGAAATATAATATGATTAATTAGCAAATTATAATTTATTGTGTTGTATTTGTTTTGACACTGATTTTTTTTAAAATATTTTTTGTGACATGGTTTTTAAAATATGTTTTTTTTGTAATTTTAATTTCTTTTTTATAACGATTGTAATGTAGTTAAGATTGGCACTGAAAGAGTCTCATTATTATTTTTTATTATTATTTTATGGCTTGATTTTTTTATTGTGTTCAAACACAATTTATGATTGTTTATGAATAAATGACATGATATGATATTGAATATATGAGTATAAATCAAAAACTATCCATATTTTAAAAACATTACCTTATTATAAAAACATGGAACAAACCGTAATTGTACGTTAGTCGAATTCAATCAGCTCTGCAGTATGAACATATTTTTATCGTACCATTACACCGGTAGGCGGGCGACCTCACAAAATTATAGGACAGAGTAATATTTCACGTTATAGTTCCGTTTTTCCAATTTGTGTTGTATAATTTCCGTATCGGCTGATCTGCATACAGGTGGCGTGTTTATTTCAATTGTGGCTGTATTTTTTCGTCTGTAGTATACTATAGGTTCCTATAATATTATTACATACAAACATACATAGCTAATATAGGCTTGTTCAAAAAGTGTGTTTATCGATTGATAATGGACAAATACTCAGGGAAGGATTTTTTGTGTGATGTCTTATAATTTATAAAATTTGACATGAGATATTGTATTTATAATTTAATGGTTAATGCTATTGAATGCACTGCTTTCTCAATGTAATTTCAGTAATTATTTTCTTTATTTTTTTTTCTCTCAGATATATAATATTTGCACACCGAGAAAGGTAAAATATGTTGATACTGCCTATATAATATTGTAATTAGAACAAATGTACACATATTTCTGCAAATAAATGTTTACTTACTTACTTACATACCTTCACGCTATGTCCCTTGCGGGGTAGGCAGACAACGGAGCGCCACGTATCTCTGTCTTGGCACGCTTCTCTTGCTTCCTCTACAGACATTCATCGTTTCAAGCATGCTCCCCGCCGGGGTCATCTGCTCTGTATATTAAAATCTAAGAGCACTCTGTCAATCTGATCTTTGAAGGTCAGTCTAGGACGACCCCGCCTAGTATAATATTGATTTCAGGAAACATTGAGTGATTTTGGTACTCGTTGAATTTATTAAAAATTCTTAGGCCGTCCGCTGTGTGACGCGGACGTCGGCATCGGTTGAATCCATTGCTCGTTTTGAAGTTAAAACGTCAGCGAAAGAGTACGATAAACAGCAATGTACATCGACATCGACTCGTTCGCGCGCGTTTAAAAGGAGTTTTGACAGTCCATAGTAGGCAGGCGATCCTGCTATGGTCGCATGCTGCTGTGACTGGAGGTGCTGGGAGGAGAATACACCTCTCATAAGGAACACCGTTGCATTTTCTGAAGATCTCGGAGCACGCCAGTATACATAACGAGGTCGATAATCGAACGGGTTTCAAAGGGTAACCTGGTCTCTCTGCCAGAAAGTATCTTAGAAAGTCCTCCCCCCCCCCCCAAAAAAAGGTCCATTCAAGCCGCCACGACACGAGCGAAGCGGAAAGCGGAAATCAGGGAATACTCTCAGTCCCAGCGCGTCGCGTCGTCGCGCTCTTTTACGGGCGCCATTTCCTTTAATTCCGCTCACACCGAGAGGCAAATTGATATTACCTTTTTGGAGGAGCATTTGCCTTCTGTGATTGTATCCAAATACCCAACGTCGGGGCGAGCAATTTGTTACACTTAGTTGGAGGGTGTATAAGGCTTTTCTCGAAGATTTTTAGTGTCGCTTTATTTATAGATTCACTTCCGTCTATCCCGAATTAGTAGTCAGACGGTTTTTTTACAAATACCTAAGTAAAGATAAACAGGCAGAGGGGCTAATGGTAAATGGTCACCATATAGCTTACAGTCACTAGCTACAATAGGGCTATTTTTTATTAAGATTACCCTATTTAATAAGTTATGAGCAGGCGAACGGACTGATGAGTGAGCTTTCCTTTTTTTTTGGAGTTCTGTTGTCTACTAGGAACCATTATAGTTTCGTCGTGTTTGTCTGTCTGTATATTACAGGCCTTCTACTCTCTCGTATTAATATAATGGTAGCGACACTGAAAAAATCATCAGAAATCTATGACACTGCACCTTGAAACAAGTTCAACCCTAACTTTTACCCTAGCGTCGGTGGCACAGTGGCTAGGACACCGGACTCCCATGCGGGTGGTCCGGGTTCCAAACTGTGCAGTGCTATGTACCAATGAGTTTTTTGTATTTTTCGAAGACTTGCGTACATTTACCGACTGCTCTAACGGTGAAAGAAAACATCGTGAGGAAACCTGCACACTGAGATGACCAGTGTGTCAATGGGGTAGGCACAAAAGATCATCAAGGGTCGAAGTGCCGCTGGGTTATTCCCGGCCCCCTATCATAAAATAAGATAAGATACTCGAGCATTGGTTTACCTATAAACACAGAAATAGGCTTTCATATTCGCCAATACATAACACGTAACATGCATTCCAGTTCAACTCGTATCCAGTCGGGTGTGAGCGACCGATTGAGCAGACAGTCCAATACTGGGTCAGCGCTCTCCATGGATCGCCGCTTACGTCACGGGTGTAGTGTCCGCGACACTCGTGACACCCCGGACACCAGTGTCCAGTGTCGGCGACGGACGGCTGTCAGTGGCGGGGCATGCTGTCTCAAGTGTCAGGACTACAGGGCGACATAGATATATGTCGCAGGGAAATAGCGAAAACCAGGGATTTAGACAAATCGAAGCAAACTGCGCTCGCTACGCCTATTTGCCGCTCTAGCCTTCAGCCTAACCCACCCATGTCGGTTTGTTTCCTCCATTCTGTAAAAGAGGCCAAATCTCCTGTTGGTCGTTTGGCCATAAAAAGTAGTGAGATCTCATGTGTAGGTAGCCAAGTCTGCGGTATTCGTTCGTATTATGAATTTGGCACTTTAATTTTAATCATAGAAAACTAACTAAATACCGTTGATGTATATCAATTAAAATATTATGTGACTTAGCCGTTACGCAGCCGTGCCCCCAGATAGCAAGAAGTGACGTCACTTGCGTTAGTACTATATACTCTCCACAGAAAATACCGTTTTGGAAAGAGACAGATATAATAAAACTAAAACTTCCAAGGAAGTACAGGGTGACTCATTCCAAATTAAAACTTCATATAACTTAGTAATATTTAACCTATTCTTAATTAGCAAATATTAACAATTTAACATTAGTCAAGTATGTAGTGTATACCCTATTGATGGAGGTTTTTATTTCAGGCTTCGACCCTTTATGGGACCATGCAGGTAGATGTTTCAACAAAATAATATAAATTTTAAAAAATAAACTTTACGCGTAACAGGATTTCTGAAACTTTGTCGCTGAATCGATTCTACCAATAATTTATTTACTCAATACTGGCTGTTGCCTGCAACTTCCTTCGCATGGACTACGATATATTGAACGCTGTAAAGACGTTAATAATACATACTAACTTCGCCCCCACGTGACCCAGTTTTAAATAGAAATTTTAAAACATGGCCTAGATGTCAATTTGGACTTATTTAAACATATTCATGAAAACTCCATCCAAATCTGTTCAGTAGTTTTTACATGATGTGCGTCCAAACAAACAGCCGAAAAATTCTTTTATGATTTTACGAGTAGATGAGAGAATGAACTGATTAAAAGGTTGGTAGACTTAGTGGAAATAGTGAGATTTTTAAATGATAGATGTGGTAGGTGCTTACAAGAGGACTGTGACGAAAGGAATGAGAAAAAGACAAAAGCAAGGTATGAAAAGATAGACAATGAAGTTATAAAAAGAACAGAACATAATACAAAATTGGCACAGCCAGTAACAGATAGAAGATAGATTTTCTTAGCCATAGATTCGCCCTCCATATTCAGGTAAAAAATACCTTTTGGTTTAGACCATACAACTTTTGATGGAGTGTGTACACTCAAATCAGTGGCTCTCAAACATCTCACACAGAAAACGCTTTGAGCAATCGTTTGCACGCAGTAAAACTGAGATTAAAGAATTGCCTTTGATCGCCGGGAGGAACGGCAAATACTTGTGTAAGTGCCCAAATATTTGTACAAGTGTCCAAACAATCAGGTTAGTGCGCTCTCAAAGTGCCTGGTAAAGATTACTTGTATTCAATTCTGTGCTACACACGATCCGTCTAGATCTGTGCTCATTACGGCTCTTTCGTGACATGGTAAGGCGTGTGATAAATAGAGACAGCGCTATACCAACGCGATAGCGCTGTCTCTGTTATATTTATTCTTGATGATATCATTAGATGGTTTTGAGTACCGTAATAGCCCTGCAGTTCATGTAAGTCTGTCGTCAGATATCTTAGATCCGGCGTCGATGTGATCGCAAGTGTTTATAGAAAAGCCAGTACTTACTAAGCCCGTGTGCTCGATTTTCGGCCTCATCGTCACTTACCACCAGGTGAGATTGAGATCAAACGCGGATTTAATCGTAAATAATACAAGGTTTTTTTTTATTCACGACTTAACTCGCGTTTGACCACCACAGTAGTAAGTGATAATGAGGTCGAAGATCGATTACAGGGGTTTAGTAAGTACGAGTATACCTAACATTGCCAAAACACATCAACGCTGAAGCAAAAATATTTGACGACAGGCTTTACATAGAAGGGTGACCGCTAGCCTGGCGGACCTTGCAGGACCCTGTCTTTTTGAGTTTTTTGCGCAGTTGCCACGAATTTCCAGCTTTTATGTCCATGATGCAAGCCGCGTTATCTGACCGCCCCTGTCGCAGCCTCTCGGGCCGTATGTATCGGGAGCTCAGAGATACAGAGTGTTAAAAGCTAAGCGTTTAATGTGTAGTATGTAAACAACGGCGTGGCAGGTCAAAGGGCTACAGTTATTCGGGCCGCTAGAGGGCAGGGCCGGATCCGGTCAGGGGAGAGAGGGTCCAACTCACTAACTGGGAAAAGGGACTGAATTTGGTGGCATCTTCTTCTCGGGTGTGCTGTGCCTGGTTAACGAGTAGCAGCTACCAAGTGTGGTCTAGAATTGACTAATAATGTAAAGTTGTATTTTCTTACAGCACGTCCTCCAATTTTGACTTCAGCACCTTTTCCATTTACCATTCAGGTAAAATTTAGTCAAATGCGAACTTAGTTTAAAAATTTTTTTTTGGAAAGAATGAATCATGAAGCATGACGAAATATGTACCGATACGAAGTGGAAACTAGTGATTTAAGAAAAAGTTGTTAGAGTGGCCTTAAACGATCGGATTGACAGAGTGCTCAAAGATATTAATATGACCGTAGAAGAAGTAAGAGACGTGATAGAGATTCGTGGCGTGGTTCAAAAATGAAACAGAACCTATGAAATCAGGAACCCAAGAGAGGACAGTATTCACGACCCGCAGTAGCAGTTGAAATATAACCTCCGTCGCGAGTTTTTATTTCGAACCCCCGTTTCCTGGCTCCATCTCTGTTATAGGGGATGCAGGATCAAACGTTTGCTGCAATAAAACAGCAACGAGTGCAGCACTGGACGTGCGTCAAGGGTACGCTTTTAGCTGCATTTGAACTGCGACCGGAATGCAGCCTGTGCATGGAACGTGTGCAATGGAGCGAACTGCGCAAAATGTAAAAGATATGTATTTACGTGAAAAGTGAACGCTTACCAAACGGTAAATGCCTTTGTATGAGATACTGACATTTTCTGTATTTCAATAAAGAGAGATAGCGATTGTAGGAAAAGAGACGAGGAAGGCAATTCTCGAATTTTCGACTAAAAGTAGAAAAATACATTTTTGTAGTAATAAAACAGCGAGGCAGCTTTTCGGCATTCTTGCAACATCATATTTCAACACACACCGGTCTACGCTATCGGCTGGCGCTAGAGATGCTGTTTGATGTCTTTGATCTCTACTGGATCGCACTGACAAAAGGGATAACCAAAGATGCACGTTGGGAGATGCCTATTAGAGTAGGCTGCTGATGTTGTGAAAATTGTCCTCTTGGATCTAAAGGCACATTAAAAGCGAAACGGAAGTGGCCCTAATTCCCAAAAATCAATTGGGAATTTCGGTTTTCTTAACGATGATTTCATTTTACCATTTCGCTTTAGCTGCAGTGTTCTGAAGGCGTAAAGCATGTCCCCCATGAAGGAGAGAACGTCCGCCCCTACTATTTTTTCTTTCATCCAAGCTGTCCCATATGTTTGGACGCGAAATGAAACAGATGACACATGTTCGCGGGCGCTAGGACCGCGAGGAGTAGGATCTACCCGCTTTGCCGCGCAATTTATGGCCCCAATTCTTTTCCTTAATTGCGTCGGAGCGGTTAAAAACCGCAGTCACGGCGCTGATTTACTGCGGCGCCTGCCCCCCGCCCCGCCCTGTGACCTCACCCCTCTCAGTCTGCACACCTTGCGCCTATTCAAATCCCTTGAGCCGCGATACGCGACTAAGGAATTTTTCCTCTACTGAGACTGAGTTCTTGAGACTGGACATTTTGAACTGAATATTTTGGGACTGGTTATTTTGGTAAGTACTAGATTTTAGACATTCTGTACCCAAACGGTTCTGAAATTATTAAAATTTTGTCTCGGACTACACGTGTCCAGGCCCGGTTCGGTTCGCTGCAACCAATTAAATGCGTTCTGCCCTCCCCCCACTTGAAATCAGCACTTCGTGATTGGATGGAGCGAACCGAACTGGGGCTGGAAGCGGACCCGTGTAGTCTAGTCTTGAGAATCTGAGTAGGCAATAGCTGTGGCTTGCAGTGGACGAATGAGGTGGCTGGGCAATAAAAATATAAATAAAATAACTTTAGTAGAATAATTGAGTAAATTCGAGTAACAATGGAATAAAGTATAATTGATTGCAGGAATTCTGTTGGGTATAGGTTCTCGGTTATTCGTTTCAGGGTCTTGATTGACTCAATTCTTTGAAATAATATATTGTAAAAGCAAGTTCACATACTGACGGTTTAGGAACGAATAAAAAGCCAACGCGGGCGCAGCCGCGTGCCTTAATAACATAGGAAGATGTTCTGTGGAACACAGTGTGCGCTGTGTCTCTACAGTTCCTAAGCGGATAATACCTATGTGTATTTCACCTTATATTAGAAAGAACCTCAAAAATTAATTATAATTTTTGTTTCAAAACATCGCCTTAATAAAAAAATATAAAAACAGTTTTTATTTTTAACAGGCAACACGCTTAATTCAAAGTTTCTCAACGCTGGTATTAATTTAGAGTAGGCTTGTAACTCCGTGAAGCTTGAAGATAAAAAAGTCCCCCGCCGAAGGATGGAAATAGCATGAAGTACATTATAGGTAAGCCAGGTAAGATGAGTACTGGGCCGCTTACTTTTAATTGACCGAGTTGCAATGTTTTAACCCATTCTTAAATCAACGCACAAACTTGGCAATAAATAAATAATTATTTAAAATTACATATTTTTATTCTTTTTATTGCCGTGATTAATGAATTAAATCTAAATCTGTCACTGACATCTATCAAAGTTATCAAACAAGGAGATGTCTCTGTCTAACTTATGACTAAAAATTGGAGTGAAAGTTTAAACAATTACACTTCTCCTCTCGCTTTGCCCTCAAAGATGTTTTTATAATAATAATAATAAAATAAAAAGATTTATTCAGTAACAAAAAGGTTCAAACATTTTTTCTAATTGTGGAGGCCCTCTTTTAAGTGTGACAACACCTGTGTCAGAGGGCACCGCTCTTCCATACCTTTTTGTTTATGTACCTATTTACGAATATAATAATAATAACGTGTGTGTGTGTGTGTGAGAGAGAGAGAGAGAGAGAGAGAGAGAGATAGAGAGGGTGTGTGTGTGAGGGTGTATGTGTGTGTGCAAGAGAGTATGTATGTATGTTTTTACAATATTAAAGAGTTTTTGAAATATAAAGACTTTCAAATTCAAATTATTATCTCAAGAATGACATTTGTTTATTATGAATTATGATTATAATTAGTACTACAGTGATTATAATTAATTTGGTTAACCTATTAATATTCGTGTACAAACTGTGTATGCCTGTGAAGGTAGAATTTAGCGATAAGTAGGAAATTGTTCTCAGAACTATAATGTATACCTAAATTCACACAATAAATTATTATGATTATGATAAAAATCACATGTAAAAAATGTATGATACCATATCCATTCATTGTTGTCCGGGACACTTGGTTAGACGTGGTGATGACCGGTGGACCAGAGCCCTCACTGAGTGGTGGCCAAGGTTGGGAAAAAGAGGAGTAGGTCGTCCAGCAGCCAGATGGGCGGATGATATCACCAAAGTCGCATCGAAGACCTGGATGCGACTAGCACAGGATCGTATAGGGTGGCACAAAAGAGAGGAGGCTTATACCCTGCAGTGGTACGACATGGGCTGATGATGATGATGATATCCATCCATTGTAGGACTAGAAACTGAATAAACACTTATTTTATTTATTTTAATTTTATTTTTTATCCTTGACTTGTTTCCTCTCTAAGCCGCGAAGCCTTCCCCACCCCGCGCCCCAAGGGGTAATCTCACTCGAATGAGTCCACTTTTTCTAGCATTTTACATATTATTATCCAAAACCATCTTTTCATACCTTTCTTTCGTTGTGAAAATAATTTGGGAAGCCGAGCCCCGCCCGACCTTACCTATATAAAGGCTGTTATAATATACTCTTACGAGTATTATCTAGAAATTGATAGCGGTATGTTGTTGTATCGTATTTTGCTGCTTACCTGAAACAAAACAGAAATCTTTGTTAGTTTAAAGTACTTAGATAGATAGATAGATAGGTACACTTTATTGTACACAAAATCAGGCAAAGTAAAAACTACAAAAATAATAACACGATATGTACAAAGGTGGCCTTATCGTTTAAAGCTATCTCTTGCAGGCAACCTCTGAAGTTAATTGGACATTAAAGAGATTAGCGACAGTGTAGTGTGAGGATATGAAAAAGGTTACTATTACTTAATATACAGTAAATATAGTAAAATAAAAGTAATATGATATACATAAATAAATATGTAGGTATACTAAAATAGTTAAATGCATAGATATGCATAATATAAATAAATAAACATATATAATGTACTTGTACTGGACATAATAATATTTATTTTATTATAAACAAATACCTGAAGATGTGTAAACGAAACCGGTCGTAATTAATAAAATACAATTAAAACCCGTGAAACAGTATATTATTTAAATCTAATCATATTTATTTTGTGTTATTAAAAACATTGCATCATTTTCATCTGGTTAATATACGCGTACCTAACAGTCTTATTACCACACTGCAGAATTGAATCGGAAGCATTCAGAAATTATAGAAATCTAGAAAACCGAAGAGATTTCTATGGGTTCCGCCCGACTCCGTTTCAAAATCGCTGCAGTGAGCTAATTACTTAAGAAATGCCAAGTTTGTTTCGTTATAGATGGTGTGGCGACACACTACGCGCCACTACGATTAGTCGGTGTAGAACGCGCTATCGAAATTTTCCTGGGACTTCACATATATACGATCCAAACATCCATAGTTGGACCAGGACTGGTCACCAGGCACAACACCCCGCCTGGTGGAAGATCATACAACTGACATTACGTCATTCCATGACCTCACATAGTGCGTTCCTACAATGGTATTCAAAAATTCAAACGGCTTGTACAGTAGGCCTCTAGCTAATATATACCATCTGTCAAATTTCCGCAATCTGAAATAAACCTTTAAGCACTCGCCATAGATTTCAAATTGGAATAATATAATTCTGACAGATGGTATACTTTAGGTAGTGGTCGACTGTACCAAATAATTCAAAGTGCTCGTATAAAACATTTCAAACGGCTTGTCCTTTTCAAACTGCTTTACTGAGACAATTTTGTTTGTTGTCTCAACAATCAATAACACCCATAACAGAGAGTCCTGAAAGAGTCATTAATATTTGAGTGTCGTAACTTTTGGCCGACACGTGTCCGAAACTCGTTTGACCGACACTACCTTTGATTGACACAGTTACACACAGTTATCTAATCACTGTGCCTATCTATACATAAAATACAGCGTACAGGTAATTGTAATGTACAGATATGAATGAAGCTGTAAAATAGTAATGATATAAAAACGTTATGCATTATTTAAAAAAAACGGATGATAGCGCACCGAGAGTTGAGGCGAACATACGCAGAGATAAATGTAAATAGTTCACTGCCTACCTATTTATGTCAAATTATTTTCAAGACATCAGTCACGACACAAGGTGCCAGTTTCTCATAAAATCTCTTTAATATTAAGTTTTCTGGTTGTTGAATGTAGTCTTCGACCGCCGTGCGTGACCTGACGACGCGCTGTGACACGTGGTCGGAGAATAAGGTAACTATGCACTAACATACATAATTATTTATTAAGAGAATTAATTAAGAGATTTTATGTGGCACAAATGGTTTCGTGACTTGATTTCTGAACACACTCCCATCTTTATTATGCGAGGTCTCCGTACCGTCGTGGGTAAAAAATACGAATAACTTCTAAGTTCCCAACAGGATTAAGTTCTAAGTACATGTAATACCGCAGACTGAACATCTTTCCACGTGCATTTCCTCATATTTCACCGCGCCACACGCCTGGAACCCCCTCATTTCTCTCCCATGACCCCCTCCCCCTAGAATGCGGCTGACAGCTCCATTACCCCCCGCTGATGACTCTGTCTGTCTGTCTCATTGTTTCACTGCGGAAGGTAAAAGATAAAGTATATTATATTGTACTCGGTACATAATGTTCTCATTTGATTGTGTTACATTACAGCATTAATGTAAACGACCCCAACGGCGAGCAAGCGCGCGAGTAACGACGAATTAGAGAAAGAGAGAGATTCGTGACGCTCCGATTTCTCTGCCTACCCCGCAAGGGACATAGCGTGAAGTTATGTATGTATGTAAACAAAAAAAAATATCGGCTTCATAAAATATTAGCAGAGATAGAATACCTACACTTAAAAACTGCAAATAAACGCTGCTTAATGGATACAAGAAAGCGCTGTGTAGGACGCTCCCCTGCCCGGTGGACCGACGACCTGAAAAAGGTTGCTGGCGATGGTTGGATGAGAAAGGCGGAGGACCGAGTGATGTGGCGCGCCCTGGGAGAGGCCTGTGTCCAGCAGTGGACAGACACGGGATTATAGATAGTTAGAATAGGTAGGCCTTTGCTGATCATGAATGAAAACTGTGACTTATAACTTGTCACTAGTGAAGTAAATAACACGTAATTTTTCCTTACACCAAGGGTGACTCACTCCATATCACACATACATACACTAGTGATAAACTGATAAGATATACGAGCACTAAACATGTTTAATTTCCCAACAGCATTTACCATTTCCCTGAAACATGTACGTACCAAATATTTCGCCTGCCACATAAAATATTCCCAAATGAGAACTAGCGCAGCTAGCCACAACAGAGCGTCTCGTTTGCCACCCTTGGGCTATTATATTAGCATAGCATTATGCACAGGCACGTCGCGTGATGCACCAGCAGTGAAGATACAGGTTATACACACTCCTGAAGGTAGAAAGTGACTGCACGACCGGGATCGAGACAAAATTTCTGTATAGAAACGGTTTGGAATTTCCGTACCGCTGCTGGGTAAACATACACAGCTACTTGGAGCCACTAGCGGATAGTTATGGAGGTTTGCAGCCCAGGCAGTAACTACCAGTTACATTGTAACGATGTCGGTCGACTTCATCGTCCATATCAACCTCCTCGTCATCAATTTCAACCTCATCGTTAGCGTTTATCTCACCTCATATCGTGTTGGCATCTTCATTTCTTCATCTATATTTTCAAAATTCAAATCATATTCCCATTCCATTTCTAAATTCCATTAATTTCATTGTTTTCTTTGTATTTTGGCACTTTCTCTCTGTATTTTGTCTTGAACGGACGTTTCTTCGTTTATTTTTGTCTCCTACTACTACCTATTTTCTACGTTTACTATTTTCTGTGTTCTGTTCCTTAAAAAATAATATCTATTACCAAGTTCTTCTATTACTTCATCTGCACACTGTCCTAGAACCCTGCTAGCCGGCACCTAGAGGGCAGACTGTAGCAACATAATGCAAGCCGACCGGCAGTCCTTTGAAGGTTCTACTGCTACACACCCCACTACACCCCAATCGCCATATAAGGAAAACCCGCCCAAAGCCTTCCTACCACTACACATACAATAGTACCGGACAACTCTACTGCGATCGCTGTGACCGGGTCTTCAAGAGCAAGTTCTGATTCGCCAGCCACACCCGAGCGCGTGCTAGGAACTGAAGGGGGTCGCCGTCGTCGGTTTCGACGAGGAGGACTATAACTATAAGCGTATTGTATGAAATGACAAATCCAAAGAACCTTGTTTAGTGGTAGACCCTTCGGGTTCGCCTGTCTTACAATCCATTGCAGCACATTGCACCGCGCACGACCGCGGTGGGCGGTGAAGCGGTCGAACTAGTAGTACTGGTAGTAGTAGTTAATGTTATAATGTATTTGGCAATAAAAAGCGGTGGTAGAGTAAAAAAAAATAACGTTGTAAAAATGTGCTATAATGTACTTACTTACAATAAAACATTTTGATTTTGATTTTAGTACAATCCGGTGGTCAAACTAGTCATAGTTTGACCACTTCACCGTCCACCGCGGTTCGCGGTGCAATGTGCGATTCGCCTTACTCCGGTGCCCGTACAACATTCATCTGGGGTAGGGTAGGGTAGGTAGGGCGATATAACTGCAAGTCGCAGCAGCGTGTCCCGCGACTGGTTATTGCATATCATTTACAAATCAAACTATACTATATGGTACATATACAGTGGGGAAGGGAAAGAGAAATGGTGAAAGGGGGAAAATCGGTTCCTTGTTAGAATAAGGGTTTCGGTTTCTGCTAGGGTAATTTTTTGTCAAGTTATTCATCATATCACATCCCCAGCCTACTAATGTCCCCACTGTTGGGATCAATGATCCACCGAGCGGGCCCAGTGCTGTGCGGTGGATTTCACATGCCTTCGGAAACTTTCCATTTCCTCAGACATGCAGGTTTCCTCACGATGTTTTCCTTCATCGTTAGAGCAGTCGGTAAATGTACGTAAGTCTTCGAGAAAATCTGAAAAACTTATTGGTACATGGTATGGTTTCGAACCCGGACCTCCCGCATGGGAGTCTGGCGTCCTATATTATGGCCACTAAGCCACCGACGCTTCAAGTTATTAAAATAAAAGAATTAAATCAAGATAATCCTTCAATAATATTGGGTGAAAATTGTTAATAATTTTTATACAAATTCTTAATTTTTTTAAATTTATTACTATTTATATACAAATAAAAAGAATATATAAATTAATATAATTAAAACGTTTGGTACCAAACAATTATGTGCCGCGCGTAGCTGGCGTAGCACTTATGCTACGCGGCGTAGAGGCGTCGTCGCGGGCATCTAAACTTGGTTTTCTAATAAACGAGCTACGAGTATCAATCGCCAGTCGATTTTGAGCAGTAATACAACTACCCTACAAACATTAGTAAGGAAAAGTAACAGAGGTCCATGATCAGAAATAGTACAAAGAAAAAGAGAAGACATAACTGTTTGATGTCGTATCATACAAAACTATGTAACGTTACATAGCATAGAAGGGGTCTGAAGCTTAGCAACTGAAGCTGGAGACTGAAATGTAATTTAAGACGGATGTTTTCCAGAACATTCTAGGAATGCGTCTGAGCCCACTCGCGGAGATATCAAAGTCGGATGCCGTCCCTTCTGTTTGTAGCCTGGCCCTAATGTAGAACCACAGTAGGTAAAGTAAACACCAGTGGTACAACTCACCGACGCGTGGAGAAAGACAATCGTTGAGCAAACTGTGGGCTTTGAACTCGCTTGCTCCAGTGTAGCAGATTATTATAACCGATTATATATGTAGGTATATTCGCTCCCCCCCCCCCCCCCACTCTCACATATATGTCATCATAATATAGATATTGGTGTTCAGTAGGGGGCGATATTTGTCCCATGGATAGCTACCAAGTTGTCTATGGGATGAATGCTGACCGTGATTGAATACCTTCTTTTTGGGAAAGCACTGTCTCCCAAGATACAGGTTCGCCTAGTTTGGGAGTCAGGGTATTGTGCGATTTACTAATTTGTGATGTTTTCAATAAAGATTATTTATTTATTTATCGGAAGAGACTGGCCTCCACAACACCGGGTATCCTAGTGTGGGATCCAGGGAATACATCAATAAATGTTTATTATATTTTTATTATGTAATTGTAAAATAAAAATAAACCTTACGAATAGCTTAAATCCCACAGATGGCTTAATCTAATAATATTTATGAATATTATTCATGAATATGTATATATTTATGAATATGATGAATCACGAAATTCCTTAGAAAAAATGCATTTTTAGTATATTCACAAAGAACATTGTGGTCAAAAACGATGTCACAAAGACCTGGATGTGTAAGGAACAATTTTAGTGATAATTATCATTTTAATGAAGCTGAATAAATAAATAACCATTTTAAAGAATTACTGAGCTGTCGATTTTGATGGCTTTAAATAGACCGTTTTCCGAATTCAAATTCAAATTCAAATTTTTGATTTATAATATGAATTACACGTCATGGAAAAATAAAAATGATTACATTTCATTACAATAACACGAACAAACAAACATTTGGATTAATAATTACATTTTAAAAACATCATTGTTAATTATTTAAATAATAAATCATAATAATAAAAATATAAAAAAAACTGAATAATGTCAAGTAATACATGTAATGTAGTTAATGTCAATTGGATTTTAAATTCATGAATTTGTCAAAATTATAAAAAGTCTGCTCGAATAGCCATGCTTTTAATCGGTACTTAAACGACTTTACAGTGAGCGCCTCTTTAACGTTTAAGGGAATGCGATTATATACCGAGGGGCCCATTACATGAGTCAGTTTATATGATTTTGCCAGCCTCCTATACCATTGTAATGTAAATACCTAATTATTTTTTAAATGATTTGAATTGTATAAATTCATAAACTTAAACTGTTTTATATAAGTAATTAATTACATTTTAATGAAGTACCTAAAACCAAGTATGTTACAATAAATGTCATAAATGCACTTCATTTCGATGCGATTGACACAAACCGGCGCAAAAGTAAGGAAGGTCTGCGGTGGGATTATAAGGTCTGTGGAATCATCCACCATCCATGGAGAACCTGCATGAATTTCTCACATGTTTCATACACAAACCTTTTGTACTCGTGTTACTGTTCAGTAGTGACGCTGCGGCGAGTGTTAAATTAATTCGGGGTATGCAAATACGGCGGACTCGCGTTTCGCCCGCCGGCCTGCCGCGCGCGTTCCTACCCCGTAATATTGTACCAATTATGCAAATTAATTATTTTCATGTCCGCTAATTGCGAAGAATTCGAGCGGACAAGTCTTGGCGGTAAATATTTGTGTTCCGATGGGAGTACGCGGAATGGAGATTTGATTAAAATTTTTAAACCGCAGGGTTTTGTGAAAATTGCTACAATTTTTCTTTATTTCCGTTTGGAATTATAATAATATTGTTCTCGACTTCCGATACGAAAGGATGAAGTGCTATGTTATATAAATTGATGTGTGTTCTAGGTTTTAGACATCAATAACATAATATAAGATATTACATCTTGACCCCAAAGGCAAGCTTGCGTGAAACGACGAATGACTGCAGAGGAAGCAAGATAGGCGTGGCAAGACAGAGATTTGTGGTGCTCCGTACTCTCTGCCTGCCCCGAAAGGGATATAGCGTAAAGTTATGATATGTATCTTGTGACTAGAAAGTCGTCCTTTTGGGAAGTGAATGTTTTGACATGTGGCATTTAATTTTTGTCAAAGTTAATTTTTCACATCTGAAATCAGTTAAATACGTGTAGAAACCACTAGGTCACCATTTTTAATACATAATTTGCGGGAGATTTACGGGCGTGTCTCCCCGATTTCAGAGCCACCGTGGCGTAGTGGCTAAGATGCCGAACCGCCATGTGGGAGGTTCTGGTTTGAAAGCATGCAATATGATGTAAGTACCAATGAGTTCTTCGGTTTTTTCGAAAGACTTATAACTCTAATTTGTGATCCTGTAACAGTTTTTGTCTGACGTGTAATCTAAATAGTATTAATTAATTAGCTTTGTGCCAATTTTTTTCTAATTTCTTGTAAAATATATGTATCTATTATGTAAATTTGCACACCACAATGTGGTAGGATATGCTGGAACTAACTATGTAATTTTAAGATCCTTCATACATGACGTATATTCTTGTAAATAAAATTCATTTCATTTATGTATACGTAAATTTACCAAAAGCTCTAATAGCGAAGGAAATTATCATGAGAAAACCTACACACTGAAATAACAAGTGTTTGAATGGGGAAAGCAATGTGTGAAATGGGGAACTACCCCATTAAATCTACCAAGAGAGTCGTATTATGTGGTCCTCATGAATGAGGACTACGACTTAGAAGAAGTTCCCGATTTGCGAGCAGTTGGCGGATTGCTTCGCAAGAAATATGCTCCCAAGTGTGCCAAGACCCTTACCTCGGTGTCAGAAGTGCATTTTACGGTTATTCGGTGGCTTTTTTAAAATTTCTCATTTCCGCTCGCGGAATGGCCGCATATTTTTATGACCCAATATTTCTGAGGTACGTTACCCACTGCGGCTGCATACTCCAGATAACTGCATAGCGAACTATGGATCGTAGTTTATAGCTCGAAGTCGTAAGTATTAAATTAACTGGAAATGGATTTTTTTGTCTGTGCTCATTTCAATTTTTATTCTAGGGGAAAAGTTCTTTTATAATTTAAGCTTTGGCTTAATGAAAGAATCCCGTGTTCCACCATGGTCAAGTATTATTATTATTATTAACTCTTCATTGTACACAAACATTATAATACAAACTTATACAAAAAATATGTGAAACACAAAGGGCGTGACTTATATCTAAGAGAGATTTCTTCCAGCAAACCCCATAAAATAACAATTTGATTCATATAAAGGCAGGCAAAGCAAGGCAGCAAGGCAGGCGAAGCAAGGCAGCAAGGCAGGCGAAGCAAGGCAGCAAGGCAGGCGAAGCAAGGCAGCAAGGCAGGCGAAGCAAGGCAACAAGGCAGGCGAAGCAAGGCAGCAAGGCAACAAGGCAGGCGAAGCAAGGCAGCAAGGGAGCAAGGCAGGTCAAAGTATAATTGACGTTGATGGGAAACGTCTTTAAAATCAGCGCAGAGGCGCCCCAAGTACTCGTACTATACTGCTGAAATGTTGTCCGAAACCAAAAATTTTGAAATTCACCCTATGTATGGTTAATACTTGCGATTGTTGGTACTTGGTGAAACTTGTAGGTACATGATTAGACTTAAATAATATACTGTTTCACGGGTTTTTATTTAAAATACCTGAAGATGTGTAAACGAAACCGGTCGTAATTAATAAAAAACAATAAAAATACCATGAAACAGTATATTATTTAAGTCTAATCACACAATGTAGATTGCTCGCTAGAAAAGTTTTATATGGAAACCATGTTTGCCAGTTGCCGCATGCGATGTGAGCATTTACATTAGTCGGGTATTGAAATGTCAAATGTATGGATCTATAATAGATCGCGACAACCTGGGAGTGCCATTGCTAAGGATTTTACTACTAGTTGCTAAGAAAATTAGGGTACACAGAGCGCTTATGGCGTTGCCATCATCTGTCGTGTCTGACCAGAAACGAATCTTGACGTCCGCTTTGATATCGAACATGCATGGTTCGTAAACAAAGGTTTATTTGGGTGCTATGCGACAGCGTTCTGTTCCGAAAAAGCTATGGAAATAATCTAGATTTGGTTTATTTTCATGACAGATCATGACCAAAAAACGCATAGTTTGTTGTGGCCCTAAGCACGAGGATCTAAGGAAAGTTCCCACTTCCTGTATTCTTTGTTCTATTTGATAGAATCTATGAAGCAGTTGAATGTGAATAGGCTTTCTATGCGTTAAAATACCCGTTAGAATGGAAGTTTAACTTTGGCACTCTCTCTATTCTGTACAGAATCTAGCGGCAAATAGAACCCTGTGAATGACAGTTACAGCGTAGATTTAGAATAGGCACTGACAACGCGATAATTCCTTACAATCATAGACCAATGAGATAGATCATAGAATATATATTTATCGAAAATATACCCAACGTATCTTCGGTTTTCAAATTTTTTTTAATAATTGACGAACTTCATAATTGGGTGTATATGTTTGTAATATATGTGTAGTTATATGTATTTGTCACATCACTAGAATTTGCATAAACCCTTTGGTCCGCTGTCAGTGCTCACATCATCATTCTAGAGGAGAGGCCCTACTATATAGTCCAAATACTGTGGTCTAAACGAATGCTCATTTCGAATTGTATCTACAGAGACCACAAATCATGCGTTATGGGTATTAGACCTTTCTAATACCCATAACGCTCCATTACCCATGTTCATCTTTCATTGATATTTTATTATTGAACACCTTAAAAGTTATCAAAGGCCGTAGCGGGATAAGGGACGCCAATGTGCACTTTATGATTTTGGTTCTGATTATTTTTTTCTACAGAAATTACCGTACTCCAAGACAGTTTTATAGTATCCCAGACGACAGAGGGGGTGAGGTGGGCTATTAGACCGTGCGGCGGCGGTAGGTTGGGGGGGGGGGGGGGGGGGGGGGGGGGGGAGTGCGGTGTAATTACAGCTGCAATCGGAGGCGCAATCTATCTGCCGGCCGCGCTCGCCCGCCGCGCTCCTGCGGCCGCCGCCTGAGGGCATGGTGGCGGCGGGAGCGGGAGCGGGTAAATGTATAACCTTCTATGTAAAGTCTGTCGTCAAATTACTTACTAAGCCCGAATGCTCCATCTTCGACCTCATCGTCACTTACCAGCAGGTGAGATTGAGATAAAACGTGTGTTTATTCGTAAATAAAAAATATAAAAAATAACACCTTTTTTATTTACAACTAAACCCGCGTTTGACATCAATCTCACCTGGTAAGTACGGGCTTGGAAGATGGTTGTAATTGTAGTTAGAACACCAAGTTTAGTGTTGCTAGAATTTTGTGATAATCAAAATAAGTACGTTCCGTTTTTGTTGCACGATTGTAACTATAACAAAACAACTAATACCAACAATCTACATTTAGTTAATTTAACAAAGACAGCGAAAGCAACTACACTATGACCCCTCCCGTCCAAGTTGGGAATTTAAGTAAAATACAATATTGCACAAATATAAAACAACAAACATGATGTACCGACCCATCGTCGAATTAAAAATGAAATAAGTAAATATTTTATAAAAAAGAAAAGAGAAAAACGATATGTTGGTAGTTACATCTAAGGATGTCTTATTTTGCTCATTTATTGAATTTATACTGAACCCAGGTCAGCATGGATTAATAAATATATATAGAAATCATCCTTCAAGAAAATAAAACTTAAGGTTTACTTAGCAGACTTTAATGTTGAATCTGTTATTTAGTGTACAAAACAAATTTCATTCACAGTCACGTACGCCAGATGTTTATTTATGCTATTAGCTATCTTAAATTAAAACAATAAAGGGTGATACCTGCTTGCATTCGAACGTGAACGCCCAAGCCGTACCTAAAAAGCAAGATGACTGTGGAAAAGAGAGGGGAGCGCGAACGGAGGCGGCAGCGTGGGACAGTCGCGCCGGGACGCTAGGAGACTTCACCCGCACGCCGTTTGGTGGGAGCGCGGTGGCCGAGAGTGCGTACGTGTCCGGCGGTCGAAAAGTAAAATGTTAGAGAGATGGAGGAGTGACGTGTTGTGATCAGCTCGGAACCAGTTGAAGATTTGAGTAGAGAGTCAGTCTAGGGCCGGGAAAGAGTGCGCGCACGTTCGGGCGCAGCTTTTAGCGCAGAGACACCAGCCAGGACGCGGGACGTACCTACGGCTTTTCGGATAGCACGCGCGGTCGCAGAGTTGAGGGGGATGTCGAGTCGATTGAGGGAGAGAATCGAACTTTCGAGATTTAGAAAGGGTTTTTTATAAGAGCCGGGAGGAAATTAAGTGAATGTGTTATTATTATTTCTGTGAAGTGCTAGCTATTATCATGAAAATAAAGAAAGACAGTGTGGAGTGTAGTCTTGTTACTCGTAGCTTAGGGAATAAAACCTTAACCGTGTAAATAATTTTCTGTAATCTCGTCGCGTAAATAAAATGAATGTATATAAATCCAGATGAGTTGTGGACAGTGAGTCTGGTCGCTTGATGACCTCCACTGTACCGATTTCTACGGCAGAGTACGTGAGTAGTAGTTAATGGTCTGGTTGTATTATGTATTATGGGAATCATAGGTTTTGGATTGTGGAAGAGGATTTTCCATTATATTTGTTTTATATCGTATGAAAGGGTGTTTATCGGAATCACTACATAGTTTTATTATAAAATAGTGATTTTGATGGGCTTTTATTTTAATACATAACCTATTTATATTTGCATTTTATGGGGTATTATTGTTATTTTATGCACATATATCAATATACTAGGTATACCATACTCTTCAAATGTAATATATTTACTTTAGCCTAATTTACAAATTAAATATATTTTAAAGTTAGCTAGATAATCCTTCGCTAGTTTCTTATATTATTATGTAAAGACTACAGAACAACATTCATGTTTCACGAAATAATTTCCTCTGCCCGAGGGTTGACTGGAGGAGATCGCTCTTGGCGATGGGGCCGCCTAGGATGTACTTCACTGTTTCCTTTTGTGTCTCTTGTTTGTTGTATTCTATTTGTGCAATAAAGAGTATGTAAGAAATCAAATAGACACTTAGTTTTTAGATAGAAACTAATGTCGTAGGCGTGAGTATATTGACCTAAATGTCTTCAAAGTAGGTTTGTGCATAAATAGATAATAAATTAAACTAGAGATTTCTTTATTTAGTTAGGCTTTCGTAGATCCGCGTAATATTTAGATATAGGTACGATAAACATCTATAGAGTAATTCTTCGCAGTAAAAGAAAGAACACACATTTATTTACAATGGTATATCGTTTGTTTACCTGACTATCGTTGCGATCCGCGCGCTCGCGATGCAAAGCCGAACATTCGCTAAGTAAGAGCGCGCGTTTTTAGTAATGTATAATCGATTTAATTGACGTATCGATATGTATATCATTTTATTAAATATCCTTTGAAACTATTTGTTAGATTCTGAATTTTGACACACTAAATTATAGCAAAATTTAATAAATGATATTAGACTTATTACAGAACGAAAAATTACGTTAAATATAATATAGTAGTGATACAATCGTAAACAATTAAATAGGTATAAATAAACTCAATAAAGTCTAAAACATGTTTCGTAGGTGTTTTGTTTATCTTTATAAACAACTCAAGCGTTCGAGTTTAAGGGAAATCGGTACGTTCGTAAGACTACAACACTGGTAATAAATAGGTAGTTCACGTACGACAATTAGATGTAATATAGCTTGAGAGAAATGTTGTAATTTATTAATAGACGGCATCCTTCTAATGCCGAATAAATGAATGAAACTATAATAATAATAACTATAATAAATAATGAATAGCAGATATCGTTTATCACAAAAAGAAAAAGGGCTTAAACTACGTGTATGTAACAGATATCCCATAAGTTAGGTAGGTACATTTGATAATGTTATTGAAATAGATTTATTCCAGACGAATAGTATGGTATGTCTAAAATAATGTATCTTTCTTATTTGATTTTCTTGGTTCTAAATAAATATCTAAAATCATCCTAAATATGTAATATTTAACTGAAATTTCTTTTATAATAGTATAGTTTATTATTCAAAATCGTGTTATACAAGAACCAAGAAAGTCCTAAATAGAGTGTTAATAATATTTATTATAACGTGTGATTGATTTGAATAGTTTTAAATTGTTGGTAGTCTCTAGTTATTTATTGAATAACAGGTAATAATATTTTAGGGTTTGTTCCAGTTCGTAATTTCGGATAATGTTTGTTGTGATCTTTTATTTGTTTTATTATATTTTCAGATGTATTCAACTTCTTTTGGAAATTTTATTGTTATTTAATATTCTTAACTTTTATAACAATTTCAGATATAGTCCCGGTTATTTACTTCAATAATTTTTTTAACTTTTTGTTGTTGTTTGTGTGTTTTAATTGTTTTATTATATTCTAGGGTACTTGCACTGCACTCTAACTAGTGATATTTTCAACAGGGATTGTATGCAACAATCTATAATGATTTTAATATATATTTTTATTTCCTATTAGGTTTCCATAAGGAGTCTGAATGAATCCACTTAATTTTTATAACAATTTCAGATATAGTTCCGGCTATTTACTTCGATAATTTTATTAACTTTTTGTTGTTGTTTGTGTGTTTTAATTGTTTTATTATATTCTAGGGTACTTGCACTGCACTCTAACTAATGATATTATCTTATAGGGATTGTTGCAGTAAATATATTAATTTTAATGTTTTATTTCCTTTTAGTTTTATATTCTACGAGAAATATCTGCAGAATAATTTAAGTTGGTGGTGGATTTTATTGCAAATAAGTTGGTGGTGGAATTTTGATAGACTACATTTTGTGAGTTAGAGCGGCACGTGTCGGCGCGTGATTTGATCGACTTTCCGTAAGAAAAAAAAAAAGGAAAGTTCGAAAGGATTACGGTTATTCACGATAGTTGCCTGATTCATAAAGTCTATCCAGAATTAATTAAATAAGAAAATTCTAGTTTTATACAATTGATTTAACTGATAATTTTTAGATCATTATTATCCTAGATTGTTCCTGAACTTTGGAGATGTATGCAGTTATCTATAATGATTTTAATATGGTTTATTTCCTTTAGGTTTATTTTCTACGAGAAATATCTTTTGAATAAATATGTTTTATTGCAAATAAGATGGTGGTGGAATTCTGATAGACCACATTTTGTGAGTTAGTGCGGTGACTGTCGGCGAATGATCTGATCGACACTCCGTAAGAAGAAAAAAAGGGGAAGTTCGAAAGGGTTTTAGTCTCTCTTGTCCGTTGCCTGATTCATAAAATCTATCCAGAATTAGTTTAATAAGAAAATATTTCATTTGGCGTAACTGATAGTTTTAAGAACATTTCTAGATTTGATTTTATTCAAATCTAAAGTATTTAATATAATTGCCCAATTTGGCTCATGTTTAACTTCATTTTCACTCTCTGAAGTATTTTTGTGAGTGAATGATGGCCGGAGTTTAGTGGCGATTGCAAGGGACCTCACAACCCTTTGTAATATACGACACTGCCTCTTACGCTTTATTTGATTCATGAAAATCACTACAGCAAGCATTTGACTATACACGTTAGGAGCAATGATTTCCCCACACTATCCAAGGAATTGATGAGTAGTGGTTTACTTGGCCGGTGAATTGCTGCTTACTCAATTCACCCTACTCCATGGTAACATGACATTGGTTGACCTTGGCTAAATTGGTATTTGTCAATATTTAATGCAAATAAGGCTGGTGGTGGTATTAGTGCTAATAAGGCTGGGAAGTTTTATTACAAATAAAACTGGTGGTGGGTAGATCTTAAGCAATTGGCGTAAATAACATGTAAGTTCCTGAAGTCCTTGTGTATACTGAACCTAGTTTGGTTTTAATTAGACAATGCAACTACGTTCTGGAGGTTTCTTGTGAGTGAGTGATGTTATGGTTTAGTGATGATTGTGCGGGACCTCACAACCCTTTGCAATATACATCACTTTTCTTATGATTTCACTGGTTCATGAGAAATACTTCTGCAAGCAAAATACTACACATGCGGCGACTATATTTTTCCCCACACTTCACAAGGAATTGATGAGTAGTGGTCTGCTTGGCCAGTGGGTTAATGCTTACTCAATTCAACCTACTTCATGGCATTGTTGAATTTTAGCTAAATTAGGGTTTTGTTGCTTTGACCTTCGACTATAAAAGTATTATTAATAGTTATATAAAATCATAGAATTTCGACTTCGGAACTTCTTAATTTCTTATATTATAAGTTGTTTTAGAATTAAGTTATCCTACCAGATCCCTTCCAAAATTTCATATCCTCTCGCCTCCTTCCTCTTTCCCATGGTTAGATAAATGTAGAGTACATTTATTGATTAAAAACTATTTCAATCCTAGCATGTTTGGTTACTGACTAAATTCCATGACTAAGGTCTTGGTTTATTTATTATCTTAATTACTTACTGGTAGCAACCAGTCTTGAGCAAAGCTCAATATTAGTACACAAATACTAGTTCGTCCAGTCTAATAAGGGCACTGCCCTAATCAATTCAACTTACTGGTTCTTCCAGTATATTGAGAGCATCGCTCTTACAACTACAAATACTGGTTCGTCCAGTCTATTAAGGGCACGGCCCTAATCCATACAACTTACTGGTAGCAACCAGTCCTGAGCAAAGCTCAATATTAGTACACAAATACTGGTTTGTCCAGACTAATAAGGGCACGACCCTAATCAATACGACTTACTGGTTCTTCCAGTCTATTATGAGCATCGCTCTTGCAACTACAAATACTGGCTCGTCCAGACTAATAAGGGCACGACCCTAATCAATACAACTTACTGGTTCTTCCAGTCTATTATGAGCATCGCCCTTACAACTACAAAATACTGGTTCGCCCAGCCTGCTAAGGTCTTTGACCTAATAATTATTACTGGTAACAACCAGTCGAGAGCAAAGCTCTCCACAAAACTATACTTGCTGGTTCGTCCAGATTTTATGAACATTTATCATCGAATGCAGTTGAATAATTATTTCAAATATGTTGGATTGAATGGTTACTTTGCTTTGCTAATTAGCTGACGTTGATGTCAAAGTTCCATTTCCATCCATATCCGCTCCTAAGGGAGAGCATCAAGTGGTTGACTCTCATTGTTGTTGGGCGCTGGCTGGAGCTCTACAGCCCCCTAAAAGGGGAAAAATGTCCATCCTTACCATCCCTAATGTTTCCGTCATCTCTAATCTTTTCCTTCCAAAAAAAAAAAATCCTTCATATTTTCCCACATCTTCTTGACTTTATCCTAGTATATTTCCCAGTGTTTCCCTAATTTTATTCCTAATATAATTTTGTGTACTGTACATATTAATAATGTTTTACTCTTTCAGCAATGACATCAACACTACAATTTAGTCTTATCTCTTCCTTTAAGCATTTAATTATTTTATGTGTCTTCGAATTTTAATCTCACGTCTCTAAAAGTACCAGGGTTATTCTTGCGGATCACAACGTAGCGATAGACGATCATGTGGCCAAAACAGTGCAAAGCATCTTTAGGTCTTCTTTTGCGCGGAGGGAGTTTAGTTACAATGAGATAGAAAAGGAAATAGTGAAGTACAATTTAGGCGGCCTTATCGCTAAGAGCGATACTTAGGTAGATAGATAGAAACACTTTATTGTACACAAATACAGAAAATTAAAAACTACACGAATAGTAGCACGATATGTACAAAGGCGGCCTTATCGCCCTTATCGGCCTCCACAAAGGGATTTCTACGTAGCTGTCAGCAGCAGTAAATTGTTCACCGCCACCGCTTATGTTATCGCTTATCGCTCCGCTCATCACGGCGCACAGCGCTACTGATGCTGCGGACGTGAACAATCACGATCAAACGTTCAATTGTGGCGCTGAAGTGATTGTAGGGGACGGGGCCGACAGAGTGTGCTTTGTGCAGAATGTGAGGGGGGGCGGTGGAGGGTCCAACTATCGAAATATTGGTTCATTGCCCATGTGCCATTTGGATGGCATTTCAACTTTGCCAAAAGACTAGTTTGGATCCAAAAAAAATTATTTTCGTCTCCAATCATACGTAGTGCATTTGTATTCTAAATATCTCTTATTTATCTAAACTAGGCAATATTTATTTCATTTTAAACTTAGTATCTGTTTATACAATAATACTAAAGTGTGAAATACTACGTTATACCTACATTTTAATAACCTTTTTCCGGTGGTGGTGCAACTTACAAGTAATTTAAAAGTAAAACTAAATATACAAGTGCAGTGTTCGAATGGAAATAATCACGTTCCTCTATGGATGGACTCCTGATGATATCCCACACACAGGGAAACCTAGTCGGGAGTCAGATAGCCAGACATTAAATAAGGGTGAGTGAGTGCATCTTTTGTGCCCTGAGTCATCATGAGGTTACATCTTCATATACCTATCTCTTACCTGTACCTACTTGCGTATGTGTAAATAAATAAATTGAAATTGAACTAAACAATAAAACTATAAACATACTCGCAGATGGTAAATATTAATGACAATGGTCTTCCACCGCGCTCTGTCCGATGCCGCAGAATCTGTGGATTTCGAGGATAGGTCTTTTTGGAGACTACGTTTTCATGTGGCACTGGGTCTTCTACGCTTGCGGTTCAGTTTGGCCACGAGGAATACCCCCTAGATTGCCAGTTCTTAGTATTCCTAGTTTCTGTATTTATTCTTACACTAATTTAAAAAAAAAGATTTGATTGAACTCTCGACTGATCTTGTTAAAAAGGCAGCCTCACCCCGACTCAGTAATCGTCGGCATTACGTAAGGCTGTCATCAATTCATCTTGTTCGGGTCACACATTGAGTTATGTTACTTCATATTAACTTGTAAACAAGCGTGGCGCTTACAGTTTATTAAATAACTCATCAGAGGACGCTCATCCGCTTAACCGCTGGCACCATAATAAAATAAGAACAGAAGGGAAATTTGTTACGCGGCCTCTTCAATCGCGCGCGAATCGCGCCGCGTCAGGCGCGAAACAGGAGTGTGGATGGTGTCGCGGCTTCGCGTTCGCGCTTCGCGGCGTTCCCCGTCCGGTGTCGGTTTATTGTCCAGCGACAAAAAGGTTCGCGGAGCGCGAACGCGAACCCATCCACACTCGTGGTATTGTCACAGTAGCGTGTGAGACGCGGTGACGAGTGGTCGTGCGTACTATACTACTTTTAATTAAAATTAGCGTAATCTGATGACGGATGAGAATCAGTACAATTATGAACATTCCTGTGGCTGATTTAAAGAAAATAAGGACTCATTAATGTTCATTTACAGATGGTTAATACTTGCGGTTGTTGGTACTTGGTGAAACTTGTAGTACATGATTAGATTTAAATAATATACTGTTTCACGGTATTTTTATTGTATTTTATTAATTAGGACCGGTTTCGTTTACACATCTTCAGGTATTTATTTACAGAACCTACAATAGCGTCACGGTAGCTGCAGTGGCTATGTCGGCATCCATTCTTGTCGAGCGGGCGAACTAGACTGTGAAAATTTGTGAAACTTTGCGAGTGTAGGAGGACATATTGTTGCGCAGAGTTCGCGGACTTTTCGCGGCCAAATGTCGCGGTCGCAGTTCGCGGGCGAGTGAAGAGCCCGCTTTAGATGCGTGCGGCACAGTCACAAACACCCCTCCTCGCGCCATCGCCATTGTTTACATTACCTATACGTCGTGGCGCTCGCTGTACACGGCTCTACAAAGGGGATTCGGGTACAGGTAAAATCGGTCTCTGTCTTACTTAATCTTAATACATTAGCGTATCACTATCAATTCATATTACCGAAGTCTCAAGGCTCAAAAAAATCAAGATTCTAAATACTGTATACGTGACAGCCTCACTGAGTTTCTCTTCTGTATGATTACGAGTACCTACTCGTCTTGTGCCGGCGCCGCTCCACCGCTCGGCCGCTCCGCGCGGTCGCGAGGTTATTGAGTTGGGCATACTTCGCGACTGTTTAGCGTAGAGGCGTACCGCCGGAACTTTGTACCGTGTGACAAAGGATATGTTACCATTTTTCATTTCATGTGATCTTCTTATCCGTTTGTTCATTCTGATCATCCCCGGGTGCATAGTTCACTATTCTCCTCTCTATTTTGCTTTGCTAGTCCGGATGTTTCTCCCTTTGGGGGAGAAAGAGTATGCATTTCATCAGACGCTGTCTTAGGGCAGCAGTGTAGTAGTAGAACCCTTGTTTCCCTGTGGTCCATTTGAGGTTTATAATACTCACTACTGATCTTCTTAGAATAAATCATACTACTTATACGAACGATCTATCTCTACGACTTTGGGAGATATCACGGTTTAAAAGTGACTCGTTGTTTTTGCGTCCCAGTGTATACCTAACCATTTTATCCCCACATTGTCTTTACTGTCTGTACTCCCACACCCTACCTTTGTTCCACTCGGTTCCTTCCCTGGTCGGCTGCACCGGCACGCTCCGCTGCCCCCCTCCCCCTCACGACCGTGACGTCACACGCAACTTTCCCAATTTCCTCCACTCGTTCCAGCTCCCGCTGGAGTTCATGTTTTGTTCAGTGAGAATGTAAAGTTGTTTAACACCTTTGTCGATGTGGATGGTTGTTAACTTTTACAGGTAATATTTGCCTTGAAATCATAATAAAGGTAAGTTAGAGCTTGAAATAGGTACCATCCCCGATAAAGTATCTGGAACAATCGGGTCTTTCGATGTATTTATTCAATAAAGAAGGGGTATAATTAACACTAAAAATACCAAAGTTAAATTACAATTTACCTAACAATGGGGATCAAATGGGGTCAATATTTTTACAACTACAACTACTGGAAATTAATTTCACGTTTCAGGTTCAGGTGTTTGTGATGCGTTTGGTCCACTTTCCCAAAAAATCAACTTCTAGAAGTCTGTCTTCGAATATAAACTTATGCTTATTCAAGGTGAGGCTTTAAATTCATGACCATAAAGTGAAGTTCATCTCGGGCTTTGTGGTCGCGAAACCAACGAGTAGGAAGATAATAATGATCTCATGGTAAAGACTTTATAAATCACAACTCGTGTGAAATCCTCCCTCCCAGCCCCCACCACATTAGAGGCTCCAGAGCTAAGTACCATCAAATAGATAAGTGACAGAAAAGAAGCTTTGGCATTCTGGTGCGAGGACACAAACTATCGCACGCCGCGCGTTCGCCACGTCGGTTTAGACAGAAGAACCGCTCGACTGGAGCGGTCTGTGTCGTACTGTAATTATTGGCACGTTCCTTAAAGCCTACCAATTTGCTTCAATAAGAGTTTGTACGACAATGCCCCTTTACAGCAGATATATTAATATTATTATTTAATAATTTAGATAAATGACAAAGCCCCTTTACAGCTGTTACAATCTTAATTTTTTTAGCTTAATTTTTAAATGTAAATCGGCTGGTCTGTTCGCTCCTGTCCAGTTATGTTTATAGTTAACATGAATTGTATTTAAACTTTAAATTTGTAAAAAGCATGACGTAACCAAGAATTCCTGGTGTCCCGGTGGTTTTAATAAAAGTGAATGAGTATGAGTGCGACACAACTCGTGGAACGCCTGTCGTAACGGGCTTATTAGGCGGTACACACAGCATGTGTCGGAGCGAAATGACGCAAGTGCGACTTTAGTGTCGCATTGATTTGTATGAAGTCACACATAGCGTTGGATATGGCTGTCGTATTGACACACGACTTTTGTTCGTACGGATGGCAAATTCTTGCTTCGATGTATCATTTTAATCGACTTGAACCTTCCTCATTATAGTCCAGCTTAAACGTTTGCCACGAGCGGACGTGAGATTGTGTGAGTGTACCGCGTCAGAACGCTAGTAGAGAGTTACTTTGCTGTTAATTTTCTGTGTCTATTTTGTGAACGTAAGTGCGCTCCGCAGTAATAACTAACAAGTGGCGTTAGTTGTAGGTAATTATTCACAGCGGTTATGACTTATGAATATTCCTTATGACTGCGGATACCGGGACGAATGGGTTCGGAAGTGTACTTACTTACTTACGAGTAGTTAGGGGCTATTCATAAATTACGTCACACGTTAAGGGGGAGGGATGGGGTCAGGAAAGCGTGACATCGTGTGACAGGAGGGGGGGGGGGGGGGGACACGAGTCATAAGTCATAAATAATATAAAGGAATGGGTTCAAAGTTAAATAGAAATATATAAATAATTTTGAAGTGCTGTATTATTTTTTTCAATTCAATAGAAATAGGAAATTCTATTTTTCTTATAGAGCCGGCTCTGCGGCCGCTGCTGCAGAAACCCTCAAACGGCGTAAATATCCCAATCTGGGTGAGACATACTTATTTGAGCCGTTTGGGGTTGAAACATTGGGACCCTGGGGCCCGGGAGCGCACCGCGTCTTCAAGGACCTAGCAAAGCATCTGGTCGACGCGTCAAAAGACCCAAGATCTGGCTCCTATTTGGCCCAGCGGATTAGCTTAGTTATCCAACGGGGCAACGCGGCCAGTCTCTTGGGTACACTGCCGGATGTGGGGGACTTAACCCACATTTTTTATCTTTGGCTTTCTTAGCCTTAGTTTAGTTTTAGCTTTAGTAATATTTTAGTGTTATATTATATTTTCCAGTGCTGTATTAATTTTATAAGTTCTAAATTTAAAATATGTAACGTCACACCATGTAACCACATATGACAATGAGGGGGGGGGGGGGGGGGACCTCGTGAAATTCGTGTAACGTAATTTATGGAAGGTCCCTTATATTATTTTATTGCTTTGATATTACTGAAGATTAAAATAAAATTAAACGCATAATGTCACACTTTTTAATGACGACAAAAAAAAGAGAAGAGGTTCTCTTCTCCTTCTATTTTTGGAAGACGATTTTCAGCATCAGACTTTTTCGTTTCTACTGTTGGGGATTTTGTAAAGAATAAGATGAAATAGAAATAGAGAACGAGTTTACCTTTTTTCTTGTATAAGGAGAGCATATTTCTTTTTCCATAGAACGACCCTCATCAATGAGGAAAACGACTAAGAAGGAGAGCAGACGAGCAACATGATGACATGTCTCTCTATAGTGTTATAGTTTACGATGCTCTGCCAACCTTGAGGACTTAGATGAAGTGCCTCATGTGCCGGTAATTACTCTGGCTCTCTTACCCTTCAAACCGAAACACAGCGATGCATGAATTGTTTTGTGGCAGAACGTAAAAGGTGGCACCACCCCAGACTAAGTAAAGTAAAAGGTGGCACCACCCCAGACTAAGTATAGTAAAAGGTGGCACCACCCCAGACTAAGTAAAGTAAAAGGTGGCACCACCCCAGACTAAGTAAAGTAAAAGGTGGCACCACCCCAGACTAAGTAAAATAAAAGGTGGCACCACCCCAGACTAAGTAAAGTAAAAGGTGGCACCACCCCAGACTAAGTAAAGTAAATGGTGGCACCACCCCAGATTAAGTAAAGTAAAAGGTGGCACCACCCCAGACTAAGTATAGTAAAAGGTGGCACCACCCCAGACTAAGTAAAGTAAAAGGTGGCACCACCCCAGACTAAGTAAAGTAAAAGGTGGCACCACCCCAGACTAAGTAAAGTAAAAGGTGGCACCACCCCAGACTAAGTAAAGTAAAAGGTGGCACCACCCCAGACTAAGTAAAGTAAAAGGTGGCACCACCCCAGACTAAGTAAAGTAAAAGGTGGCACCACCCCAGACTAAGTAAAGTAAAAGGTGGCACCACCCCAGACTAAGTAAAGTAAAAGGTGGCACCACCCCAGACTAAGTAAAGTAAAAGGTGGCACCACCCCAGACTAAGTAAAGTAAAAGGTGGCACCACCCCAGACTAAGTAAAGTAAAAGGTGGCACCACCCCAGACTAAGTAAAGTAAAAGTAAAATACACTTTATTGCACAAATAGAAAACAACAAACAAAAGATAGAAATACAATTTAGGCGGCCTTATCGCTAAGAGCGATCATCTTTCTAACTCTGTAAGAGTCAATACCACCTTCAAGAGTCATTCCATCTTCAATGAATACCTTTTAATAGTTTTTCTCTGTATCGAAATGTACATTATTTTTTTCTTTATTAATTACGTTTTAGTTTCTAAGATGGCTCGATTGATTCCATTGTAAAAAATTAACCAACTGCTAGAAAATCTTCAATCAATAATTTATTTATCAGAATACACAATCTTAAGGTCTTTTAGTAATGCACATATTAGTATACATTTATTATACATATACATACATTAGTATACATAAATACACAGTATTCAGCCTATTTAATAGGCATACAAAATATTAATATTTCCAATATTAATTTCATAACAAATATCACGAACATGTCGTGTATCAATACTAGAAGATTTAATTTGCGAGTCACAAATCCATTTATGTTTACGTCTTATTACAGTTGAGTGCTTTCGAATCAATTTATCGATATCCGACATCATCGAGCTCCTCTATCGAGTAAACCAGAGGACAGTTATACACACTACGTGTTAAGTGGGGTCGAGTGTACACTGAGCGGTACAAATAAGTGTGTAGTAAGTAGGTAGGTGTTAATAGCGCCGCATCTTAATAGCGGTTAGTGGTGTGCCGAGAGTGGAGTACTTCTGGTGTGGTACTCGATTGTACAAGATAAGTCTCGAATTTAAACTCGAGAGTACTAAAATGTAGTGATTTCATTTCATTTCATTTCATTTATTTTGCCATAAATCGCGTGTACTTACATTGTGGGTCTTATAAACATATACGTTTCAACACGATTTTACCCAATGGGTGTAGCAAATAAAGATATAATATTGATTAATAAAATTGAATTTAAATTAAGTTATTATATCAAAACTAAATATACCTAATGAATATAAAATTAAATTATGTATCCAAATCAAATAAATCACAATAATTTCTATTTATAAAACCAAATGTCAAATCATATTATTAATTACCATATGGTCAATTTTATCATAATGTCAATCATATTGTAAATTCAAATTTAACACACACCACACAGAACAAAATGTCATACAAAATGATACACTTAATAAAAAAATACAGTGAGAATATATTATAATGCCAATTCAGTTGTCAAAACAGTGCCCAGTAATAGAATGTCATGCTTGTAGGAATTCATTTAAATCATATGGACACTTTTGTATTAAATACTTTTTTAGTTCTCTCAAGAATTTATTATATGTAAGGTTTTTGATGTCAGATGGTAAGTTATTGTAGACCCTGACAGCATTATATTTAACACTACGCTGAAAAGTGGTTGTTCTGCATTTAGGCAGAAGCAATTTCGGCTCGTGTATCGCGTTCAAGCGAGTGATGCTGGAGTATTGAAGGAAGGGAGTGTGAGTAAGTATTGATGTAGAAATAATATTCGAGTATTATTTTTAGGAATATTGTAAAGTATTTGCTTAAAACGTAGCACATAAAAATATGATATTATATTGGCGGTTTTATCGCTCTTCCAGACAATCTTTAGGTAGATACATTTTTAAAGGAATTGTTAATGTTTGCACATTTTTATTAAATACTCTAAATAAGCTACTGAAAGCAAGCGCTAAGGAGTAGTCAAATGTTCAGTCAATGATTCAGATGTGGATTGGAAGATTTGGACGCTTGCATCGCGGTCTCGTACTTTTAATATCCAGTATTCGAGTACTTTGCATACTCGATTCCGTAGTACCGCATAAGTAACATGATTCCTGCAGTACTCGAGTTACTCGAATACTTGAAGGTACTTACTCGAGTACTTATGGCACATCATTCCTTAATAGAGAGTCCGTAAACACCGCGAGGTGCTCGAGCGGACGTTTATCCGCCATTACTACCCCCCTCTCCCCTTTTCCATCTACCTCATTTCCTCCCCCTCTAGCAGTGTTGTAAAAACTAGGCTTGTCCGTGTTCAGAGTTTCTTTCTGTACAAGGTCTCATAAAGTTTGTGGAAAATAAGAATTTCAGTGTTACAGGTGTTTGTATTAAACGGTGTATAATGTAATTTCCGTGTTCTGTAGATGTGTTTCTCGTGTATTCTTCAGTATGAGGATTTAGTATTATTTAGAAGCAACATTAGCATGTTGAAACACACATAATGTTGCACATTGACGCATGAAAGAATGGCATGAGCACTGACACTAGACATTACCGTTATATTATTGCGTGGAACGTCAAAAACTAGAAAGAAATTGCAATGACGAAACTTTTGTGTTAGGATTTGAAGCCGAAACACATGAACCGTTATTCTTATCTTATGATAGAGGGCCGGGAATAACCCAGAGGCACTTCGACCCTTGAGGATTTTTGTGCCATTTATACACTGGTCATCTCAGTGTGCAGGTTTCCTCACGATGTTTTCCTTCACCGTTAGAGCAGTCGGTAAATGTACGTAAGTCTTCGAAAATACGAAAAACTCATTGGTACATGGCACTACACGGTTTCGAACACGGACCTCCCGTATAGGAGTCCGGTGTCCTAGGCACTGTGCCACCGACGCTCTTTCGCAATTAGAATTATTTTTTTCTTATCATAAGCCGTTGTTTATTCTGTCGCTTGTTTGGCGCTAGTGGGGACCGTAAAAATATAGACGCGTTACACTTCAAAAATGGACCGATAAAAATACGGTTTGTTTGCTACGACATGGTCCTTCTTTTGCTCCATTCTTCTTACTATGTAGTACTAGAAATGAAAAGAATTTTATTTGCAAGAATATACGTCATGTATGAAGGATCTTAAAATTACATAGTTAGTTCCAGCATATCCTACCACATTGTGGTGTGCAAATTTACATAATAGATACATATATTTAACAAGAAATTAGAATATTTTTTGATACAAAGCTAATTAACTTGCTAGTCAGTCCTCTAGGTGCCGGCTAGTAGGGTTCTAGGACAGTGTGCATATGAAGTAATAGAAGAACTTGGTAATAGACATAATATTTTTAAGGAACAGAACTACACAGAAAATAGGTAAAAAGGAAAATAGGTAGAAACGTCCGTTCAAAACAAAATACAGAGAGAAAGTGCAAAATACAAAGAAAACAATGAAATTAAAGGAATAATGGAATTTAGAAATGGAATGGGAATATTATTTGAATTTTGAAAATATAGATCAAGAAATGAAAATGCCAACACGAAATGAGGTGAGATAAACGCTAACGATGAGGTTGAAATTGATGGCAAGGAGGTTGATATGGACGATGAAGTCGACATCGTTACAAGCTAATACTCTTTAGATTACATGTCAGACAAGAACTCCTAAAAGGATCACAAATTACCAATTCATAATTATAATAATATAATGATTACATGTCAATTTAATTTTAAATGTCAAATTATTTATTTAAAATATTATTAAGTACTAACTTTGTGTTCAATAAATAGAGGCAATTATTCATGTAGTGGGTATGTATGTATCTCTACATAATCGATTAGTTTTCCAATAGCCCACTGACATTTGCATCGCACGACGACTGCCTGCATGACCTAGATACCAAAGGCGGCGGCGAATTTTACGGTTATTCCTTTTATACGATGTCCGAAGAAGTCCTGTGGTCGTTAAAATTTATTTCGCGCCAAATAAAGCGCGGCAGGATTTATTTGGTTTCGAAAGGATATAAAAATTTGGTGTATGAAGAAGAAAGTCATTCCAAAGAACTATTAAATTGTTATCCTGGGTTGGGTTAAGTCTAAGCTGACAATTTGAGTTCGCGATAGCTCGTTTGAAGGTTGCCTGGAAGAGATCGCTCTTAGCGACAAGGCCGCCTAAATTGTACTTCACTATTTCCTTTTCTATCTATTGTTTGTTGTTTTCTTTCTATTTGTGCAATAGAATGTATTTTATTTTTACTATACTCGTTTTAAGGTGAAATAATCTGGAAGTGCTCAGTAATATTATGCCTCTACTGTGAACTACCTTCCACACACATAATACCATGTAAGTACACCCGCACCATGCCATCACCCTCCCACACACTCAGTACCTCACATACACACTAATATCCTCATTCATACAAACAAACACATTCATACAACACAACACGCACACACTGTTGCTTTCTTCGTCCGTGCAGTCACTGAGGGCCAGCTGAAAATCAGCGCTGTGGCTTGCCTCAGCATTATGCTGAGCTGGTGTACCCTTTTTGGCACTGTACCACACCAGATGTTCTGTGCTGCATGTATTAAACTTTGTATACTTCTGTATTCTGGTGTTTACAGCGCTAAATAAACGATTTCAATTTCAATAAGTAATTACTTCAGCAGGCTTTACAATTTCGTGTTTTTCTTACCGATATTTCTTTTGAAGTTGTCCTAGAACTATTAACTAATAATACTATTTTTATATATTCTGTAAATGAACATGCATTTTTATCCAGTAAGCAAATTTAAAGTCCCAGTCGAAATTCCAATACTACGTAATTTTATCAGAATCCCCAAACAAAGTTTTCGTATGGCAACCCTGTCCCCCAGGAGCGAAATGTGAGCGAAATATATTGCAGCGATGCGACGACGGCGAAATAAAATGTAAATGAGTGCACAAACGGAACTTCCAGTCGCGGGAAATGAGGACGCACTGTGCATACTATTTTTGCATTTTTACAGAGTCGTCACGGGGACTTTTGGCGCCCTGGGAGCCTTGTTTGGCGCTCAATTCTGTCTACGAACATTGAAAAATCTGAAGATCGCGTATTTGAGTTCCTTCCGCCATGATTCCTTCCGTTTAGTTCATAAACTAGGACGAAAGTTTCAAACTTATTTTTATGTTGTAGCTGGAATAAGTTCGAATCTAAAAGCTAGCCGAAGAGTTTTCAATAAGTAATATTACTTGTTGAAAGTTAATAGCTTTTATAGAGAAATTGTTAAAAAATGTAGCTGTCGAGCTGTCTCTTCATAGATTCAATTTCAGTCTGATTTAAATGAGAAGAATTTAAATGTTATGAGATTACAATAAGTTTCTAATCAGACTATTATTTCCTACATAAATGTTTGTGTACCCTTATTTTGTACTAAGTTTTGTGCAATGAAGAGGACTTAACTGTACTTATTTATAGCACCCTTTCTGTACATTTATGCGTCCCTGGTGCTTGGTCCTGACTACCACCCTGTATATACATGTGAATGTACATGACATTGGAGTCACACCACCCTGGATCAGAGAGTTGACAGAATTATTTGTGTGAAATTTCGTTGATTCTGCTCGTTTTGAGTTTTCAGAGCTGGCAAATGGCATCTGCTTCTGCAAAAGTACACTTACTCGTAACTTCAGGGCTTAAAGGCAAGGGAAATAAAATGTAAGCTTGCAGTAAGTATGACAAAACCTTGTCTAGACTATTGTGTGAATAAATAAATAAATAATAAATAAAGTTATCACGGCAACACTGTATGCAAATTTACAGTGGAAGGTACAGTAAAATGAATTATACAATTTAAAAAAATACATATATATTTTCTAAAAACGAGCGTACGGTTAGCACCCGCACTAGGTAATCCTGTGTCGTGGGCGCTGTGGTGGGGAGTGTGTGTTGTGGTTTGTACCTAAATGTACTGTAAGTTATGTGATTTGGCGAAGTAGAATTGTGTGTATTGGTGTTTCTATTTATAAAACGAAGCAATAAGCAGCCTTCTTCTACTTCTTCAAGTTCAAGATTTATTCCTTGTTTTCGAGTGTTATATATCTATCTAACGAACTATTCGTTCGCCGCGGGATTTATAGAGCTCTGTCCTAAAAAAGTCACATTGCTCGGTTTTTCGCTTTCTTCCACCTGGTAAGCTTGGGTTTCTTCTGTGTTTTAATAGTAGCGTATAAGTAGGGTACATGACAAGTATCAAATATTAAATGCATTTCATAAAAATTAAGAAACAAATAAGAAATAGAAATAAATTGATGGTCAAATATGAAAACAGAATTGAAAAATAAAATAGCTACAGGCAATCAGAAATTAGACGGAAGAAAGAGATGGCGGTACCCAGGAGTGACGTCACTGCTGGGTACCGCCATACAAGCAGGTCCTTGGCTACATATTAAGACTGTTTTTCTAGAAAGGGACTGAGCATCCCCCACTACTAACTTTAACCATTAATATATCTGATGTCAGTTGAGATATCGATAAACGGATTTCAGAACCATCTTCAGTATGTCCATGTAAGTTGATTGATACAATAAAAAAATAATTAGTTATGTACCCTATTCTGTGTAAATTACTAGGTTTGTATCCTCAAATGTTATCACCCAAAAAAGAATTTAGCTAAATCTAATTTTAATCTTCTAAGCACGGAAACTACAAATGTTCAGGCTACAATTTCAGTGGGAATTTACCTCCCAGCATCTGTGCTCCCTTCAAGAGCAGACATAATCATAATTCATTTTCCAACAGACCTTACATTTCCCTGCGTCGCGGCCTCCTGCGCCAAAAACAGCTTAAAACAAGGACAAGAGGAATGTCTCGGGAAACGGAACGGAACGGAATAGTTTACCGGCGCTTAACGAAGCGCAGCGCTTAAGCGCCGAAGCGCCGGGTAAAGCGCATTACTCATCGCCGGGAGGCCTGTAATTAAATACAAATTAGCGAAGCCCAAGTGGACGAGTAAAGTTTTGAAGATTAAATAAATAAATGTTTTTGAATATTTAATGAAATGCCTTGGTTGACTCATTAAGGCCCGGTACCTATGGAGTAAGAACACTCATTAAGACCCGGTACCTATGGAGTAAGAACACTCATTAAGACCCGGTACCTATGGAGTAAGAACACTCATTAAGACCCGGTACCTATGGAGTAAGAACACTTATTTATTTTCCATTCACTCTGTACACATTTAAAAAACTACATTTGATCCTGGAAAGTTGCTTTTATATAAGTAATTAGATTATTTTTCATCAAGCCTCTGAGCTTCCAATATTGAACATAGGCCATCTCTCTCCAACATGATCTACTGATTGTTTTCCTTATCCACGTCTCATTAAGCTCGGATGTGTCAACTTCGGTACCATGAAGCATATTTTGAAGTCCAGTATACCAGAAAACCTCAAGAGTTCCCCTCTTGAGGTATTGATCCATGCATACTGCTCAAATTTATAGATGCGAACGTTAAACGCTTACAAACACCGTAATATTGAGGCTGAAAGTAGCTCAGAGAGCAATGGAAAGATCCATGCTCCGATTGACCCTTCGCGACCGTGTCCGGAGCGAGGACATACGTCAAAAATCTAGCGTTACAGATATCAGACAACAGATGGAAGCGCAAGACAACCGAGTGACGTCCCCGTACTGGCGGCCGTGACCCGGGCAGACCGAAGGCTCGATGGTCAGAGGATGTAAGAAGAATAGATTATTTTTAATAGTTCTCTCTTCAACCGGTGTCCCACTGCTGGATGTAAGTCTCCTCCAATGCACGCCATTTTTTTACGGTCTTGAGCTTTACAAATCCAGTTTCCTCCAGCAGACCTTCTGATGTCTTGCTGGTCCTACTCCTCCACCTACGCTCCTGGTCCCAGTCCTTAGTCTTCATGTCATGACTTTCTTGCCCCACCGACCGTCATCTCTACGACAAATATGGCCCGCCAATTTTAATAGTTATTTATTACATATATACCAAGAAAGCGAGTCCACCAGTATTGCCCCAATGTAGATCAGTAGACCTATATGCCGTATAAGGTCAAACGTAGAACATTAGGGGCCAGTACAACCTCCAGAAGAGTTATTGGCCAAAAACCAAAATAAACAATAGGAAACGAGGTCGAATTTTCCATTTTTTCGTGCAGCCTCGTCTGCGACTGAAACACACGTAAATAAAAGAAGATTCCATCCGAAGTTGTGCGGCGTGGTGCGGAGCGCGGCGCGCGGTGCAGGGGGGAGGGAGGAGGCTGCAGGCGCAAAAAATAAATTTATTTCCGTCATATTGTTGAACTTTCACACGACGTTGTGTAATGCCGGGCTCCGCACCACGTCCACAGTCTGCTCCAGGGCTGGTAATTGCCAGGAAATCGAAGTAATAGAGGAAATACATCAAAATTAACTGAAGTTAGGGCATAAACTTGCGTTTCAAAACTTTCAAACTATGACGTATTCTTTTTTATTAGGGAATACAGGGAATGGTTATCATCGAACTCCCACTTTCTGAACATGATGGTACGAGTTGGAAGACTTTACACATCAATTTTTTTTGTGAAAGTTGCATAGTTAATTACGTACTTATGTGGTGAGTATTTCTTACTTATTTCTTCTAATCTTATGATAAGGGGCCGGGAATAATCCCAGCGGAACTTCGACCCTTGAGGATCTTTTGTGCCTACCCCATTTTACACACTGGTTATCTCAGTGTGAAGGTTTCCTCACGATGTTTTCCTTCACCGTTAGAGCAGTCGGTAAATGTACGTAAGTTTTAAGTACGACATAACCTAAGATCTTTGTAACCTACATTTACAAATAAATTATTTGATTGATTGATTCTTCGACAAATACGAAAAACTCATTGGTACATGGCACTGCACGGTTTCGAACCCGGAGCTCCCGCATGGGAGCCTCTCCATGGGAGTTCTTGCCACTGTGCCACCGACGCACATTAAAGTACATACAAAAATCGGTATTAATTTTTATTACTAGACCAAATTAACTCGTATATTCGTTACCGTCGACAGCCCTAGCTTAGGGACGTCACACTACAGCTACAATGCAACCTCTGCACCTCTGCAATTTACGTCGCAACTCGCGTACCGACCTGCCCGTACAAAACCACTCTTATATCTTAACTTTTAGGTCGTGAGTCGTGCGTCACTTGCGACCTTACGTCGTGGACGATTGTACAGAACTGCAGAGCGATTCTAAAACGGATTCCCTTTACAATATTTCTTTTCCAGTTCGAATGAGAATTTCCCTGGGGCATGTAGCGCATGGAGGCTAGGAGGCATGGAGGCTAGGAAGCATGGAGGCACGGAGCACTATTCATGCACCGGAATTTATTACGGTATAGTTTTCGAATCGCACGTAAATTATGGAGCTGTTCATGCACTGAATTTATTATGAATTTATGATACAGGAATTGGTATTATGGAGAAGTCTTCGGAGGTAGCAATGAAATATCTGAATTTTCTAACAGGATATACGCAATAAGAAAAGAGCGTCTGTCCCTATGAGAGAGCCAGAGAGTCTAAAAACAGGTGAAAAAAACATCGTGAGGAAACCTGCATGTCTGAGGGAAAAGTTTCCGATGGCATGTAAATCCACCAAATTAACGCTAGGCCCGCTCGGTGGACCATGGCTTGACCTCTTTTAGTCTGTGCCCCAATAGAAGGGACGTTAATAGACGGATAACAAACGTAGTGTGGCCCCCCTGCTAGATGGAGCGACGATCTACTCAAGGTGGCTGGCAACGACTGGATGAAAAGAACGAAAGATCGGGCTCAATGGCGCGCCCTGGGAGAGGCCTGTGACCAGCAGTGGACTACAGTGGGCTACTGATGATGATGATGAACTCATAAAATCGGGAAAAAAAATCTAGATCTAGGCTAACGGCTAACGATCATGTCGATCGTTTGACAGTCGGAACATGTTGACAGAATTGAATGTAAAGCAACTAGTATACCTAAATTTTGAGTCGCTTTCTCACACACTATAGTACCCGATATAAGTTTAAATATTACGTAAAATGGTATCCTGAAGAGTTCTGGCGCTGTGCCCACAGTTTCTGTCGATTGAACCGTTCCTATAGAGTACCCTCGTATTCAAAACTATATTAGATGCCATTTTGATATTTTTTTATGGACGGGAAACATCAGCGCCAGTATTGGAAACGGTTTCTACTGTTTGTTATTCTTTTGTCGGCTGTTTGATGTTTAATGGACACGATTAGATCGGAAAAAGGCGATTGGACGCTTTTGGACCCACTAGTTCGCTTCCAACTAAAGATAGCGCATTTTCGTAAGTATTTCCTGAGAAATTTCCAATCACGATACGCTCTTTTTCTGTTCCTCATGAATGAAGTAGGTAAATGATCTCAGGAATAGATAAAGAACATTGGGATGGGAAATTACTCAAGAAACATCCATTGGATAGATCTCACCTAGGACTATATCTTTCATCATGGTACGAACATCCTAACTAGTGTGGGGCAGGAACTAGAGACCAAAAAACTGTCATCATATTTACTGGCTCTGAATTTTATTTATCAGAGTTACCCTGAGTTGCAAAAAACTAGTCCTTTCTGAGTCCGCTCCATCATCGGCCTCATCGTCACAACTACTCATGTAAGAATGAGGTCAAATGTGGGTTTAGTCAGTGCCTTTTTCAAAAAATCTGAAGAACTTCAAATTCTTGTCTTCTAAGTGCTTTCTCGTGTTAATGGTGTGTGTATCATAGTTGGTGGCTAATATCTTCTATACCCACCTACCAAGGTTCCTTAGATTACTGGTTGGAATGGTGGTTTCACAAGAAGCACTTTTTCCAATTCTAAGAGTTGTTTGTGACCATATCTTTGTCTCTGAATGTGACGCATCTATTTCCTACGGGTCATTGACAGATAGAGACATTCCAGAAATAGACTATAACAGACCTGACCGTTATGGCGGGGCCACACCTGCGTCTAATGCCGTTAATTACCGCGCTACATAATATTTACTAATGGCGCTTTCGCATCTGCGCTTAATTAACGGCATTAGACACAGGTATGGCCCCAGCATTAGATAGAATAAAAAAGACAAAAAAACGGATTTTAAAAACCTATCAGAGCCATGCACCTGGGAGTTTATGGTAATATAGTTTTTAGAGTTCCGTTCAGACGGCGGTTTAAATATTAAAACGACGGCAGCGAAGGGTTCTGTTCTGGCGCGGTGCCACGGCGGTCCGGGCGATTGAATATTTTCTTTAACGACGGTATGGACGCCGGAACCGCGCCGGACGCCATTTTGATCACTGATGGAAGATACGCGTATAAGCAATGTATAATGGGGGGAGTTTTTGCATTGCAGGGTTGCAGATTGACAATAGTGACCACTTGTTTCCAGTAATGAGATTTTTTATGTTCGGTGGGTATGTATGTAGAAAAGACATGATCATGGTAAAAATAATGTACACAAAAGTAGATAGGTCTTTGGTTTTTTTTAGTAGGTGTATGGAATATCTAAACGCTTCTGATGCGGACGCGCTGCTATGATTTCCATCTGGGGATTGGCTTCGGTATCGCTGGTGAGACGAGGTGGAGAACTTCAAGTCCTGCGCGAACTACAAGTCAGCAACTGTCAAAAGATTGCGCAGGACAGGGAGAAATGCTTGGTTGCGGAAACCAAGATCCACCATGAGACGCTGAGCTAGCGGAATAAGACAGTAAAGATTCTTCGATTTAAGACTTATTGGCACTATGTTATAGCAACCGTTTGCAATTACAGTCCGTACGCTTTCTCAAATCGATAATATGGATATTGGATACACGATCTACAATATATTCCTTTGTCTCGCACGCCCATTAATTATCGGGCTCAGTGCAGACAAGCCTGAAGCCGTTTGTCCCGTGGTCCCGCTGCACGCATTCGTCCCGCATCCCGCACGTACGGCACACTGTCCCAATTTGCGTGATCCATTCCTTATCCTCGGATACAGCGGGACACGTTTATTGGGCGATGCGTCAAGATTTGTCCCAGCCACAGATGGACGTTACACACAGTAAGTTAACTGTGGATAAATGCTCTTGATCACGCTTGACAGATGTGCTAGCTATTCGAATGTTCATAGATTTTATACTCGTACAGAATACTAGTTGAAAGCTGTAGCGAGCGAATAGACTCGCCCACCTTCCAAAAACACAATGTACTATAGATAGAAAGATAGAAACACTTTATTGTACAAAAAATCAGGAAAAGTAAAAACTACAGGAATAATAACACGATATGTACAAAGGTGGCCTTATCGTTTAAAGCTATCTCTTCCAGGCAACCTCAGAAGTTAATTGGACATTAAAAAGATTAGCGACAGTGTAGTGTGAGGATATGAAAATGGTTATTATTACTTAATATACAGTAAATATAGTAAAATAAAAGTAATATGATATACATAAATAAATAAGTAGGTATAAAATAAAATAAATAAAATACTAAAATAGTTAAATGCATAGATATACATAATATAAATAAATAATCATATATAATAGATAGTAAACAATACATAGGTAAATATACATAATAATGAAAATAAAATGCACAACTACAACGACAAATAATGATGAGTGAGACCCGCTTTAAACGAAGCCAGGGATTCCGAATGCCGAATTAGACGAGGAAGTGAGTTCCATAGTGAGCTGCCTGGACAGCAAAGGAGTCAGTGTAGTATCTGGTACGACACAGTGGAGCCTTTAGGATATTATCATGGATGGATCTGAGAGCGACATCATGATTAGAGTCTAGGAATGTGAACATGGATTTCAGGTACGCGGGAGTGATAGGACTGTACAGGACATTATAAAGGAGGGAGAGGAGATGAAAGTTGCGACGGAGCCGAATGACTACGTACTATATATACATAGTAGGTATAGTATTTCGAGAATGTTATTAAAGGTAAAAGTTCGACCCATTAAAATTGAACCTAATATTTTTTTCATGCGTCCACAAATAATTTTTTATTAGTATCATAAATTATTGGAGTGGTGAGATGACTTCTTGTTCCAATTACTTGCTTGAAAAAGTTTGCCAAAGTTTTCGTAATTCAATTAGGAACATTATACTGTCAGCAAATAAATGATGATAGGTAATAAAGAATTTAAGTCTGGCTGTCAATTTTGTTTGCCAGGTACGAGTATAGCCAGGCTTTGTATATTTGTTTCAAAAGATGTGCTGCTGATTGTTTCTTGCGCCGCTTTTTTTCTTTCAGCTGTAGCACCTTACTACGCGGGCGGTGGTAGAGTAAAAAAGTGACTTTGTAAAAATGTACTGTAAGGTACTTCATTGAAATAAAAAAATGTATTTGAATTGATAGTCAAAAGCTAGATAAGTTGACTTACTGTTAACAGCAGCTCTACATACTGTGGTATTAGTACAGATACAGAACAGGCAATTGATTTGCAATTACCGGTGTATTGCGGGGAGGGGCGACGATGAATGGGGGGGTGATGCAGCAGGTGGGTCGTCTGCAGCAATTGACTATGTGACAATGGAAGGGGGGTTAAGAACTTATGATCACAAACAATATTACTCGGAAAATACTGACCTATATGTTGTTTTTGCTCGAACAATATTTGATTGGATGTGTTGATTGTCGCAATTTTAATTTCGTAGAATTATAAAAGTACTTACTTATTTTATTGTTTTTTTAAATCTGTTTTTGCTTTGGTACACGACAAGGTGACCATGTCAACCTCGTAAGGGTCATTAAGGGAAGGAATAGGAAGCTCAAGTATTATTAGAGTCAATCCTCGCCGGAGAACGACCCGCTTTAAGAGCTACTCGTAATTTAGTAAAGAGCAGTAATTTTTTCCGAGTTGAGGGCTGCCCCGAAGTAAAATTGAGCCTCCCATTTTAGAGAATTAATTTTAAAGCGAAGATTTAAATTCGTAATCAAGTGATCCCATATTATTTCAGTAAATGGAAATGGATTTGGGGGAAAGCGTCCCCAGGGTTGCCGTTGCAGATAGAACTCGTCGAGTCATTTAAATTGAGTACAAACATGAAACAGTTAAGTCTCCATTAAAATACATGCTATCCCTTTCTACATCATAGCTCTAAACAGAGATGATACTTACGGAAGCCTTAACTCATCAAATAAAATCAAAATGTTTTTATTGTAAGTAAGTACCTTATAGTACATTTTTACAACATTCTTTTTTTTTACTCTACCACCGCTTCGTAAGGTGCTATAGCTGAAAGGAAAGAAGCGGCGCAAGGAACTTTCAGCAGCACATCTTTTGAAATAAATATATCTTACAATAATTATGAATACAATAATATATGTACACAATGTGCAGAGCTGGAGCTGAATTTAGGACCAAGCCTCTTTATCATTTAAGTAGTCATTTATTTTATATTAACCCTTTTTACGTCTTATATGGGTCTTAATTTTTTTCTCTGTCATATTTATTACAGTATCAGGTATCTTATTATAAAATCGTACACAGTGACCCATTAATGATGTGTTTACTTTACTAAGTCTAAAGCGTGGGACTGCGAGTTTGTTTTTGTTTCTGGTATTGAAATTATGATTATAGCAGTTTTTCGGAAACAACTGTAATTTTACGGGCGTTTCTTACAACTCATGGTGTAACACCCTTGTCCAAGCCTAGGCGAGTCTCTAGTGCTCTATCCAGCGGGACACGAGGACGAAGCCGGGTGCACATCAAAGGAGATCTTAATCAATTATTCCGGGAACAACTCTTTGAGAGACAAACTTGATTTGCTCCGCGGGAATTGTTAATGATGGCTTTCGGAAGAAAACGGATGCAGGGCTTCCTCAGATAGAGATGGGAGGGTAGATTGTTTATTTTTTTATTATTATATATTATAATCTTTATTACACACATAGACAAAATACAAACAAAATACTTAATAAACGAAAAATGAAATATGTATATATATTACATGTATTATTCCTTGGCATGAAAAAAATAATATATATTCTTTAATATATATTTCTTGCCATAAGCAAGCAATATTCATTCTTCAATAAATTAGAAAAATGGTGAAAAATGTTTCATTTGGTTAGAGCGCTGCCACGGAACGGGAAGGTCGCAGGTTCAAATCTTGCTCGCTTAATAAAATACTTACTTACTTACTCCGCTGGCGCAGCGACCCGAAGTGGATCTTGGCCTCCGATACCAAAGATCGCCATCGCTCTCTCTCCTGCGCAGTCTCGAGCCAGTCAGGCGCCCGGAGCTCCCGCAGATCTTTCTCCACTTCATCGCGCCAGCGGTATCTGGGACGTCCGACCGGACGTCGTCCGTTAGGGCGTCCCACATACGCTCGTTTAACTGCCCGATCCTCCCCCATCCTAGTGATGTGTCCGAGCCATCGGAGTCGAGCCGCTTTCGTCTCTCCTATAATGTTCGGCTCGTTCACCATCTCTTCTATCTTCCTATTCTTTCTCATCCTCCACCCTCCATCTTCCTTCTTGGCTGGTCCTAGAATCTTCCTCAATATCCTCCTCTCGGTCACCAAGAGTCTGTTTTCTTCCTTAATAAAATACACAGGTAAAAAAAATACACGTAACCATGGAAGTTCAGGCTATAAAAGACCTAAAGAAAGTCTAGATTTGAAAAACATGAAACAACTATTAGCATAACTTGCATAAGGGCATTGAAAGTAGACGGAAAGAATTACCAGGTTAGGAAAATAGTATAAAATATTCGTTTATTTTTCCACAGATTGCGACATCCGAGTCAACGGATTTAGCACAGGGTTGTGCCCACACTGTAGGCACATATCGGGACAATCCCGCTCGATCCCGATCATCTCCCGATCCCGGCCTTATCTGGGAATTTTCCCAACATGTTTGTGTAATGTCATTTCGAATGCGGGATTCGGAAAGTCATTCAAGAATGCACTTTGACTGAATCAGAAAAGAGTATATTTTTCTATGCGGTGTAATGCTTGCTTATCGTATGGTTAGTGGCCAACCTATTTGTCAGAGTTGTTCAGGCCGCCCGTAGGCTTCTGACATGGCCTAACGACTGCTGTCGAACGACAACAACCAGGACGGACTGCTTAACGTGCTCTCCACGGAGGAGCTCAGGTGAAATATGCCACTAGCGGTCACCCATTTAGGTACCGACCGCGCCAACGTCGCTTAACCTGCACGATCACTTTCGGACCGTGCTCGCAACTAGGCTACGAGCTAGCATTGTTGACTTGCATATTAATAAAACACAACATAATTTTAATTTTGAAAATCTATCAAAACCATAACAAAATCCGTTTATCCATTTTCGAGATTAGTCTGGACTGGGGAACTTTCTTCTAGACTATGTAGTGACAGGTGTCTAAAATAAGATCCTTTTTTTCACCCTGATAAAGTGCCTCGAAGCTACAAGTAACCTAATTACTAGGCAAGTAGTTTATTTAATGTTAAAGATAACTTGTCACAGTAAACGTCTGTTTACCATAAAACTTTTCTATAATACTGTTTACGTAGGCCCAACCACTGAGCGAAAACAAAATATCAGTAACAGTCCGCCGCGGGCGACTGAACCAAATAAATAATCAATTATTTACGGAGCCGAAGTAAATACTCCGCAAATAAATACCATTCAATCGAGTGTAATAAATAAGGTAGGCATAAATCTGAGGGACCTACTGCTTTGTACAGTCTGTTATCTTTTTTTAAACAGTCGGTCAATAACGCAGAGCTAAAATGTGTGACACTCAGAGTTATACTAGGTGTCCAAAAAGGGTATTCGCACTTTTAAAGTTCCATAAATTGTAATTATGGGGTAGATATGAAAAAAAATTATGTCGTTATGCGTAGTATTTCTTATAAATTTAGTTGCAATGGAGTCATATACCGGAGCACAGCGTGCATTTTGTGTACGAGCTTACTCTCAAAACAATAATTCAATAATAACTGCGCGTCGGTTATATCGCGCGGAGTTCAATTTGCGAGGCGTTAATTTATCTCCCAGTGCAAAGGTTATTAGAAAATGGGTTCAGACATTTGAGGCTACGGGATCGACAGTAAAAAATCCTGGTTCCGGTCGTCCACGAGAAATAAGAGTGCCTGAAGTCATTCAAGAAGTGCATGAGTCGACAAGATAAGATCCCACACTTTCACTGCGTAAGCGTAGTCAAGCCCTAAACATCCAAACATCTTTACAAGAGTTTAGAGGTTACAATTCGGATACATTTTTCCAGCAGGACGGTGCCAGGTCTCACACGACTGACAGGTCAATTAGAGCCCTGAATGAGTTGTTCCCAGGAAAGCTGATTACAATAAAGGGTAACATTAAATGCCCCCCCAGGAGTCCGGACTTCCGGATTATTTTTTATGGGGTTACCTCAAAAGTCAAGTTTACAAAAATAAGCCGACAACCTTAACTCAGTTGAAGGACAATATTGTAAGTGAAATAAGGATACTCACTAATGGTGTATGTGAACGTGTAATAGGTAATTTACGGTCACGACTTGAAGAGTGCCAAAATCGGAATGGACGTCATTTAGACAACATAATTTTTGGTTACTAATTTTTCCAAATCGTGTACTTTTAGATAGTCATAAACCAATTACAGAATAGAACCATTTTCATTTATGATTTTAACATCTAAACTGGGAATACCCTTTTTGTTCACCCTGTATTATTCCCGGAATTCCTTGGTTATTTATATGGGGCTAGGAAACCGCGTTTTTATATATATTTACATATAGGAAAACGGACCACCTGATGATAAGTACCTACTAAGAGTGCGTTCCAAATCCAGTTGAAATTATTCACGTTGACAGTTGTACACATTACATTGCTTGTATCCAATAAAAGTTTGATAATTTTCAGCTTTTGACGCGGTAATCACAATCACGAATTATGCGAACAAACCCGCGGGGGCAATCCGCACCACGCCGAAACCGTCCTTACCATTGATCTCTACAGATGGAGCCTTGAGGCCTCCTTACAGTGTCGCTCAAAAAGCTACAATTTAGCTCCAACAGGCGAGATCGAGGTCAAATGCGGGTTTAGTAGTAAATTAAAAAAATCGAAATTGACACCAATTTCCCCCCCAGTCGGTTACAGCTTACATCATTAAAAAATAATTATGCTAGTTTGTTTATACAATCAATGCAAAAAATGCACAATTAAATTAAACAAACGACATGGGATATCATACCATAAAAATATTTTCATAAAGTATATTTCAGCCACATCAAAATCATTCAATTCGTTCAGAAATGTTTGCCGCCATGACGCTGGCTGATGTTAAAAATCAATTGCCAGCCAGATTTTCGGCGACATGGTTTTGAATGGCCAGTTTGCATGGAAGACTCCATCTATACAAATCAGTGGCCCTTGCCAACTACCGTAGTTAAAATTAATAAGAAAACTTTGTTTATTGTCGGCCATTCTTTACGTTCCGTTATTGCGGCGACGGCTTTATGGCTGTTCGGCGAGTTTCGAGTGAGTCGGCGACGGCATCACGTCAAACGACTCCAACTTCACCAAAAATGGCGCATAACCTTTGGTTATGGGGTTTCTTTTGATAACGAAATTGTATGTAATACAATAAAATTATTGGCTTAGTAAATAAGAGGGATATTAGCTACGGTTGAATACATCCAATGACAGTATTAATAATGAATAAATTGTTTTTTGGGCACTTTACTCGTACATAATTTTGATGTGAATCATCTTTCATTTCAGCTTAATGGGTTGTGATTGTTAAAATCTCATGACAAACGTCACTTTCAACAACAGCGCCCATACATCTTCTGTAGCACGCAAAAGAGTAGCTGTGTTCATGCCAATACAGTAGCTGTGTTCCTACCAATACAGTAGCTGTGTTCCTGCCAATACAGTAGCTGTGTTCCTGCCAATACAGTAGCTGTGTTCATGCCAATACAGTAGCTGTGTTCCTGCTAATACAGTAGCTGTGTTCCTACTAATACAGTAGCTGTGTTCCTGCCAATACAGTAGCTGTGTTCATGCCAATACAGTAGCTGTGTTCCTGCTAATACAGTAGCTGTGTTCCTACTAATACAGTAGCTGTGTTCCTGCCAATACAGTAGCTGTGTTCATGCCAATACAGTAGCTGTGTTCCTGCTAATACAGTAGCTGTGTTCCTGCCAATACAGTAGCTGTGTTCATGCCAATACAGTAGCTGTGTTACTGCTAATACAGTAGCTGTGTTCCTGCCAATACAGTAGCTGTGTTCATGCCAATACAGTAGCTGTATTCCTGCTAATACAGTAGCTGTGTTCCTACTAATACAGTAGCTGTGTTCCTGCCAATACAGTAGCTGTGTTCATGCCAATACAGTAGCTGTATTCCTGCTAATACAGTAGCTGTGTTCCTGCCAATACAGTAGCTGTGTTCATGCCAATACAGTAGCTGTGTTCCTGCTAATACAGTAGCTGTGTTCCTGCCAATACAGTTGCTGTGTTCATGCCAATACAGTAGCTGTGTTCCTGCTAATACAGTAGCTGTGTTCCTGCCAATACAGTAGCTGTGTTCATGCCAATACAGTAGCTGTGTTCCTGCTAATACAGTAGCTGTGTTCCTACTAATACAGTAGCTGTGTTCCTGCCAATATAGTAGCTGTGTTCATGCCAATACAGTAGCTGTGTTCCTGCTAATACAGTAGCTGTGTTCCTGCCAATACAGTAGCTGTGTTCATGCCAATACAGTAGCTGTGTTCCTGCCAATACAGTAGCAGTCCTGCCAATTAATACAGCCTACGATAAATAGATACACAGTCCGGTGCAGAATGACCATTTCTCAAAACGACAGTCTCAAATAGTTTAGTCTCAAAACATCAAGTCGCTGAGAGCTATATTGTCAGTAGACCCATTACTGGTAAAGTTTTATTTTAATTTATCTCAACGAGCTCCGTATGTAGATCTCATACAATCATTGTGAATATGAATTTATTCCGATTGAAAATTGTCAATATCTCCCATCCAATCACATGCGAGATATCTGGGAATTGAATCTTAGTGAAAGCGGTTCGTTCGAGCAGCCTCTCAAAGGGAATCACGACGAAAACTCAATCAGAATCTAATCTGCGTATGTTTGATTTTAAATCAAGATAAGTACTTATATATTTTTTAATTTTTATACTTCAAATTCGATAGAAGTCGATTGGAAGCTGCCTAGTAATTTATACTTAGATATATGTAGATACCTATAAGTAAGCTATGTAGAGGGTTTTCGATGCGCTGCCAACCTTGAGGACAGATTACCTGGAGGATAGATTTTTAGTGCCTCGTTTGCCGGTAATTGCGCTGACTCTTATACATAAAAGAGGTACCAACCCAAGGCTAACTCTGCACCGTATCATGAGTACCACCTTCGTTCGGTGGCCTAGTGGCTAGGACACCGGACTCCCATGTGGGAGGTCTGGGTTCGAAACCGTGCAGTGCCATGTACCAATGAGTTTTTCGTATTTTTCGAAGACTTTCGTACATTTACCAACAGCTCTAACGGTGAAGGAAAACATCGTGAGGAAACCTGCACACTGAGATCACCAGCGTGTAAAATGGGGTAGGCACAAAAGATCCTCAAGGGTCGAAGTACCGCTAGGGTTATTCCCGGCCTCCTATCATAAGATAAGATAACCACCTTCAGTACTAATTAATACCTAATTCTGATTTATAGTCAATGAAGTCGATCGTGCCGCCTGTGTGTGGTAAAATCTACGTGTGGCAACAAAATACACAGAAAAAAGAAATGTAACCTGTCAAAACTGGTCAAAAGTATTTGCTTCACTAGTGTCAATATTATGTAACATCGTTTAACGTAAAATATTCCAAGTGTTTATAAAAATATACGTTGGTATTTTTTATATTCCTTTCCAAAAACGGTGTGCCATAGGCCATAACTCTCTTTTTTAATTATTTATTAATCCATATCGGATTAATAAATAATAATTACATAAGTAAGAAAACTGACAAGATACCTAAATAATGATAAAGTCATTTTACTATAATTAAATTATTTTGTTATGCCTACCGCTTCACCTTTGAATCATATTTAAATTACCTATACAGGATGTACCATTGAGATGGGTCAGTATGGGGAACTCTGAAACTATAAGAGATAGAGAAATAAGTTCTAAGGAACCATGTTGTCGAATTTAGAGTTAAGAAAAATTGCATTCATAGATTTACAAAAAACTCATACACGACTCGGGAATCGAACCCGGTTTTTTTCAGAAAAAAGTATGTTATTTTATTACGAAAATTGATAGTGTTGTTTGTAATAAATAAATGTTGCTTTTAAAACCCTGTGTCTTCAATTAAAAGAAAGTGCCGTGTTTAATTATTTTATTTATTTAAGTAAAACGTCTGGAATTGCATTAAATAATTATATTTAGTATATTTTTTTTAGTTGTAGACACAAGGTTCCATAGCAACAGTTATTCCTTACAATCTACGCTATCAATTTTCGTAATAAAATAACATACGTTTTGTTTTCAGAAAATGACCGGGTTCGATTCCCTAGTCGTGTATGAGTTTTTTGTAAATCTATGAATGCAATTTTTCTTAACTCTAAAATCGACAACATGGTTCCTTAGAACTTATTTCTCTATCTCTTATAGTTTCAGAGTTCCCCATACTGACCCAACTCAATGGTACACCCTGTATAATAATGAAGTAATAGTGAACGTAAGTAAAAACCAAAACATATATAAATACATAACAATTCCACTATGGTACACATGCACCTATATACATGTATATAAATACACACACATATAATAAACACATTTTAATAATGACTTAATAGGGTGGTTTACCATTGCCTTCCCCATTTCACACACTGGTCATCTCAGTGTGCAGGTTTCCTCACGATGTTTTCCTTCACCGTCAGAACAGTCGGTAAATGTACTTAAATCTTCGAAAAATACGAAAAACTCTTTGGTACATGGCACTGCACGGTTTCGAACCCCGATCTCTCGCCTGGGAGTCCGGTGTCCTAGCCACTGTGAGATACCAATTTTTCACATGCATCCCGCGTTTGTGACAACAGCCAAGCATTAATGATTATTTTTAAGTTTCCACCAAGAGATATATTCATATTATTCTAGCTAGAATGAATGTTAATAAATACATTTCAAGTTACTTAACTATTCGTTCTATAGTATGGTTGCCCCTGTCAGTCTGTCCCTCGTCTGCACCCTCGCACGCGTGCACCTGACCTTTATCTCCGAGTCCTCAGATAATATCGCACGGTTCCATTCCTGTCCTGTGACCGGAAAGTTCCGCCTGATTCTGCCCGCTAGTCTGAAAGCGACCTTACAAAATGGAACCCAAGCTTTTAAATGAAGTAGGGCGAGGAAAATTGGAAGGAAATCGAGTTAGGTTTGTTCGAAGGGTTGTTTATTGTAGTGTTTTTGCTTGGTAATAATATTTGTGGGATTGCAGAGTTCGGGAATATGAAAAATATATTGAATGAATACATTTTATATGAAACAATGCGAACATAACTATTAAGTAAAAGTCAAAGGCATTTATTGCATAACTATAGGTATGTTAATAGATCTTATAAATTATATTTGTTCTACAGCCTACCATTTTTCTTGGCGTACAATATATTAAAACAATCTAGGCGGTCTTATCGCTGTAAGCGATCTCTTCCAGACAACCTATATTGATTCTTTTCCTTTAACTTTTATCTGAATATTATGCTTATGTTATTAAAATTTAAGAAACCCACGATTCAACATTCTAGTGATCCCCTTACTTTTTCCTCGTGATCATCAGGTCCTCAAGGTTCCTGGTGTGGGAAGAACACCATGGTCCTGAACATTTGAGCTCAAATTCGAACCACCTGTTACCGTTCCAGAGAGCCCACCTGAAGTCAAAGATGTTCCAATATCTTGAAAACCCCTGATACAATTGTTATCAGACATAACTAAGAACACTCATCAAAATTCTCTGTTCAAAATAAACCGCGCCCAATTCGGATCATCATCATCATCAGACATACGCGGACGTCAAACTCGTCCGATATCCGTGGTCAGATCGCTCAGTTAGATCAATCTGACCACGGCTACTGTTTTGTGTCCCCGGTCAGATTGATTCAATTTAGGTGTCCACAAATTGTCCTTAGTGAGATCGGGAGGAAGTAGCAATCCGACTATGGATACCTATTGTAATCTGACTACGGATACATTGAATTTATAATCTGACCGGGGACACAAAATAGTAGCCGTGGTCAGATTGTACTAACAAAGCGATCTGACCACGGATACCGGACGGTCAAACTGCTACATTATAGTTTTAATACCCTTTTAGTTTAGGATTTAGATTCCTAGTTTCCTTTTAATGTTAACAGAACCATAGGAATAATTTATTGTACTGTAAAACTTATCTTGTCACAAGTAAAGGTAATCGAAAACTTAACTATCAAAATCCCAAGGCTTTAAATATAAACTGTAACTATTGCCTTACCGCTTGATTAGGGTAAATATACCCTGTCGCGACGACCTACCTAACTTACCCACAGCTACCCTTTTGACAAATAACGGAGCCATTGCAACTTTCCCACTCTCGAGGTAATATAAAATTCATCCCTTTCCCGGGAGTAATGATGATATTTACGCCAACTTCTTCGTTAGAGTAATGATCATTGCTCGGGGAGGGGGGAAGTGGGGGATTGAGGTGAAGAGGGTTTGTCGCCGGCGGTAGAGACAGTATTAAATAGGTACTTTTTAGGGGAAGTTACTTAAAGTTACCAACACACTAATTTCTTGACACGAATAAGTCGTTTATCTAAAGCTGGCATGTACAACACGTTCACACATTGCGTTTGTGTAGTGTCTGTGAATAAGCACGCGGCTGACGTCACACTGCATACGCAACAAGAAAAGTGTCTCTGTCTCTCTCGTACGCGTGGTCGCATTGTTATAGTTTTGTTTTTACTACTATTAAGAAATACAGTGTGATGTTTACAAGTTTAAACCGGTTAGCGCTCAGTCATCCGACCGACGAGCATTATTGTAATTATTGTTTTGCTACATACTGTATAATGAAATTGCAATGCTGTGAGTACTGTGAACGTGCCAGCTTTAGATAATCAACCTGTACGTTTCCTTAACGCATTTCACTGTAGCGATTTTGATACAGAATCGGACCCAAAGAAATCTTCTTCTTCTAATGTCGTGTTCCTCATTGCTGAGGGTCGTCTTTCGTGGCAGATTTAATGGGGTGGTTTGCTATTGCCTTCCCCATTTCACACACTGGTCATCTCAGTGTGCAGGTTTTCCTTCACCGTCAGAGCAGTCGGTAAATGTACGTAAGTCCTTCGATAAAACCGAAAAACTCATTGGTACATGGCATTGCCTGATTTCGAACTCGGACCTGGAGCATGGGAGTCCGACATCCTAGACACCATGACACAGACGCTCCCAAAAAAATCTAGAAAATTGAAAAATAGATTTCTATGGATTCAGTCCATTTGTATTGCTGTAATTGTCATAATAAGGAGATGTCTCTGTCTAACGTATGGACGTGAAAAAAATCTTTTTAAATCAGGGACAATAAATATGTAATCTACTTAGAACTTTGCCAGAAAAGATTCACGAATAGAATTGCTTCATTATCACATCACGAGTAAAACGAAGTGATCCTATTGGCTGATTTTAGTTTCGCAGACTGCCTCGCTTCCGCTCTGATGGTAGATATGAAGCTTGTAAAAAATTATTTTATTGACCAATAAACCCACTATTTGACCTCTCTCACGATGGATCGGCGATGGACTCCACCCGAGGCGGGCTCGTTTCCTCCTCGGCTGGGGGTTATAGCTGTGACGTCATTAAAGCCAGCGACCCACGAACCGTCAGTCATTGGACAGGATAAGGTTAGGTCTGAACTCGCGCGGCGTCGGGTAATGGCTGCTCTAATAAGGTTAGGGAATTCTGCGAGTGCTTTCAAACTATTGTGAATATTTCATTGCATCACTGACATACTCGTATATAGGAGCAGATGTAACATCAGCGTAAATAATGCATGGCAAAAACGCACACAAACGTAAGTAAATTTGTATGGAGAAAATGGTACAAGAGCTACGTATTTGTATGGGAGATGGCAAAACCATGTCGGAATTTTTGGCACGCACGAGGACGCGGAACCGTCCGCAGCCTCTAATAAATAATTATTTCTTTAATCATTTCTGAATACGTTTAAAACTTACTTATCACCACATATAAATTGGTTTCCGGCGAGGGCAAATGCAGGTTTAATTGTAAATAATAATAAAAAACTAAATAAACCACTGAAGTGGATAATTTCTGTGAATTTTCCCGACAAAAGGAAGTAATTAGGTTTGTGCAGACACCATTACTGCTCGCAGGAAGTCCTCACTTCTATTTACTTCCTGGTGTGGGGAAACGCTGCAGCAAACAAACACACCCCGTGTTTGTTTGCTGCAGACTTTTTCTGCCTTTTACATGGGGTTTCTAGATTTTAAAGGGGAAGGCAGCAAACCATCCCAACAATTCTATTCTATTTCATATTTTAACTTTAAGTCTGATATGTTATTTTGCAATACCGGCAAGGTCTAAACTATGTATGTTACTATATAAAACAACAACATCTTGTATACTCATAGTTTATGCAATAAATAAATAAATGAAAAAAATATTTTTGTATTCAATCCGGTTTGAACTCACATCATGTAAGATTTTAATGATCCAACAGATCAAAAAGCATTTAAATTTTATCTTAATCCAACATTAATCGACGTTAAATGCCCAAGATCCGAAACGTTGAACAAATGAAGTTGACAGCCTATCTGAATGCGCCGGGAAGTGATTTGGGGTTGAAGTGTTCCAACTAATTGTTTTTTTGCCATTCACTTATTGACCCTATCCTTGTCGTCATTGTGTCTGTTATCGTGTGGACCATTTTGGTGGATACGCCTTTCCATCATTACAATTGTTATCGATGCAAACTTCGAACTGGTATCTTCTCATCGGCAAATCAGTCATATATTGCACATCATCCCTATACCACGTCCACCAAGATCCAGAAAAGACTACAATTCGGTAAGTCCATCCTTGTTATTTTCCTATACATTTTGATTTATTTTCGCTTCTTGGCCTATGCTCATCTATCAAGGTTTTTAATTCCAAAATTTGAACAATTTTGTTTTGTGTAAAAACCGCCCCCATCCACTTTTGCTGTTAAAATAATTGTATTCAGTTCGGTGTAGATATATATTATACTTGAAAATAAATCATTATTACAACTATAATACAGAGTGTTATTTATCTACAATCTGAAAAAAGCCAATAATATAATCAGTGAGTCCACTAGAACTTTAATAATTAGCTACGAGAATGCTACGCGGGTGCTACGAGAGCGCTACGTGGCTACAAGAGATCTTGTTAGCGCTTAGTTTTGTTCTCTCATTTCAGACAGACTCTAATTCAAGCTCTCCGCCGTCCCAGGCAAATGAGCTACCAGATGACGAGCTTTAAAGCTCATTGTAGAAATAGTTTGTAAATACAAACTTAATTGTCCAAACCCGCTTTCAGGGCGGAAGGTGGAACACTGAATATTTGATAAACTCTTGTGTTTATATTATGTTTGAGTTTTAATTAAAATTTTTGGTACAAATACTGGAAAGTAAAAGAGATATTCTTCCGATAAAACTCGAACCTGGAAATCCGTCCATTTGCTTCCTCATCATCACCATCAGCAGCCTACTCTAGTCCACTGCTGGACATAGGCCTCTCCTAGGGCGCGCCATTGAGCCCGATCTTCGGCTCTTCTCATCCAGTCGCTGCCAGCCACCTTGCGCAGATCGTCGATCCATCTAGCAGGGGGGAGTCCCACACTACGTTTGCCCAAACGCGGTCTCCACTCCAGAACTCGTCTCCCCCAGCGGTTGTCGGTTCTGCGACAGATGTGACCGGCCCACTGCCACTTCAGCTCGCTAATCTTATGAGCTATGTCGATAACTTTTGTTCTATGCCGGATCTCCTCATTTCGGATTCGATCCAGCAGAGATACTCCGAGCATAGCTCTTTCCATAGCACGCTGAGCGACCTTCAATTTGTAAACCAGTCGCACCGTCAGTGTCCACGTTTCGGCTCCGTAGGTCAAGGTCATTTGCTTCCTCTAAATCTAACAAGAAAAAGGCTTCAGAATTAAAGAGAGATTTTTTCTAAAAATAACTTCCTTCGAGTAATGTCAAAAGTAGATGTTTGAACTTCCCACATGGGATGAGCTGACTCCAATAACCACACGCAGATATGTTAGTATATTTTGTTTTATAAATATCTTCGGAAGTAGTACACCCGTCGTAATTACTGACAATTGTCGCCTTTGTCATTAAATAACCATACTATTTTTAATAACAAGGGACGGTTTATAACAATTAGCTATTTCTAGGCACCATAACTGAACAAAGTGCCGGTTACCATTCTAGAGAAGAGGGCGCTACTGTAAATTATAGTGAAATTATTTGTTAATTTAATAAATAAGGAAAGGAGACCAGTACATCTGACAGTAAGTGGTCACCGTCGCCTATACACCTCACTGTTATATTATTAGTTATTAGACGGTTTTCGATGCGTTGCTAACCTTGAGGACTTGGAAGGATTGCCTCATGTGTTATTAAGCTGGCTCTATTACCCTTCAAACCGAAACACAAAAATGCAAGTATTGAATATAGAAATAGATATTATAATAATAATTGACTGTTATTTCTTATTCAATATGAAACGAAATGAAATTGACATATAATATTATAATTACAATTGAAATAAATTGATATAATAGATTTTCAAAAACTACTTTCATTAATTATACGAGATAATTGACAATTATTAATAAATAATGTCTATAGATGTCTAGTTCGTTTTCTGTGTGCCAGACTAGTTAATAATCTAGTCTATAGTAATAGGTAACTATTAGATTCTATTAGTGACTTATTGATTACTTAACTAATAATTGGGTAGGCGGTGTTGTAATTAGGTTTTAGACCCACGCTAAGGTCGAAGCCTTGTAGTCTGCTAGAACATTTAATTTATTGGCTCACCATGTGTTAACGGATTTTCATTATGTTTCATTCCATCAAGTTGACTCGTGCATTTAATAGTTAAATCTCTCCCACTCTGATTACATTAGTAATTGATTGAGAGTAGTGCTAATTAATTGGATTAATTAATGATTAATTGATTTGTGGTAATGGTAAATCATAATTGCTTTTACACGTATTATCAAAGCCATTTTTCTACATGCTTAAATATTTTTCAACGCTTTGTTTTATACCCTCTTCAGTACTTGTTTTGATTATTACAAGTTACGAGAATCAATGTGAAAGCAAATAGCAGTTTTACAAAACAGGATAATTAATGCGACCTCTTCAAAATTTGGTTCTGTCAGGTGACACCTTAAAACATTCCTTATTCATACGACGTTGATAAATAGTGTCCCGAAAGTTGTCCCTAATGAGGCAGCCGCATGCTCCATCATGTCGCGGCGGGACAGCGGGAGCGGGACAACGGGACAATTTCGCAAATTGGTCGCGTCCCGCGGGACTCGTTCCGCCGTCTCACTTGTCCCGGAGTCGGCTGCTGGCTCCGAGTTGATGGTAGTGGCCGTCAAAGCCGTTACGTTATTATGACCATACCTATAGTTGGTGTAGAGATTTCTGAGGAATTTGTATTTAATTTTCTCCTGTAAATACCGTGAAAGCAATAAGCCACCAGATTGTAAGGGGTCACCGTCTCGCTCACTAAAATATTATAAGAGTATGGTGCTGGTGTAAGAGATGTGGTGCTAATCTTGAGAACTTAGATGGAATGCCTTATGTGCGGTATTTACTCTGGCTTTCAACACACACGTAGCGGAGCTGAATATTGTGCTTAATTGCAAAACTTCCAACGCTATCAATTTCCGTATTAATTTACTCGTAGTTTATTATCGACGAATATAGAATGAAGTTGTGAAGATGAATATATGATATGAAGTTGTATAGATGAAGTGAGTGGAAGGAGAAGTAGGAGTCGTCCTAAACTTACCTTCAAAGATTAGATTGACAGAGTGCTCTTAGATTTTAATATATAGAGCAGATGACCCCAACGGCGAGCATGCGTCAAACGACGAATGACTGTAGAGGAAGTAAGAGAAGCGTGCCAAGACAGAGATTCGTGGCGCTCCGATCTCTTTGTCTACCTCGCAATGGAAATAGCGACTCGTTATGCACATTTGAACACAGGTCTGATGACTGAAATGTTCCAATTCAATTCAGTACACTCGTACCTAGATCTGTTCGTGTGGTTCTCAATACAACCTCAACTCCAGTTACAAGAACACCGAAAGCTCATTTCGCCAATGACTTAGTAAACACACTATACGTGTTCCCCTTTCCCCGCGTCTCTCTGACGTCACGTCCCCCCTCACTGAATATTCATCGCCGCTTCTTCCGGCGAGATGAATATTACATGGCGCTGTAAATCAGCCATTGTGGCGGCTCGTTACTCAAATCGCGCCTACCTTCGCCTCTGGATCGTTCGTTAGCGACCCCGCGACGTCGGCGGGTCAAGGTTCTCACCACGTTTATACTATACAAATACAACTGTCAAGTGGAGATGAATTATTGTTCTGTGAGGTGAGAGCCATTTCTCTTCAGAAGAGCTTAGGGTTTTGGTGTACTGTGCCTTGTTTTCTTATTCACACTAGAATATTGATGTTCATTTAACACCAATTCTACTATCAAAAGACAAACTTTGACTTGACTTTGTGAAAAATATTTGGCACCCAACACGGGACGGACTCAAATGCTATGATATCAATTTCCCTCAGGGGCGTTAGGTCCTATTACCGGAACGTCCAGTCGGTTAATCAATGTGTTTATCGAAAAAGATGGTATTGATGAGTTAAAGCCTCGGACTACACGAGTCCCGTTCCAGCGCCCGTTCGGTTCGCTGCAACCATGAACATGCGCTCCGCCCTCCCCCCACTTGAAATCAGTGCTTCGTGATTGGCTTCGTGAGTGCCTCGTGAAGTTGTGTTTAATGCGTAACTTATTATTTTTTCAATTTTTGGCGTCCAATATGGGACTCAATCTGTTACTTGAATTTAGTTAATTAGATCGAGAATCATTATGTCTTAGTAACCAATCTACCGTGAAAAAAGGTATTTATGATGAAATGTGCAATAAGTGAAATAATTATGAAATGAAATAGTTTGGCACCCAACATGGGTCTCTCAGGTTTATTCGGGTTATTGTATTTCAACCCACAGTTGGCATTGATTTTAGCTTTGACAAAATCGGTCAAAGCAATGAGTGATTATCCAAAAAGGGCAAAAAGGCCGCCCAATGCACACGCACCCAGCTAGCTGGCCTACCCGGTACGAACGCCGAGTGCTCGGCGACCCGTGACCGGTCGCCGCTGCAATCGCTGCGGGCTCTAATCGATATGTCGCCTCTACGTCACGCATTGCGAAATGCAGCGCTTGACAGCTGTATCTAACTAAATGTTTTACGATTTATATCGCTTAGAACTAAAATCTGTGAAAAAGAACCTATTTTTTAATAATGAAACACACGGTTGCAATACGACTGTTTTTAAGTCTGGTGCAAAGTTTTTACTATTTATTGAGATTATGGCACTACGTTTATAGTTGCGATGTTTAGTTTCATCTGCTTTGTGAGGGTGTCGTTTATATTCGTTACGTAGTAATTGTTTTAAAAATATATTTTATTTAATATAAAATTAAAATTTTCTACAATATTCTCAGAAAGCATTAGCTTGATTTGCTTCCCATTAAATATTTGTGAATATTTAACGAATTTAGATCTTTTTGAATAATTGTCTGGGAACCATCAAAAGCTCAGGAAATCTTCTGCTTTCGGCGGAAACTCATAGATTATGAAATTAGTAATAAAGCCATAAATAATTGATTTATTGACATTTTTATTTTATTTAGAATGACTGACATTCCTATTTTAAATTAATAAAATCATCAATAATCTGGTCTACGTACTTATAACAACAATAAATTATGTACATAATATAATCATAAAATAATGTTAAATTCAAAACCAAAAATGTTATTATTTTTATACGTATTTACTCGTACCTATCAGAATTACTGTCTACGATAACCAGTAATATAGAATGTCAGAATTCTAATTGATTTTGGATACTGGAATACCATGTCCAATTAAGACGGACGGAACAGGATGTCAAGTGCACTAACAAGCGTGTTGCGTCTCCGTGCTGCGTGTATGGGACGCTAGCTCCATCTATGGGATGCCCGTCACGCCCCACGTGCAATTTGTACCGATCCAACCACGACGCGTGACCGAGCATCCCGTGCTACTGCGACTGCCTCAATATAATATTCCAGTCCAATACCCGGTTCTACTAATAGAAATAGATTATACCCAGTATGCATATGTAACAAGTATAAAATAATAATTTCAAACACAAAATATTATTGAAACAATCCTTGCTTATCGTATGGTTAGTGGCCAACCTATTTGTCAGAGATGTTCAGGCCGCCCGTAGGCCTCTGACATGGCTTAACGACTGCTGTCGAACGACAACAACCGGGACCGAATGCTTAACGTGCTCTCCGAGGCACGTACAATAGTAAGTAACTATACCATGTTCATTTTGTGATGACCCTTTAGATAGATGCCATAGAACATAAATTTGTCGTGTTTTGCGAATAATGTCAATATAAGAACTTAAAATTTTGCTACCGAAAAGGCTATAAATATATTTCATACATAAAAATGCTGTTTTTGTATTCAAATTATTATCTATTTATAGATTATTTCATGTATATTGTTTGAAATAAGATTGATACTATATTATTTTCAATAATTGTGCAGTTACATACGTTGATTCGTCTAGAGATTGACTCATTGAAATCGATAATTTAAAAAAAAAACTCCAATCGATTTCTTGCAATCGTGATGATGAAAAACAAAACTCGAGAAAAATGCCTCAATAATAATATTATGTACATTTTTTACAAATATCGCCAATACTACTCTACAACCACTCGCCACCTATCACGTTTGTCCACCAATCTTACGGCGAAAAGTGGGAACTACCTATGATGAACGTGGTTTCTCTGTCTACCGTCTCAGAAATTATGGACGTGAGAGATACGCCTATGGAATGTAAATTAATTAATCGTAATAGTTAATCTATTTTAAAAAGAATCGAGTCGGTAATGACGAATAGCACCGAATAGACGTCTCTATATGACAAGTCAAAATAAACTTCTAAAGGATCATCCCAAATTTCTGCCACGCACCTGTAAAATGTAGAACTCTCTTCCACCCGACGTTTTTCCACAGCGCTATGACATGGGATGCTTCAAAAAGAACGTTAAAAAAGTCCTCTCCCTCCACGGCCGGCAACACACGTGCAATACCCCTGGTATTGCACGTGTCTCTAGGCGACGGTGACTACTTACCATCAGGTGGTCCGCCTGCATGTTTGTCGTAGCCAATTTTAATATTTAAAAAAAAAAAAACAAGGTATAGTTTGTTGATGGTGGTGTGCAGCACCGGAAAAGGCGACTCCCTCAGCGTGTCGCCGCAGCACAAGGTAATCTCAATATGAACTAAATTGTATAATAATCACGAACAGTTCGATTAACGTTACGTTTCGGTCAAGCCAATGATCGATCTGTCTGCTCATAGTTATGTGTAAGCGTGTATAGTTAGTATCTAGTATATAGTCTGTGGCGGTGTTAGCAGAGTACGAATTGTAGTTAGACTTGGACAGATACGCATCTTCTTCTAAGTCGTATTCCTCATTGCTGAGGGTCGTGATCATTCTAAGGAATTAATCACATAGAAAGACTCTCGTGGCAGATTTAATGGGGTGGTTTGCCATTGCCTTCCCCATTTCACACACTGGTTATCTCAGTGTGCAGGTTTCCTCACAATGTTTTCCTTCACCGTCAGAGCAGTCGGTAAATGTACGTAAGTTTAAAGGAAAGAAGCGACGAAAGAACCTTCAGCAGCACATCTTTTGAAATAAATACATTTTTACAACGTCATTGTTTTACTCTACCATCGCTTTTCGGTTTTTTTCCTTTCGAAAAAAACCGAAAAACTCATTGGTATATGACATTGCATGGTTTCGAACTCGGACCTCCCGCATGGAAGTCCGACGTCCTAACCACGACGCCACCGACGCTCTACGAAAACGTAATCGCTACCTAATTGGAAAGGAACGACAAACGTTTTAAAACAGTGGAGTTAGGCTCCAGTATGCAATTGAAAAAAAAAAACCCGACACAAATCAGATATACTATTTCTCAAAAATCAGTAAATGCATTTTAATTATATTCAGAAGTGAAGGAAGGTCTCCCAAAACGTTTTCTTAGATCATACATTGCACTAATTGCTCACAATTCTTTTTTTTTGGCATTATGCGGAAATCCAAAGATTAAGCTTATCAATCCTTGAAGATGCTTCACACGCTGATCATGATAATAATGATACAACATGCACAACACAAACTGTCCAACTATTGAACCACTTAGGAATTTCTCGGTAACAAGCACTATTCACAAAAGAGCGCTTATTCTAAAAAGCAGTTCTAGTTTTAGATACTATTTTCCAAGAAATCGAGCTACAAACGCTTGAACCTAAGCGTTTTAAGGTGAGCTGTGCGGAGTGGAGGTGTCCCGTAATCGGCTTACTGGTCTCGCGGGACTCGTGCGGCGTTACTCTCTTGGCGGGACACGTCGAGACCGGCGCAGAGATACCCATAGTGTGAGACGCGTTTAGGTTAAGGGACCGGACGACGATTCTCGTAGTGGAATGTCGAATTCGACATTAGGCCTATCTCATTCGCTCACATTACATGTGTGAGCGTGACAAAACGTTCGTAGCGCTCGACTTTTGTATGTCGAACGCTGCGAGAATCGTATTCCTGGTTTGTAGATCAATGTACAGAACTTGTTTTGGTTATTCGATAGTGAACTATTACGGATTTAGCAAATTAAAACTTTTACAAACATAAATAAGCATATACGTTCTAATTTACTCGACTTTAGACTCTTTTTCAGTCGTGTTTCTTTTTGTGCTGCATTATTTTGAAATATCTCCTTACCTCCGTATCTCTCCAGTAATTGTAGGTCGAATGGCAACTTTTTGTGTCTATATTATTTTTCCATTTAAAAATTAAATTTTCTTGGTCATCTTATTCATCAGAATTCTTTAACTGGCAATGCTAGATTATGAGATGCAGTCTATCAAGTCGACCTCACCGCCTATGCGTGGTAAAATCTACGTATATTGACAGACGACTACTGACGATTTTTATTTTCAAAAACGGGGTGCAATAACTCATTTGATAGACTCTTAATTATTTTGAAAATAAGTAGATCAGTCACGAGACAGCTATTTGGTCTTGAGACCATCGCCTTCGGGAGACATCAGGACCGGTCCAGACCGACGTCGGCACATCCCTAGCGCTCCGTGTCACTTGTCCTCTCGGAATCCGCGCCCTGAGTGACGCCGTCACAAATATTACCATGTAAATTGTCACTCGACGTCTCACCTCGCACTTTCCTAATATTTAAGAGAGCGTTGAATTTTTTATTTCGCTCTAGTTTCGTTTTTTCCGCTCAGAACAATAAGGAGACGTCGTGATAATTGTGACATTTTACCTTGTTTATATTTATTTGAATTGGAGTATAAATAAAGAAAGGAGAACCTGTAACTACGTTAAAAAATAGAAGACATCTATACAGGAACCTGTGTAATCACTAATCACCAATGACATACGGAACACCATCGCATCGTTCGTTTAAAGTTTTAACTCCCAACCAATCACAGCAGCGAGGTAAACACAAGCTGTCAAATCTGGTGATTACACGATCAATCCGGGAGCCGGGAGAGTCCATTGTGCAGAGCAGTATTACTGGGCGCATTATTTCTGAGCGGTGATGGATTCGCGCCATAAATATGGGGGGAGGACAGGGCCGTAGACTGGGTTTAAATGTTGTAAATTGGGGGTTTCTCCCTAAAATTCTTACTTTCGTCACCGTTTATTTTCTTTTTATAAGTATTCATTTTGGGATAATTCGCAAAATTTACATTATAATGTCATCTGTCAATCGAATGCCCCTGGGATGTATCGGGTGACGTCCCTAATGTTCTGCCAACCTTGAGAAGAGGACTGGTTCTTCTAAATCTTATCGAAACATTTATATTTGAAAGTAATCGTTTTATAATTCATACAAAAGTTATCACATTTACAAGCTAATCAGCTGTAGCTTCTAATTTTTTTAAACGGCCTTCAAAATTTGAGCCTTCTCTCATTGGAACTGAGTCTGGTCCTGGATGAGGGGAGCTAGGGGTGCTCTGAAGCACGGAGGGGGGGGGGGGGGGGGATTTGAAATAACAAATGACAGCCGACGAGTGCCCATTAGTGGTACGAGTATGTACTTGCCATACAACACTCCACTTGTAGTTAACGACGGTTTAAATTCGAGTGGTTTAATATTAAACATGGTTACACTTAGGAAAATTTAGTGGTGATTTCCATAATACGAGTAAACTCTATTGTAGGTGGCCGCGCCGCTGGTCTACATTTGTTATACGTAGATATAATCGTATGCATAGGGCATAATTTCATTGCACAGTGATTTCCTGCCTCCCTCATTCCTACCTATTTCCAATTAGATCCTTTTATTAACCTCACCTCGTGACGCAAGCAGTGTCCGGCAGAGCGTCTCACGCGACTTCAGCAGCAGAGATAAGAAGAGGGTGGCCACCCATCTGAAGCAGTCTGCAAACCTGTTAACCTGTCGAAAGCTGGTGAATCCCTTTGTTCCTCTCCTTTTGTATCGCTGTGCAATCTAGTTTTGGGGATTAATTGTTTACTTTAAATACCGTTAGACACAGACAGTCGAACCTGAACCAGCGCAATCAGTAGGGGGTCGTGAACTTTGAAGATATGATACTTTACATACTGATTGTTGTTGCTTCTTGCTTACCTGTGAACAATACAAGGAAATATTAAAATGTATGAAAACTATTGAATTATTTCTTTGTAAATGACATCGTACCATAGACCTTAATACGAAAGTTAGTGGTGGTAGGTAGAACCCCTAGTAATGGACTCCTTTTGGATATCACTTACTAGGATGTCGTGTCGGTGGCGTATATGTAGGTAGGGCGCCAGGCGGGATGCGGGAGGTCTGATGGGTTCTTGCAGTGTCATGTGAAGGAAAACATTTTGAGGAAATCTGCATACTGAGATAACCAGTACGTAAAATGGGGAAGGCAATAGCAAACCGCTCCATAAAATTTGACAACAGAGTCGTCCTATGTGATTAATTCCATAGAATGATCACAAACTACCCTCATCAGTGAGGAATGCGACTTAGAAGAACTGGGACAATCTGTATCATCATCATCAGCCTATTAATGTCCCCACTGTTAGGGCACAGGCCTCCCCTTGCACAAGGGGGTATGATCCACCGAGCGGGCTTATGCGGCACAGTGCTGTGCGGTGATTTCACACGCCTTCGGAAACTTTTAATTTCCTCAGACATGCTTTTCCTCACGATGTTTTCCTTGACCATTAGAGCAGTCGGTAAATGTATGTAAGTCTTGGTACTTAAAAACTTATTGGTACATGGCATTGCATGGTTTCGAACCCAGACCTCCCGCACGGGAGTCCGGCGTCCTAGCTACTAGACCACCGACGACGCTCAATCTGTATAATAAATTACTCGTATATACTGATATCACAATCACAACTTTGTATTTTATCAACAATTCGAATTCGTAAGGTAACACACAAAAGGTGGACACAGACGTACTGGGCAATAACAATAGGGCAACACAAATTACGTATTGTAGCGGAACAATAGTGGATCAATTTCGTCGAGGGGCAGATTGATGTCAAGAGGTGACCCGAGGTTTTCTTTTATTTACGACTAAACCCGCGTTTGACCACAATCTCACCTGGTGGTAAGTTGTGTACGTTATCCTATTGAAAGAAGAACTACTTACTAGCCAGGGATTGACTTTTCTCAAACCATACAAACATTTCGAGCTCTAGATTCGACAGAGTATTTCTTAGACCAGTAACCCAGGTCCCTCTGAAAAACCGGATGGTGGTCAAGCCCCTGATTTTTTAAATCTAGGGCTAGGACACTGCTAATAAGACTATGGGATTAGTGAGATTTTTTCTTACCTCGGAAATTTCGGAGAAAAATCATCTAGATGCACTGTTCTGCCCACCAACGAAGTAACGAGATGTCTTAAAGCCCCTCAATTACCTAAAGTTTTTACAAAAGAAGCTCAAATGGTTTCAAGTCTGAATGTAGATTTTAATAAGGCGCAGTTACTATAGTCGTTCACCTTTTGGTATTTCACAGCTCTCGGAACAGTGACCTTGTCAAAAAGTTAATTTAAAAAAAATAAGAAATTCGGTCCAGAAGATTTTGACAAAATCTCCGACATACATTTTGCGCTTGGAACTACTGCCTATACTTTTTCTATAGGTGACTGTACGTTCGTTTTGTGGAGGATTTCTCAGGTGGCCTGGTTCCGGCGACGCGGAAAATATGATTACCCCACTTTGACATCGATATGATAAGAGCCAGCGACCGAGATCATTTGCCTATGCGTGGGATATCGGAATGTAGGTCACACTGGGTACCGCTGGAAAGACGCGATGGGGGGCGGCTTACGTGAGCAGTCCAGCAATAATAAATAATATAATATATTATTAATAATAAAAATAATGTCGTATAGTACGAAATTTTTTACAGTATGAACCGTCAGGTGAAATAGCTTTAGGAAGTGAAGCTCACTTGGTCCTGGACCAGTGAGCTTCGCTCTCAACTGACCCCAGAAATTGGAGAAAACCTAACAGGATAATATATAATAAAAAATAGTTTTGTGGTGTCCGTGTGTATTTGTAGTGGTTTTTATGTTTTTAGTAGTTTTTATATATTTTTAGTTTAATTATTTAAAAATTATTTTTTTTCAATAATTTTACATATTTCAATAATGTATATATTTAGTATTATGACTACAATTTTGAGTTGGGACTTCCCGTCATAAAATTGTAATAGGGTTTCAATAAATAATAATAAAAATATCTTGCGACTAGTACTACTCACATCGGTGTAGAACGCGCTATCGAAATTTTCCTGTGACTTCGTATATGTAATGTAATGTAATAACGGGCTGATTTCCGCAACTCGACGTCTTAAGCGCCTATTTTGCGTGTGGTGGAAACTACTACTCGAGCCACCCCAACTTCGCCAGAAAGTCCAACAGTCCTTTAATGTCCTGTAGGACATCGGGAAGTGATCCTGGGGTGCCAAGGCTTCCCGTCCGGTAGGTGGTCACCTCACTGCACTCCAAAAGCGTGGGCGACTTCGTATATATACGAGTACGAGTACATCCATAGTTTGACCAGCACATCTGGTCACCAGGCACAACACCCCGCCTGGTGGAAGATCTTCCCTTTTCCCTTTCATTCAACTGACATTACGTCATTCATGTCCTCATCATAGCGCGATCCAACAAGGTATTTCATTAATTTTTTTCATTGCATCAACAATCCGAAGATGCACCTGAAATTCGTTATTCAAAATCTCAACTAACACCAGAAATATTAATGGTTAAAGTTAATAGTTACTGGGGAGATGAGATGGTCCGTCTCAGTTGAGTAAAACAGTCCTTAATAGCTTGTATGACGCTACAGTATAGTGACGTCAAATATTGCTATCGCCGTTTCGTTCTACCTTCTGATTTCTGATTGCCTGTAGCTATTTTATTTTTCAACGAATTACAATTCTGTTTTCACATTTGATAATCAATTTATGTATATTTATGCATTACTTGCAATAAAAACAATGATCTCACATCATCGCTATAAGGGAACCACTCCCGATATTACGTCCGTCAGAAGCGCGTTATAAGCGGAATCGCAATAACGCGCAGAGGAAAGCGTCGGAACATTAATGCTAACATGTTTGCAATGTAAACATAACATGTTCGTTCCCGGGGCATTATTATAAGAACAAACTAGGTACACACAGAATACCCGGGAAGTTTGATGGTAAAAAGTAACCGCCGCCGCTGGCATGGAGGCAGTATGAAGCACATTGTAGATCTAGAGTAGATGTAGATCTAAAAAAAAAGAGTCCGAGGTCAGTACGGTACACTTTTGAAAAAGCCACCTAAACTAAACTAGTCACACCTAGTCTAAACTCTCCTAAATCAAAGGTTGGCTGGAAGAGATCCCTATGGGAAACACAAACAAAGAAACATAAATGAAAGCTGTAGTGAAATGAAATGAAAGCTGTAGTAGGTAGGTACTTACTACAATTTGAAAGTTCAAGTCTTTTGTGTGTCTTCACTGATACCATTTACCGGGACTTATTGACTAAGAGTCCAGAACGCACTCAGATCAGTCAGATCCTCTCCACTTCGCGACTCTAGGTACTTAAAGTGTTTACAAAATTGTAATCTTGGGAAAAAGTAGTAGTAAAGTAAGTAGTAGAAGTAGTAAAATAAAATCTTCTATATCAATTACCAATGCAAACAGTTAAATAAATAAGTGTCTAATTTTGACACGGGAATCAACAAAACAGAGGAAGGACGGATGTTATCTCCGTTTAAACATGAAATAAGATCGGCGATCGGCGTGAGTCTAAACGAAAAATCATATACATCTTGCCTCCCCTTTAGGCGTCCTTGTCCTTGTTCCCTCCAACTTTTTACTGCGCCGCACTGATAATAAACTCACCGACCCGTGTACCTCCTCCCCTCCCTCCCTTCTCTTCAGAACTTGCGTGTAGCGTGGCTCTATTAGTGAGTACAGATTTTGCTGCATTTTATTGTTTGATATACAGAATATACAGAATACAGAATATATTTATTTGCAAAAATGTAGGTGTATTTACAGGATGTTGTTGTTAGTTAAGTACCAATACATTTTGCCTTGTACTAGGCGTGCAAATTATATAAATTTTTAATAAGTACCTATCTAAAGTATATAATAAGTATCTATTTAGTAAAGTTAATATCAAAACAAGTATTTATTTAATGCAATCTTAAAAATATATAATAGTGTCTAAAAATATATAATAGATATTGTTAATTCTAAATATGTCATTACAATTTATCTGCCAAAAATTCATTTAAAGTATCTATAGTAAGTTTTATTCACCAAAAATGTGAACAACTCATTCCTGAACCTGTTCAAGTCAAGCATTTTGAGATTTTCAGGTAACTTGTTGTATATTTTAGGCGCTTGTTGTTGATTTTAATCAACTGTCATTTTAACCCCTAGTCGGCACATTTGTTGTACAATAAACCTATTGTTACTTTTCTTAAAAAAAGGCATCTATCTATCCAATTGGCAATTTTGTCAGCTAGGCATCAATCCTGACAAAAAAAGGGTTTTTTAAAATGATTATAAAACGGATTATTTGTTTTATTTAACAATTTTTTTTATTAATGGTTTCCAACTATTATAGTTTAAAGACCACAGAGGGATTTCAAAAAGTTTAAAAATGTGGAACTCTCTTCCACCCGACGTTTTCCCGCAGCGCTACGACATGGGATGCTTCAAAAAGAACGTTAAAAAGTCCTCTCCCTCCACGGCCGGCAACACACGTACTATACCCCTGGTGTTGCAGGCGACGGTGACTACTTACCATCAGGTGGCCCGTCTGCCTGTTTGTCGTAGACAATTTATAAAAAATAAAAAAAAAGTGGGCAACCATCCTGGACTTACCCAACTCTACCGTATTAGTAAAATCAAATAAATTCACGAATTCAGGACGCGGTTTTAATTCTTTATAACAAGTGATTTTATTTTGGAAATAGGATATTTTGCAGAAATACAATTATATATAACCTTATCCGATATTTATATATTGGTTGTCCGTCCACCAGCGCGCGAAAATGGAAATTATAGTTATTGTATTATCATTATCACGTATCAAAGCCTCCAAAAGACTGATAAATAAAAAAAAACATTTGCAGATATTTGTATTTTTGGGAGACAAAAATAGAAATAAAACAGACACGGATGAAAGAAAAAGTCTCTTACAAATAAATAATAGAGCAATAGAGTTGCCAACAAAGGTCATATCACACACAAATAGTAATAGATAAGTTACATTCAGTCTGAAAAAAGTTATCTGAAAGTTTAATGTACGTAGAGTTGAACAGTCTCTCAATTCAAAATAAGATAGCAGAGTTTTGGAGAGTTCAGGACGTGTCACACACTGGTAAAGTCACGTAGAGTCAATTTGGACGTGTTCGAGCGCGTGTCGGGTTTGAAGTTTAAATAGAGTGTAACGAAGCGTCTGTGTTGATTTTGAATGTCTTGTTGTAAAATAGGTACTTAATTTTTATATCTATTGAATGAGATCAATAATTTTAAGCTTCTTATTTCGCCCCAAAGTGGATGCCAAGGTGCGCCATAAAATATAGATTAGGAATGCAAATTAGTGTGAGTTATGGCCTAGTTGTATGCCAATGTGTTTTTCGGATTTTTTCGAAGACTTACGTACATTTACCGACTGCTCTAACGGTGAAGGAAAACATCGTGAGGAAACTTAAAAGTCTCCAAAGGCGTGTGAAATCTATCAATCAGCACTGGGCCTGCTCGGTGAATCATGGCCCGTAACCCTTTGTACAAGGGGAGGCCTGTGCCCCAACAGTGGAGACATTAATAGGCTGATGATAATGATGATGGCCTAGTTCAGTTTTATAAAGCCTAAACTTAACATTCGAATGTGTCAAAACAATTAAAGCGACAAAATACTGTGTACCTATAATATTCTAATGTGTTGTCCACTATACATAAATCCCTTTCCTTGTTGGCCATCAAAACATTGAAATATGATCCTGTCAGCACCTTCCGCGGACTGTCAACACATTAAGTCCTTGTCTCCGTGTAGACCATCAAACAACCTCGAGACGTCTGTCGCATCTACAGTACAGTCTCCTCAGTACTGTTTCCCGCCCCGGTCCCCGCCGCGGCGAGTGTCGCGCTCCTCCGCTGTACAGTTGGACTACAATTTCGATTTGGACATGTCCTGTTATATTTTAGCGAATGTAAACGAACTGAGAACTTTACCAATTGAGAAATTGAACCAATTGCTCACAATTTAATAGAAACATGTCGATGCCTTTCATACTGCTATAAGCCGATTAAAAAGGAAAAATTCAATGACATCGCAGGTGAAGAAAAGTACGGAAGGAAATTATTTGTTTATTTACATATTTCATAAAAACACTAACAGTTATTTCCAATCGTGTGTTACATGTCAAGTTAGATTATACAACATTGCATTTTATATTGGTACTGAAGTAGGACGAGCGGTAATATCAGCACGATCGCTCTGAATACTTACAAGCCGCATGTACACAGTCATAGAGCATAAAAAAACTCACTTCCACCAGGCGAAATTGTAGCACTCTTCCTAAATTGTATTATTCTTGATGACGCGTGACATTCAAGTTCGAATGCTCAATTTAGCGGGCGACTGTACCGACGGGGACGAAATGAAGCTTCCGTGGCGATGTGAAATGGTGACGTTTTTATTTGTCGGTGAGGCGACGTGCCGCGACGTACGTGCCCCGGGGCGGGAGGGGGGCGGGTGCCCCGAGGGGATGCTGCGTTGGAGGTATTGCCGCACTTGTTATACACTCTATCGTTTTATTGTGACGAAACTTATGTCTGATCCATATGGTATTTTAAATAGGGGGTCTAAGTAATTCTAAGATGGGTGCGATAGATCCTGCATTGACTTCATACACCTGAAGTAATTTGCAAGGAAATGAGAGCCAATAACTGTAAGAAAGATAAATACGTTTCATACATGTTTGGCCAATGGAGCTGATATCTAACAGTATGGATTGTGCTGTAACTAACAATAGGTGGAATTAATGTTAAAGAAAATAAAAAATATAAATTGTAATTGATCGTTATATCATGGGTTTTCGATAAAGTTTTCAATAAAGATCAGGTGCTGTCATCAAAACCATCGTCCCAAAATTGATCCTAAATCCGTCTCTGGTGAAGTCGTAACTTATTTTATTTTGCTAGACCCGAGTTGCCCCACTCACGTGCGCCCCAGGGGGGGGGGGGGGGGGGCAATTTCCTGCCCCAGACTATTTCCAGCGCGTGTAATTGTCACTGGACACGAGCGCGCCGCTAATGTGCTAGATAAACAGTTCCGCACTTTCTTTACTGTCTTCTGCTACACTGTGGGTGATGACCTTTGTTTACGTATTACGTAAGTTTGTTTAAACCTGTGTTTCTACAAGCTATTCTACAACCTAAGAATTTAAGAGTCGTTCAAAAGGTATATCTATAATTTATTACTTTCTCGTAGCCTAAGAATTTCTATATTTCCGTTTGCCTAATTACCTGATAATATGGATGATTGGGCACTTTACAGAAGAAGTGGATGAACCGATGTTAAGTAACAGACCGATATGCTTTCTTTCTTTTCCTTAAATCCTGATTGTTATATCTTGGTCGTAGGCAGAAGGAGGGGCACTCCGTTCCACCCTTCCAAAAGCCATTGCCTCTACTCCAAAGCCTTTACAAAATCCTCCAAACCTTCACGAACCCCCCTGGAAAAAATTGTGTATACGGCCATGTCAAAATACAATAATCCTAAATGTATTACCGCTACCCGCTGACCTGAGGAATGAAACGACGAAACGTTCACACTCCGACTGAAAAACCTTTTATTGGATCTATTCAGTCAAGGAATTTATGGGCAGGAAATTGTGAATTATTTGTTGACATGCTCATCTTATCATTAATAACCAATTAATCAATTTATTTTATTCTATTATTGACATTTAGTATCTAATTAGTAGTTTATATTGAATTTATTTTGTAACGATTATTCTACAAAGGCGACTTATAATGTAACACCTATTAAGTAAGTACCTATATAAGTACCTATAAGTGGCTTGCGCTGTCGAGAAAACTAAACAGGAAACCGACACCAGGCATCCACTTCATAGTCACACTGCCAAACCATCTCGTCTCAAAAGCCGTAGCGCGTTTCTGCGAAGTGTTTCTCCCATCGACCCTGGAAAGAACCCACCAGAAGTAAGATGCAAGCTGTGGCGGGTTGGCCACCCAAAGGTTTCATACCGCCAAAAGAAGACCTACCACCGGGTTTCAAACTCCCGTGGCCAACCTGGAAAACGCTTAATCGCCTGCGAACCCAGGTTGGCTGTTGCGGAGATAATCTTCACAATTGGGGGTTTTCCAGCGATCAAGTAAAGTGTGAGTGTGGTGTCTCCCCTCAAACCATGGAGCACTTGCTCTGCTGTCCCGCGTGTCCGACCACCTGCACGCGGGAGGACCTTTTCGAGGCCAACCAGAGGGCTATCGATGTGGCTGCCTTCTGGTCGGGAAAAATTTAATTCGGATCATCAACACGAAAGAAGAAGAAGAAGAAGTACCTATATTTTTAATCCTGTAGAATGAAATAAATGATTCTAATTATAATACTCATACTCATACCATTTATTGTTTTTCATGTGTTACAATTGGTCTTAAAAATGTATATTATATGATCATACATGCAACCCTGAGTAGGGGCACCGCAATATAAAATAAGAGATTATAATAAATTATAATAATAATAAATGATAACGGGATAAATTAAATTAAATGTCATGTTTGCTTGCTTATCGTATGGTTAGTGGCCAACCTATTTGTCAGAGTTATTCAGGCCGCCCGTAGGCCTCTGACATGGTTTAACGATTGCTGTCGAACGACAGCAACCGGGACCGACTGCTTAACGTGCTCTCCGAGGCACTAATGTAATGTCCGCTCCGCTTATAAGGTCATTATAAGTTATACATAAATGATTTTATAGTAAAGTATTGGTTTTTTTGGTTTTATAATTCTATTAAGAGGTTATTTCACTCTCAAGGACAGGAATCATTAGGCATGCCAGCCTGAGGAATGTGAATGACCCCGGCGATCTCCCACCCGCCGCTACACGGCCCAATTAGAGCAATCAATTAGAACCTCAGCGTGGCGGCAGGAGGCACCCGGCCCATGGAATAGATAACTAATATACATATAAGAGAAACTGCTGGTGGTAGACCGCCTCAGGGTCCGTCTGGCTAGCGACCACGACCAGATGTCCTGGTCTAACTATGGATGTTTGGAACTCGTATATATACGAAGTCCCAGGAAATTTTCGATAGCGCATTCTACACCGATGTGAGTAGGTACTAATCGTAGTGGTGCGCGTCGTGCGTCGCCACAAGACCATTGGTAGTTCAGTTATGTTGATGCCATAGACAAACAGACAAACACATTAAACTTATAACTCCAGTTCCTTGCGGAGTCGGGGGTTTAAAATAAAAAGACATTGTTCTGCCAATAAATACAAATATTTACGTTTAGTGAGGCAGAACACACTAATAACTGATACAATAATCAAGTCCCCTAATGGCAACCAGTTACGGTTAATTATTCGGAAATGCAATATTCTCTAATAAAGTATCAAGTCCGGGTGTCTCGTCGACGAGTCGCAAGTGAATGATGTCACCTCGGGTCGGGCGCCCGCTTTTATAGAGGCCAGGTAGTGGCAGGCGGCATCACGTGGTATCGGCTGTTGCTGCGTGTTTGCTTCGTCGCAAGCGCAGCTGAGCATTGCACGTGCACTATGACGTCACTTGTTGTTTGCGCTGACATATACAATACCTGTTTATCGATTCTGTTTTTCATTTAATTTTACTAGTATACTTATCTAATGTTATACGAATTAGGTAATGCAGAACATTGGCTTCAGTTCTGAGTCCTCAGTACATGTAAATGTCAGTCATGTCAGACTTCGCTTCGGCGCTAGTGCTACGGTTAGATTCGCTTCAACCCATGATGAAGACCCAGATGTGCTCCGCCGTCCCCGACTTGAAATCAGCTTTTGTGATTGGATACAGCAGACCGAATTGGAATGGAACCGGCCTCGTGAAGACCTAGCCTTTGTGTCTCGCACCAAAATGCTTATCTTATCTTGTTGTGAGGGCTAGATGTCCCATCGACACTTCAACCCATTAAGGCCTTCGCACATTGTAGCGACTCGACGCGAACCTGACACGAACTCAACTCAGAGCAAAGCATTGAAATGTGAGCTTTATATCGTATTATATACAGTAGGCTTTCAAAATTCTAGTGAAGTAGTTGTCAAGTGACAAGTTGACAGGTGATCGACGACTACTTCACTTTCTACTTTTAAATTTTGTGAACCTACTGTATGTAATACGATATAAAGCTCACATTTCAATGCTTTGCTCTGATTTGAGTTCGTGCTGTGTTCGCGTCGAGTTGGTATAATATGCGATGGCCATTAGGATCCTTTGTATGCAATCCTATTATCATCATCAGCCTATTAATGTCCCCACTGTTGGGGCACAGGCCTCCCATTTCACAAGGGGGTACGGGCCATGATCCACCGAGCGGGCCCAGTTTTGATTTGTGGATTTCACACGCCTTCGGAATTTTTTGTATTTCCTCAGACATGCAGGTTTCCTCACGATGGTTTTCGTGGTCGAGGTCTTGCGTAAGTAATAGCGGAAAATATTTTCATTCACAGCAGTGATCAGTAGACGTACTCCATACTCGATGTCTTCTAAACCCTCAAATCTTCATATCATTCTTTTCTTCAGCCAATACACTAGCAGCAATCAACCTCCTTTTCTAAAATTACTTATTTATTTTGTGGCCAATCGATCCCCTCTCCTTCCTTCCCTAATGATGGACGCCCCCGAGAACTCAGTGAACCAAACATGAATGACAACTCACTTGATTAATATTCATATAGATTCGTATTAATACCGAAATCATACACGATACGTCAATGTTCAAAATAGTTGTGTTGCTGTGTGTGAAATAAACACACACAATAAACTAACAAAATACTAATAATCTAAAAATAAACTAATAAAATACACAATAAACTAATAAAATACACAATAAACTAATAAAATAACACAGCAATGACCGAAACAGTTATAATTATAATAAAATAATCACAGATTTTTCGGCAAAAATTACGAGTTTTTACACTTCGATCAGATGCTGATCGAAGATAACATCATTCGATCAGCACCCGAACGAAGTGTTTAAGAATAGTGGAATCGTATTTATCCGCTATCACATTCAGGATGCTGTCGGAGCTGCTCCGAAGCGTGCAAAGCAGAGACGCAGTTCTCCTGCGCATGTTGCGCATAATAATTTAATCTTTCGAATTTGCGTAATCTATTCGCAATCACTCTCCCTTGGATGATTTCTTGACATATTTATTGGTTTATCCTCTTAATTGTCTCTTGTGATATTCATAACATTCGAACTACGCAGGCTCCGAAGGTACTCCATTTACTAATGAAGGATATACACGTGGATAGAATTAGTTCACGAGAGTCCGGAATATTGATGAACGTAGTCGAATGGAAGTTCCGCTAGAGGTGGTTCCCAGCTCTTTAACCCCAGACCGACCGAGGAATGGGAGCTATAAGTTTGACGCATTTGTCTGTGGCATCATAACTCAGCAACCGATGATCCGATTTGGACTGAGGATGCTTATTGATTTCCTACATAATATTTAGAAAAGTTTTTTTACGATTTCTGACTTTTCTCACTTTCCTCAGTTGGTCCCATAGAGTCTTTTGAGCCTTGTAAGAAACATGATCAATTGACATCTTATAAAGATAACGTGAGAACTGCCCATTTCCTTGCTGACTGTACTATTTTTTCTAAATCTTAGAATGCAGTTGTAAATAACTCCAAAAGTTATGGAAGGTTTCTTAAGAACTACAGTGCCCCGTCTCAAATTTCCACCCTGTATAGGAGCAGACGAATTGAAGCGTAAATAATGCGATGCCAATATGAAAGTTCTGTGAAACATCACTATATATATTTTTAGTCTCCGACAATAAAAAGAGATTTGGAAAGAAACTGAATGGCACAAATTGCGACCATCAGAAATAGAAGAATATAGCCAAGTAGTTCGGTTCATATGGAAGCCGAGAGACGTGCACGTGGGTCAGAAAACATGAGCAATAAAATCCATTGGGCTCGGATAGTTGGCGCCCAAATGGCAAGAATACGTAATGAGTCGGATGTGGATCGCATTGGGGCCACTTCGGCAAGTTCGGTATTACATACTTTAGTGATGCCCGCATTGGCATTCAGTTTTGGCCTTAAAGGAAATGAAAAGTCTTTGAATGGATTTTTTATTTACCACTAAACCACAATTTGACCTCAATCTTGCCGACTTTACGCGACGATGAGGTCGACGGTGGAGCACGCGGGTTTAGAAAATGCCTATTCACTGTGGCCTTGAAGATCCCAAGGTTTTAGGTTTCGGGAAACACAGACACCGGCAGGCTGTTCCAATTTAAAACAAAATTTGAAGACTGGATGCCTGAAATCACTGTGACAGACATTAATCTGTACAGTAGAAACTGAACGTAAAGACGACAAATGAAAAATTAAATTATAGATTCATAGAAGGCCAGAAGTAGTAGTCAAAAACGTGTCGAATGCAGAGACGTAAAAAGAATTAACACATCAGTGTTTATGACAATTATTTTAGTAGATACATATGACACTGAATGTTAACTTTTTGATCCATACAAAGCCTTTGATAAGGTCGATCATAACGTGGCGCCAGTAAGTGCATAATAAAAATACAAACTTTCGGCTTCGATCCACATTTGCCCAACTTCGCGGCACGTACAGCAGGTCAATGTGGCCACTGAAACCTGCTTTATGCCGCTCGTAAAACTCATCGCCATTATCGCATACGAATCGCGCGATATCGCACGGATCTCGCGCGACCTCGCCAATCCGACGACTTTGTACTACACGAGTATTTTTATTTTTGCTCACCATTTTTTATTCATCAGTCCCGGGCCCCGCAGTAAATTATGTGAATAATATAGCGACTCCGTACAGGATCGTACAACGCTAACTGCGCGGCAATAAATTCCGGTTTATGGGTTCGACTGTTTATTGGCCACTAGTCGGCCGCTCGTTTTGATTATTAAGTTTGCGTTATCATTGGCTACCCTTTAGTGCTCATTCACAATCTCGATAGTTCGAAATATCTTTACAGTGAGTTCCGGTAATTCAAGGTTCTTTAGCATCGTGAGTCCGTCATTACATGGGTGGTTGTGATTGTTAAAGTGATTTTCGACTTTTAACACGCTGTTTTTCTTTGTCTCGAAATCCTAATCTTGGATACCTTTAATACTAACAGTGTCATTGGAACGTTGGAGAATGTCGTCGACTTTGATTAGTGGAGAAACTTTACTTTATTTTTCATCGCTATGAAAACTTTTTAAAATTCTACGTGGCTCCCAAAACATTTAGCAGCAGCATACTTCCGAAGTAACTCCAAGGATGCTACAAAGATAATCGTACTTTGCAGAATTCAGCTTCAACTACGCTCCAAGAGTTGGGGAACTATTTCCATGAATCAAGTATTAAGTTGGAGAAGCCAATTAGTGAAGGAACTTGGCGGTGAATAATTAGGTGTTACAGTGTCGGGTCAGGTGAGGGGCCTGTCCACTGAGAGATAAAGCTCCTGAACTTTTAACTTAATTTATTGAGAAAACAAATCGAATAAGTTACAGGGTAACGGCCACAGGCGAAAGTCCCGTACCTAACAAAACTTGTCCTCGGTTAAATGTTATGCTACGAGGAGCTCGTAGCCTAGTTGCGAGCACGGTCGGAAAGTGATAGTGCAGGTTAAGCGATGTTGGCGCGGTCGGTACCTGGATGGGTGACCGCTAATGACATATTTCATCTTAGCTCCTCCGTGGAGAGCACGTTAAGCAGTCGGTCCCGGTTGTTGTCACTCGACAGCTGTCGTTAAGCCATGTCAGAGGCCTACGGTCGGCCTGAACAACTCTGACAAATAGGTTGGCCACTAACCATACGATAAGCGAGCAAGGTTAAATGTTGTTCTTCACAGTGCACATTACCAGGCAGTTGGGTTGTTCAACAAGTTGCCGACGGAATTGAAAACGATAGAAAGCCGTAACAAATTCAAAATATATCTCAAAGAATTCTTTTTGAAAAAGTGCTACTATAGTGTAAACTATTTTTTAAGGGACATGTACGATGCACGACTTTGATGTATCTACTTATTTATATGAGGTCCTTTTTTATTAGTAGCAAGCTATGTCAGAGGCCTACGGGCGGCCTGAACAACTCTGGCTATAAGTTGGCCACTAACCATACGATAACGAAGCAATATTTGTAGGGGGTATGTGCTGGTCATTTGTACCACTTTACACGACAAAATAACCCTGTCGTATAAAAATTTTCCATACTAAAGAAAAATCAACCCCATTATTTTGCGCCTTGGTGGCATACACTTGTCCATGTCGTTGTATTAGAATAGCAATAATTCATTCATTTGTAGAATTTTCAAACAAATAATTATGTGGTTTTTCTCGAATTTCGTTATAGTTATATATAACCTATAGATGACACACTAGAAATATTTGTTACTGAATAATAATAATTTGAAATGACCGAGTTATTATTTTAGATATTGTTGCTGAAAATCAACAAGCATTCAATATTTAAATATTCCCGCCAAATGAGCTTCGTCAAATGTCAAATGCATTGCGTCACGGCGGCGGCGGGCGCGGCGCGGCGCCTCTCACGCGCGTGCAAAAAAGAGATGGAAAGAGACGCCATCTTCCTACTCCTTCTTTTTCAATCTACTCGACACGAAAGACGCTGTTCTCAAGCGCTTCTCATTATTTTACGTGAAAATGTATAAAATCTCAGATATTCTGATTAATTCAGTAAATAATAGTGTGATAGTGTGTCGGAGCGCTCTGTGGGTCGGTGGACACCACACTACAGGTACCCGGTACCTCGCGCGTGTGAAGTGGAACTGTTAACAACGGATCACGGGGCGGCAGCGCGCCGTCCGCAGGGGCGGCCACCAGAGCAGTTGGACTGACTGCAGCAGCGAGCCACCGGCACCGGCACTTCAGAGAAGAGACAGCTGGTAAGTACCCATAGCATGACATTTGATTCGTGCGCTTCGGCTCTATCAGATTTTTATTACTTCCTTTGGACATTATTAATATAATTTATACGTATGTTAAAATATAAATATACATTCAATCCAGAGGCGGATTAAATGTCGACAGCGCCCTAGGCTAGCACCTCATCGGCGCCCCTCTGGCGGTCATATATTATAAATTATATCTAGGTAGGCCGGGACACGTGTACCCTTAACAGGTGGGCGAAAATGTAAAATGTGATGAGAGTGACATATGCCCACGGCGTCCTTCTACATTCACACCGCTCGCCATCGACAGGGAATCCATCCTCCCATGTTGGAACCAAAATGATCACGTCCGGTGCGGTTCCAGAGGGGTTTTCTTCCGCGAACTCTCCGGTTGTGTCCTGTCGAGACTTTCTCGGGAGACTGCGGCATGTGGTTCTTCAAAAAGGGTGTGAAGAGGTTTTTACATGCCTCATTGCATGCGTCAATAGGCTACGGCAACATCGCAATTTTATCTTACCAACTTTCGACTTCTATTATGGAATGAATCGGGCGATGTAGGAGTAATCTAATAGACGGGGCGCGCTTCGGAAGCTGTACTTCTTTAATAGTAAGTATGACTTTTTATTTTATGTAAGTAAGTAGGTGCTTACCTTTTTTTTTTTTTGAAAAAAAAAGTAAGTAAGTTCGCGCGCCCCTCGGTAACCTCGCGCCCCCTAGGCACGTGCCTAGTTTGCCTTCAGGATAATCCGCCACTGATTCAATCATTCCATACGATTGACATTGTTATGAGTATGGGTAGATCTTTCTTCTATCTATCTTCGAAGTAGTACACGAACTATAACACTAGAAACGTGCGTTCACATCACAACTATTGGAAAGACGATCTGTGATGATTTAGTGCAATGTTTTGTAAAATCTTGCATATCATCTTATTGTAGATATGTCTTTCTCCTTCATTCTATCTTTATCTAACAACTTGTATTCCTCTACTGCTAGATATAGGTCTTCCCCAAGGCGCGCTTTATCATTTAATTTCCCGCCTATCTCACCCAGCGATCGCCTGCAACCTTTTCAGATTGTTCGTCAACTAATTCGTCCTACAATACATTTCTTGGTGCGTGATCTTCGCTCTATAACTTGTATATTCCAACGGTTGTCGGATCTGCGGCAGATAATGAATACCCAGCGTCCCATTAATAATAATAATAAATAACACCCATAGTAAAAAGATAAGTAAAAGCAGAATAAAACATAAAATTAAAATAAAATTTCAAAGAAATGAAATGAAAATAAACAGAAAACAGAATATTAAATTAATAGTAGAAGTAAAAAAGGGAATGTTTTAAAACAATAAAATAAAATACATTAACATTAAACATAATAAAAGTGATCCTACTTTTTATTCGCAGTCTGGTGCATCTTCAGCCAGTGTCCGTAGAGGACATCTGCGTCTATCAGTTGCATTAAGCGTCCTGAGGTTTCAGTCACCATTAAAACATACTCTTGTCCTCTTCTAGGTCCATAGTCCGAGCAAGAGATGGCACTATACTTAAAGCGGCCAGAATTTTCTAACCTATCTTTATCATTAATGTCCAATTAACTTCAGAAGTTGCCTGGAAGAGATCGCTTTAAGCGATAAGGCCGCCTTTGTATATATCGTGCTATTATCTTCCGTAAATACTTATATAGTCTATGTGATTTAATCTTAGTTGTTTACACTAAAATGAGGTCAAACGAAGTCCTGAATAGAAAGAAACGTAATTTTCCGAATCGATGACGTAGTAGTGCGATTAGTAACCAGAAGTACACTGGAAGAGCCGTAATGTATGACTGAATGATTGATAGCGTCTGTAATTACCGAGCGGCGAGCTGGGGGCTGAAGGGGCCCCTTCATCCGGGTAATGATCCGGGACTTAGGTGCACAGAAAAACTACGACGGACTACATGACCGGTACGAAACAAGAATCGGGGAAAGAAACAACTCTTAGCGGATAAGAGGTTGCTTAAATTATAGATGTTTAGTGAGGTTACTACCTGTCGTTTTATTTTATAGTAAATTAGCGACTAGTGCGGGAAGGATCAGATTGTCGATAGAATAGAATTATTTATTTCATACTACACAATTTGAAATATGCATGTCAAAAATATGTGTTATTTGTAGAATGATCGGCAAATTATTAATGAGTAAATTAGATTAAAATTGGTCGTAAAGCATTTGCTTAATAAAATAAAATATTGTAATAAATCATTAAAATAAATTGATAGGTGAAGAAAACGACGTTTCTCTTACACCCAATTTTATTTATAACAACGGAACATCGTGCGTCATCACGTCATCACAAATTTTTTAGGTGGCCAGTAATATACGTAATAATTACTAACCTCCTTCAATAGGTAACTACGTATACATAATGTCATAATCGTGTAAACCTTTTAAATGTCAAGTAAATAATTGACCATTAAATTATTAAACAATATTAATTAAAGATATTAATTTAAAAATTTCATGTCCATACATTCTTTAACTGCATAAAATTCATAATTTAATAAAAGGTTTTTCAGTCGGCGATTAAACGTTTCGTCATCAAGTTCCTTTTTTTAAGTCTCATAATGTCGGATCGATGACGCGCGAGTGTAGTGCATAGTAGATACGAGTGTAATTTCGTTACACGAGCCAAAGGCGAGTGCACGTAATAGACACATTATTTTTTGTGGCACCTTCGAGGAAATAATAAAATAAAACTAAAACAATTAGCAATCCATGTCGTTATGCCATGGATAGTGAGCGATCAATATTATTCATAACGTCTATCCATTAGGCTAAAAGAATTGAACCGTTTTACTGACGCGTAACGTCTTTAATTATCTGAAACTGTATTTGATTCAATTTAATGGCGATTCTTTTTACATCCTACAAAGAAATGAATAATTGTTTCCGACTGGCTATAACTACAATGTACTTACGAGGTTTGAAAAAAGTAATCTTTCAAACAAACTTAGTGAAAAAGAAAGCGGAAAGAAAAACTTTTCGTTCGTGTTATTACGCAATTGTTTTCACTTACGACTTCCGGTAACCCTGATATTTTCACCTGAGGGAGAGGGGTGCTAGGGCGGGGAGGGCGGGAATGTCCCGCAAGGTTGCAGGACTTACTTTACTCGCGCATTTTCCCGCATTCGCGTCACGCGCGCTCGCGGATTCATTCCGACGACCTTTTTATAATTTAATCTTAGCCCTTGTTACAATCAGAATGATGAAAGGGCGCCGCCGACGCCGCATATTCATGAGCTGCTGTGTCGCTTCCACTGATGTTAGGGGTGCGGAAATACGCTTCTTCCCAGACTGATGATGTGGAATAGCATGTATGACTCCGTGAAGAGTCAGCATGGTGTGGTACTTACACCTTTATCTATTTCTGTCGTAAAGCAGCAATGCATTGCCGTGTTTCCAGCAATGGTTTGAAGGGTAAGATAGCCAGCGTACGAGGCACTTCATCTACGAGTCAGTCCTCAAGGTTAACAGCGCATCGAACCCCTATATAATAAAATTAAAGTGTAGCGAGATGTCTGTGCGTGACGGTAACAACTTACCGTCAGGTGAGCCGTTTGCTCGTCTGGTCTCTTATACAATAAATCGATAACCTTAAATAACCTTGAGAGACAGGCTGCCAACGGTGACAAAATGCTGCATATGCGGTCGCGAGTGCAACTCCAGGATCGGGTTGTTGAGCCACTCCAGGACGCATCAGAGACAACAACAATATACCACGGATTAGCAGAAGTCATCCTCGCAACGAGGGACTGCCACGGCGACGACAATAAATCGATTCCATTCTAAAGGAGTTATCTGTCATGTCTGTACCTTGGGCTTTGAACAGAACTCACGCAGAGCACAAGAATGATTAATCACTCTAGCAGAACGCGATATTTCGATGGCCGCCGCCTGGCAACCAACGGGACGCACTAAAATCGGGACTCTGGACATTTCGGGACATATTATAATCCCTGCAATCCGGCGGAGCCCGACATCCGGTGGCCTGGAGCGACGCGGCAAATTGGAACCCAGCCCGGGGTTAATTCCATTCGCAAATTGCTCTGTAAATAACGAAATTCGTAGTAGTTCCGATGCCTTTGTGTCGCCTCCGCGGAGCGAAATCAATTAACCCGCCGCCGCGGAATTGACAGCGGAATTGGAACCCGATTTTAAAGAAATTCCAGATTTATTCGGTGGCCTGGAAAAGGTGGAATTAGCGAATTCTAAAACGGAATTAGAAACAGTAATGAGAGAGTATACAAGTATCTTGATGGACTCGAATTTGAAAACAAAGAGTTAGATCATTACCGATATTAGTTTTATAAACCTGGAGTTGTGAGAGAAAATCCACCTGGACTTTTGGAAACTTGTTTTAAGATAAATTAGGGATAATATTCTTCTTATTGTCGTGTGGTAGTAACCAACCTTATGTCAGAGTTGTTTAGGCTGCCCGTAGGCCTCTGACATGCCTAACGTGCTCTCCACGCACGGAGGAGCTCAGATGAAAATGTGTCACCAGCGGCCACCCATCCTTGTTCTGACCGCGCCCAACGTTGCTTAACCTGCACTATTCCTTTCGGACAACACTCGCTACGGCTACGAGCCTCTGTAGTGAGTTTTTAATTATCTGGAAATGAATTAGAGTTAATGAAAAACTCTCAAAGATATCTATGTACTAGCGTACTAGATGCGGCGCGCAGTGCACAAACTGTGTTCCATCGATATGCGGGTCCGGCGCAACACATAGATTAGTTCGATGCCAAACGTTTAAGGCGTGCGACGTGTGGGTGCAACGCTCTTTGAACAGTAATTTTATTCAGCGTGAGAAAAAACGAAGCTATTATAGCTAATTGTGTGAAGATACATTTGGTTTACAGTTAATAATATTCTTTCAGTACTTAACTTACTGTTTTTATATTAATTTACGCGATATTTACTTATTTAAGAATGTTGTACTGGCCAGTTAATTCAGTAAAACAACGCGCTCGCAGCTCTTTCCATCCCGTTTCCGCAAGCATGCAGTGACGCGAACAAAAGTAAGGAATATAATTCTCCAAGTTTCAGTATATTCAAGGTACTTATTGCTTTATTTCTGGCCTTTTGTTATGTATTTAGGCCGTAAGACTAGCGCACCTTTTTGTCTTATTAAAAAATAACTGTTCCTGACAAGGGAAACATCTTTGAAGTTACATTTTACGAATCCGATTTCTGTTTCAATGATTTTTGAGAAATTTTTCTCTTTGATGTTTATTCGAAATTAAAATTCGGTTACTGGCCAACCTATTTATCAGAGTTGTTCTGCATAGGCATCTGACATGGCTTAACGACTGCTGTCGTACGACAACAACCGGGACCGACTGCTGAACGTGCTCTCCGAGTCACGGAGAGGCTCAGATGAAATATTCCACTAGCGGTCACCCATCCAGGTACCGACCGCGTCAACGTCGCTTAACCTGCACGATCACTTTCGGACCGTGCTCGCAACTAGGCTACGAGCTCCTAATAATAATAATAAGAAAATCGAACTAAAGACACAATGGATAGTGCAAACAGTCAAAACTATACCAATCATTTTGTCATCTACAGGAGTAATCCCAAACACACTTCACACCGGCCTCAAAACACTTGGCATGCACGCCCTCACATACAGACTCCTAAAAAAAGCAGTTATAATAAATACATGCAGAATAGTTCGCTAATTCTTATCAATAGAAGAATAATCTTAAATTACTATAAAATACTTACGACCTGAAGAAGGTTGCTGGCGATGATTGGATGAGGAAGGCGGAGGACCGAGTATTGTGGCGCGCCCTGGGAGAGGCCTATGTTCAGCAGTGGACAGATACGGGCTGATAGACTATAAAATACTTACATATTTATCAGTTTCATATATATCTTTTTATTTTTTCGTCCCCACTCTCGTTTGGCCAAAAGCCCGCGATTGTGGTAGAATACCCCAGAAATGGGAGATATACAGAAATTTTAAAACATAATAATAATTTCTAGAAATAACTTATAACATTTCAAGTAACAACTTTTTCAATTTCAATTTATTTCTTCAATAATATATTGCACTTTACAATTTGCAATGAGTTAGGTATTGCATAACAATGGCTTTCAAATAATTAATAAACCTAATATACTAAGCAGCAATATCGGATATGAAATCATAATCATGTTGTTGTTGTTTGTTTTTTAAGGCAAAGGGAACTAAGCCCATACAGCCATGTCTGATGTAAACAACTCTTGCAAGTCTTCATTAAAATGCTGGTGTGACACATTTCAATGCTATCTGGGAGAATCTTCCACGCTTCTGCACCATCCGAACCAAAGAAGAGGGCGTCCCGGACGCAGTATGGCTCTTCAAAATCCAGCCAAGTACGGATCGGGCTGCAGCGTCTTATTTGACTTTACTTCACTGTCCCACACATTAATCACATTTTGTAGACGTTCTTCGAATAAAAAACACCATTCTTACTTGAAAAGCACTACTGTAAAACAATTTGCAAGACAACGAAAAAAAGCTGGTGTGGACGCGACAAAAGCGCGGGAGAAACTCTCATAATCATGATGATCCTTTAGAAGTTTGTTTTGACGTGTCATATAGGGACGTCTATTCGGTGCTCGAATCATTACCGACTCGAGTCTTTTAAAAATAGATTAACTATTACGATTAATTAATTTACATTCCATTAGCATAACTCTCACCTCCATAATCCCCGAGGGGGTAGACAGAGAAACCATCTTCATCATAGGTAGTTCCCACTTTTCGCATATTTTTCCCATATTTACAAATACATGACATTTCTATTTCATAAAAAAAATATTTAAAAAAAAACGCCGTAAGGTTTGGTCATTATTGGATTTGGTGGACAAACGTGATAGGTGGCGAGCCTAATGCCGTCTACAGGGTAGAATAGTAACCACTAAGACCCTGATATCCGAAGTCGCCCTTTTATTCAGATTGCAAGAAATCGATTCGACGTGAGTATGTAACTGCGCAGTTATTGAAAAAATATAATATCAATCTTATTACAAACAATATACATGAAATAATCTATAAATAGATAATAATTAGAATACAAAAACAGCATTTTTATGTATGAAATATATTTAAAGTCGTTTTCGGTAGCAATTTTTTTAATTTTGACATTTGCAAAACATGACAAATTTACGTTGTATGGCATCTATCGTCGTATAGACAGTCTGTTTGCCAGAGCAGTCATCCACAAACTAACGAATACCATTTATTAAACATTTTTTTATACATTACGTAGTAAAGTAATCTTCACACAGCATCCAAGTCCGTCTCCACCCAGAGTAACCTCGTCAGCATTACCACAATGTAATTACTTGGGCTGTCAGGAGTACATGAGGCGATGACGTCACACACGGAACTATCGACTTCGGAGGCCCATCTGGGACTCCCCAAGGGTTCATTATGGGCCCACAAATTCTGCTGTTACGTGGAACGTGCCAGATATTATGATCAGCTATTTTATTGAGAGGTGAATGTCTATTCGTAAGATAAAATGTTGAGAATATCACTTGATACGTAATGTTATTTTAAGGTAGAAAACACAGAATAGGTAGGTATTGACATTAATATAACATTAGCGTACGCCTAGATTAGGTAGTGTTTCGTATTCGTTTTTGCACCAATTTAGAAAGTTTTTCAAAATTAAACTTTCGCGCTTCAAAACAGATAGCTCTGGACTATTCTCAGCGCGCCAACTAGCAGCGCACCTAGCGGAAAAAATCCGCAACTTAAAAAAAGATTGAGAAAAGAGCATAACGCCGTCGGCCCGCCGCTCCGATAACATTATTATTAAAAACCCAAAATCTCGTGCCACGTAATAAACTTCTCCAAAATCAACAAAAAAACACTCCAGCGCCGATCTGGACAAGATTCACAAAGAAACCAGCTCTTGGAAGACCATCGGAGGGGTCTCGAGGATTCTTGGCTGCGGCTGCACTGGTGAGTCTAAAAGTTCTCTGCTATCTAATCTATCGAACCTATTTCATAAAAGGTAGTTTGTGATATAAGTACTATATTTTTAAAATGTGAATAAGATAAAGTTTATTTGTGCGGTAAGATTGCAAAGTATACATAGTCCAGTAGGAACTTACGCATGTGTTATATTAAACTAAATAAAATTAGTGAGCAACCAGTTAGTTTACAATAAACGCTGACCTCCGAACTAGGAAGTTCTTGTATCTCGGAGGACAGCTCTCTTCTGTGACCAGTGCAATTGATCATGTAACAGAACATGGGAAAATATAAAAGTGACAAAATTTGGAAGAAAGTAAAAAGAACAATAATAAGGGGTGGTGGGAATGCATTGTGTGTGTGTATGTGTGAGAGAGATAAAGGATAAGAGGGCGTGTAGGAAGGTGTGTGTGTGAGAGAGGGATGGTGTGTGTGTGTGGATGTGTTTTTCTTATTATTGTGTTACCTTTAAAAGTTTCTCCTTTGACCTTGTATATTTACTCACAAACAACAATAAATAAATAATAATAATTAATAACTGACCCCAGAAATGGGAGAAAACCTACCAGGTAAGATAGAATATAATAATAATAAGTATTATGTTTCATGTTAGGGTTTGTTTGTTTGTTTGTAGTATCTTTATTGTACTAATATAAAATACACAGAATTAAGAAACATGTACAAAGGCGGGCTTATCCCATAGGGATCTCTTCCAGCCTAGAGTTTAAGCTATCAAATGTATATTTCTTTTTTTAAGTCCCGAACAAAATGACGGGGTTAATAAGTTTGACGCGTTTGTCTGCGTGTTGTCAGTATGTATGTATGTATGTATGTATGTCTGTGGCCTCATACCTCAACCACCGATGATCCGATTTGGACGAGGATATGTTATTTAACAGAGAGTTTTGTTGACAGTGTTCTTAGGCATGTCTGTAAAAATTAGATTAGTAGCTTCCAAGATCTTGGAGTATGTTTGATGTCAGATGGGATCTCAGATTTTTTAAAAAGGAATGATATTGTCAGGCTGTTAACGACGGCGACCCTAAAATAAGTTAGCATAAGATTGTGTACATAATAGATTAAGTTCAGAATAAAACATTGTGAAACTGTGTTCTCGCGGTATAGTATCCCCGTGTAGTACTAGTTGCGACACCTCTACCGGGGATATAAGAAGGGCATTTTTACCGTGAGAACACAGTTGAATCCAGTTGAACAGCCCGGTTGGAAAAAGGAAGAATTACAATAAAGAAGCCTTCGAGGAACCGGACCGAGATTTTTATTATACAGTCCACTGCTCCACGACACAGGCATTTTTGTTTATTGCGTTACGTTCGGAATTCTTCGGAAAAGTTGTTGATAGAGCTCAGATGATTATCAAACTGAAGTGAAAACAAACAAAAACAAACTGAAAGTGAAAAAAACGAAAGTGAAGTGAAGTGAAAGTGCAAACTGAAGTGTCAGTGGGCAGGTCACGTCTGTCGAAGAACCGACAATCTTTGGGGTAGACGATTTATCTGGAGCGGAGACCGCGATTAGGTAATCTTGGATGAAAGAAAAATAGTCTCCCTCGGGCGCGCGTTCGTTCCTTCGTGGCAATTGTAGTGTGTGACGGAGTACTTTCATTAGGTCATGCCCACTGGTAGAGGAGAGACGATCTGCGCATAGGCTGGCAGCGACTTGATGAGAAGAGCCGAAGATTGGGCTCCGTGGCGCGCCCCGGGAGAGGCCTGTGTCCAGCAGTGGACTAGAGGGCTGCTGATGAATTATATTCTGAATTATGAAATATCACTGATCTTATACACATTATTCACATCAAAAACCTTATCTCTACGTAACACAAGCTCCACCCACGAAGGTCAATATCCCTACAAGGATTCTCCTATTAGGCCCTAATCAGATTTGACCCTGAATGCCTCTCTGTGCCGCAGTTGGGTGAACTCCGCGAGAATTACCTTAATCCGTTCTTTTGTGTAGCTAATGGATGGTAATGGATATTATAAGGTAGGCACATGTGGTACCGGTGCTTTATTTAACTGAGCATGTGGGTAGTTATAGCCAGATATGTTGCTCGGGTAAATAGGAAAAGGTCGGTCGATACAATCAGGGTGAAACGACCAAATAGCTGAATTTCAAGGTAAACCTGTCTTGTCTGCCTCGTTCTAGGTGAGTGTTGACTACTCGTCTTTCGGTTTTGGTCGGTTTGATCTTTCAGAATACAGTTTTTCTTTTTGAAATTATTGACCTTTCCTTATCCCCAGGTTGTTTTATTATTGACTTGATTTCTTCTCACGTCCCCTAGGGGCGTGAGGAAGCTGTTTCTTTCTTCTTTCTTTTCTTGTTTATTCTCTGTATTATTGTCTAGCTTAGTTTTTATTTAACACTAATAGTGTGAGGTGAGCCGGCGTTTTCTACCAGCTGACCATTGGGTCAGTCAGATATTGTAAGGCAAGTGCGTATAAATAAACTAGAAAAGAGTTAAGTACTATTTATTATTACCTTTATTGTGCTATATCATATCAAAAAAGTACCTTATAGTACATTTTTATAACGTCATTATTTTACTTAGCCACCGCTACGTAAGGTGCTGTAGCTGAAAGGAAAGAAGCGGCGCAAGAGACTGTCAGCAGCACATCTTTTGTAATAAATATATCTTACAATAATTATGAATACGAGCATCGGTGGTGTAGTGGCTAGGACGCCGGACTCCCATGCGGGAGGTCCATGTTTGAACCATGCAATACCATGTACCAATGAGTTTTTCGGACCACGCGCCGAGTTACAAATTGCATTATTGCTTGAGGAAGTCCACAAATGTGGGAAGAAACCATACAGAATTACAGATACAATGATATAATACCGCATGAGCATTCAGCGTCGATGGTCTAGTGGCTAGGACGCCGGACTCCCGTGCGGGAGGTCCGGGTTCGAAACCATGCAATACCATGTACCAATGAGTTCTTCGGATTTTTTCGAAGACTTACGTACATTTACCGACTGCTCGAAGGAAAACATCGTGAGGAAACCTGCATGTCTGAGGAAATTAAAAGTTTCCGAAGGCGTGTGAAATCCACTAATCAGCACTGGGCCCGCTCAGTGGATTATAGTAAATGTACGTAAGTCTTCGAAAAAATCCGAAAAACTCATTGGTACATGGTATTGCATGGTTTCGAACCCGGACCTCCCGCATGGGAGTTCGGCGTCCTAGCCACTAGACCATCGACGCTGAATGCTCCTGCGATATTATATCATTGTATCTGTAATTCTGTATGGTTTCTTCCCACATTTGTGGACTTCCTCAAGCAATAATGCAATTTGTAACTCGGCGCGTGGTTCCCAGTAAGGCCGGGACTTCACCAGCCCCGGTTCAGTTCCCTGCAACCAATCACACATTCGGCGCTCCCCTCACTTGAAGTAGGCGCTTCGTGAATGGATGCAGCGAACCGAACCGGGGTTGGAACCGGGCCCGTGAAGTCCGGGCCTAGGGTACCTAATCGAGGTTTTCTCGTGTGCGTTATCGCAGTCACGTTCAAAAGGAGGGGAAAGGGAGGTGTGACGTATGTTTTTACGCGTCACATTTGCTAACACGCACATACAATATGCGTGAATAGAATAACTACGTCGGGGTATTTAAGAGGTCTATAATAAAAAGAACTACCTATGATGAAGGTTGTTCTTCTGTCTACCCCCTCGGGGATTATGGACGTGAGAGTTATGCTATGCTATAATTTTGGTGGCGATGGGCAAAATCATAAACATGGTAACTATCTACTGGACGTTTATGGGCAAAATAGACAATAGAATTTTGTTAGTAACTTACCAAGATCTAATATTTTCTAATCATGTTTTTTGACCTCTCCAACTAAGATAATCATTCAATAACCTTCTAAGATACTTAAATAAGTGCTGCTGAAAGTTTCTTGCGCCGCTTCTTTCCTTTCAGCTACAGCACCTTACGAAGCGGTGGTGGAGTGAAACATGACGTTGGAAAAATGTACTTTAAGGTACTTATTTACAATTAAAGTTTGATTTTGATTTTGAATATAATTAAAGCCTTCATTGAAATTTAAGGACCACTTTAACATGACTTGTAATCTCACCCCTGTATCATAAAAAACAAGTCGAAAAATCGGGTAATGTGTACACAGCCCTCCAGCATTCATTTTCGCCTCTATCTTCGCGTGTTACGTCACGCAGCGGCCATTTTTTGCGGGAAAGACAAACGCGTGTTAAGCCACAAAATTATATGGCGGCGTGTTTTGCTAATAAAAGAAAACGGCTCCACGGCTCTCACCGTGAACGTTATCGAACACGTACAAGTGTTATTTGTGAAAATTCTAGGAATGAGTTATTCTTGGTGTTAGGAATACCTTTTTGCTTCCATTTATATCCATTTCTTATATCGGTGAAGAACTTCTGTCAAAGGATTACTGGAGGAGAGATCAGGAGATCGACTCAAATACAACGTAACTAAATAGAATCTAAAATACATCGTTATGACGTGTTTCGTATGCTACTATCCACTAACGATTCAATTTCAGTTAAGTTCCGATCGAGTCAACGATCGACCGAACAGTAACGTATTTGTGCATTCTAATAAAACGTTTAGTTTATACTGAATCGCAGTGGAACGGTAACAAAACGCTTCAACTGTCAAATATAACGATGCAACATAAGTTCCTCCCGAGGTACTTTTGCCCGATCGACAGTAAATCGAAAGGTGGCAGTGGTAGAGTTATGCGTCAGCAGAATGCGATTTGGTGTCCAAATAGAATTGGAACGAAAACTAAATTGAAATTGAATAGAAATAGAACTACAAACGTTGTAATTTAGGCGAATTGGGCCCCTGAAAGGTGTGTGTACATAATATTTTACTATGATACTTGAAAGTGTCGGCATTTTATGGTTTTAAATCATGAATGATATACATGGTACGGTTTTCAGTGTGTTCTGTATTAAATAAGTCATTTGAATTATTTGTTGTCTCTATTCTTTATCTATTTGCCGGTAGGCTCGCCACCTATCACGTTTGTCCACCAAATCCTACGGCGAAAAGTGGGAACTACCTATGATGAAGGTGGTTCCTCTGTCTACGCCCTCGGGGATTATGGACGTGAGAGTTATTATATGCTATACTCTATCTATCGAGATCTGTCCTCCGAGATACAGAAACTTCCTAGTTCGGAGGTCAGCGTTTATTGTAAACTAACTTGTTGCTCACTAATTTTATTTAGTTTAATATAACATATGCTTAAGTTCCTACTTGTGTATGGACTGTGGATACTTTGTCATCTTACCGCACAAATAAACTTATTCTTATTCTTATCTAATTGAATTTCTGATATAGTTTATCGTATGTTAATAGTCACCTTTAACAACAAACAGAATAATGATTATTTAAACACTTGACAAAATTGCTTACGATTTTAACGCCCCAAATCTATCGCCAGCTCAGCGGGACGCTATCCCAACATCGATGGACCCAATTACCGACTGTCCCGAATTTCACAAACCAAATTGCATTAAAGCCTAAACTCTTTTTTTTCTTCCTATCGAACCTGAATATTCAATCCGCGAGTGCGGCCCTAACGAGGGTCCCATAACGAGATAAGAGATTTTATTACGTAATTGGCGATCCCCCCTCCCCCGTCCTCGTGTATAATAAGAGTTGAGTATGTAAATACTGGTGTACCTATGACCGGTCGGACAACACGCATTCCAGTCACGAACCCCCGGTCTAAACGAGCCTTAAAAGGTAGACTGAGCCACGAGATAAACAAATACAGAAGAGATTCTATGTAGGGTTTCAGTATTCACCACGAGAGGCACTCACACATTCAGTGCACAGTTTCACAGTGCCTCTCATGTGCTGTATTTTCTTTATCGGTTTTAAATGTCTGAAATGATATCCGCACAACAGACCGGTTATTCAATGAGCAATTTATTTCTATCAGCCCGTGTCTGTCCACTGCTGGACACAGGCCTCTCCAGGGTGCGCCACATCACTCGGTCCTCCGCCTTTCTCATCCAACCTTCGCCAGCATCCTCGGGTCGTCAGTCGCCCACACTGCGGACAAGAAACCTCTTGTCCGCTGTCTCCACTCCACAACTCGTCTACCCCAACGGTTGTCGGTTCTGCAACAGACTTGGCCAGCCCATTGCCACTTCAACTTGCTCATCAAATGAGCTATGTCAGTAACTCGCGAGCAATTTATTTACGTGACGGCAATTTTATAAATACTAGATATATGTATATGCGTCACAATTAACCTATTATACTTAAAAGGTAGTTATTTATAAGATAAATACTACCCTTTATTGAATACCTTCTTTTTGGGAAAGCACTGTCTCCCAAGATACAGGTTCGCCTAGTTTGGGAGTCAGGGTATTGTTTGATTTACAAACATTGTGATGTTTTCAATAAAGATTTATTTATTTATTTAGCAGAGCATTGAAATCCCTCTAAAAACATTATAGTGAGGTGAGGTATCTATGGGAGACGGTGACCACTTATTTTGCTCGTCTGCTCTCCATCACATCACATTCACATATCCGCTACAAGTTCATCAGTAGCGCGCCTTGTGCTCGACTCGAGCGCTCGTAGTAACATTCTCTTCTATTCTAATTTATTTTAAGCTGAAACCTTTTCCTACCCACATATCTTTTAATAACACAGAGCCTCCACAAAACCGTTGCTAACAACCGTAGGTACATTTTGTATCCGCACCATAATGCATGAGCCTTGAAGCGTGATTCCGAGTCGGACGTTTCCGGTTTTTATGATTTAATACGACCCGAGGTACACCTGTACCTGGGGGAGTAGGGGGCCCCCTGCTCCCCCACACGACACAGAACAAACAACACGTGGCGGGAACGTCCTTCCGCTGCCGTTTGCGTCTTTTTGTGCCTTATTCAATTTTTCTCTGTTTAACGGCTGCTGGCCCCATTCCAAGGCATTAAATTGACAAAACAGATTCTGGCTCGTTTGCCGGAATTAAATGCGGTCTCGCTGCTGTATATTTCGCACAGAATACGGGAGGACGTGAAATGTGCAAGAAGGAACGACTCTTAGAATAAGAAAGTCTCAAGGCAGCAGTGTAGAGATTGAAGAAGGAGCCTGTGTTTGCCTATGTGGATTGCATGGTTCTATAATGGGTCCCAAAAACAAACTGATGATGTCAACCATACAACGGTTTTGTCAAAGACATCCGAGATTTGTCCGTTTAGAAAGAAAATGAAACGTGATTGTACCAGATTTAATAGCTTCGATTTTATGAAGTTTAAATATACGTCCGTAGGCGTATCTAGCAACTTCCCTAAATAAACCTTCAGAATTTGACATTTTCATCTCGTTCACTCATATAGACACGAACATGTGTGTAAGTGTAACGCAACATCCGTAGCTGCTCAACTTTTGCATGTCGAACATGCCAGAATGCTCCCCCCAACTCTGTATTCCGCACCGGAATCGATATTTCCAACGAGGAAACACCAACCGTCTTGTAGAGAAAAGATTCATACGAGTGAATGTCAGAGTAATAAATAGCTCATAATTTTCTGTTCTTGCATAATCAACATAATGTCAAAACTGCAAAAACCGGACCAGCCCTTCCGCCATCTCCTTTTACAAGTGCTTTCCTCTGTTGTTTTGGTCGACATCTCTGCCAGAGGCAGCTTATCATCCAGTGCGATCTCTCTGCTGTCACGTGTGACGTCATCATTCACGCCACGTAATCCACCCCCTCCCCCGGCGAGGGGCTCACAAAGAGCACATTTTTGCGGGGGAGGGAGCGACGGCTTAATTTGCGCACGGGCTTACAGTAATGCCGTCAGTGGGACCGCGATAATCTGCCGTTTGTCACGGGACAGGGCATGTCCGGTTGAGTGCTGACATGTCTTTTGTCTCGTTCTTGTTAGCTTAGCTTCGCTTTGTCTATTTACTTACTTCGGGTCTTAATATCTCTAAATTTTGTCTGTTAACCTACCATGCTCCTAATTCATAAGTTATTTGCGTATAGTATTTATTACTTCCACGGTTTTTTGTTGAAATTTAAATTGAAAACGTTGATTTAGCACTGTAAACGCCAGAATATAGAACACAATACAGAAGTATACAAAGTTTAATACGTGCAGCACAAAACATCCGGTGCGGTACAGTGCCAAAAAGGGTACACCAGCTCAGCATAATGCTGAGGCAAGCCACAGCGTTAATTTTCAGCTGGCCCTCAGTGACTGCACGGACGAAGAAAGCAACAGTGTGTGCGTGTTGTGTTGTATGAATATGTTTGTCTTTATGAATGAGGATATTAGTGTGTATGTGAGCTACTGAGTGTGTGGGAGGGTTAATTATGCTATGTTGATTTCTTCGGCGGTTATCTGGTAGTAAGCTGTCACCGTCGCCTTGGGGATTGCTAGTGAGGAGGGCGGAGGTTTCAAGAATCTATAACTAAATAATAAACGTAAGGCATAAATCCTTGAATGTAAATATTATAAATTTTAATGTAAGAAGTTTACGCAGCAGTTTCCATTAATTTTCAGTTTGACTAAAATGCAGACTGGCATAGATATTAAACTCAATTGTTGCAGAACTTGGCATACCGCAAGATATCTATTGGAGCGAGCACAGCCTCCGCTGCTGAATCGGATACCCTTAAAAGATCACAAAGCTATAGCTCCATTGTCCAAGGTGTTGGAGCGGGGCCAAGTCGCGGCTTTAACTGGAAACCGGTCGACAGCGACCTAAGTGGAAGTGAATTTAGTGATTCAGCTCAAAATAAAAACAAAATAGCAGATAATTTTCCATTTTGTTTAGATTTAACGAAGGATAAAGATATATCACTTGAACGAAATATTTGTTCTGTTATAAGGCTCGTGTCCCAACAGTGAGTTCATTTAATTGTTTACTACGATATTGTTAACGACAGACAAAGTTATAATAATAAGAATGGAATAACCTTTTTATTCTGATTCTAAGGGTAGATAATGTATGTGTTATGGACCAAATAATTAATTATTCATAATGTCCAGACAGTTTAAATAATGCCCAAAATTAGGCGGCTATATGATAATAACTATAGCTGGTCAAAGTAAGGGGGCGCAAAGAGAAGTTGAAGTATCCCCGCTTCGCGTGACTCTTTGTGTGGTTGTCATAATGCAACCTAACATAACCTACTATATCAGAGTCGGTTTCGCATTCAATAGGTTTCTACCTATTTCCCAATTCGACTTGTTATTATTCATACTGCCCGGGCATTATAAATAGGGCATTATAATAAATCACTTGGTCTTGTTGTTTCAATTCATTCTTGCACCCGTTTACATTGTATTTTACAAAAACTCCATCACCCAAAGGTTGCCTGGAAGTAATAGCTTAAAGCTGTAAGGCCACCAATTGTATTTGTATTTTGTATCTTTTCTTCTGTCCTTTGTGCAATAAAGAATATTTGTATTGTATTGTATAGGTCCATGACATATTATGCATTTAGCATAAGACCATGATCACAGGTCTGTCGACAACATACGATCTTTGAAGGGCAACAACTACATTTAGGTACTTAATAAAGCTGGTAAATTTTAAATAGACGCTGGCAGAGTGGGCGTCAATCAATCAGTAGGGCACTTATTATAGCCAAACACATTATGAATCAACAATCAGGGCAAGTCCTAAACAAAAGGTCACGGCTGGAGAGACACCGGGGAACTGCAGTGGTTTGTTGTTTTAGGCTAGCGTCGTGGGCGGGCCAGGTAACATGCGGCCTCCTAACGTCGTTTGTGTTCCCCTCTTAATGCCCTCTCTCTCCCAGTAGGTGCAGGCACGTGCGGATTGCTTTGTTTTTATTTAATTACCGGAACACAATAGAATTCGACTACGAGAAATTTTTTCCAAAATAATAATAAATGGGGTATTTGATTGGATTGTTTACAGTGGCCGACATAGATGAAATTAACTTTAAATGTGGTTATAGCGGATATTGGTCAGAAAGAAGGACGGCGAGATGAAAAATGAAAAATATATATATGAAAATGGACTTTCCAAACAAAGCAATTAATCAGATTTCCTACACTGGTCATACAGACCGACGTAAGAAACAGTGAAACCAGCATATGAGTCCGTTATTATAAAAAAACGAAGACCTCTTCATAAATGATATAGGTATAGTTTTAAATATAATTTTACGCTAACTTATTTAATAGAAGTCGTACATTTTTAGCAGACGGGAATGAAGGATTCGTAGAATATGTTTTTTGTAATAATGCAATAACAAAACGCAATTGATTCAGTCCGACCCAAGAACCTTACCCTCACTATCTTGTCCGTTTTTCCTCTTTGGGTTATGTCAAAGCACAAAAAACGTTAGGCGTGTGGGAATAAGATTTAATCTCCTTTTTACTTTTAATGTTAGTTATTTATCTAGTCAGAGTAGAAATCTATGGTCCAATCTCAGATAGACTGAAATAATCCTGGTTGCCTTTATACCGTTAAAAACACTGGGCCTCAAAATGTACGGAAATACGCTATCCTTCTTTAAAATTTTCACTTTATATTGAAAAAGTGATTTAGAACTTAAACGGACTGTAAATTCTGGTAAGACCCTAAGGTTTCCACTCATCTTTAGATCGCGCGAGGCGCATTATTGACTTTGATCTGATGATTACGTCGTCTTTCTGCAGAATTAACTGCCAGCCATAATATTTAATGTCACTATAAAAGTAAGGAGAGCAGACAAGCATTTCATACCACGCAAAATATCGGTTTCAAGCTCTGAAATTGGAATCTGAATCTGATATAGTGGATCGCTAATGTTTGACAAGAAACGTATGACAAATGATCATTATACAAAATTCGTTTTATAAAAGTATCATTTGACAAACTTTTTATTCCACAAACATGTCGCTTAATAAAATGATCATTTGACAAATACACAAATACACATTTATCAAATATTTCACGTCACTAATGTGTTGTGTAATTCACAAAATAATTTGTTTGTAAAATTCGCGATTTTACAAGATAATATACGCTGCCGTATCAAAGTGAAATTGATAATATTCGGTTGATAATGTTAGTTCGGTGGTTCATAGGGCAATTTCCAGCACATGAGGCAATCCATCTTAGTCCTCAAGGGATTAAAAACCCTCTAATATTAATACAGTGAGGTGAGATGTCTATGGGTGACGGTGACCACTTAACATCAGGTGGCCCGTTTGCTCGTCTGCTCTAAATGCAACCTAACCAGTGACCTAAGCAGAATTTCATTACCTTACCAAACAATGCATTTTGTCAAACGTTTTCATGCGATGCGTTGTTTTATCAATTAACGTAAATAATAAATGAATAGTTTGTGTTGTTTAAAAAACAGAAAAATTGTATGGTAATTATTTGTCAAACGAATTATTTATAGAACCAGGTGTTTGTATAAAAATGAATTTATGAACCACATTTTTGCCAATCGTTGTTTGTAAAATGAAAATTTGTAATTTGTTGTTAATTTGTAATTTGTTGTTAATTTGTAATTTGTTGTTCCATTTTTTGTCAAATGGAAGGATACAGCGTAATCCTGATGGAATAATTAAAAAGCACTAACTAATGCGCTACACTCACCTCTTAACCGGAGCATTGATCTGTACGAACGATTTTTCTCCACCGCTGACATTTTCTTTCTTAGTCGCTCTCAGTTCGTCAATGAGGTCATACGTCAATTGGCCCGGTCGTAATCCTTCCTTCTCCTGTTCCACTCTCTCTCCCAATCTCACTACCATTATCCTCATCGCTCACACACACACACACACACAACACACACACACACACATCGTTAGCACTCAAACATATCGTAAGGCCTTTTTTATTTTTTGTTTTATTTTATTTTTAATTTTTTCTCTTTCATTTTGTAACTATTTGCTAAATTACCTTTTTAAATAGCTTTGTAATAGTTTGGTTTCGTAACTGGCATCTATAGAATTTTAATTGTTTGATTTATATTTTTAATATGAAATATGCTGTGAAACTGACAAATAAATAAAATATAAAATATATAGGAATCTATACCACTCCAACTATATTAATATACCTATGTCAAAGCGGAAGGAACTTTTAGAAACTATTCCGCTAGCGCGCATATGCAAAGTATTTCAAACTAACGAACAACCACGAGTATATCGGTCACGGTTGTTCAAAACACTCTGTAATGTGTGCCAACAGAAATGGTTAGGTAAGGTTTCTGGCTTCCCTGGGTCTCTGATCATCATAATAACTGAACAATTTATAGAGCACTGAGGAAAGAACAGACCTTACCCAGCATTGGGAAGAAATCGGGTTTTTATTGTGGTAGAGTTTTAAAGTAGCACGTAGCATTTTAGGATTTCAATGTGAACTTGACGTGGTCATAGAACGATGCTGTTTGCAGATTTAATGGAGTGGTTTGCCATTGCCTTCCCCATTTCATACACTGGTTATCTCATTGGGCGGATTTCCTCACGAAGTTTTAGTTTTCCTTCACCATCAGGGCAGTTGGTAAATGTACGTAATCTCGAAAAAAACGAGAAGCTAAGAAACTCATTGCTACATGACATTGCATGGTTTTGAACCCGGACCTCCCGCATGAGAACCCGACGCCCTAGCCACAATGCCACCGACACTCTAACTTATATAATTATATAAACAGTTATATACACATAACTTATATAGATTCTTTATGTAGTTTAAAAGTAGTAGTAAATAGTGTGAACACAACTTTTTACTATCTACCGCGTCAGCCGCCACCCGCCGCAGCTAATTGTGGCTGACTTATAGAGACATTAATGAGGGCATTACGGCGCCCCCAGTGCCGCTGCCGCGATAACAACCGCCGGCCGCCGCGGCACGCGACTAGCTGCCGTGTTGCTGGCATTCTCAGTGCAGTAATGGACGCTGTTTATTCGTAATCTGCGGCAGTTTGTGACACAGCAATAATAGTTATTATGGAAACACTACTATGATGCTGGTACGAATATAAACAGTGTTAGTATCTTATCTTATGATAGGGCCGGGAATAACCCTAGCGGCACTTTGACCCTTGAGGATCTCTTGTGCCTACCCCATTTACACACTGGTCATCTCAGTGTGCAGGTTTCCTCGCGATGTTGCCCTTCACCGTAGAGCAGTCGGTAAATGTACGTAAATCTTCGAAAAATACGAAAAACTCATTGGTACATGGCATTGCATGGTTTCGAACGCGGAACTCTCGCTTGGGAGTCCGGCGTCCTAGCCACTAGGCCACCGACACTCACATACGTACATATCTGAAAGGAATAATGTATAAATTGTTGTGGTTGTTCCCAAAGTGGGGTACGGAAATCGGACTGTTAGGACAATCACTAATATGGTCCGTCTAAAGTTTTCTATCACACGGAAGATATGCTGAAAGGTGCTGATGCGTCCTCCGTCAGTCGGTGAGTTTTGGAGAGACCATAATAAAGTTGCCTTTTCTCCTTGTTGAGGGTCGTGATCATTCTAAGGTATTAATTACATAGAACGACTCTCGTTGCAGATTTAATGGGGTGGTTTGCCATTGCCTTCCCCATTTCACACACTGGTTATCTCAGTGTGCAGGTTTCCTCACGATGTTTTCCTTCACCGTCAGAGCAGTCGGTATATATACGTAAGTCTTCGAAAAAACCGAAAAACTCATTGGTACATGGACTGGTTTCGAAATCGGGACATCCCGAATAAAGTTACCAGTAACCAATTTTTTAATTGTTAACTCACACTTAACTTTAATTAGGCCTAAGAATAGATGGCCAATTAGAAATAGGTTAGGAAGGTGTTTTGAAACAATAATATGTTTCTAATGATTAATGGTACTATACGTTTCGCCCACTTAATGACGAGACCAATCAGAAATAATGTTAATTTGATGTATGCTGAGGTATAGGTAATATACTCGTACGTCATTAGAATCACAGATACCAAAATAGCGCTATACTTATAGAAAAACAGTAGGTTTTTGTGTATGAAGCCTGTCCAATCACCTCAAAAACTTATGAATATAATGATTTAGTGCCGGACTACACGCGTCCGTCCAGCCCCGATTCGGTTCGATGGTGTTCAGTAAATCAGCGTTGGTGTTTTTTTCTTTCTTATAATCATGACGCTTATTCTTGTAAAAACAAATTGAAGTGACCTTTTGAGAGTCTTTTGAAAGACGAAAGTTCCGTTTGTTCAGGATGTTCAAACTTTCATTCATGTCGGTAACAAAGAGGAGATCGCAGGGGAGAGTCGGGACCCTGGGTGTACGAAAGGGAGATGAACAGATGAAAGGATTCCACTTTAAAATAATTGAGATCGATAAAAAAGCTCGTTTCATTCTAGGATGGATGATAATAATAAAGACCTATTGTATTTTTAAATTATATATCTTTAGGTTGGTTCCGGCCACATTCAAACAAACAAGTAGATTCTAATCTTGAGCCCTTAGAGTGTCAATAATTACACTGGCTCAAGAGAAGTAAGAACGCTTCAAACCGAATCACAGCAATGCAAGCATTGTTGTTTTGCGGCAGAAATAGGTCTCAGAGGCAATCCTGTAGACCTTCATCTTTACATGGCCTAATTTAAGGCACTTTTAAATAACATTTAGAGCGTCGGTGGCGTCGTGTCTAGGACGTGGACTCCCATGCGGGATGTCCCAAGTTCGAAACCAGGCCATGTACCAATGAGTTTTTCGGTTTTTTCGAAAAAATTACGTACATTTACCGACTGCTCGGACGGTGAAGGAAAACATCGCGAGGAAACCTGCACACTGAGATAACCAGTGTGTGAAATGGTTAAGGCAATTGCAAACCACCCCATTAAATCTGCCACGAGAGTCGTTCTATGTGATTAATTCCTTAGAATGATCACGACGATATAACATTTAAGTTTTTTTATTAAAGAACGGAGTTTGAAGTAAAATTGTGATTTTTACGTTTGTTTTATCTAGTTAACAAAGTTTTACGAGGGTAAGACCCTTTGTTCCCTTAAGGTTTGTGCGTACTAAAAAGTTTCCATACACATACTCATTTATTAAAACCACCGGGACACCAGGAACTCTTGGTTACGTCATGATTTTTACAAATTTAAAATTCAAATACAATTCATCATAACTGTACAGAAGCGAACAGACCAGCCGATTTACATTAAAAAAATTTAGCAAAATAAAACCAATTATGTATATTGTTTAATTAAATATAAAAACACAACGGTCCAAATCCTCAGCAATGTGAAATAAGCCCGACCAGGAAACAACACTTACACTATTTGAGTCAACATTAAGAGTTAAGTTCTCACAGATATAACTTTCGAGTGTTGTCCTTCTTAAGTGCCCTCTTAACATTACGTTAAGTTGAAATTACTTTAAGTTGGCATTACGTGGAAGTTTAAGCAGATATAAGTTGTTACATTTAACAAGCGAGTGGGGTAATGCGCCCGGTGGTGGGCTATCGGTGCACTTAGCATAACTTCTCGATAAGCACCGTTACCGCACACGGCGCCCCACCCTACTTGATAATCTACATTTAGCGTATCTATAAACTGGGTGACATTCTTGTAGGGTTGTGTTCGAAATCAAATCAAATCAATTTTTTTTATTGTAGGTAAATACCTTAGACTCAATTTACATTCCCGCGGAATGGAATGTAAGCAAATTTTGGCAACGTAATTGTACATAGCATAATGAACTTTATGTCAATTGTGTAACATACAAACTAAATACCCGGAAGACGCGCGACCTCTTATTTGGCTCGTATTTAGTTTGTATGTTACACAATTGTCAAAGTTCATTATGCTATGTACAATTACGTTGCGAAAATTCGCTTCCATTCCATTCCGCGGCAATAAATTGAGCCTTAAAGTATATTCTTACTCGTACATCTTTATTTGTTTCACTCTACCACCGCTACGTTAGGTGCTGTAGCTGAAAGGAAAGAAGCGACGCAAGAAACTGCTTGGCACTACCAGTAGTGCCATGGTAAAAACACTCCCGTTTTTTTTGGAACTTGTCATGTGTAGACTCGCTTGACTCTTCGCCTGACAAGTTCGAAAAATTGCATATTGCTAATTTTTATTTACAATTTTTCAGATATCTTTGACCTTGTATGGCCTCGTAGCTAGAATCCATTTAGGATAGGAATGAGCTTGCATACAAAATATTATATTTATTTAGAAATTGACTATATTTACGGGGGTGATGGAGGGTGTATGTTTGTATGTTAGGGGGTGTATGTTTGTGTGTTTGTTTGTGTGGAGTGTGTATATAGTACGAAGAATAATTCTGGCTTGCTTATCGTATGGTTAGTGGCCAACCTATTTGTCAGAGCTGTTCAGGCCGTTCGTAGGCATCTGACATGGCTTAACGACTGCTGACGAACTACAACAACCGGGACCGACTGCTTAACGTGCTCTCCGAGGCACGGAGGAGCTCAGATGAAATATGCCACTAGCGGTCACCCATCGAGGTACCGACCGCGCCAACGTCGCTTAAACTGCACGATCACCTCGGACCGTGCTCGCAACTAGGCTACGAGCTCCTCACGAAGAATAATAAATTTATAATACAGTGGTTACATTAGTTATTTTAAATTTTATTTTTCTTTCATCGGAAATTATTCTGTCACCTCATTTCATCACATTAGCCTTTTAACGTGTCCACGGTTGGGGCACAGGCCTCCTCTTGCATAAGGGGGGTACGGGTCATGATTCACCGAGCGGACCCAGTGCTGATTGGTCTTCGGAAACTTTTTTTTCTAAATCCTGCCAACCCTAGGTCCAAGACCTCAAGCCACCTGAGGTAAACGTACCATTAATCGACTAAAGTTGTGATAATGTTTGCACGTAAAGCACACAACACACTGCGCTAAGATATGCGCCGTGCGCCTTGTTTGTACACGTGTGTGCACACTGGGCGAGTCAGTACACGTGTGTGCACACTAGGCAAGTTTGGACAAATATTGGCCGTGTGTGGCCGACGTGCGCCAATCAAGGTGTTTCTAGTTAACAGTTAACACTAATAGAACACTGGTTTGACGTCAGTACTTGCCATAGATAATGGAAACACGGTTACAGTGATTGATGAGACTATATTGTGTGTTACAGGACAGGTTGTAATAATACGTTTTATTACAGTTTTTCTAGTCGTACTTATTCCTCATTGATGTGGAAAACATTGGTAATGTCCTCCTTTCTAATATCCTTCATTAACCACTCCAGCTAGACTAAAATGCCTCCTGAGTGGTCCACCACAACACAGCATAGCCATTGTCGCTTTAAAAAAATGTAATGGGGTGGTTTGTCCTTGCCTTCATTAGGGAGTGATCCCTGGCACTCAGGGGATGCCTGACAATCAGCGCCGCAGTGCTAAAAGCGCTCCGGCAACAGGCTGAGGCAGTTCCCTTTTTCCGGTGCTGCACACCATCTTCATCAAACTTAATTACTTTTGTTTATTTATTTTTATAATATATTTGTTTAATATTATTTTGGCTTCAAGTGCAGTGTATGCACCAATGCACATAGTGCATGTACCAATGAGTTATTCGTATTTCTCGAATACTTACGTACATTTACCGACTGCTCGAATGGTGAAGGATAACATCGTGAGGATACCTGCATACTGAGATGACCAGTGTGTAAAATGGGGTAGGCACAAAAGATCCTCAAGGGTCGAAGTGCCGCTGGGGTTATGCCCGGGCCCTATTATAAGATAAGATATTCCCCACGTCACACACAGGTCATCTCAGCGTACGGGTTTCCTCACTATGTTTTTCTTCACCGTTGGAGCAGTCGGTAAGTGTACCTACGTCTTCTAAAAATTAAAATATATTAATAGCCAATTTTATTTATGAAACTTCTAGTAAACTAGGCTTACTTAAATAAATTAGATAAAGGGTGAAATAATTTCCGCGAGCAGCATTTGAACCTGCGACCTTGTCGTTCCGTGGCGGTGCTCTAACCAACTGAACTATCGCAGCTCATTCTGCCGGCTTCAAATTAGTCAACCCTTTCTCCGGGCACTGTATATATAGGCGTCTTCACGACATCTGTATCAGCTTATCTATGCAAGAATATATGTATTTAAAAAGTCTTGTCTACAATTTACTTTACGTGATGTATGGCTATGTCCCATTTAACAGTTAGCACTAATAAATAGTGTACACCGGCCGGCAGTCGGTCAACCCAATCAGGGCGCAATTACTGACCTGTGACGTCATATATTATTCAGTCCGGTCCCGGGAGATACGTCATCGGGATGACACGTTGGACAGTCGCGTTCATTACGTATTCACTTTCTAATTTAATGTTATTTCTCTATGAGAAACATGAATTTAACACTTAAAGCTGGTAAATTAAATGTTTAAGTTATTAGTATGATATTAGCGAGGAATTATATTAGCATAGCCTGTTTTGTTAGTGTCAATATTAGGCGACAGTTAAAATGAATTATGAGATTAGAAGTCAATGGATATCAATCGATTTTATTTTTATTATTTAAACTGTTTTATTACGTAGCACATGAAGCTATGCGATTTATATTTCTGTGCTAAACATAGATATTTCTTTTTTCCTTATATATTTTTGTTGTCACACGTAATTGTTCCCCAAAACAGGCGGCAAGATCTACTTTATATACTCTATGAACATACGAAATCTAACATTTCCGTCTCACGTTCCGTATTAAAACAATAGCGCTATCTCGCGCGTCCATCTCGACAATACATTAGAGGCGCGAGACTGCGCCCCGTCACGGAGCGGACGTTTAGCGCCCCTAGCGCCCCTACACTAGGGCCCCTCATCGCTCGCGTGCACGGGTCGACTACTTCCGCACGCGACTGCACGGGTCCGCTACAGGTGACTTTAGCCTAATATAAATGATTCTACTAAATTCTTTCCAATTTACGTGTTCTAGTAAGGCTAGTAAAGAACAGCTGTTGCACAACCTACCTCCTTCTTTATTAATTTCTCTACCAAAAGTAAGACCGACAAAAATACTTATACCTACATTGACCTAATTGATTTACTTAAGACCTACATTGTCTACATGCCTGCCTACATTGTAACAATGACTACAACATGTATTGTTTTATAATAAATTCCGTGCAATAAATTATATTACGCTATTCTATTCTAACAGTTACAATTGGAAATAATTTAGTAGAATCCCTTAGACGCGCCAATCGCATTGGCCGTTGTTTCGCCACCCAAAGCCGCACAATTATTATATATAAAAAAAGAACAATTACCGCTAACTTCACCCCGCTTACCGCGACAACTTCACTCAACCGCTTCTTCATCTCAAGCTCGCAACGAGCCACGTCATCTTTCTCCGCTGAATATATTAACGGAATTTCGTTAATTACGACTATCTACACCCCACATCCATACATAAACACTAATTACATCATTACACTACAATTTAACAGTGAGAAAGTGGCTGTTGGCAGAATTTTCGGTAAGTCAATTTTTTACCTCTGGATCGTCATTTCCCCGCTTGGACGGGTGTTTAAACGGCCTTAAAGTGATATTTAAGCCCGGCCTATCTATCACTTATAGCAGAACAAACTTAAATTAATCCAAAAACATACTTTATCAATTTAACTCCAAAACCTTATAGCGACAGGGTTCCACAGAGTATAGCTCGATGGTCAACCACTGTACAATAATTTGTCCTGAGAGATGAAACAGAATGGCGTCCGAACACGACACAAACAACAGACAACGAAGGAAATAAACCATGAACGCGAAATAAGTTAGAAGCCTGATTCCTTATTCATCAGAGGTCACCCTTTGCTGAGTACTGTCGACCGCACGTACAGTATTACGCTACCTTTAAGTTGTTGACGTGAACGGTGGAGGATCCAGGGGGCTAGGGGGGGTCATGACCCCCTATCCCCCAACCTAATCTAGGTGTTCACTAGACTCGCTTGCTCCATCGTTGACCTTTGAAACGTGTAGTGGTACCTAAATAAAAAAAACTTGTTATTCCTTCAGGACGCGAGGTTAATTTTTAATACTACTTTCTATTCCGTATCCAATACTGTGGACTTCTTTAGTACTAGTTGAAAGAAAGAATGAAAACACATTTATTCAACATTGCATTATACATGATTAGATTTAAAAAACCAACAGAATGTTTAAACCAGACACATGCAGTTGTAGTTAGTAGGATTAGAGGGGAATGTTTTTGTGACACATTTTAGTGAAACAGTAAGTAAATTTTTAAAATTACTTTTATTTATTAATTTACAAAATATGTAAAAAGAATCGCCCGTTCAATACAGATGACGGTTTTGGTTTATGATTTCTCGACATTCATATGAAAGTGTCCAATTAGTTACAGCAACAAACTACTACAAAGTCCGGTCGTGCATGGAGTACTGCTGCCACCTGTGGGACGGCTCAGCTAAGTACCAACTGGCTGCCCTTGACTCAGTGGAGAAACGCGCTAAGCGCCTTATAGGTGACGAATCGCTGGTGGAGGCTAGACTGCAAAGTCTGGAACATCGGCGCAAGGTTGCCTGTCTATCGGTATTTTATAGGATACATTTCGGAGAGTGCGCATCGGAATTGCACGACCTAATTCCAGCATCTCCATTCCGCCTTCGGACTACCAGGCGCGGGGAGGGGTTCCATCCTTATGTTGTTGATATCCCATCTGCTCGTACGAAGCGATTTGCTTCTTCGTTCATTATGCGAACGGCTAAGGAATGGAACAGCCTGCCGGCGTCTGTATTTCCCGAAACCTACAACCTTGGGATCTTCAAGGCCAGAGTGAATAGGCATTTACTGGACCCGCATGCTCCATCGTCGACCTCATCGTCGCTTACCATCAGGCGATATCGAGGTCAAATGCGGGTTTAGTTATACATAAAAAAATATACTAAAGGGTATAATAGCCTGATGTGTTGTCCACTAGAAAAACGATTTTTTTCGAATACGGAATTTTATGGTAAATCTAAAAGTAAATCATTTTTTTGTAAATTAGAGGGCAATGTAATATTAACCTACAAGTGTTTGATGTAAACTTTGTAAGCGGTTAAAACTTGCGGCTTCAGTTGCAGCGAGTTACTGCGGAAGTGAGAGCGGAAGCGTGTGGAACGCCAGGAAATTGGAAAGCGTGGAAAAGGTTTGCACAAAACTGTGGGTTAGTAATTAAATACCGATTTTGTCGGAACCTAATTGAAATGGGTACATACGAGTATACAAACGAGACATGTTTTTGAATCGGTTACAAAATGGCGGTATTTTTATAAAGTGACACTTGTGTATAGAAACGTGCTTGTATTAAAAGCGCTAACACATTTTTCGAGCCTGGGTCATCCAACAAAGTTGAAGTGTTTTTATCCCTGACGAGTATGTTTATACTATCTGTGGAAACTTATAAATAGCTTTTGCTTTCATATAATCCATGTCCAACTTGGTAAAACTTTAAGCTACCCTAATATAATAAAATGTTTCTTAGTGTTTTTATTAGTTTATTATGAGTATGACCAGGTATTTATTTCTGTTTATTTGAACTCTACTATACTATGACAAACGCAGTATAATCTGGCAACCAGTGGAGCTGGTGATTAATTAGAGCAATGCGGGACGTGTATTGTGCGGGACACGTGCGGGACGCGGGACCCGCGCGGATTCCGGACACGCTTCTATTTCCCGGAAACCAAACAAAGGAACAAAGCCAAGGACCGACTTACCCACTTTTGTTTTATTTCATTACTAGACTGCGACAATATAAAATTGCAAGTTACTTGTACAAATTGAAGGTTGTATGGCACTGTGCGGTTTGAAGAATACGAGAGTCAGCGTAATTAATATTAACATGAAACACTCCATTTATGTTCTCAAGGGTCCATAAAGTTAAGTCTTCATTAAAATACATACTATCCCTTTTACTCCATAGCTCTAGATAAAGACGACACGAGACTTAAGTAAGCTTTAACATTAAGAACATTACTTGCAACTCATGGTACTTAAGTATTAAAAAATGACAAGTCTTTTCGCCTTGTATATTTATTCGTTTTAATACCTTGCCGACGCTGAAACAGGATTTTTTTGTATTTTTACATAAGTAAACAAAATCGCAATAACGTAGGCGGATGACATGACAGCAGGAGAAATTACGTTCCTTTTCTCAGAAACAGTCAGATTATTCAAGAAATTGGAATTTACACACACTTACGAAATGATGAAAGAAGAAATGGGCGGGCATTCGTTTCTTCATGATTACATTTATTTCTAGAGTTCCGTGCCTCAAAAGGCAAAAAAAAACGGAACCCTTATAGGACTTCGTTGTAGTCCGCCTGTCTGTCCGTCTGTCAAGACGCTTTTTCTCAGGAACGGATAGAGGTATCAAGTTGAAATTAATATCAAATACTAATGTCTATGGTCCCTTGGTGCTGTAAAAAATTCAAGCTTCTGACTAAATGCAATCAAAAGATACGGCCATATACTTCCCGACGACCTATAATCATGAAATTTAGCATGAAGCAAGGTCTCACAGGTCTCAAATTGTTAGTTTGAAATTATAGTATCACCTCAAAATCCCAATTTTACGATTACAAACTTACATTTGCAGGTGATACAAAGACCGTGACATAGACCAATGTACAGTAAAAAGAATTTTCCACGACACAGCTAAGTTTGTCATTCAATCCTACATAACAAAGGATCACCCGATTTCGATCCGGTTTTTTTATTCAATATATTCTTAGCTATTTCTGGTAAAAATTAGATCAGTGATTTCCAAAATCTTGGAGTATCTTTAATGTCAGATAAGATCTCTGGAACCGTAATAGCTTGATAGATCGAAATTGAGCTTTGATATCTAACCAGGAAAAGTAAGTGAATTTCAATTTCATAATATGGAACTGGAAGGTTATGAGTCCACAGAAACTAAAATAGTTAGATGGGGTTTTCTAAAATAAAATATAAAAGATGGCGGCCAAAAATTAAATTAAAATTAGGTATTTTAAGACAGCCATGGCGGGGCCGAAAGCCGAGCTCCGCGTAGGCCAAAGCCCGGAGCGTCCCTCTTGTCTTCAGGCGCCCACCTGCGCGCCCCGTAAAATACGAATCAAATCGGAGGAACCAATTCCGCAACATGTACCACCCGGATTTCACTATGTCCCATACATTCGAAAAGTTTAAAGGGCGTTTTTTCCCACTAATATGATTTTCGGCCAATAAAAAAATACGGGTCGGTTAGTTTTCAATGCTCTGCAATATATTTTAAAATGAATCAAATCGGAGCCGGACACTTGGGGTACTTTCCTCGTTAGTCGCTTCGCACGACGCCAACGGGAAGAGTTGTGGTGGTGCTATTCTTTAAGGCCGGCATCACACAGCATTTTATATTTATATTTTATTTATTAAGGAACGCAAACAGTTTACAAATAGATAGAAATACATATAAAAAAAAAATTACACAGAAACAAAAAGGGTTCACAAATATTATAAACGTAAATAACATATTTCAATTCATGTAGACAAGACAAGTACACACTAGTTATATATAAACATGAAAATTAAATATACAAAGGAAGTAAATGTAGAATAATGTAGAGGGATATAAAATAAATGCTATTAAAACAAATAAACAAAATTATATTGGAGATAGGTTACTAGGTACTGCTAATCATCATAATACTATTTTTTATCTGTCCCAAAGAACAGTTGAAAAGGTCAACACTGGTAAATCGTTTATTGTAAGAGACACATGTTCGCGGAATAAAAGCATTCCTTCCATAATTTGTTTCCATTTTTTGTTGTGAGAACGAAGGCTAAAATAATAAAAAAACCGGTCAATTGCAAGTATGGCCTCTCTGTTTACAGGGACCCATTACGCTAATACTGAATATAAGATCCATATGAAAATTTTGCAACAAAAAAATTCGCTTATTTTACTCGAATTTCAAATCTAGTACAAGTATCAAGTTTATTTCTTGTTGTGCTACGAGGATGCTACGAACGTGTAGCACATTTGCTACGCGCGTAGCAATCTTGCTTTTTCATCAATAGAATACGCGCATGCGTTAAAGTCGTTGAAGGCATAGCTAGCACAATAAGCATTGATAACGTACAAACACGATAGTTAAGGGTAAACAATGGCAAAACTACCCCAAATATTATTGAACTACTTTCTTGGTTTTAATGGGTTTAAAATTAATGCTTGTGGGCTAAGTATCGTTATAAACGAACAATGACATTAGAAAGAGGTATACCAGGAGGCCAATTCTCACAAGTGATAAATATCTGGCAACCTACAGGAGGTTCTCGCAAACGTGGAAGACCCAGGGCTACATGGAAACGTAGTCTTTAAAAATACCTGGATGCGGCTAAAGTATCCTGGGAAACCATAGAGTCTGCGGCATCGCACAGAGCGCGGTGGAAGAATATTGCCTCAGCCCTATGCACCACTAGGTGTTCTAGGCCCTAGGAGAAGAAGAAGATACCAGGAGGCCAATTCTCACAAGTGACAAATATCTAAAATATAAAAGATAAATCTCTCTATAGTTTACTATTCTCGATATTTATCGAGCCTTAGCTATCGATATATATAACGAGTGGATATTTTACGTAATATTTAAAGTCGACATCAGAGATGGGACATTTATCTAGTTTCGATATATTATAGCCCGTTTTTGAGAACGGCCTCCACCTACATACACAACGAGGGACGAACATTCAAGGTTTTTATTTATACGATATAAATAAAAGATAACTCTGTGACAGTGACACGCCGCCTGAGCCCCTATCTCGGACCGCGATTAACCGCTTAACCGCTCCAATTGATCGCTGACAAGCGGTAGCGGGACAATTAGCGGGAATTAAACGCTGTCCGCCGCAGCTCGGGTGACGGGGGTCGCATTGGAGACCGTTTGAACAAGGTTCAATTCGAGATAAAAAGAATATATAATCATTAATAATGCAATATTTTTGCGTTTTATATTATTTTATAACATATTTGCTCGTAAAGTGGCTGTAATTACACCAATTTCAATATCGTAATGTATCTCATTACGCACTTGTGCGTTATAGTAATGTGAAACGCACGAGTTTTTTTAAATAAAGTAACATGTACGGTTTTTTAAGATGCTCCGTCTAAAAATGAACGATACTTTTTAAAATCTTAGCAAAGAGTTTTTATGTTAAAAAAGTGGTCAATATTTTATGAATAAAATTAACTTTGGGAGATAAAATATAATAAATAAAGATTTAATTCTTTAATTTAATTAATTTTGACAATAAATTACAACCATTTATCTGTAACAAAAACACAAAAATATTAATTTACTTTATTAGTAATACTGGCTGTTTTTGTACCTTTACCTAAAAAAAGTTGATGCGCGCGCATCGCTAATTTGTGGACAAGTAAAATTATTCCGCGCGCTTTTTCTTTTCGCTGTATTGTTTTTATTTGAAAATGTCGTCAAGTAGTGATGAATTTATTAATTTGACACCGCCACAAGTCTTAAACGCAGCGAAAAAGGCTACTCTAAGCCTCTTGCCTGAAAAATCGACCGATAGATACTTACAAGCGTATCAAAATTTCATCATATGGAAAACAAGCAAAGATGCAAATTCATTTTCAGAAAATGTGTTTTTAGCATATTTCATGGAACTTTCTCAAAAATATAAGTCAAGCTCATTGTGGTGCTACTATTCAATGCTAAAAAGCAACTGGCAACGTAACAATCACTTTTAAAAATTGTTCAAATTTCTATAACTGCTTTAACAAGTAATTAAAGATTTATTCGTTTAAGAAAGTCAAAGTTTTATTTATTTCCTCGTAAATATGTTATAAAACGTCGTATGACATACGTGCGCTTTGAAAATTACAGCCTCTGCTTCCTTATAGCCCTCGCCTACGGCTCGGGCTAGCAATATCGCCTCGGCTGTAATTTTCAACTTACCGCACTTATATCATAATGTACTATTATAGGTTCTAACTGTTGTCTGCAACTTGTTTGTTTGTTTGTAGTCTCTTTATAGCACACACAAAAAAATACACAGAAAATAAATAAAAAATATTAAAATATGCACAAAGGCGGACTTATCCCATAGGGATCTCTCCCAGCCAACCTTTGGTTTAGGACAGTTCGCTCGCATACTAACTTTATATTTCACACATTTTTTCAAAACGTCTATGACATAGATGTTAATTTGGGCTTATTTAATGTATATCCGTGAAAACTTTATCCAAATCCGGTCAGTACTTTTTGCGCAATTCAATAGAAAATATAATATAATATAACACTAAAATAATACTAAAGCTAAAACTAAACTAAGGCTAAGAAAGCTAAAGATAAAAAAAATGGGTTAAGTCCCCCACATCCGGCAGTGTACCCAAGAGACTGGCTGCGTTGCCCCGTTGGATAGCTAAGCTAATCCGCTGGGCCAAATAGGAGCCAGATCTTGGGTCTTTTGACGCGTCGACAAGGCGCTTTGCGAGGTCTTTGAAGACGCGGTGCGCTCCCGGGCCCCAATGTTTCAGCCCCAAACGGCACAAATAAGTATGTCTCACCCAGATAGATATGTTTTATGCATAGATATTGATGTATAGCGGTCGGATGGATACCACCGTTGGAACATTGTGGCAACCATTTATAAAACAAGCATTTTAGAATCACAATCAGAATTACATAACATAGTAGGTACATAATATAGATGTTACACATTATATGTAAAGATTTGTTCCACTATAACTTGCCTATAGGCGTACAATAATTAAATGTCTTATTACTAAAGTTACAATAGGTTATATCACTATTTAAAAAGAGTAAATATTAGTACCGAGTTTATTCAGATTTAAAGTTTTTTTCATCCGAGACGAAACACTGGAAGTTAAGCAATTCACGTCAAGTTAATTAAGTTTGTTTAAACAAGAACAGACAGCTGTTAATTAGAAGAGAGAGATACAATGAGGACACAAATCTCACCAATTTTCATGGCGAAATACGAGTACAATGGGAATATAATACGCGTCGTTATTTATGTTGTGTTTTGTTAACGAAGGAACATATAATATTCGTACACCTACATAAAAATACGAGTATGCTTCTGGTAGGGGGTATAATAGCCTCCTCATAATAATAGAGGCTGTATACTAATGAGCTGTACAAGATAATACGTGTGAATAAAGTATTCATTGCTTGCTTGCTTTTCGTATAGTTAGTGGCCAACCTATTTGTTAGAGTTGTTCAGGCCGCCCGTAGGCATCTGACATGGCTTAACGCTCTCCGAGGCACGGAGGAGGTCAGATGAAATATGCCACTAGCGGTCACCCATCCAGGTACCGACCGCGCCAATGTCGCTTAACCTGCACGATCACTTTCAAACCGTGCTCGCAACTAGGCTACGAGCTCCTCATTTCATTAATATGGCAACTAACCCGAGGAACTTGCTGGTGGTAGGACCCCTTCAGGGTCCGCCTGCTAGCGACCACCCTTCATGTAAAGTCTGTCGTCAAATATCTTTGCTTCAGCGTTGATGTGCTTCGACTGTATACAAGAGACAGTACTCAATAAGCCCGTGTGCCCCATCTTCGGCCTCATCGTCACACCACCAAGTGAGACGTCAAAACGCGGGTTTAGTCGTGATAAAAAAATTGGCATTTGCCTAAGGTGCAATAAAGTTTATGAATTCCTAACATTTTTCCGATAAGGTCTCAATATTATTAAATAGTATTATGATTGTTACTGGCTGTGCCAACTTAGTTTTATATTCTGTTCTTTGCTGTTGTCTTTTTCTCATTCCTTTCGCCACAGTCCTCTTGTAAACATTTATCATTTTTAAAAATTACTATTTCCACTAAGTCTACCAACCTTTTAATCTGTTCATTTTGTCCCTCGTCTATAATGATGATTTTTTTAGATATTTTAGTGTTAGTTTATCACAACTGAAATAAAATCTCTTAATTATCCGCATACGAGTATATATAAAAAAATCCGCATTAACTAAATTAATTCATAATAAAAAGCTGCGTGCAATAAAGCAGTAACTCAGTAAAACTCGTATCTAACGTACTGTACATAGGCAGTACATAAGTGGGCATATAGTTATACGGCGGACATAAACCGCGTTCATTCCACTAACGTTATAGTGCCGTAACCGCCGGTTTACGGGCCGCTAACTGCGTGGGCTCGCGACGCAGTTATTGTTAATTAATATAATCTGGGGCGTGTAATACGCGATTAGTGATGACCCACTGGGCCGGGTTGACCCCCGCTACACCTAGGCCCCGCTAGGCCTATTCAGTGACATGTGGTAGATATACCCTACGTCTTCTGAAGACGAACAAAACGCTATACGCACTAAAACTTCCAATTTCAATCAAAACCATCGGTACAACAGAATTAGGTCTAGTGGCATCCTCAATTTCACAATCTTTGATCATAACATACTCGTTATCGTATATTTTAACGAAATCGTCCTCGAAAAATAATGGTACCTTGTTACGGGGTTCGAATCCAGAAGAAACAATATGTATATTTAAATCCAACCCTTTGAACAAATCGACACTTGTATCTGCAGATTTGTTTGTGCCGAATACACTTTGTCATCCCGTGTAATCCAGTGTAAATAATTTCCTAACATGAGAAAGCACAAAAAGCTTTCATTTGAATAAGTTTTAGACGTCACCTGTAGTTTCAGTATCAAATAATATGGGTCAGTGTCTGGTATCCATTCTGTATACCGAGCAATTTAATAAACTGACATAGTGACCTTGGTGTCTATTATTGGCCTTATAATTGGGAAAGTTGGTCGTTTGTGGGCTTCGTCCCCCCCTCCTCGAACGCTGTAATCTGGCCTCGTCCTAGAGGTGGTAGTGGGTGTGGGACCGAAACCAGAGTTTGAGAATCTGTTTGTTTATAAAAATACATATTGATTTTTTCAGAAAATAAAATAAAATAGTTTGGTAGAATAATTAAATAAATTATTTAACAAAACTGTCTTTATAATTTTTTCAAAATATTGTGTACCGTTTTTGAAAAAGACAAACTAAAACTGGTAACAACAATAGTCGCTTTGACCATTATTTTTACCCGACTGCGCATCAAAGGCAGGGATAATGGTGGCTTTGACCGTCATATTCCTAGTAGGTACTGATAATGGGACCTCAGATCTGTTACACTTTTCGTCGACACAAGTGTCAAAATTTACGCGTTGGACTTGATTCAATTTTTCGATTCGTTTCGAGCCAATTTTTTTGGTGGAAAATACCGTACACTAGAGACGTAACTTTAGGCCCAAACGTGAAACTATAGAAACACATCGCCCACTAGTACAAGGGGAGGTAACCGGAGCTACATTAACTATTAACTGAAGGTCTCACAACCCTTCAAATGATATATTATTACATGTTCCGCACTCGGACAGGCGCCCAATACCACTGTTTTACAACATTTATCGTTCTATTCCAAGTATTGATTACATTTTCTTGATGTTATGTGTGAATGTATGATTACGTTTTCGAATAGATCCAATTTTAACTATAAGTCGTATTCTACTAATACCACGCTAATGCATATGAGGCGATCGATCGATCTGAAACGTAGGTAACGTGAATGGTTCGGTTCGCTTGCAATTTAGTTTCTATTGAGTTTACTTTGTATTAGTAGAATCGAGCCTTTCATAGGCAACATTCGATTCGTATGTATTATGAGGGTACTCATATAACTTTTCCTTATTCAAAATCAGTCCAGACACCGAGAAATTTCGAGATAAATCCACATACGTACGCGTTAATTTAAGAAAGTCTTTTCTATTTATAACGGTTTTAGACATTTATTTCACTAAAAAAAGGATATAATCCACTTTGCTTAGGGAAAGACAGGATAAACTTATTGTAATTAACAGTGTGTACGGTAGACATAAGGCTTATAAATTAAATTACTAGTGTATAATATGATCTAATTGAAGAGCTGTAGTTTTTCTTAGCTGCGGGTAACCAGAAGACGAGTAACACACAAAATAGGTATAATTAGGATTCAATTAAGTATCGACTTGCAGATGCCATTTGGTTTGGTGATAGACATTGCAATTACTATCAATTATTTAAACTCTGTAAATTGGCTCAAAAGGTGGTGCTTTAATTTAGTTTTGAATGAAAGGATGGACTTTGCTTCTTTGATACAATTTGGCAATTTGTTATACAGCTGAGCACCCTCATACATTATATTTTTCTTTCCATAACTTGTCCGTGGTGTTTGTAAGTGAATATCGCTACCTCGCCTCAATGCACGTTTCCGAATCTGTGATTTTTTTGTAAAAGTTATTTGGGTATGGATTGTTTTGTTCAGAATTTTCCGTACTAGTATACATGTATTATATTTATATATTTGGGACAGAGTCATCAGTCGGGTTTCCTTGTACACAGTATTTGTTGGGGTGAGATAGTCGTAATGAAAGAGAAGTTTAATTATTTTGTTTTGTGCTGTTTGTAGTGTTTTTAAGTTTGATATGGCAGCACAACCCCATATGTCGATTAGGTAGTCTATGTGAGGTTTTACTAGGGAATTGTAATGATATACCGAACGGATTAGGAGAAGCAGTTAGAGGGGGTATCGTCGGTTAAAAATAACGTCCCTTCACGTTTCAAGCCCAAGACCCAACTCATTAAGCTATTAAATGACCTAGAAAATATGTAATCCCTCTGGAAGCTCGGCAAACTCGCGAAAGCCTCGCGATGCGTCTAACCATTTCTGTCGTGAAATTAGGATTTTCGCCGTCGACAAACAAAATTCAACTCTGAACCATTTTTAACCCCGAGGGGGCGATCTCGTTTTCTCTGTTAAAATGGAAAATGCATGAAAGAATTTTTTTATAGAAATTGCTACGCTTCGTTTAGATTAAAGTACAGCTGCAAATGAGTTGTAGAGCGGTGCTACGGCCCGTAGCACTTTGCTATGATAGGCTAGCTACAACAACGCGTAGCAAGGTGGTTGCTACAGCAGAGTAGAATAGAATGGAATATACTTTATTGCAGGATTATTAATATTAACTTAATAATAAGTTATTCAGTTTTATGCTCGGGCTCAATGGCGCGGCCTGGGAGAGGCCTATGTCCAGCAGTGGACTAGAGTAGGCTGCTGATGAAGTTTTATGTAATAAAGTATATTCTATTCTACTTTGCTGTAGCAACCACCTTGCTACGCATAGCAAGGTGGTTGCTACAGCAGAGTAGAATAGAATGGAATATACTTTATTGCAAAATTATTAATATTAACTTAATAATAAGTTATTCAGTTTTATGCTCAGGCTCAATGGCGCGGCCTGGGAGAGGCCTATGTCCAGCAGTGGACTGGAGTTGGCTGCTGATGAAGTTTTATGTAATAAAGTATATTCTATTCTACTTTGCTGTAGCAACCACCTTGCTATGCGTTGTTGTAGCTAGCCTATCATAGCAAAGTGCTACGGCCCGTAGCACTTTGCTATGATAGGCTAGCTACAACAACGCGTAGCAAGGTGGTTGCTACAGCAGAGTAGAATAGAATGGAATATACTTTATTGCAGGATTATTAATATTAACTTAATAATAAGTTATTCAGTTTTATGCTCGGGCTCAATGGCGCGGCCTGGGAGAGGCCTATGTCCAGCAGTGGACTAGAGTAGGCTGCTGATGAAGTTTTATGTAATAAAGTATATTCTATTCTACTTTGCTGTAGCAACCACCTTGCTACGCATAGCAAGGTGGTTGCTACAGCAGAGTAGAATAGAATGGAATATACTTTATTGCAAAATTATTAATATTAACTTAATAATAAGTTATTCAGTTTTATGCTCAGGCTCAATGGCGCGGCCTGGGAGAGGCCTATGTCCAGCAGTGGACTGGAGTTGGCTGCTGATGAAGTTTTATGTAATAAAGTATATTCTATTCTACTTTGCTGTAGCAACCACCTTGCTATGCGTTGTTGTAGCTAGCCTATCATAGCAAAGTGCTACGGCCCGTAGCACTTTGCTATGATAGGCTAGCTACAACAACGCGTAGCAAGGTGGTTGCTACAGCAGAGTAGAATAGAATGGAATATACTTTATTGCAGGATTATTAATATTAACTTAATAATAAGTTATTCAGTTTTATGCTCGGGCTCAATGGCGCGGCCTGGGAGAGGCCTATGTCCAGCAGTGGACTAGAGTAGGCTGCTGATGAAGTTTTATGTAATAAAGTATATTCTATTCTACTTTGCTGTAGCAACCACCTTGCTACGCATAGCAAGGTGGTTGCTACAGCAGAGTAGAATAGAATGGAATATACTTTATTGCAAAATTATTAATATTAACTTAATAATAAGTTATTCAGTTTTATGCTCAGGCTCAATGGCGCGGCCTGGGAGAGGCCTATGTCCAGCAGTGGACTGGAGTTGGCTGCTGATGAAGTTTTATGTAATAAAGTATATTCTATTCTACTTTGCTGTAGCAACCACCTTGCTATGCGTTGTTGTAGCTAGCCTATCATAGCAAAGTGCTACGGCCCGTAGCACTTTGCTATGATAGGCTAGCTACAACAACGCATAGCAAGGTGGTTGCTACAGCAGAGTAGCATAGAATGGAATATACTTTATTGCAAAATTATTAATATTAACTTAATAATAAGTTATTCAGTTTTATGCTCGGGCTCAATGGCGCGGCCTGGGAGAGGCCTATGTCCAGCAGTGGACTGGAGTTGGCTGCTGATGAAGTTTTATGTAATAAAGTATATTCTATTCTACTTTGCTGTAGCAACCACCTTGCTACGCGTTGTAGTAGCTAGCCAACATAGCAAAGTGCTACGAACCGTAGCATCACTCTACAGCTCATTAAGTTAAACTTTTGTACAATAAAGTCCGGAAGTCATTCTTTAACAGATACTCGTATGTGTTGACATCATTCATAATAATTGTGTGAATGTATGGGGAAGTTAAGTCTTATAAGAGTTTTTCAAATGAGGATAAATAATTGATTTTGCCTCAAAGAATCTTAAGATTTAGTATTTGCTTTAGCTGTGGAATTGTTGATTATTTTGACCCCCTTCTAACTTGAAATTAAGAATGAATGAATGAATGAATGAATACTCTTTATTGCACAAAATAAGAGTTAGGTTATCAAAGTTTGAGGTTTAATTCACATAAAACAGTTGTCCTCAACGCCGTAGACAGGACGTAGTAGTGCTACGACGTTATCTCGTAGTAAAAGATTCCATAGAATATAGAAATTCCTTGAAGATTCCAGATGAACGCTGATATAGTCTCTTGCAATGGTATGCTTGCAAAAATGTACAAAGAAATAAATTTCTCACAATACAAACATTATCTTTCATTTTCTGCCTTTCATCTACATTGTATCTTCTGGTTTATTTTAAAACTGAATAAAGATAAGAAGACCACCCGGATTTCTTTTAGTTCAAATAATATGCAATTTGTAGCATTTAATAAAAGTAGAATAGAAACAATATTAAGTCATGGTAAGAATCCAAGGCAATATTTCTTCAAATATAATTCTACAACTAATTGTACCTATATCTAAATATTTAGATCTACAATCTCTTCCGCAAAGTGAGTGCTCCAATAGTCTAGGCCAGGTGCACTAGACACAGTATATTGTACGAGTAGCCTACAATGTAGCCTGACACAAAACACTAAATTCTCGACTAAACCTCACTAAATTCACAACTAAATTCCGACTAAACTCGCATCCCGCGCGTCTGCCAGAGCGCAGGTGTGCCACTCGCTTTATGTGCCCGTAAACATACACTTGTGTGTCACTTGCCTTTCCTACGTCGACGCATTTTACGTGGTACAGTCTGTTCCCTGAATTGTCTTGCCCTCTTTGATACAGATACGTGAGGTAACTCAGGGAACCGTTTGCACAGGGGGGTACGCACCATATTCAACCGATGCGATGATCCAATTTGGATGCGGATTATTTTATTTGACAGAGATTTTTACGAGAGTGTTCTTATCCTATACTGGGTCCATGGTTTCCAATATTTAGAAGTATGTGTGATCAAATAGGATCTCTGGAACGATAATGGTTACCAGGAAGTTAGACTAGGAAAAAGTAAGACGATCTCCACAACGGTCGAGAGTGTATTAAATTGTTTATTTAGAAGCGGACAGACTTTTTTATGTTCAGTACAAAACGCACCCAAGATGTAACTGAACGATAGAATTCAGTTCAAAGACAGCCTCAAATGAACCTCAGCCATTACACAAAACGGTGGGAGCTATTCCCACCTATTATCCCACTTGCAACTCTCGGAACAAGAAACTTTTAAATATTCATTAAAACTTGTGTGGCGCGGCGTACAGGGGGGGGGGGGGGGGAGGGAGTAAAGAGGAGGTAGCGGTGCTGCAACTGTCGCGAGTTTCACAACTTGTGCGGTTGTATGTATCCGGTAGTCTATATCCCGGGGGATGTATTTCCGCTGCACTCGATATATTTTGGAGAACAAGATGTATTGCAACTAGGTTTGGTGAAGTAAGTATTGATGACGTATTAAGTTTATGTTCAAAGATTCTCAACTTAGCGTATGTTGAGTTAAGAACTATGGGATTGGTTGAAGTTTAGATCTCAAGCGTGAGTAACAGGCGTTTTTCTAGAGTTTCCGAAGCGAAGGTATGTGAAATTTATCAGTCGTACGGTACGGGTTCTGATGGTGGTTTATGGTTCGTACCTTTATGCAAGGGGAACAATGTTTGTGTTTTCCGCTGTACTTTTACCCTGGCTAGGTAAATAGAAACTCTGTCAACAGATCACCATTGGTAACAAATGTAGTTCCATGTTATTCCGTAATATGGCGAGGTATCTACTTCGGGTCGCTGCGCCCGCGCAATAGGTATATATATTCATATTTATATACATTTATTGCACAGTCAAGACTTACATTAGGTATTATTTACATTTAAGTGCGTACATGACTAAACCTTGTCGGTCGGTATTGCAATCTTTTTTGAGACGAGTTTTATCTAAATTAAGTTCTATCTTCTGCTCTACACGAAGGGTACTGACCTTTGATGAGGTGCGCGGCGAGCACGAGCGCGCAGGTGAGGGCGTGCCGGCGCCACGCGCGCGCGCACATGATCGCCCACACGCGCTCGCCGCACGCGGCTGCCTGCAACCATACAGTATAATTATTAATACTGCTCGTAGAATGAAACTCCGTGACCCCCCACTGGTATCACGGCCTGGTGCCACATAGTCTATGAGTGTTAAATATTTTATTCGTAAAAATAGGTTTATGTGCTGTTATTTCGGCATTTGATCGAGGGATTTCGTAACTTCAAATAAATATAAAAAAAATGATGATTTTTTAAATCTCGATATGTCTATCAAAATATTTCAAAAACACTTCAGTTATGTTATGATTCATTTTGATTAAGGTTGCGTTCCGTAACGTTTATTTACCCTACAATAATTATTCTACCCGGTTCCGAAACACAACATGAATTTTTCATCTGACAGTTCAAGTTGTGTTATGGAACCGAACAATCGCGTAAAATTTCAACTGTCAGGTAAAAGTAACTCTGATTTCTCTAGGGTAAAGAGAAATCAGAGTTAATTTTTACTCCTGTCAAAGTGACAGATAGCTAGGCGTTGACACGTGATTTATTCACGTTGACAGTTAGTGGCCGTTCCACGACTCTTTAGGCATATACCTGGTTCCAAAATGTTCACTTTACTTTATTGTCGGATAAAAATGGAAAAAAAAATGAAATTTAAAAAAAAAAAAATTCGTTTACCAGATATTAATTAACATTTCACATTAAACTATAACCTCCACACTAGGCGTTGCCTGTGTCGTGGAGATCACATGGATACACACATTGACCACTTTACAATGTTATGTGTCAATCTAACATTCAGATTCCAGAATTACAATTTAAGTTAAAGCTTATGATGTTTATTTTATACTATTAAACATGCAACATTAAAAGAAATAGGAAGTATGGGATCATATGACTATTATAAATTTATAAAATATATTAATATATACATTTATATATACATTTATATATCTAGGTATATTTATAATATTAAAGCGAAAAGCGAATTGATCGTAGGCTAATAAATATTATTGAGATTATAAAAAGTATTCCTAACGTAACTTTCGGTTAGTTCTGTAGTCATGCCACAGAAGTCGGGCTAGTGGCGGCGCCATTCCTCTTCCACACATTTGTGCGCCAGACCCGTGGTGCGCTGCGACCACACCGGCCCAGTCTCAGTATGTGAACACCCCTAATATTCCAATACAAACTCGCTATTTAACCAACCTTCCATCACCTAAATTGCTTAATAAAAACAAAATAGCCCTAAGCTAATAGCCTCAATTACTCAAACGAGTCCAGCACTGGGCTATTAGGGTACGCGTGTTGTCGCCGGAGTGAGGCTCACCAGCCGATAAGCGTGACATATCAGACGGGTTCCGCCGAGTCGACCCCTTGTAAACCACCTGGCGTAGTACACGCATTAACAGAAGAGTCACTTGGGAGCGAAGCAAAAAAAGGTGGCATTAGACAGGCGTTGTGGAGAGTTCCTCGGTGCCTCAGAGGTACAATTTGACTACAAGCGCTTAGCGAGGTTCCTCCTCCTACTTAAGTCGTATTCCTCAATGCTGAGGATCGTGACCTCTAGTCATACTTTATCTCTGACGATGTTTTCCCATCTGTTTCTGTACTCGGCGACCCGCGACGGACAGCATCGTAAAAGTTTGTGTCGAGTATTGTATATGTATTTATTTTTATTTATTCAAACACAGAAGTGAAGTGAAGTGGAGAAGGATCGGCGGGGCGCCTGACTGGCTCGAGACTGCGCAGGAGAGAGAGCGATGGCGCTCTTTGGTATCGGAGGCCAAGATCCACTTCGGGTCGCTGCGCCAGCGGAGTAAGTAAGTAAGTAAGTAAGTATTCAAACACAAGTTAATAGAAGTACGTAATACTAAACTAAGTAAAATAATAAGCATTAAAATTACATTGTGATGTGTGAGTGTTAGAGGTTAGATTAGTTTACATGATTAGATCGATGCTTATAGTGTTTGTTTTTGTTTTGATTAGGCTTGAAGTCTGCGGAGCTGCTATGAAATAATGGATGACCGAATTATTTTCCAAAATAGTTTTAAATAGTACCACAAATGGAAGGATAGAGAAGAATAAAAGATGTTATTATACTTTCAGAAGTTTTTTTTTTTTTTTAAATCTCTGTTTAGAGGCTTTGGTACACGACAAGGTGACCATGTCAGCCTCGTAGGGTCACTAAGAAAAGGGAAAGGGAAGCTCAAGTATTATTAGAGTCAGCCCACACTTTGAGAGCTAACTTAGCAAGTAGTTAAAACTAAAATATAGACGATATAGGCGATCAGGACAATAGATGACAATCTAGATATCTCAACTACATACTGTGGTTCAATAATTAGGTCAACGAGAGTTTTTGGAGTCCAGTAATAACAAAGACCTTACGTATAATGCCCTGGATTAACGTATTACATCAGATTTGTTACACTTTTGCTCAGAACAACTGTCAAAATTTACGCATCGAACTTCAGTCCCGATTCAATAAAATAAATAAATTTATTTTGCAACTTACATTAATACAAGAGTGGTGGATGCTCTAAATCCCGCACTAGGATACCCTGGGACGCGGGATTTAGGCTCTTCCATTTAGGAACAATTTTGATTTATGAAGGAAAAATAAATAAATAAACGTATACAGTTTTAAATTAACATTAGATACTAAGACGTAAGCATGGAGTGAAAGTGTGTGTGTATGTGTGCGTATTGGTGTGGGGGTTTGGAAAGGTGAGGGTGTGTGTTTGTTGAGGGGGCGTGTGAGAGTGTGTGGGTGTGTGACTGCAATTTTTCGACTATTGACAAATAAGTGCTCAGTTTGAGTTGTACAAGTGGTTCTACTGTACATTGTTACTCTATGACCGCGTTTAGCTCTGCGATAGCGTAATGATACGCCGCACGATCGGCGATGGAGATAGCAACTCACGATGGCGATAGCAATCCCGCAACCGTCTCGCCCACACCTCACGTTACGAGTGTGATCGATGTCGGCCTCGTCAGGTGCCCAAATATTTAGCCGGGTGTTTAAGTTGATGTGCTGGGCGTGTTTATTTGCCAAAATGGCTGCCTTTCTGTAAAAGACGGCTTATTTTTCCAAAATAAAAACGAGGTTAACGTTTAATGGTTTGATTGGCAGTAGGAGTAGGTACTCGTAAATGCCCAATTTCTTTGATTGCTCTTAAACTAGCCAAAGCAGGAAATCGTAAGGTGAGTGTTCAAATAGTGGCAATTGTGCTGTAAAAACCTGCGTGATCCATCTACGGCCAATTCACCTCAAACGAAACGCGAGTATAATAAAAGCATGATCAAGCGACAATGATGGATCAACGTGTTGAGATTGAGATTGCAAAGTAAACATCTCTGGTTCCACTTCATCCCACCTTTGAGCTCTGGACTATGAGCTCTTGGAACACGGTTTTCAAGCCTAGTTAGAGATACATATACACTACTATATTACATTACTAATATGCTTTAAAAATACTGCAAATATACCATTTGTAGATTTAGGGTCGTTGGATGAAATTCTGGCCAACTTAAGCCTAATAACATTTCTTTCAAGCTCTATGGCATAGAAAGGGACAAAAGTAGGTTAAAATCTCAGGACACTTTTTAAAACTAATGGTTATCTTTTATTAGTTTAGTTCTTTTAATTTATCTTTTGATAACAAAGTTACGCTTAGATACGTCAAGGAACAATTATAATCCGTTATATTACAACATTTAATTTATTACTTACACACCACTAGCTGACGTAAAAGGGCATTGTTAAAAAAAAAGGCTGCTGCATAAGGCATTGTCAAATAGGAATTTAGGCCTAGGCGTTTATATTGGAGGCAAGGTAGGCAGCTAATACTACGCCATAATCTACTTGCAGACATCAAACGCTTTGCTGGAAGCGAGCTCGAAAATACAACCGCAACAAAATTACTGTGCTAATCTAATAAAATATCCGCTAGAGCTCACCCGAACCCGTAATTTGGAAGTTGGTTAAACTGCCCAGTCGAATTTGCCTTTGAAGAAATTTTACGATTTGATTACAACGCGGGTATTTCCACAATCAAAAGTCTAAATTAGTTATTGCGATTATTCATCGTGCACCATAGCGGCTGTTTACTGCCCTTATTTATGTGAGGCCCTCATTGTGTGGACGTTCCATGGGCCGTATTAATCGCGCTTTTATGGGCCCAGGGCACGGCACGAGGGGTGCGCGGGGGTGACTTTGTGAACAGGGAGGGGAGACCTTGTGGGTTCGTGGAAATGGGGGTTTTTTGTAAGTAAAGAAATTCCATTTGAACAGCGTTTGTACATCAAACTGTTCATTGAATCACGAGAGAAAAAAATTGGTTGGTGATTCGAGGAATTTGCGTGAAAATATCTCAAAATGTTGTTATTAGGAAAGAATAATAATATGGAGATATGGATTTGGAACAGAGTTATGGTTAGTCTAGCTAAAAACTCAATAAATTATAAAAATCTTAGAGGAAGAAGGAACCGCCTCTCACCCTCGGATTCGGCCTCTCCACCAATAACCAAATCCAGAAGGATTTACAATGGCAAAGGTTGACAAATCCGACCTCCTTTGAGAGAGCGTGAAATGAATGTAACCTAAATCCCAGAGTACTATAATTACTAGTACTATTAATAGTAGTACTATAATTGATTTAATGACGTAAATTAAAAAAAATCGTTAGAAATTGCGAACTTGAAATCAAATCCGACAAGAGTGATTGAGTGGCGGGCTGGCGGATCCTTCTTCCCCAAATAATTTTCTTAATTATTGATAATGGATTTCCGCAAAGTAACGGCTGATTCCATCACTCGACTAGTTCCCAGTAGTTCTGTCATACAGTTCTGTCGAGTTCTAGCCACCATGCCGCCGTCTCCCCGATACTCCATGTTATGGACGCCAGTAATTAAGCCGTAATGGGCCATAGACCTTGTAATTCAGGATTAAAATGACGAGAGGTCAGCCTGGCAGTAACACACGGGCTCGTAAACACGAATAAGTACGAGTATACTGGTACTGTTATACTATCTTATACTACATTATCCTGTTAGGATGTCCTTGAATTTGAGCCAATCTGTTAAGATAACATCTTTCATATACCTATATCACGGTCTGTCATACTTATTTTCGAGTTTTCCAATTGTATCGTTCCTCAAAAACCTCCCAAAAATCAACCAATTTATTAGGGGGCCTAGCGTAGCGGTCTAGATGCAAGCAAGATCAGAGAGTGCTCGTGCGACGTCGGGTACGGTCTGACTCAGGGACAGAGTGAGTACAGTGATTATGTGCCTCAAAGAGCACGTTAAACTGTCTGTCCCGGTCGTTCTACAAATCGTCAGTAGTCGTTGAAGCTATTGAACGCCTGAACAACTCAACAACTGACAGTAGGTTGGCCATTAACCACACGATAGAGCGTCGGTGGTCTAGTGGATAGGACACCGGTCTCCCATGCGGGAGGTCCGGGTTCGAAACCGTGCAGTGCCATGTACCAATGAGTTTTCGTATTATTGCTGACTGCTCTAACGGTGAAGGAAAACATCGTGACGAAACCTGCACACTGAGATGACCAGTGCGTGAAATGGGGTAGGCAGAAAAGATCCTCAAGGGTCGAAGTGCCGCTGGGGTTATTCCCGGCCCCCATCATAAGATAAACCAAACGATGAAAAAATAACAATCTATTCATTTGCTGTGTTTCCTTTATACATACCCCTTATAAATTGATATAATTCATTCGTTCAAAAAGTCTGCATTTTTCATCCATCGGCTTTGCAGTGGCTATGTCACGCGTGTCATAGAGTGGCGTGTATAATAAAACAAATTGCTTTATGGATATACTAATAACAATTTACCAATTACCGGCTCGCACCTGGCAATTACTAGCCATTTACAAGGGGTCACATAACACCACCCACCATAGCCTCAACAATGGTATTTTTTACCAGTCGTCAAATAAACGCGTCTTAAAATCTTTCAAACGATTCTGACACTATGTATTATATGTACAGAGGTAGACACACGAAGCTTTACTCAGTGAAACCCTCTCGCAATAAGATTTGTAATGATTCCTTGACACTCGTATGAATGTGTCGAATAAATTAACGCGACAAGGTACTAAAGTGTCTTCCACTGTACACATTGTGGATTCTGCATAGAGCAGTTTTAAAAGTCTTTTTTTTTCGGATTTTTAAAACAGATAATAGTGTCCTATGTCTGATTAAAATGGGATCAGGTATTTGTAAGATCTTGGAGAATCTTTGAAGTCAGAAGGTAATAGGTGGTTCGAGTTTAAGTTCAAATGTTTTAGGTTCATGGTGATATTCCCTTATCGGGAATTTTAAGAAGACCAGCCAATAATAAGATTTAAATTTAGTGTTCCATATTTGGCCTAAAAATCTAAAAGCATCGTTTCACTGTATGTTACATTGTAACTCGTTGTCACGACATGGTGCGAATTATAAAATTACTTATGTAAATTATTCAGCTTATAGCCGCGGCGGCGCGGGACCACTTTTATAAACATACGACAAATTGAAACTATGAGTCTAATTTTATGCAAAGGACCCCGCACGTATAAAAAAAAAGCTTTCGGTCAAATTCGCTGGAAAAAAATGTTGTGTAGGACGATAATTTGAACAAAACCTGTAAAAATACAATATATACTCTAGAACCCCGGTTCTGAGGAAAAGGGGTTTAAGGGAAAATTCGAATTTCATACAAAATGTAAGGAGAAATTAATTGCCTTCCATATTCAATAAGCAGACAAATGTTGAAATTGATGTAATATCTTGTACTGCACTTTTATGTGAAATATAAGAATGTGTTTATAGTAAGAAAGTATGTAAATGATTTATTTCACACACAATACAGTCAACCCTGGGTAAGTGAGAACTGGATACGTGAGAAAACTCTATAAGTGAGAGTAATAGCCAGGACCCGTCATTTTAAGCTCCCAAAACCTCTATTAGCGAGAAACAGAAACCTCTGTAAGAGAGAGTCGTTTTTCCCTCATGGACCTCCGTAAGTGAGACTGCTACTTATCTATACCTCTATAAGCGACAGTCGAGCTTTATTTATTTATTTAATTTAGGAGGAACTATAGCTACAATAAAAATACATACATACATAAAAGATACACACATACAGTAACAAATGACAAAACAAATTACAAATGTAACATCTGCTATTTTATGACTCATTCTTAACTTTCGTGGAACTTTCTACCATTGTTTTTGTATTGTAGTGACTTGTTATTGCTGCGCACCTCTATAAGAGAGAAACGCTACCCATGTACCTGCATTAGCGAGAAACTCGGGTTAGTGAGAAACCTCTATAAGCGAGAATGAGATTGTGCTCCCTTGAACTCTCGCTTATCCAGGTTTGACTATACAGTAAGTATTCTAGAAAGACTCATATAAGTATAAGATAAGAGCAAGTACCATGTGGTACATTTAGAGTCAGCTGTCGGGGTGACAAGGGTCTCAACTCAGCTTGATGCTACAGGCAGGGCACCGGCAGCGCTGGTATTCTGTTGATACTGTAACGGTACCTTTACGGCAGGTTCCCGAAAGCTGTAGTTACATACAAATACACGTGGTATTTCAGAAAATCTTGTTGGCGATTCATGACAACACTACACAAAGCTTACCGATGAAACGAGAATCCGGAGGAGTTGTTGCTAGTTGAGTATTCGCACAGAAATACACTACATTTCACCATATTGTAACGGTACGCTTTCCCGGTAGCTGTCTTTACATACAAATACCACATAATTGCACTGTTTTACATAGTTTTCATCTTAAAGTTGAGAATGTCTAGGTTATCTGCGGTTTGTTTACGTTCTCGTTGACATCTGGATTTTTAATTATTTTCATGGCACAAGCCACTAGGCTCTGGCCAAATATTAACATATTCATCCGAAGTCGTTTTACGTGGAACGGAGAAAGCACGATAATGATTTGGCTAAGTGGCATAGGGCCTTTATTTCATAATACTTCCACGATTGATTTAGAAAACGTTGGTAGCTCATTATGAATGGTAAAAAACTCAGCTGCCATCGAAAAAAATCTCAAATCTTCGGACGGCGAGCATCGCCTTTTCCAAAATGTGAAGGAATTTGCCTCCAAAATGAAGAAAAGCACTCTTAGAAGGCTAGCCCTTCGTTTTCTGCAACTTACAGCCATGATGTATTAAATTTCCAGCCCGTAACAGGTCAGGATAAAGTCGTGTAGAATTTTCACTTTTCGTAGTAATTTTATTCAGTTTTCGCGAAGTAGGTGCAATCAGACTAGTGGCGGTATAACCACTCAAATTCTGGCTGGGTCAAAATACCAGAAGCACGATGACGGGCAGCAGCGTCATCGGGGCAAGCGACCCGGCTACTGCGATCGCCAACCCGCAGGCCTAGCGTGGCGATTATGGCATTACCTCCCATGGATAGCGCAAAAGAAGAGCCGAAGATCGGGCTCAATGGCGCGCCCTGGGAGAGGCCTATGTCCAGCAGTGGACTAGAGTAGGCTGCTGATGATGATGATGATAGGTGCAATCAGCGGGTAAAGCAGTGCAATTGATTTGGAACATGTGATTGGGGGGTTTTTGCGATTTCAATGTTTTTCAATGTGTTGGACTGAAGCTTTAAGGCTGACGGAAAGCTGTCCCTGGCCGACCAGGAAGGATACTTGCAGTCCTGTCTGTGTAAACCATAATCCCGTGTTATGTGCCTGTGGTGTTTCCGGCCAACATGATATGATGGACCTTGTCGTTCTGTTCATCTCGTGTAAATCATATTTTCGTACAACTGTAAGTAGTTAACTGTGAGGTCGTAAATTAAATCAAATTTAATAGAAGTCAAACCATACTTTTTATTCAATTCAGGGGGACCGTGGGAGCGGTGATTTCTTAATTTTATTATACCTTTCACAGTTAGTATAAACTGTGTGACGCTCGACTTCTTGTTTAAACCAACTCCATTGGTTGATTTTCTAAAAACATAACAGGAGATCACCGTGCCTACTCAACAGCATAATGTAATCATCGAGCTCACCCACACACCGAGCAGCCGCGGGCATGTTGAGCCTGACACTTCTTTACTTTAAAAACAAGGCTATAATACCAAGATTGACTACCTGTCCGGAGATCAGATGCACTCAGCAGGTCATGAAACATGCAAATAAATAAATAAAATACATAAATAAATATGTAACTACATACATAATGTAGGTAATAGAATTGATATAATGATAACAAGTATAAACTATTTATATAGAAAGAAATAATAAAATATGTTTTTAAACTACTGTTGACAACGGCCAGTGCTCGAATAGTAATGAAACAATTGATTTCACCAAATTAACAAACTGTTATTAACGCGCACTATACATGAACACTTAACTCGATTTTTACACAAACACTCACTGATTTATACATTGTAGCACTTTGAGTATTGAACACGGCCGAAGTTAGAGATAGATAATAGTAACGACCTCTCAGAACACCGATGAACGACTGGCCCTTGATTCACGATTTCATTCTTATATAGCATTTCAAGCACCCCCTCCTACCACCACCATGCTGCTAGGCATCAGTATTCCATAATAAATACTTAATTATTATTTTATTATCTCAAACGATATGATTTGAATCTAAACACACTTTTTTAAATATTGTATACATTTTGATAGTCATTAATTATCATATTTTGAACTAGTTACTTATTTAATATCTTTTATGACTAACAAGACGTTGTTTTTGTAAAAGTAGATCAAATACAATACTATTATATTATTTCTGCGCAAATTAAGTCACAAAAATGTTGTAAACAATTAATATATCTCACTATATATACATTTAAAATAAGATTAATCTGAATATGTATACTATGATTGTAAAGGTGCGACAGGCACTATTAAGAAGAGGTGATGAATGGTGCTGTAAGATGGTACTTTGGAGGAGGAGACGGGGAGGGGGAATAATTACAGACTACGAAGTATACTACTACTACTGTATTTTACTTTTACTTTACTTTATACTTGCTGTTGAAACAACTATCGGAGCCGTACAGTGTACATAAAACATAAAACAGCTGAGTACAGTAGATTTCAATCAGTATATCAATATCTAACCAGAGTATGAAATGGGGAAGGCAATGGAAAACCTCATTAAATCTGCCAAGAATGTCTTTCGTAGTTATTTCTACTAAGGTACGACACGAGGGATACGAGTAAAAAGATATTATCGATGCAGTTATAAATAATCCAATATATCCTACACAGGTAGAGCCTGGTGCCAACACAACACGATAAAGTTAATTGTCAAACGTAAACAAAGGAAACATTACCCGTTAAGGTTAAACCTTTATAAGTCCCAAGGCCCCAATTTGTGTAAGTTTGGCCGGATCTTGTCAGTAATTTTGTGCAAAGTTGTCAAGTTTGTCCAAGTTAAGACTACAACTTTATCAGTCAGTTCGGTGCAAGTTGGCTTAAGTCATAGAGTTTCAAGTTAGGTCCTGAGTTTGAAAACCGATCGGTGGTTAGTTTGAAAATTCGAAATTGGTCATTGGACCGTTAAAATGTTACCAGCGCTCATTAACGGTATTCACCAAAGATTTTGAAAACCCTAAGTAGATTGCTCGCTAGAGAAGTTATATATGGAGACCGCGTCTTCCAGTCGGCGCATGCGATGTGAGCATTTCCCATACATACTTAGTCGGGCATTGAAATGTCAAATCTAAGTTAATTTAAGTGCATTTTGCACAAACACTTTTTGGTTCGGTGTCAGTGCTCACATCATCATTCTAGAGGAGAGGGCGCTACTAGTCCGATTTCTATCATATTCAGTAAATGTTCGAGCCTTTTTACCCTACTGAAAAATGCTAAGGGAAGGTATTGCATTCGTCCTAGATCTCAGTTAGTCTAACTTATTTCTACAAATGAGGTATCGGTGAACTTGTCAGATTAGTCTTTTATCTTCCCAGTTATATAGAAGTCGATTTGTCGAACCTGAATATTTTTTAAAACCCTTTCGTAATAAGGATTGGTTATGTTTTTTTAAACCTTTGTTACAAAGTAAAACCTTTGTTACTTTGTACAAAGGTTACCTTGAAGTGATAGCCACTGTACCTAAATTTTAATTATCTTTTGTAAGGCAGATATTTACTTGTCTAGTTGCCGACTAAGGCACAGTCCCCACGTCCGTGTCTACAACAGACTGCCGGCACGTGACCGAGCATGCGACGCAATAATGTGCGCTGTGCTTTATTTTGTTTGGGGAATTCTACACAAGCCCCGGGAACGGGAACATCGTTAGGAAATGTGCATGTAGGAGAAAAAATGCTCTTCGCTCGTTCGCTTTTAGTAGCTGCATCGGAGTTTTTTGCTGTTGGCAATACCTTCGTTTATTTTACCGTCTCTCTTTTCAAAGTTAACTTTTATAGCTATTATTAACGATCTTTGGGACGTTGTTTATTAGTGATCATTACGTAGTCGACTGGAATCAAGGAATAGTCCATAGAATATCAAACATGCTGAACTGTAAATACCTAACTGTGTTCACCCAACAGCCGCGGAAAGTAAACTTAGTTTATTCCATAACTCATTCCAAATACGTACGACCGTATATTATGTAGCCAACAAAATGGGTTTCTTTCACGTGTTCAAAGACGTGACGACACATTTACCTCGTCCTCTGTATTCAGTAAACACGTCATCGGTGCTTACCGGATTATTGCCGCATTCCGGCAGGAAACGAACGCCACCGGAAACGGCCGACGGTCGCCAGATGAATAGCCGAATTCGCCCCAAATTATATTTCATTGGAAGCGCATTCTTTCACAGAATTACGTCGACATAAAACTAATATAAGTTAATTTTCTATGTGAAGTCTAGCATCTGCCTTGTTTGTGTTGTAGGAGCACAAAAACCCTTCACAAAAATTCAATTGAACCTAGAGTATAATGTTCCGAAAATAAATGACAAGCTTTAATTTTATTTTAGTCCATAATCCCTGAGGAGGTAGTCAGAGGAACCACACTTAATTTTAATGTCAACAACAGAATTAAAGATTTAAAGACCTTCCCATTCTAATCTAGATGATATTACTACCGTCTACAGAATCGTATTAAAAACAAAAACCTTGTAAAACAGAAAAGAGGAATGATAAAAAAATAACAATTTTCCTCCGAAGAAGTTAAAGAAGAGAGTTAAAAGATGAACAAGGAAATAAGAATATTAAAGAACCGCGATACAAAACAATTGGCCGCGGAGCCGATAAATCTTATCCGCCGGCGCCGACGCAACGCCCCGGGCGCGCGCGCGGGCGCGGCTGGCGAGACACTAATCCCCGCCCGGAGAAATACCCACCTTTATAAATATTCCGCACATTACTCGCCGTACATTATTTTGAAATGTGGAGCCAACAGGGATGATGGATGCGGAGGGGAATCGCCGAATTCCCGAACATGTTATGAGCGAATGTTACATATAATGCGGCAAATAGAGAGCAGGTGCAGAGTTGTGACGTCGGAGTTTCCTCGTTGTGATAAGCACGTGTATTCCGAGTCGGTATTTGGATTTGGTCTTGGAAAAAATCGAGTCTTGCTTCAAACTACACGTACTTTGTCAATCATATCGTCGTCTCTCTCCTCAAAGATATTATGGATCCTTCTCAATGCTATGATTTTAATGATTTATTCATTAATCAAAATCACGAATTGGATCTTGTATAAATCTCTTTCTTCTTCTTAATTGTAACATTATTAAATTAACTGTATCTGGTGCTCGCTGTACAATACAATACAATACAAATATACTTTATTGCACACCCAGGACATAAACAAAACATACAACATAAAGAGACGTACAATACAATGTGCAGAAGGCGGCCTTATCGCTTTAAGCGATATCTTTTAGCTGTATTCCAAGAGATTAATTAAATGAGTATTGAATCGACTGAAAATTACAAAATCTAAATTTAAATGAGACGTTCCACCCAGAATATTCTACGACGAGGTAGTTTGAATGCAAGACAAAGTAGTAATACCACAACAGACTAGTTCCTTAATTTTCGCTGCACTACTGATGTCAAAGTTTACTTAGACATTATGCATTTGACTGTTTTCTCGAACACATTATGAAAGCTTCCTTCAGAATGCTCGGTGGCATAAACGCGAGTGCCTCGTGAACTTTGCTCTAAGCTCCTAGTTTTAATAAGAGTTGTATCTTTTAGCCTGGAACTGCCCCGTTGTAGTTATTTAGGGGTACATTAAGGCCGTTACTCAGCTACCACGTGAAGAAACAGAGTAACTAGCTCGCAATTTTTGCTTGGGAATGTTTTTCTCTTACATTATTACACGTGTAATGATGACTATACCGACGTACAACGACAGTGTACCTACGTCCTACCCTTTGCTCATAGACTTCCTCAGGGAATGGAGGTCGTACTTGGTACAGTAGGGGTCGGACTTTCTAAACTGTAGTACGTCACGAGATCTCTGGAACACGTTATATCGACCTCGTGTACCTCGCAGTCACGTCTCATCCGTCGCCGGCTCCCGTAACGAGCCGGGGTGACTGGTACATTCGCGGATGACGGAAGACGCCGCACCGTACTGAAATATTTTCGCCTGCGTCACCGCCTGTCGGCTGTTTTTGTTTTTCAGCTCAAGTTTACAACTTTATTTAGCGAGTCAGCCCCATAAAAGGAATATAAATGAGATAGATGTTTGTTAGGGTTCCGTCTGTAATAACGGGAGCCCTATTAATCTCGGCGTGTCGTGCGTGCGTCCGTTTGCAACAAATTTCGTGAAAAATAAAGCTGAAAACAGAAAAATGTTAAACAAATATGCGGAGTTCGGAGTCGTGGGCTCGGCGTACGGTCGAAAGGAGGTGGAATTTGGCCTATTTTTTTCTGCGAAACAAAACGACCTCAGGGGGTGAGTTCGCCTCGCTCTATGGCATCCTTCAATGGTTCCGTTGTACGTGTTGTGTTCAATTTTCGTTGTCGACGACCGTGAAACAAATACTGACTGAAAATGGAACGAAGATGTTTCACTAACAGGCGAATACACGCAGTCTCAATTTCAGCATAGAGCGATTTCTCTAGTTTATCCGCTTAACACGAAGTAGGACAAGCCTGTTCGATTAATTATTCACTTGATTCTGGAGCACCTGTTGAAATCTACTAATTTAGGTCGATCAATTGATTCCATTTATAAAAAGTTTACACAAAAATTGTAGAGTAGTTTAAGTTTAATCGTTGCCGGTAAATGTAAATGAAATTCCAAGAGAAATAAAGAGCTTCCCGAACTATGTTTGAAAAGAGTGTTCAAGTGTCTAGTCTAGTTTACGGACCATAACTTTTAAAGCTTCAAAGAATACTTAGTACTTTACTTACAAGAGTAAGTTGTTTGTGGCAACTTTTGAGGGTATTACCTATAGAAGACATTGTCACTATAAAATATTCTTATTCTTTGCGAATGTATCCTATTTCATTTACAATGTTTGTAACAAAGAGCCAAGGAAAGAGTGGTAAAATACAAATAACGTAAAAAACATTGTGAGCTAATTTTATACAAGAAGTAAAAGAATGGTAAAATTCAAAAACAACGAGTAACATTGTAAGCTTCCATTGTTTCTTGATGTTTTTATGTTTCAGCAGTCTGTCCAAGGTCCAAGGACTTTGATAAGAGAAATACATTGTAAATTATGTTACTGGGAGTATTTGAATTCATCAGCATTACATATATACAGTACATCTTAGAAATGGAAAGACGTAGAACTATTTCCTCGCCGAGTGTGTGATGTACTTCAGACAAAGGTAGGACAGCATAAGAGAAGGAGAGCTACAAGAGCTGAACTGTGGATATATCCTGAGGTTCTGCAAAGACACTGGAAGATAGAATGAAGGAGACCAGCCGGAATATCAGAAACAGAACTGATCAGCCGCCTGGTGACCCGCGGGGGCGTCTCTCCAATAAGTCATAGTCATCTTGTCTCAAGCAGTACCTACACTACACAACACAAAGCAGTAACTCAAGTGCGGTTAGTCATGAGTTGCAAGAAACATCCTTAACCTTATGACTTCCTTAAGTTTCATGTCATCTCCATCTAGATTTATGGCGTAGAGCAGGGGTCGGCAACCTTTTAGCAGGCAAGGGCCACATGGTAAAATGAAATAAAGGCGGGGGCCGCACTTGTCCATAATTTTGATATCGATGATATAAAAATGCAAAATATTTAGTTTTTTAATTTAATTAAATTTTGACATTTTATTAGGAATAATTACAAAAATAAAATGAGAAAAATAGACAAATTAAGTGAGAACTTTGAAATAACTATACATGCGAGTGGAATCAAAATTTTGTGATTTTTGAGATTGCATTTGACTGGCTATTTGTGGAATGTCTGCTTTAATGTTTGTTGTTTGTTTTTAAGGCAAAGGGAACTGAGCCCATACAGCCATGTCTGATGTAAACAACTCTTTCAATTCTTCATTAAAATGCTGGTATGACACATTTCAATGCTATCTGGGAGAATCTTCCACGCTTATGCACTATCCGAACCAAAGAAGAAGGCGTCCCGGACGCAGTATGGCTCTTCAAAAACAAGCCAAGTACGGATCGGGCTGCAGCGTCTTATTTGACTTTACTTCACTGTCCCACACATTATTCACATCTTGCCGAAGTTCTTTGAGCAAGAAACACCATTCTTACTAGAAAAGCACTACTGGAAAATAATTTGCAAGACAAAACGAAACACAGCTGACTTAGATGCCACAAAAGCGCGGAAGAAACTCCTCTTAATGTTTGTTGTATAAATTAGTATGACACTCATAAATGCTCACCTGTGAGACCAGAACAATTTTTATAAATTGTAATTAATTACTGAGCAATCGGTTCAATTCATCAAAATTTGATTGGATTTCGTTAGATTGCCGGCACGGGTGTTCGCGGCCGGCGGAGTAAATATAAAGTGTTCTGTGGGCTGGCTCACGCGGATGGCACAGATTTCAGTTTTTCAGAAAAATATTATAATAATTAAGACCCTTATTTACAAAACAGTCGCGGGCCGCAAGGAGGAGCCGCGGGTTGCCGACCCCTGGCGCAGAGGGATAGAATGTATTCTAATGAATACTTAACTTTAAAGAGATTTCGTGCTGACAGTGAGAGCTAAAGAGCAGCCTGCACATTTGATGTTATTTATCTTTTACATTTTTAGAGCGTCGGTGGCGTCGTGGCTAGGACGTCTGACTCCCATGCGGGAGGTCCGTACCAATGAGTTTTTCGGTTTTCTCGAAAGTCTTACGTACATTTACCGACAGCTCTGACGGGGTGGTGTGTGAAATGGGGAAGGCAATGGCAAAACACCCCATTAAATCTACCACGAGAGTCGTTCTATGTGATTAATTCCTTAGAATGATCACGACCCTCAGCAATGAGCAACACGACTTAGAAGAGATCTGTTACATCCTAAGTTTATGGGAAAGACGGAGATGCACATTAATAAATGTAAGAGGTTCGAGATTGGAGAATCACTCTGAAGTTAAGAATAAACTGGAGAATATACGCACAATCAGGCGGCCGCGGAAAATAACGGTCCCGTACATCAGCCCACGCTATTTCGCGCTTCATTACTATAATGGCCGGAATGAAGCGCACGCGACGCCCGCGCCGCCGGAGCCCGCAACGACCCCCGCCGCCTCGGTGTCTCGTCCCAATTGAAACAGAACATCTCTATATATAGTGATGTATCTTAGAAAGGAAATTGGGCGGTTTCCATACAAGCTTGTACTCACTTATTCGTTTTCGTCTCCAACCAAACATAGTACACTTTCGTTACACTATATCTTTCGTTATGTAACGCATTTCCAAAACTTTATAGCATAGATTTCATCAAGTTGCTCATTACAGAAGATAGAGTCGGCATCGGTTGGCTTTTGACGTGCCCTTATGACTCGCTTCGGTGGTAGTAACTGTTGAACTATGTGTATAATACTGGCTGCACTAGTTTATATTTTAATTATTGACTTTTGACTTTGTCACTCTCTCTCTCGTCTCTTGTTACCGAACTCTGCTGTTAAATAAAATATATATTTTTTAAAAGGTTATGTGCTCCAGCAGCGAATAAAAATGAGTGATCGGGTTCTTGTGGAAAAGCTAAAAGGTCAAGAAAATTATTTGGAATGGAAATTCCAAATAAAAAATACTTTGATTCTCGAAGGCCTATGGCCAGCGATTTCGGGTTTTCCTGAAGAAGAAACCCCTGTAGTGAGACAAAGAACAGATGAACGTGCTCTAGCACGTATCAATTTAGCTGTGGAAAAATGTTGCTTCACACATCTGATGTCGGCTAAAACTGCTCATGAAGCCTGGACTACTTTAGAAAAAGTATTCCAGAATGATGGACTCAACAGTAGGCTCAAGTTGCTACGTCGATTGTGCTCTATAAAATATGAAGACTTCCAAAACATGGAAACTTATGTTAACGGAGTATTGCATTTGGCACAACAGTTAGCCAGTATGAGAAAACCTATTGATGACGAGTTTCTTGGTGCGATGATGCTTCAAGGTTTACCATCAAGTTATGAGCCGATGATAATGGCTATGGAGCATTCTGGTGTCCAAATCACAAGCGATTCGGTTAAGGTAAAGCTTTTACAGGATAGTAGGTGGACCAGTTGCGGTACAGAAAATGAATGTCTGTTTAGCCGTAATACACCTAGATCTTCCAAGAAAAGAGACGATACACATGGTAAGAGGGAGTCAAATACAGATACGATTACACAAAATAAATTGTGGTGTTGGAAATGTCGTGGAAAGGGTCATACTAAGAAGGATTGCCCCAAGAAAGGAGTGCAGCAGTCACACTGTGTCCTATCGGCATTCAGCGCTGGTCGTGCTGACGACAATATGTCGTGGTTTATCGATTCCGGAGCGACGAACAACATGACGGGACAACGTCAATGGTTCGACACTATCAGACAAGTATCTGATGAAGTGTACGTTGCCAGTGGTGAGAAGTTGCGATGCACAGGTATTGGAGACATTACAATAGTACTGGACATTGGTGGTAAGCTGGTGCAGTGGACGATCTATGATGTAATGTTTATACCAAGTTTAAATGTGAATTTAATTTCTGTATCTAATCTTACTCAAATAGGCTATAATGTAGTTTTTACTGGTACGGAATGTAAATTAATCAAATCTGGTGTAGTTCAAATTATAGCTAAGCATGTTGGGAGATCTTACAGGCTTACATCTGTAGGTAGGGCTAATTTGACTACAACTTCAACTGAAGATGTCGAAATTTGGCATAAAAGATTGGGACATCTTAGCTTCGATAACCTAAAGATTATTAGGGACAATTCTAATGATGTTAACTTCCAGGTTAATAGCAAGCCAGCCAATGAAGTTTGTGATGTTTGTTTAAAGGGCAAACAAGTCAGGTACCCATTTACCAGTACTCCTAACAAGCAGGTAGCAGTTGAAAATCTGGATCTTATCCACACTGATCTTTGTGGACCGATGCCGGTTGAAAGCCTAGGAAGAAAGAGGTACATTCTCACATTCCTAGATGATCACACCAGGAAGGTGTTTGTCTACTTTCTACACAAGAAAAGTGAAGTTTGTATGTACACAAAAGAGTTTATTAATCTCGTGGAAAATCAGTGCGGCAGAACTGTCAAAGTTTTGAGGTCTGATAATGGCTCTGAGTATGTCAATTCAGACATGAACAACTTTCTGAAAAATAAGGGAATTATTCATCAGCTAACCGTGCCATACAGTCCACAACAAAATGGCGCTGCTGAACGGTTGAATAGAACTTTATTGGAAAAGACTCGGTGTTTATTATTCAATGGAAATTTGGACCAAAAAATGTGGGCAGAGGCCGCCAATACGGCAGCTTACCTAATCAATAGATCACCTAGTTCGAGACTTTCGGGAAAAATACCCGAGGAGGTTTGGTCGAATAAGAAGATTAGTTTCAAACATCTTCGCATCTTTGGTTGTGAAGCAAATAGTCGTATTGATGACTGCAAAAGAAAAAAGCTTGACGTAAAAAGTCAAAAATTTATCTTTGTTGGTTACGAAGAAAATACTAAAGGATTTCGATTATTTAATCCGGTAAATAATAACGTAGTTATTTCTCGTAATGTGGTATTCAATGAGAACATTTTTCCGGGTAGGTTATCGTCAAAGAAGGCGAGTGTTATGCCGATATTTCTTTCAGAATTCGAAGTCGAACCTGAAAGTAGTCCAACTCCCATAGTTGAGGCGGAGCAATCGTCAACTTCTGTTGAAGTTACTTCTCCCATGGTTCAGGTGGAGTACCCTTCGCTACCAATGGAAGCGGTAGACGAGAATAGCCACAATATGGAAGATATTTCACAAGAAGTAGGGGATGTGAATTCTGATGGTAACAAGCCTGACATTTCGGAAACACCAAGGTATAATTTGCGTCCGAGACCCCCGAGAACAATGGCCTGCACATTGATGATGGTTCAAGAACCACGTACTGTCAAAGAGGCGTTGAACTCTGATGAGAATAGACTATGGCAACAAGCTATGCAAGATGAGTTAGACTCGTTCGTATTGCATGGGGCTTGGGAACTTGTTGATAGACCGCTTGACAAGAATATTGTTAAGTGTAAATGGATTTTTACAATCAAACGTGACGCTGAAGGAAGAGTGACGCGGTACAAAGCGAGACTCGTTGCAAAAGGGTTCACTCAGAAGTATGGTGAGGATTTCACTGAAACTTTTTCCCCTGTCGTACGTCACAGTTCTATAAGACTTCTGTATGCTATGGCTGTTCAACTAGATTTAAAAATTGATCATCTCGATGTACAAACCGCTTTCTTGAATGGGGATTTGCATGAAGAAATCTATATGCACCAACCAGAGAGTTTTGTTGGTCAAGGAAATGAAAACAAGGTCTATAAGTTGAAGAAAGCCGTCTATGGACTGAAGCAAGCTTCAAGAGCTTGGTACCAAAAGGTAAAAGATGTTCTTTTATCTATGAAATATTCTCAGTGCAAGCTAGAGGATTGTATCTTTATAAAGCGAAATGGTAAGTCAATTATCATTATTGCTCTGTATGTGGATGATTTTTTCGTTTTCTATAATGATTTATCATTGGCTGTAACACTTAAATCATCTTTACAGTCACATTTTAAGATAAAAGACTTAGGCAAAGTTGCTAATATGCTAGGGATTAAAGTAGAGCAGGACACTATCGGTACTATTAAACTGAGCCAGGAACGTAAAATTGATTTATTACTGGAACGTTACGGTATGGTGGATTGTAAGCCTGTACGAACTCCTATGGTGACTAAAAGTAGTTTAATAAAAACAGAAACTAAAGAAGATACTGTTGCGAGTAAGTTTCCGTACCAGGAATTAATTGGTAGTTTAATGTATCTCTGTGTTACTACGCGCCCTGACATTTCTTTTGCTGTCGCTTATTTAAGTCAATTTAACAATTGTTACACGATTGAACACTGGAATCACGCTAAGCGAATTCTAAGATATCTTAAAGGAACTAAGCATTTAGGTTTGGTATTTAAGAAATCCAATGTAACACCATGTTTAGAAGGGTATATTGATGCTGATTGGGCAGGTAACTCTGATCGCAAATCATATACAGGCTATGTGTTTAAATATGGGGGTAACACTGTGTCTTGGGGATGTTATAAACAGTCCTGTGTGGCACTCTCGTCAACCGAGGCGGAGTATATAGCGTTAAGTGAAGGTGCTAAAGAGGCTGTATATATACGTACTCTTTTAACTGAGTTACTGGGAGTTAGATTGTCCGTTTGTCTTTATAACGATAACCAGTCGGCTCATAAACTAGCCTCGAATCCAGTGTACCACAGAAGGACCAAACACATTGATGTTAGGTATCACTACATCCGAGAAGTATTGGAAGACAATGTTTGTTTAATGTATCTTCAGACAAATGATATGTTGGCGGATATTTTTACTAAGGGTTTGCCTGAACATAAACATAGCAAGTTTTTGTTAGGGCTGAACTTACTGTAACTTAGTTTACTTAGTGCGCCTTCATTAAGGGGACGTGTTGAACTATGTGTATAATACTGGCTGCACTAGTTTATATTTTAATTATTGACTTTTGACTTTGTCACTCTCTCTCTCGTCTCTTGTTACCGAACTCTGCTGTTAAATAAAATATATATTTTTTAAAAGTAACTGACAGTGATAATACAATTGTATTCAATTATAAACTTGAATAATAAGGTTCAGGAATATCTACGTGCGATTATTTAATGTTATGTATCGTCTATGCAGAGATTTGTAAGAGCCATTGACAGGCTCAGAATGTTAAGATCTGTGAACGTTCGACACATCTCTGATCAATAAGAATATATCTTCAGTCTTGACCTCGTCCGTCACACATTGGAACATCCAGTGGTTTGCTGTTATAAGGAAAAAGTTGTGACTCGTTGATTTTATTTTCATCGAACGGAAATTGGTCCCAAACAAAACACTCGTATATCCTAAAAAAGCGAAGTAGCCGTACCGTTACCAGTCCTCGGTAACTTTTCGGCCTAAATAAATAACACGCGATCGAACGAGCGAGAGAGCGGGGACCCCAGGAAGGTCGCGTATCGAAGCAGCCCTCCATTATGACTGAACAATTCACACTTTTCATTCTACAAAGCCGTTGTTATTCTTTTGAAGTTACTCGTACAAGTACTTATTCAAAATAAGGCTTCCCGGAAAATATTTTTCTTAAGGATTTACGCGCAAACATTTATCATGGACGTTCCTTTGAAGAACGGAAGGAGCCTTCGGAAGAATTCACGATTATAAGAGGTGTCCATCTTGATGTAGGGCGATAGAGGATTCCTTTGTAGTCGTTGCCGGGTCAATAATAAACATGAGTGGTTTCTAATTTTATTTCGTTCCATTTTCCATCTTGCCTCGTTCCACTTTCCAGAAAATTTGTGCGGGGTGGCTGTTGGTGAAGCAATCCTGGGATGCTGGTGTCCTTGTTAAATAGTCTTCTTTGTTTATGGAGACACCAGCGGCTGTCGCCACGTCCTCGTCAGCCATGGCGCTGAGCTATGGACACCTTGTTAAGTTTAAATGTATACTTGTATGCATTTTAAAAGCAAATAAACGTTTTAATTATAATAAAATTCTAATATTGAGTTTTTATTCATTCTACAAAAACGATGCTTACGCATCATACCATTTATGATGTACGTTCAAGTATAGACTTATGTAGGTCTTCTTTTCTAACCTACGAGGAAACTGAAGAACTTCTCACCATAAAGAAATAATGTCTGTTTTTGGTCTTTGTGGTCTACTTAGTTATTTTTAGTCAAATATAATTTAATTAAATATGTGAAATTAATATACATTTCCAGTACTTATATTATATTTGTCATCCCAGACCTCTTTGTTATTGTACATCTTGTTATGGTTGGATATGGTTTGGGTATGGGGGTAGGTATTTTTAGCGGAAATACCCACTGGGCTTTAGTTAGTTTTTTAGTTTTTTAATACGCATAGCTTTATCTGTTAATTATTTCTCCAATCATTTAGTTTTACAAATAGAGACACCAACATTACTCACACAATTCTACTTCGCCAAATCACATAACTTACAGTACATTTAGGTACAAATCACAACACGTGTGTGTTGTTGTGGTGGGGAGTGTTCCCCACCACAGCGCCCACGACACAGGATTACCTAGTGTGGGTGCTAATCGTAGGCTCGGTATTAGGAAATATCATCATCATCATCATCAGCAGCCTACTCTAGTTCACTGCTGGACATAGGCCTCTCCCAGGGCGCGCCATTGAGCCCGATCTTCGGCTCTTCTTTTGCGCTATCCATGGGAGGTAATGCCATAATCGCCACGCTAGGCCTGCGGGTTGGCGATCGCAGTAGCCGGGTCGCTTGCCCCGATGACGCTGCTGCCCGTCATCGTGCTTCTGGTATTTTGACCCAGCCAGAATTTGAGTGGTTATACCGCCACTAGTCGGTCGCCAGGGACTCGTTCGCTTATCGGCAGGATGCACCACGTGCAGGTGAGTTTGGCATTTGGAGGTATCTAGATGTTGGTGACCCCCCTTACATCCCTACATATTAGGAAATATGTATGTTATTTTTTAATTTAATTTTTTGTAGTATTCATTGTACCTTTCCGTTGTAGTGTTGTCGTTAAATAAATTTATTTATTTATATTAACTTAAATTACATATTGTTACAGCGCTATATATTATAGAATTATGCAAACTTATTAGGCGTTATCCTAATAATAGACCAGAATTTAAAAGTAGCCGACTTAATGCTATTCATAAAAGTGAATGGCAGGTACCTAACTGTAGAACAACCTCTTTTGAACCTACAGCGAAACGCAACGCTGTGAATTTTTATAATATAATAAGTTACCACTCGAAATGACGTCCTTGGATAGTAAAAACTTTTTCAAAGCCTTGAAACGTTACCTGGTGAAAAAGAGTCCGTATAATTTAAAAAACTGCAACAGAATAGAAGACCTCACTCACCTCCTAATGGAGTGTGACCTGGGGAAAATTGAGAGGAAGAAATTTGTCCCCAATAAGCTCCAAGTAATGACCTACGGAGCCGAAACGTGGACACTGACGGTGCGACTGGTTCACAAATTGAAAGTCGCTCAGCGTGCTATGGAAAGAGCTATGCTCGGAGTATCCCTGCTGGATCGAATCCGAAATGAGGAGATCCGGCATAGAACAAAAGTCATCGACATAGCTCATAAGATTAGCAAGCTGAAGTGGCAGTGGGCCGGTCACATCTGTCGCAGAACCGACAACCGCTAGGGGAGACGAGTTCTGTAGTGGAGGCCGCATTTGGGCAAACGTAGTGTGGGACGCCCCCCTGCTTGATGGAGCGACGATCTGCGCAAGGTGGCTGGCAGCGACTGGATGAGAAGAGCCGAAGATCGGGCTCAATGGCGCGCCCTAGGAGAGGCCTATGTCCAGCAGTGGACTAGAGTAGGCTGCTGATGAAGCTCCAAAATGGGAGGCTCAATATTATTTTGAATCCGCTCTTATCTGATAATATGAAACACTTACTCAGTCTCAAGCCACACCTGGTGTGAATCGGACGCGTATTGTATTACAAAACATAGTGCATTCGATCGCTCCTACCTGGAACCGGTTCGTGACGCAACGGCCTGCACCTGCATACGAGTACCTATTCGGTCGGCCGGCCGACTCCTTGTGAACTGATAGTCAATTATGTATCTTATTCCTAATGGCTAGTGACACATTACGGAGTGGGCAGGAGGAAGAGACAAATATTGGAGAAAATAGTGAATTAAAAGTAACTAACATTATAATGGACGATATTGTGTTTAGTGACAGCGACATGGATGTAGAGGAAAACATGGTTAGGAAACGAGGAAGAGAAGAAGTACACATACGAGAAGAAGACAGTGAATCTTTTGAACTAGTACGAAAAAGAGGGAAAAAAACAAATACCAAAAAACCCCGTAATCGCGATAACCAGATCTGTGTGACAGGGAAAGATAAATTACCGAAGCAGTTTGCTCTGGCAAAATTACTAAAGCAGGAGGAGATCACAGATGTCAGTCGTGTGAAATACATCAATCCCTTCAAAATACTCATCGACTTCGAGAATGAAGCCAGTGCAGACAAATTTCTGACTTGCAAAGCTTTCATCGAGTTGGGTTGGCGTAGCCAGAGGACCTGGGAGGTTGGCGTGTCGTACGGCATCATTAAAGACATCGAATTAGAGCTTACAGAAGAGGAGTTGCTGAACTGCATTACCAGCTCCACTGAAATCAGTTCAGTAAAGCGGCTAAATCGCAGAGGAGACGAGGGATGGACTGCCAGTGAAACATTAAGGGTTGCGTTTAAAGGACCATCCCTACCGCTATATGTATTCATGCTCGATATGCGTGTAAAAGTCGAACCATATGTTTTCCCGGTTACACAATGTTCGAGATGCTGGCGCTTTGGACATATGAACAGAATGTGCCCATCAAACAGAATTATATGCCCTAAATGTGGACTAAACCATGCCAATTGTGAGAGCACTATATTTAAATGTGTGAACTGTGGCGGGAACCACATGGTCTTGGCCAAAACCTGCCCAACCTATAAAAAGGAAAAGAAAATCAGGGAATTAATGAGCGAATTCAATTGTTCCTACCGGAGAGCGCTCGCTATGTGTGTTCCGTTTTCTCCAATCGCCCCAGACCGAAACTTCCAGTCGGAACCTGAAGTACATGAGATACCTCAACACGTATATGCCCCAACGCCGCTGCTCTCTACGCCCGTTTCTCCTACGTACGCGGAAGTAGTGCACCGAGCTGTAATACACAACGAGCGTCCCTCCAACTTAAGTCGACCACAAGTGAGGAAGAAGTCTCGTAACAAGTCTAACTCGAGACCACAAGAGATACAAGATGGGATGGAATTTTCGTCGACCTATGACAGAAATCAACCAGAAGAAGAATTACGAGTACCCACAGGTGAAACTAAATATGAGGAAAGGCAAGACAGTGGCAAGGAGGATCAGTTTCGGGTTTTACTAGAAAAACTGAAGCACATAATTTTCATGAAGAATAACAATTTATTAGAAAAAATCAGGAGCTGTATACAAACCACGGTTGACTGGGCGATATCTTTTGTGATGAAGACGATCTATGATTGGTCATTTGTTAAAAATTTATTTAGTACACTTAATGGATAGAAAGTCAAAAAACAAAAATATTAACGTGAATATATTCCAATGGAATTCTAGAAGCTTACGGCCGAAATTAAAAGATTTTGAGCAATTATTGATCCAAGAAAAAATTTATATTGCTGCTATAACAGAGACATGGCTAGACCTTGATAGTCCATTAAAAATAAATAATTATAATGTGTTTCGACAAGATAGAGATAATTCTTATGGAGGAGTAGCTATTTTAACACACAATTCAATTCAAGCACAGGTATGTCCAATTCTCAATTCTAATTCTAACATAGAAATGGTTCGAGTTAATATCTCTAACTGTGAGCAAATTAAAAACGTCATATGCTTATACTGCGCCCCTGAAGTAAGTACTTCTCAAACAGACTGGGATTTTGTATTTTCTTTAGCAGATAAAAACTCGATTTTGCTTGGTGATTTTAATGGGCATCATACGAATTGGTCTAATAAAACTGATTCCAGAGGAAAACAAATTTTTGATTCCTTATTAGATAACAACTGCATAGTTTTAAATGATGGAACTCCTACTAGACTTCAGTTAGTTAATGGCACACTACGAGAATCCTCTCCTGACATATCGTTGGTTTCTTCCGATCTGTCCCTAAGACTGAACTGGACTGTAACAAATGAATGTCTTGGAAGCGATCATTTAATTATTAAAATATCTACTGTGTTGGAATGTTCGAGTAATACACAAAAAAGGAGAAATTTCAAATTAGCCGACTGGGATAACTATAAGGCGTATTTAGAAGAACAATTTGCTAACAACAAGTTAAACTCTCTAGAAGAGTCTCAACGCTCTTATGATCAGTTTTTAGAATATATAAATACGGCGGCTGATTTATATATTCCATACAACAAAACGTGCCTTAATCCAGAAAGTAAATTTAGACCTAAGCCATATTGGACCCCCGAGTTATCGAATGCTGTTGCTCAACGTCGCTTAGCTTTGACTAAATTTAGACGTAATCCTACCCCACTAAATTATGATCAACTTAAGACAAAAATACAGGAATTTCAAAGACTTCTTAGAAATGCACAGAGTAAAGCCTGGCAACAATTCTGTTCAACTGTGGATGAAACGACCTCTACAAGTGATATGTGGCGAAAAATGCGATGGTTAAAAGGTTATAAATCGCCTAGACTACATGTAGATCAGGAAAGAGCAACTCTTCTTTTACGTAACCTGTGCCCTGATTTTGTACCCCCTTCCCAACCATGCTTTAATACTAATAATGATGACTTAGAAGTTCCCTTTACTTTACACGAGTTAGAAAAATGTATCAAATCCAAAGATACGTCACCAGGCTGCGATGGTATTTCGTTTTCTATGATAAAAAACCTTCCTGCAGTTGGGAAATCCTTCCTTCTGAGTCTAATGAATACTTTTTTCACTTCTGGCTTTGTGCCTAAGCAGTGGCGTGATATAAACGTAGTTCCTATACCTAAACCGGGTCGGGATCCTTTGTCTGTGTCTTCCCTCCGCCCGATTTCGCTCATTTCATGCGTATGTAAAATATATCATTCAATGTTAAATAAAAGGTTAGAGTGGTTTCTTGAGAGTAAATCTATTTTACCTGAAGAAACTATAGGTTTTAGAAAGTCTCGCTCTAGTTTAGACAGTCTTAGTCAACTTGTTACTAGGATTCAAATTGGCTTTGCCAAAGACGATATTACACTAGGCTGTTTTGTGGACATTGACAATGCTTACAACAATGTAGATATCCCAGGTCTGCTATCTGTTTTAGAGGGACTCGGTGTCGGTGCCAAGATATGCCATTATTTATGGAATTTTCTTCAGGAAAGGTACTTAAAAATTAAAGTTAACAATACATTATTAGTTCGAAAATGTGGCCGTGGTTTAGCGCAGGGCGATCCGTTATCACCCTTATTGTTTAATGTAGCTACTATAAACGTCTGTAAAAATATTTTTAATGTAATTATTTCTCAATATGCTGACGATTACGTTCTGTATATCTCTCGGAAAAATATTGACGAGGCTGTAAGGACTTTACAAAGTTCATTGAATGTTTTCTCAAAATTAATAAATAACCTGGGACTAGATATTTCTCCACAAAAAAGCAAAATTTGTATTTTCAAAAAAGGACCTATTAGACGTCACATATCACTTAATATTAATGGAGTATCCTTGCAGGTTGTGGATAATATCAAATATCTAGGTCTGTGGTTGGATCGTTCATTGAGGTGGGGCAAACATATTAATGAAATTAGAGAAAAAGTATTGAAATTTCTCAATGTGTTTAAAGTTCTGGTTGGATCAGGATGGGGTGTTCACCAAAAACATCTAAGACGGCTTTATATATCAATTATCAGGAGTCGGTTAGATTATGCTAGCTTTCTTTTTGATGTGAGCTGCCAATCTCACGTAGACAAGCTGGATAAAGTTCAAAATCAGGCTATGAGGACTATTGGCGGATTTATAAGAAGTACTCCCATTCATGTTATGGAGAGTGAATTATGTTTACAACCATTACATATTCGTAGACGTTACTTAGCAGGCAAGTTCTGGTTAAAATCTAAATCTCTTCAAAGTAATATAATGACTACACTGTTAGACGATTTAGCTCTTCTCTGTCAAAATTTTTGTTGGAAAAGGAAAAAAGAACCGTTGTTGGTATCAATTCATAATTCTCTTCAAGAAATACCAATTCATATCAGTCAGCAATTGGAAATTTTCTCTTTGGATACGTGGGTTAACAACATAGACTTATCAACTATAGTTAAAGCAAATATAGAAGTAGTTGATAAACCTAAGCGCCAATACAACACTGTCCATCTAAACATGTTCTGCTCGTTATTTGTGGACAGTCATTATAATGACTATTACAGAATATTTACAGATGGATCAAAAGATGAAAATGGAATTGGTGCTGCTTTTTTTGATCCTCAATTGGACATTTACATGAAGTTTAAAATAGACTGTGATATATCAATTATGTATGCAGAACTCATAGCTATAGCCGAAGCACTATCTTACGTTGAATCAATACAGTTTAACAAATTCGTTATATTGACAGACTCTAAGAGCGCACTTCAACATTTGGTTAAGTGCACATCGAATGGCCGAGGCACACCGGTAGCCTGTACTATTTTAAAACTTATTTTAAAAATCTCATCTAATTCAAAAAATATTGTACTTCAATGGATTCCATCTCACATTGACATAGCTGGCAATGAAAGAGCCGATCAGTTAGCCAGACAGGCATCCCATGACGGTGTATTAACTCCGGTTCTACCGTTTTATACGGATTGTTTATATATAATTAAAAAACAATGTTATGATAGATGGAAAGAATATTTTGATAAAAGATCTAAAGATAAAGGTATTTGGTATAAAACAATACAACCGGAACCATTTAGTTCTCCCTGGATCAATAATTGCTCATTTAACAGACGCGATACTGTAACAGCTCTGAGAATTCGTTCTGGCCACATTCCATTGAATAAATTTGCGTTTCTGATGAAGAAAGTGGCCTCACCAAATTGTGAAGAGTGTGGTGTGGTCGAAGACGTATACCATATACTGATGGAATGTGTCCGGAACGAGTCTCTCAGGCGAGATACATTTTTAAAAATATCTTTTAATGTATGGGATATGGGGGGCTGTAACAGCGCCTTGGCCTTTCCCTTATCGGATTCGGCCAAGGCACTGTACAAATTAGTGAAAGCTACGAGAAGGTAGGTTGTATAAATAATGTATATAAATTGTGTATGCATTATTTATATAACCTATAATTTTATGTAAATTGTACCGAGCGACATAGTCGCACAGGCGACTAAGCTCAAAAAATAAAGATTTAAAAAAAAAAAAAACACTTACTGTTTGCTAAGTTGGCTCCCAAAGTGACTGACTCTAATGATACTTGAGCTTCCCTTCCCTTTTCTCAGTCACCGTAATGAGGCTGACATGGTCACCTTGTCGTGTACCAAAGCCTCTAAATTGAGATTTAATAAAATAATACAAAAATTAAAAGATTTTTTGACAGTCTAACTATGGAAACTGCACCTCTGTCTGTGTAGGTAGGTATATCTAAATAAGTTGACTTATACAATTATTTAATTATATACTCGTATAGGTACCTATTGACATGGTGAAAAATAAAATGTAACTATAGTCGCCATAGTAGTTTAGGTAATAATGAATAATTTTAATGACATTGTAAGTAACGAGTATTTGTATGAAATATGAATATTATGATCACGTTATGTAATGTCAAAGACTGCGCTAAGCGTGACATGACTGCATTCGCAATCAGTCACGATGATTGGCAGCAGCTCGCGGATGACAGAGATGCATGGAGGAAACGTCTTCGGGAGGGATGTCAGGAACACGATGCAAAGTGGTTCGAAATACTGGCGGCCAGTAGAGCAAACAGACACCGAGTGTTCACTCATCTACCCGGTGCACCACTCGCTCGCCGCGCGTGCGGGCGTGTATGCTGTTCCCGGATAGGTTTATTTAGCCACGAAAAGAGATACCTTCGCGACGCTACTTAAATCGTCTGCAATAGACGTAACAGGCCTATGATGATGTAATGTCAAATTGTAATTGCAAATTAGTATTTCCTGTGCTACCCTCGGGTAAAATTGCATTGAAACATTATTGTATATTAAGTAACATCTCATTTAAATGAAATGAAATGAAATACCCACCGTTACCATTCAGAATCAGAATGAGAAATCATTTATTGTGAAACTGTGTGCGTTACAAATCTTATACAGAAATCATAGCTTAGTACATTAAACAGTTTATCCATGTTGGGCGTACAATAGAGACAATAAATTACATACCTACCTATACGATCAAAATTAGAATTTCTAAAGTATTTTTATATAAAATTCAGTTATTGAAGCATTCGTTTAAATCGTAAAATTCACTATTACCTTGCGCCTATAAGCATTTAATTATAAGAATTGATCATCTACTGGTGGCGCCATCATTTAGTTTTAATCGCAACTAATTTAATATGTCTCACGCCTCATCTCCTATATGTCCTTTACCTGTAATTCGTGCATCTAAAAAAACCGCAACGAGTAGCGCCACCCCGATTTGCACTATGAACCGCTCGAACTATGCAATTCATCGGTCGATCAGTTGTCAAGTGCTCTCTAAGTGTGATCGTAGCTTTAGTTCTGGACGTTCTTCGCCATTTCTCCGCGAGTGTCTTCGAGTGAGGAGTCAGGGGCCCCTGGGAAGCTGCTACAGGACCGCCTCGCCGCGACCGACTCTGGAACGTACGAGGTTGGTGCACGAAATTCTTTCTTTTCCGGTTCCTGTTCAGCCTGGCTGCGTGAGACATTAATTTTCTTATAGTCCGCTTTCTTCTTTCGCAAGTCCAGCCATTGGCGCGAACTTCTACTATAAGATGAACACCCATTAACAGACCTTGACCGTATTTCCTTCCATATCCCGTGTATATATTGAACTACACTATATTGAGTGGATGATTGGCACAAACTCAATAACGTTCCCTCCGATATGTATTTCGAAGCACTTAATTACCTTTTATTAACTTTCGTCGAAATAAAAATAGATAGCTGAATGAATGTAAAAAAGATTTAAGATGTCTAGAGTTTCATTAGGAATAAATTATCCAGACAAAGCCGCAGTAATTATTCTTCGATCCTCTGGAGAAGTGTAATTAATTAAGTTCAAAGAAATGAGACAACTTTTTCTTTCGAAATACTTTCATTTTCTTTTAAATATCGAATGCAGTGTTGCCAACTGAAGAAAACAGTAAAATGGTTATTTCAAAACTTGAAATTTACTGTTTGAAAACAACTAGGCAAATTTCATATATTTATTCATAAAATTAGGTCAAATATAATTTAGAAAAATAAAATACCTACATACTTACTTACATTATCTAAGTTACGATTTATTAGGTGAAACAAATAGCAAAGAATTATTATTAAAAATCAAATTGAAATTATTTTTTATTTTCATCCTAAATTGCCTTATCTTCAGTGTTTTCTTATTCATTATTCCTGTGACAATCATTCCTGTACATAGGTACTTTTATTAAATTTATTCATGTGCCTCTCTGTGGGCATTAATTATTTCACTATTGATTTCCTTTCCAAACCTAAGTTAAACCAATCCTAGTTCCACTTATTCAGTTACGATCTTATATATATAACAACCCACACACATTTTAATAGAACCACTCTCATACACACCAACATATACTCCCATACTATCATAATGTTATAGATATTAAGCATTAAAGAACCTTACCGACAGCAGCACACACAAAGAAACAACTTAATAAACTGATATGGTGTACCGGAAGCAAATGATCCCTCCAGCACAGGGCAACTTTGTCATATTTAAAAATAAATAAAAAAATAAACTGTGTAGATATCAAAATTTAATTCACCTGGGTTCGAATTTCTGCAACCTACACAAGTATGTACTGCCTACTAGCGCTCTGCGTACCGATATTAGAAACAAGCTAAGTTCTAACTTAACAAACAGCGTTTAGTTATGTTGTTGTCAATTAAAAAAAAACAGTATATTTAAGGACTGAAACAGAAAACAGGGATGTCATTGAAAAAACATCAAATCTACTGTTAAAACAGTAGGGTTGGCAACACTCTAATGTAAACATAGACCTCGATGGCGTCCATGAATACTCGTATGAATAGCTGTGGATGAAGCGAAAGAGTTATGCCAACCACAGCCAGGCTGGATATCCGTAAAGCTTCATTCTCTCTCCCTGTTCTCTCTACTGTTTGTGTTGTATGCATTGAATTGAAGACCGTTCAGCAAACCATGTGAAAGATGATCTTAATTACGGAAAATAAAACCGTTCATTCGTTTCAATTCGCCGGCAAGTCGAGACTTTTGTACAAAATTACCAATTCATTCGCTTTCGTTCGCCGAACAAAGACATTTTCCCGATCTCAAATCCATCTTTTCATTGATCTGCTAATAACTGTGTCAGGGTAGACAGGGTGGGCCGGCAGCCGGGAGGGGGAAGCTTCCGTCTTCATAATAATATCCAAGATATCTTCATAATATTTCGTAAGAACATCACGGTATCGCGTGACAGATGAAGGAACGGGAATCAAAAGGAAATATTTGATTTCCTTTTTTGCCATAACACGTGGCGTTGATCACTAGCAATGAGTATTTCTTTTGTTTTCCTCCAAGCAATTTCCTGTCCGAAGCAATACACCAGCTGTATAACAACACAGTTCGGTCGTAATGTATGAAACGGCTCGCGCGGCTGTTTTGAATAGCTCCTCCGAGTTTCCTTCCCCACTTACACTAGAATTTACTAGTTGTAATGAAAATGTGTGTTTCCTCCCTCCACATCGGGAGGTAGTTCACAAAGACGTTCATTTTGACCCCAACTTTAAAGGATAACTTGTAATTTCGTCGGAGTCGGGAGAGGGCGAGTGTTTGGGTTCTAGAAGTTCTCGCAATTTGGATAGTTTGAATTTCACATTAGCAAAGTCACAAGTTCCTTATTTAAATATGTAAGTAGGTTCCTGAAACTGCTCACAACTTACGAGTACCAGAAACTGTTACTTTAACATTTATCTTCTTTACTTGACCCAGCGTAACACAAATTATACGTGAAACAATTATATCAGTGGTAAAAATAAAGTCTCAACATTGTCTAATATCGAATTTGTTTAAAATTGTGTGTGTGATTGTGTGTGTGATTTACCAGTAAGTACTACTTAGATTAATGTTAAATTTAATTCTGTAATCTATACCTTAATGTTCGTGAAACTTCATTCGTCCGAGATAAAGGCCGTATCATTCTAACTCTGCAATATTGTTCAAGTAAAGGGGAACCCATAAAATTTCCGACAAGGTAATTTTCACGCTCCAATATTTACGATTCCACTAGTTAAAGTCGTAAAACTGACGTTTTTAGGAAATAATATTTCAGTTCTCAAGTGGCATCCAATTTGGTATAATAACAGAGGGAGCCGTGGGTTTGACAGGTCGCCGAATATATTTTGACTTCATAGAACGTACATAACAGACAGCCGATCGCCGCGGAGCGAGCTCGCGTCCCCTCCACAAATAGATCCTTTGATGTCCTTCTTTCAGGTGACATGCGACGCTACTTCACACCGGATAATATACAGCTATACTCATTTATGTTGTTTCCTTTTGAATTTCAGGGAACAACGGCACGACAATCATAGAATTTTCAAAATAAATAAACTTCAAGAACGAAATTATTTATGCTTATTCCAATTTACCATGCTTTGCTTGAGAAATAATAATAGCTTCCACGGGCCTTGTTTCTTTACTTTAAGAAACATAATGAAACATGCCATTGAACACACAAAGGCTTTTAACATACTTAATAACGTAAACTTGTAACGATGTCGACTTCATCGTCCATATCAACCTCCTTGCCATCAATTTCAACCTCATTGTTAGCGTTTATCTCACCTCATTTCGTGTTGGCATTTTCATTTCTTTATCTATATTTTCAAAATTCAAATCATATTCTCATTCCATTTCTAAATTCCATTATTCCATTAATTTAATTGTTTTTACTGATTCTCTCTGTATTTTGTCCTGAACGGATGTATGTCCGTTTTATAAAATTGTCTCCTACTACTACCTATTTTTTACTATTGTGTTGTTCTGTTCCTGATAAATATAATATTCTTATATTCTATATATTTCTTTTATTACTTCATCTGAACACTGTCTTAGAACCGTGCTAGCCGGCACCTAGAGGGCAGATTGTAGCATTGGCGCCCAACGTGGGCCATTATATTCAGAAATCGGGAAAAAATTGAAACAAACTGGTTTTCGACTGAAATTCAAAATTAAACGAAAGCAATGATCGGAAAATTATAATAGAAATGTTTTTACTTACAACGAACCACCTCATTGATTCCGGGCACGCCCCGGCGGGCACATTAGGAGAGGAGCGTGTAAACGGCGTGCATAAATTAAGAGGCGCGCGGGCCCGGGGTCAAACAATCGCACAAAGCCGCGTCGGGAGACCAACAAGGCGCGAGGGGACAACAGAACAACGAAGTGGAATAGACTCCGACAGGAGAATGAAGAGGAGTTCGAGGTTCCAATTATCTGGGTGATCGGGACGAATACTGTTTGTAGGTATTTCAATCTAGTTCTTTGATTACTTTATTATTGTTATTTTATTCATTATAATTAAATTCGATAAAAATTTCGTCAATAAATGACTTCGACTATAAAAGACGGCCTTAGTCATAAATCCGGCCCCGTGTCGACCCTGGCGCAAAGGTCCCCATGACGCTCGCGGCATTGCCACGCTGAATCGCCACGGCCAACCTCTGCACCGAGAACGACCCGGAGCGGGGGTCACAGCCCCTCTCTCTCAGGCGACGGCCGACCTCCCTGACAAAATGCTTTGCCTGCCCCCCCCCCCCCCCCCCCCCCCCCCCACACAACTTGTCGTTTCAACCGCAATTTTATTTGTAATGAATTATCAAATGGAGGTATAATTTAATAAAATAATGTAACACTAAAATACTGTTAAAATTACAAAATACCCAACTATCTTGCAAGTAAAAAACCTGGCCCTGGATGTGTCCCAAGGAGGCTGGTGGCGTTGCCCCGCTGTATAGCGAGGCTCATGCGCTGAGCAAAGTAGAGGCTAGCCTTCTGGTCCCGGGATGTCTCTACGAGGCGCTTGGCTATTTCCCGGTAGAGACAGTGGGCTCCAGGCCCCCACGGCCCCAAGATCTCCACCCCGAACGCCGCAAATATGTAATCACCGCCCAGGCCCGCATATTTGCGCCGCTTGAGGTTCTCTTAAATTAATTACACAGCATTACAGTAACGTATACTAAGGTACTGTGAAATTCATAAAATTAATATACATACAAAACACATGAGTCAAGTACAACTAACTACGACCGATTCTTTACTGGCGCACAAGCCCTGAGGCTTATGTCAGTATTATTCTTTAAGACATGTAATTAGTTTGATTTAAATACAAATACAAATACAAATACAAATACAAATACAAAAATCATTTATTTCTCTCATAAGGCAACATTAAATAACTTGGTAATTGCTATAACTAAGGCTGCAGTAGCAGACAATGCTTGTGGCCTTGTGAGAGCTGGAGTCCGTTATAGGTTCAGTACCTGTGTGACGGATCTCCAGGCTCCCACCCTCTTCGGAAACCGAGATGAAGACTGCATTAATTATAGGTTTAGGTAAGGTAACAATATCGCGAGAAAATACTACAATACTATATCTAATACAAAAACTAAAAACTATGTATGTGTGCGCGCGAGTGTGTGCGTGTGTGTGTTTGTGTGTGTGTGAGGGTGTGTACTGGTGTGGGGGTGTTTGCGTGTGTATGTGTGTGTGCGTGCGTGTGTGAGTTTATATGTAATAAATAACAAAGATCCAGATGTATATCTAATCACGTATGGGTGACAAGGAGTTTTTCTGTAGTGTCGTAGTCAAGTGAATGTAGCCAGTTAGTAACTATTCTTTTACATTCTGATTTGGACATGGGATAAATGTTTAGGACTTTATTTACTTTATTGTACACAATATTTCCGAGGGACAGACACCGCTTGGCGAGATTTGAGTTGGCAGGGACTAGTGGGCAAACGGTATGTTTTCTACGGACGTTGGCAAATTTGTTGGGCTCGTAGGGCGTTAAAGAGTGTGTGTGTAAGACAGATTGTAAGATAAATGTTTTTCGAACTGAGAGGATGTTACATTTAGCGTAAAGTTCGGTGGTTGGAAACCGGTAGGGGAGTCTCCATCCAACCTTCAGCAATGCTCGTTGTGCCCGTAAATAAAGGAAAGAAAGAAAGAACTGCAGACGGACATACTTTCACAGAAGCTCAAACACTCATCACATCACACACATTCGTCCATCGACTTGCAAACACATCGAAAACACTTTCTGATCTAAGGTTAAAAATTGATAAAAAAATATGTTTGTAGAGTACAAAGTCGAATAAAGTCGAATTGCATTGATAACTGAAGAATTAGGTGAACTGAGATTTGGCAACGAGATTTTTAATAAAATTTTAGGGATTTTTCTTAAATCTGTTAGTTCTGTATATGCATCGGCCCATATGCAATGCTTAAATATTTTTTTTTTAAATTATGACATGGATTTTAATTTATATATTTTTTTTAAATTTTTGTATAGCGTTTAAAGCTAAGGTTGACACTGAAAGAGCTTAATTATTTTTTTAGACTTGTAAATATTCAAACAAAATGTATGATTGTTTATGATTAAACGATATAATATACCATGGTAGCCGTATGAGGCTACCATGGTATATTATATCGTCACAACACGCACACACTGTTGCTTTCTTCGTCCGTGCAGTCACTGAGGAGCCCGCTGAAAATCAGCGCTGTGGCTTGCCTTAGCATTATGCTGAGCTGGGGTACTCTTTGGCACTGTACCACACCAGAATTGTTTATGCTGCATGTATTAATCTTTGTATACTTCTGTATTGTGTTTTATATTCTGGTATTTACAGTGCTAAATAAACGTTTTCAATTTCAATTTATACAATTCTCAAATCTCAAAACACAGCTGAACGTACCGGAATTTAAAATGATAGACTTGCAACTGAAAAGAGTCTTAATTGTACGATAAAAGTTAAATTACTTATTAATTTGTTAAGAGGAAATCTTTTAAATTCCTCCCCAGACGCTTTATTTCCACTAATAGTGTTTAGTTAGAATTAACGGTGTAAAGTTAGTCACGAACCGCCCAGATTGTGAGTGGCGTGAGTACGCTGGACATAATGAATGGGAGCGTGGAAAGTGCGTCACGGCACGCATACATTTTAAAGTTAAGTAGGTACTTGGGTATTGCAGAAGATAGGGTGGCCAAATTGCGGTGTGTACACTAGCAGAGGCCATAATTAAAGATAAATAAAAATAAAACGGGCCACCAGTTGGTCTGTGGTCACCGTCGACTAAAGACATCTCAACTCACTATCATGTTATCAGAGAGTTTTCAATAATTCCTCGCCAGATTGAAAACTCAGTTACGAACACGGTCGAAGGAATTCTACGTTCTATCCAACATTTGCATCATTTTCTGAATAAACATGTTTCCTTTACATTTAAAAATAAGAATTTTCTCCAGCTAATGTAATTAACTTTATTTAAAGAAATAAAATAAGTAAAACAAAAACATAGTTTTGAATTAAGCCAGCTGTGACCAGCACTGGCTCAAATGAATAGGGCTTTAAATTATTTTACAGCAAAAAGGTGTTCTGTGTTTCGATGGAGTCTCGCACACAGAACAAAAAAGTTCTTCTGTCTGATGAGGAGCAGTTTCAAACAGGACATTAGGAAGTTTTAATGAGACGTGAGCGTAGAAATTTTTATGTTACCAGTTATATAAATAAATATGTATTTCTAACAGAGGCGCTGTCAGGGTTGATTTTGGAGTTGTACGAATACCTTGTTGGAGAGATCCTCACTTAATTCTAGATTTGGCGCTTTTGAAGCAGATTCTCCTCTCTAAAATAACTGAAACTCTATTTTGTGACATATTTTTTAAAACACGTCCGTGCGATCAACTCCATACACTATGGTAAGACAATGAAGCCGAAGATAAAGCAAATCACTTTACTCTGAAATAGACAGAAAACAAAGATATTAGAAGGTAATACTAAACGTGAGAGGTTTTAATCTAGCAAATGGAAAAATAGTTACATTATTCATCTCAAAATTATTTCTATCAGTTGCACAAAGTTTCCTGAAAACTCTTTCTACAACATTTTGACATAGCTGTAGAAAATAATGTGATTGTGTTTTCTAGCGGAATATTGCAGCAATTCATTTCACACTCTCAATCCTTATCACATCCTTTGGAGGTCGGATTTGTCATCCTTATGCGATTGTAAATACTCCTGGATTTGGTTATCGTTGGTAATGAGGAAGGCGAATCCGAGAGTGAGTGGCGTGTCCTTTTCCGCCAAATAATTTTTATAATTAATAATGTGACTAGACTTAAGGTTCCTAGAGCTCTAAGCATGCTTCATTCAATTGTCCATCACTCTGAGTATGATTTTGAAATCGTTAAAAGTATTTCTTTCTTCTATTCAAACTACGTCAAAAACAGTATGTTTATTAAAACTTGTTTGTAAACTGTAACCACACAAGTTCCCATTAACTTTTTACTCGCCCGACTTGTTCACAATTTGCCGTAGGCTCGGCATTACGAGCACGAAGTCCTAATAAGAATGCTTGTTTTTGTTTACACGCCAATTTGAAGCCATGCAGAGTCGCCTGCGCTACCATTACAACTTGTCCGTTCATGTTAACCGTACGAGGTAAGTTGCTCTGCTTATGTAACTAGTTATTACTTTCAATAAACTTTGCTTTCATTCTGCTAATTTACTTTGTTTGCCTTTTTCTTTGCTTTGTGTTTTATTGTGCGCTGTAACAGGGGTTTTGCTGTTTCTTTTATAATTGTTATGTCCTCTATGATGTATTAAATAAGTTCATGGAGTATTTTAGTTACATTCAGACTTTGTTTTAGATATTATTGATTCATGAATCCTAGTTTAACAACAATAGTTTACTGTAGGTATACTCTTATATCAGTCTCGTGTCAATCGCCTTCCAATGCGGACGTGCCAACAATTTCGTTCCAACGATTTGTCAGATTGAGTGCCGAAACACTCGTGGGAACGATCTCCTAATGTTGATGCTGATGAAGTTATACAATGAAGAGGAGATAGTGCAAGCGAAGGTGTTGCTTTGAGTCCCTGAACATCAGCAACCGCACGGTGACCCGCAGGAAAGACTGGAAGGGAGAGAGGAGCCTACAAGACATCATCAACATCCTGAAAGAGGCGGACTCCGACGAGGTGCCGACGTTCGTGGCTAAAGACCTAAGAAAGCTACCGCCTGATGCGTTTGAACACGTCGATGCTACCAGACTCCTAAAGGACATAACGTCTTTGAGGTCGAGTCTGACCGAGATGCGACTGAATTTTGAAGATTCACAGAAAACCATCGCGAATCTACAAAAGGAAGTGGAAACTTTGCGCATTACCATTGCTGCATGTGGGTCAGTCGAGGTGACGAATGTTAACTTAATAAAAGAGGTTTGGTTAGATACCCCATAACCGTATTAGTTATAGGTATTCGTAAGTACACTTGCGTCTTCTTCATAAGTTCATTAATTTCCTAAGTTCGCGATCTCTACAATAGTTATTGACATCCATTTACAGCTGTCCCGAACAGACTGTCTTCTCGATATATCGCAAGTTGGAACAGTAGTTAGGGATGTTGCGATTAACTTCGAGATTGCGATTACTGCCAACTAATTTGTTACTGGTCTCTAACTAGCAACTTCCGAACGGGAGCACAACATTGACCAGGAGCTGACGAGTTTGTGTGTCTTACTAGAAGAAAAAGATTAAAAAGACACGAAAAAGATTGATAAGAATAGATGTTATTGAGAGAAAAAATTAAAGGTAAATGAGACATTAAAACTAATAAGTACCGAAATATTCAGTTACCTTATTCGAGAAGAAAAGGGTATAGAGGTTGAAAACACTTTTAACCTTAAATTGTGTTTAACGAATTACGCAAAAGGTCAAGCGTCATTTAGAACACCGTGTGGTCACTCTAAAACGAAACCTGATTCCAATTAAACCATACGTTTCGGAAGAGAAAGACTCGCCTCCCGCGCTACAGTGCGTGCTCTAGATCGCAGTATCCATTCTGTATCTAATCACGACAACAACGCAAGTTCGAACACGAGTTAGTTGCGCGAGTTACTGGCGCAAGTTGGACTTGGTACGTGATTACGTCACCAATCAGCTGAAGTCAGTGAACCGGGGATGATTGCCGAGCCTGAAGACCGAGCTAGGGAGCAATGACCTAAATCTTTAACCTACTTGTCGCTCTAGCAAATACAAATAATTGTAACATCCCTGAGAGAGGTTTTCATAGAAATAATTTACTTAGAAAGGTTCCATCAAGAAACCAGCACATTGTTATGAGAGACAGGATTACATTTAAGATCTACTTCAAGGTGAAACTGGTAATTGTATGGAACATTTTGAGCAATTTCTTGCTCAGTTCTTGTAACGGCTTAGCAGAAAGTATTCCTCAAACAACCATGCCTATTGTTTCAGTTAACGTGTAGAATGTGGAAATATTTTTCGTCTGAGGTTTTTCCGCGAAAAGAAAACTTTAGGGCTTTCATTGGTGTGACTGAACCAACAAAAACTCTGACAGAAACTAAATAAGTATGGATGCGCTACTATTGCTGTGTTTCGGTTTCAAGAGTATAAGAAAGCAATTGATTACATATACAGATACATGAGGCCCACCTAAGTCCTCAAGTTTAGCAACGGATTGAAAATACACCCTCAGGTAATATCCTGGTGAGGTGAGATGTCCATGGACGGCGACGGCGAACACTTACCATTAGGTACCCATTTGCTCGTCTGTTCTCCCTATACAAAAAGATGATTCATACGCTTGTCTTAGCCTAAAATTTACAAAAGATGCTATTCTTGGAAGGTATATTTATATTTTATATTTTTATATTTTATTTATTAAGGAACGCAAACAGTTTACAAATAGATAAAAATACATATAAACAAAAAAAAATTACACAGAAACAAAAAGTGTTCACAAATATTATAAACGTAAAAAACATATTTCAATTCATGTAGACAAGACAAGTACACACTAGTTATATATAAACATAGAAAATTAAATATACAAAGGAAGTAAATGTAGAATAATGTAGAGGGATATAAAACAATGCTATTAAAACAAATAAACAAAATTATATTTTAGATAGGTTACTGCTAATCATCATAATACTATTTTTTTATCTGTCCCAAAGAACAGTTGAAAAGGTCAACACTGGTAAATCGTTTATTGTAGGAGACACATGTTCGCGGAATAAAAGCATTCCTTCCATAATTTGTTTTAAACGGCGAAATATGAAAAAGACGCTGTATACGGACAGTACGGCTAGGACACGAAAAACCAATTTTACCCAAAAGATAAGGACTGTCAATATTATTACTTATAATTTTATACATGAAGACTTGATCCCTAGTATCACGTCGTGATCTTAAGGATACCATGGGGTTAGCTGACACTGTAAGGTAATTACGACTGATACGGTATTTAAGATGTTTTAAGAATTTATTTTGTATTCGTTCGATCTGATCTACATACACTGCATACATGGGGTTCCACACAGTCGAAGCATATTCCAAATGGGACCTGACAAAGGAATTATATAAGAGAATGAGAGTGGAGCTTTGTTTGAAAGCTTTACCCATTCGTAGCACAAATCCCAGCATCCTAAATGCTTTATTGGTGATGTAGTTAATGTGGTATAGGAAAGATATTTCAAGGGAATTGTCAGTAAAGGAATATGTCAGTATTCGGGGCCACATACTCCTTGCAGGTAATAAGAGGGGGTGGGATTTATTTCCGTTCGGCATTCATTTCCGGTGTCCAGTGACATTCCGATTCCCAGACGGACTTCCGCTTGAGGACACAACATATTTCCGTCTTTGTTCTTATGGGGACTTTTCCGCAACGTAGATTCTGATATTGATTACAAGTTCATGGAAGTTTAGAAAAGAAAAGACGTTAAAAACGTAAGATCACAATTGTCTAATTCATTTTTTTTTCTAATACAATACAATACAAATTTGAAAAAAATATTAATTGAATAAAATTACAATTCATTTTTCGTGTCTGCACCAACATTAGTGGGTAACTAACTAATCGGCCATTTTGGATTTGACCATCGTTCAACTATTGCAATGTTTTTAGGGTTGGCAAAAATAGATGTTAAATTATTATTTTTTAATTTTGTATGGATACATAAAAGGTTATTTTTACTTTATTTTTGTTACACTTAGAATTGGATTAATGTCATCGAAAGGAAAAGTCCAGTACCTAGTTGAGTATTAACTTTATTACAAAAGTTAGATTATATGTCATTATCGTGTTTGTCACGGCAATATTAATATTTAAAAGCATAGCGTAAAGGTCATTGGTACATAATGTACCTACCTATCTTCGCTTTAATGATAGGAGACAGAATATATTCGATTCGAAATAACATGTTGCTTCGAAACTCCAAAATAACTCGCAATCAATATTTAGTTCGCGACCGCAGGTTGATGTAAGATACTTTGGCTCCCAAAATTGAAGCTACTTTAGAAGCCTGAACATTCTAAACTATGTAATATAAAGTGAGTTAGCTAAAGTGCGATTTATTTATGAATAACTGAACATTGAAAAACTTTGTTTAAAGACACTGATTTAAAGTTTATGGGCGGCGGTGACCACTTACCAACAGTGGCCCGTGCACTTCTCTGTTCTCCTTATAAGTACAATGAAACAAAAAAATACACTGTATAACTTGGTCACAATTTCAAAAGGGGGGACGCCTAGTGTGTTATATCTACATACAGACGGACAGACGGTTAGACAGACGGACTCTCATGTCTCGACGAAACTATAAAGGTTTCTAGTTGAATACAGAACCCTTAACAATATCAAAAAGAAGTTAAGTAATAATAACAACCGGGAGAAAAGGTAATTAATAGATGTGAGCGCTCCTGAAGTTATTTTCGGAACAAAGGGTGCTAAGGGTTCCCCAATTATATTGTAGGCAGCCCCTACACCTGGCGGCGCTCGATTTGACAACGCGATGCCACTCGTTGTCAAAGTTGTCAGCCAGGGCCCTCCGAGAGTAGGGGGGCCAAGGGAGGCCCTTCGAGAGGGCCCCCGAACCCCTCCGCGAAGGATGAAGCACCGGGACGTGACTCCCGACGCCGATAAAATTATTCGAACAACCTGTGTTATACATTTTAAATATGCTTAGACATACACGAGAACGTTCGAGCCCTATGTTTGTTGAGGAAAATGGAACGATGATAAAACGAAATTTATGACGACACGGAAAATGCTAACGAAATCTCCAACGAAGACGGACGTGGCCTTTGTGAAGTAATTGAATCAAGCAGTACAACCCCAATGGTAGAGGAAGGTTTTGTCATAGAAAAGGTCTCAATGCTATTTGAGATTAGTCGAGGGGAAAAGGAGATTCAGATATATACAGTGATACCTTTTGGGGTTAAATCTAAATTCCAATCTCAACTTTGGGCGCTACATCGAGTCAAAAGCTCAGACCGCAGCCAAAAAATTGGGCATCCTGAGTAAGGTTAGGCGGTACTTCACGCCGGGACAGCTTTTAAACCTTTACCAAGCTCAAGTCCGGTCGTGCATGGAGTACTGCTGCCACCTGTGGGACGGCTCAGCAAAATACCAACTAGCTGCCCTTGACTCAGTGGAAAAACGCGCTAAGCGCCTTATAGGTTACGAATCGCTGGTGGAAGCTAGACTGCAAAGTCTGGAACATCGGCGCAAGGTTGCCTGTCTATCGGTATTTTATAGGATACATTTCGGAGAGTGCGCATCGGAATTGCACGACCTAATTCCAGCATCTCCATTCCGCCTTCTGACTACCAGGCGCGGGGAGGGGCTCCATCCTTATGTTGTTGATATCCCATCTGCTCGTACGAAGAGATTTGCTTCTTCGTTCATTATGCGAACGGCTAGGGAATGGAACACCCTGCCGGCGTCAGTATTTCCCGAAACCTACCTTGGGATCTTCAAGGTCAGAGTGAATAGGCATTTACTGGACCCGCATGCTCCATCGTCGACCTCAACGTCGCTTACCATCAGGCGAGATCGAGGTCAAATGCGGTTTTAGTAGTACATTTAAAAAAATACACCTTAGGAAGTTAATCCCGCACGGGACGACAGGTTGCTAATCAGGGATAAAAAAGTCACTGGCTTTCCTTAACTACTGGTAGCTTTTTGGAAAAATATAGAATCGAATCGAATTCATTTCCCAATGGTAAAACAAGAACTATGAGCAAATAACAAAGAATTAATATCGACGATCAAATAATAAAAAGGAAAGTTTTTAATTTAACTTACACGCTAGGTACCCATATTTTGGCTCATTTTGACATTCCAGTATACAATCAGCGACATCTGTTAAGTTGATTGGAAGCTGCCGGAAAATCCCTCATTGCTTATGCGCACCCCTCCTTGGAAGGATAGGACTCTATTTACGTTCTTTTTGAAGCACCCCATGTCGTAGCGCAGCAGAAATACGAAGAAGAAGACACAAAATAAATGCTTTAATGCTATAAGGCCGCCAATTGTATTTGTATATTTTCTTCTGTTCTCTATTTTTGTCCTGTGTGCAATAAACAATATTTGTATTTGTATATATTCTATATATTCAGAAACTTCGGCTTTGGAAGATGATTGTCATCCAGAACTAATTGACCAGCTGGCTGATGACTCATCTTTAGATGTTTCTCCGTGGTACGGTACCTATTCAATATCCTACTCGATATTTGTGTCCCAAGCGAGCCCAAAAGTCGTTTACTCTAATTTCATTTGGGAACTGGTAAATTGCTAATTTCCCAATAAGAATTCACCGTAATTTCCACAGACATTAAAGCAGATACAGTAGCTACTGGTACATTTACGAACACGTTACTGAAGTTCCCCGAGTTGGCGAAGCGAACGCGGCAAAGGGTGCTCGGCAATAGCAATCTATTTAAAACTTCCGCTCGCGAGTTGGCTCCTGGCTCCCTACAAGACTTGCACTCGTTTAAGTTTTAAAATATTACCGCCTCGAATAGGTGCTTAACGAAACCGGTATATGAGGACGTTAGTCTTGCTGGGAACTTGGAGTGATTGTGTCAGGGTGAAATTCTTAAAGCATTAACATTATAACTTTCGGAGCTTTTGTGGTTATCATTTGATCGTTATACGACTTTGATGTTTATTTCTCGACGAGAAGTAGCATTTGAAGGGGAATTCTCGCCATGATTTGTTTTTATCTTGGTATTTGACTCGAGAATTTGAAATAAAAATTAAACGTGTTATAAATCTCGTTTTAAATGCTAACATTAATTACCACTAGTTTAATTAAGGTTTTCTTTTCTGTGAGAATAGGGTTCCATTTTATTGTATAGAAGTATTTTGTATTTCTGTAATGTTTTAATTTCAAATACGTATTTATACATAACCTTTGATCGTCACATTTTTTCATTCATTACAATATTTGAACTTACATTTATAATTTCGTTACCTTTGGCATTTACTCTTCAACAACATCTTTTGATGTTACTCATTTCGAGATCTAAAGATGTATCAAGTAAGACAATTATGTTACGATAACTTAGCGTTAAATTATAACTAGTGTGCGAAATGTGGAAGGCAAAGGCATACCACGTCATTAAGACCTGCCGAGTGAGTTAGTACGTTTGATTCCACAGAATGATCACAAGCCTTAACAAGCAGTAGGTACCTAGTGTAACTGGAAACCACTAGGAAAATTGAGGATTGTGAATAATTGCTTGTGAATGGATATATAAATACCTATGCTGCAAGGACGCAGTCTAAAGAATAGCATAGCATTCATCCGATTAGATCGGAACCTAAATACACTGGGTCTTCAAGAGAAAAACATAGAAATATAGTGAATTCAACATGGTATATGACATGATGCGATGGCGTGCAATATAGAAACAGTGCTATCTCGGTATAGCGCTGTCTCTCCTCTGTTTAACACGCCATTTCATGATAATATCATATCATTTTCGAATGACTTGTGGAAGACAAATACTTAAAAGAAAGAGAAATACATGTCATCGTCATTTCACTCCCCGCTCCTAGACAACTCGCATCCAGGTCTTTGTGAAGAGAAGTATAAAGCGTAAACAGAATAGTAAAAGATTAATCCGTACACATTTTCTTTGCAAGAAATGCTTTTCCTTACAGAATAGTAGGATTAACGGTGTCGAGTGCAGGCGAGCCTCGGGCCTCGTAATGCCGACTCAGCCCGTGTAGTTCAGCCGACTGAACCGAATTACATTCCCTCTGCGCACACCCGCATTGTTACACTTTTATGGGTTCCATGTGTGCGTTCGCCTTACAATACCAACTACACATTTCTGTTTTAATGGTAACAGCGCTTTGTAGATGCCTTTATATTCGCCCCGATATGTCAATCCAATTTCCCGTTTAGGCTTCCATTTTGTGAACGGTATTCAAAACGCAATTCGTGTTATCATTTACATTATAGGTATTGGCATTGGGCCACCATTTTGTGACTTGATGGAATAATTCCTGGTATAATTATTCTGAGTTGTCAAGTTTTTTGAGAAATTTCAAGTTCCCCGTTTATCAGAATAGAACGGATATTGTTGAATGAAACTGTTGGGAAAACTTCGTACTTATTTCTTCGGAATTCTGTTTCCTCTTCAAAAGAACTGTTTGATTCTTCTTCCTTTAGTAAACTGTAGATACAAACTCCCAAGTATTTATCAGGTCCGACTGGTAAACTCGAGGGTCGTGCATCAAAGGGAACAATTATTTTAATTAAATACAAGTATTCGCTAGTAATCACGGCGAGGGCTAACAGTGATTTACTGAATAAGTAAAAGTACACGTAATTCATTAGCAGCAAACGTAAACTGTTTTGAAAGCAAAGGGAATTATTACCATTGGTAATTGAATAATAATTGCGAGCCATTTGGACTGAAATCCGGTGTTCGGCGGGGAGCGGCGAAACAATGAGTTTTAGTCGCCCGCGTCCGCTCCCGCTGCCGCTCGAGCGCCTAACGACCGGTCATTAATGCGATTGAATGATAAAACGTAATCGATCATAGACGAAAACAAAGCAGTATTAATTGTACACTCGACGTTTATTAATAGTCGTGTGATTTTATCACCGAGAGCGCGCTTTCGAGTTGAATCGGTTGATTTGATTCCGGAGCTTATTGGGCCCGGTCGGGGTGCCGGTGTTACACTAATTGACATTTCTCCTTGTTCGGTGTTGCTGGGCTTTTGACTTATGTTGAGCTTATTAAGCACAACAAGGGAAGCTTTGTAGTTAAATAATTCTGGATTAATTTTGTTAATAATGCTAAATTTTGTTTTATGACCGTGAGAAATTACAGTACAGTTTTTTTTTGTACATATAAGGAGAGCAGATGAACAAAAGGGCTACCTGATAAGTAGTTGCCATCGCCCATAGACATTTTACCTCACTATAATGTTACTAGAGGGTTTGCGATGCATTGCTAACCTTGATAGAGCGCCTATGTGCCAAATAATTGCGTAGGTTCTCTTACCCTTCAAATCGAAGCAGCAATGCAAGCATTCCACCGTCCAAATTCCTTAATCGCGGTTATTCCTTAATAACTATGTTGTTACTAACTTTTGTTTGCCTTTGTCCCGAAGTCTGCGATTAGCCGTTTCATGAAAATCGAAAGTTTGGATAAAATGTTGAACATAGAGTTCTGAAGAGAAACAAGATAAAGTTTAACTTTGGGAACAAAAGATTCGAGTTTCGAATTCTGACGGGTAATTAATTATTAAATCCCGGCGAAAGAAATGTAATGAAAGAACCAGATTTGTCGTCGACCGAAACTCGTTCGTAGGCCATTCAGATAAATTATGAAAACACATTCATTTTAAAGGCTTTCATAAACCGAATGAAATTCAACCAACGAGGCGATCTGTCAACCCGGTCGCTCGGCGAGCGGCTCTCGGTGCAAACGACTCCGCATTAAGCTATATTAACACGATTCTAAACGCCACATTTAACAATTCAAATCTTGTCAACCCATAATCTAATCCCCTGACCCGAGTTTGGGGAAACTAAGTTAAAATTACTTAACTAGTCCAATTCTAGTTGATGGCGATGTAATTTGTTAAACTGAATAATTCAGGGACGAGAGTGAATTGATAACAGAGGACTCGCTCCCCCATTACGCGATGACGGATGGCGGCGTCAAGCCTCGCGTACAATTATTTAATTACGGGAATCGATTGGTTTCCGCCACAACTGACTCGCTCCGGCCCGGAGCCCGGAGCCCGGAGCCGGCTCGTCCGATGCCGGTCTAATTGTTAATTGATCGAGAGATCCTCTAGTCGAGTGTTGGCGCGGAAACAATTCCCTAATATTGGTGACGTGTCTCTGTAAATTAGTAACTGTGACAAAGTTGGTTGCAAGTTTAATGGCTTTATAAAGCGTTTCAGAGAGCGCTCAGGCGTTGTTGAAACAAGAAGGTGCTTTTAAACTGAAATTGGGAATGCTCAGAGGATGCCGTAGTGAACAGTTAATCTATGTGATAATTAGTTCCATCCTGCTTGCATCGCACGCTCATGGCTTATATTATAACTATGGCTATAATATTGTCAGCGTCATCAGGCTAATATAATCTACCAGTGGAGCAGTCGGTGATTCATCATCATCAGTTGTATTTCATTCATATGTTCATATTCATTAATATGACCATGTATGAATATTATTATGAACGCTTAGAGTCTAAGCGTAGTTTAAGTGTCTAAGCCTTAGACACTTAAAGCGTTCATAATAATAATCATACATGGTCATATTTCCCTGATAATTATGTAGGTAAACGTAGGTCAAGGTAAATACTGTGATAATTAATACTAAGCAAGTCTGTCGTATCATTAAAATTATTTATTGACCTTTGGCTCGAGTTCTTTGGTGTCACAAGCTTCGCAATGTTGTTTAATCTGAGTATCGACCATCCCTACGACATCATTAGCTAAGTGTCAATCAATACATCCGAAGGCTACTACTTCCCGTATCATACTCGTAAAACAACAACAAACATAGTACTGTTCAAGACAACAAACATAACACCGTCCCTAACCTTTCGACGCGGCGCTAAATCGCGCCATAAAATAGTGAAGGCTGATACGACGCGGTGGGATCGGCTTATCGGGCCCCGGGGGAGCGATCCGATGCGAGCAACACCACGCACCGGTGCGACAGCGACAAGTACGCTGAATGTGCCACTACTGTCGAGATTGTACGCCAGGCGTGGCGAACTCGGTCAGTGACTGAGCCGAACGAACCGAGGTTCGGAGTTCGGGTAAACCGCATGAATAAAGTACTGAAACTTTTTTTATTTACGACTAAACCCCCCGGTGGTAGGTAAGTAACGATGAGGTCGAAGATGGAGCACACGGGCTTTGTAACTATACTGGCTCTTCTATGAGCTCAAAGACAGAAACTAGCTGGAGAGTGTGCAGAAAAAGAAGCAATGAGGTCTCTTAGTTACGGAGGTCGATATAGAGATCGCTAGGCTAGAGAAAACGTACGAATAGGGATTGATTCAATTCCACAAGCTTCAGGGATCAAGCGGTGTTCAAGAAAATATAAATAACAAATAAAGACAATACTTTCTGACCCGAATCCGTTTACAAGCTTTTATGCAAAGCTGTAATTTCAAGAAGTGGTATTTTTCAGAAAATAGGTGGTGATTACCAGAAGCGAACATTTCCAAAAGTTGTCAGTTTCAGAAGTGGTCGTTTTCAGATGTGGCCATTTCCAGAACTGGTTATTTCTAGAAGTGGTTATTTCCAGAAGTGGTACTTACCGTCTAAAAGGATACGGGCCCCAAGTTTGTTATGTCTGAACTTGTATACCTATTGTACATGTAACAGCCGAGCCCCGACAATGTGCCAGTCGGGAGTTTGAAGAGCCTATTTCCCAATTTTGAAGAAAGAATTTGGGGTAACGGGTACGTAAATGGTTGGGGTAATATATGAATATTAAGGGATTGAGTGAGTTTTGTGGAGACCCTTTGCAGAACCCTCGATTTATTTATGAAGGTTTAGGTATTGTAATGATCAAAAGAGTCGTTGAAGCGGCAGATGAGACTGGAATTTGACTAGCATAATATAAAAGATTATAATACATGCCAGTGAACGATAAAGTAGACGATATCAATAATGATGGTCACAGATAGATAGTAAAGTGAAATATATACTTACAGTTGTAGGTTTTACAACATTGGATTATAATATTTTTACTAGGAGTATAATAAGTGTACGTGTTCGCTAAATACAACAAACATAGGAAACAAAGGAAACATAGGATTTCAACTCAAACGCTAGAAATTAGATCCAGATTTCAGAAAGATCTAAAATGCACACAATTATTTATTTAATGTCTAATATTAAATGTCATATAGGTATGGATGATCCATACCTATATGACTATGTCATATCCATCATAATGTCCGGAGAAATTCAAAATATTTCAGATAAATTTGAAAAATTCATAGAATATTAATAAGTTTAGCAATGTCTACATATGGGTGTCTGCGTTAAACCTAACATGTGAAGGTAAGTCAGACGTAAGACCGTCAGAAGAACAGACATTATGGCATTCATTTGAAACGACTGAGAATGAAATTGATCCATTAGAGTCTATGAGAAACAAATACTTGATTTCCCTTTTATGTCCTGCAACGTCTTACTCGGCTTGACACTAAATAGGGTTATTCGAAGCCAATTCGAGTCCGCATATTAGTTTATCGCGTCCCTCGAAAGGGCTAATCCCATTCAACCCTCGGTAAAGCGATTCCGTCGTCGCCGCCTCAAATGCCTCTCCAGTATCCCTCTCGCCCTCAACCTGCAATAAGGTTACAACAGTTTCCATGCCCGCGTGCCCGCCCGGGAGCGACCCATTCAAACTACATTCACTCGCCACCGGATTAAAAGGAATCCTCTTTGCTCGTTTCCAGCGCGTCCGTAAGGCTGCTTATGATTTAAAACTTTTCACATTTTTCTTCTCCGAGATATGAGGCCGCGTCGGATCGGATTTGCGCGCTTTCTCTTTACTCAGCAAACAGAATTTCCTCGACGTTCTCGTAACTTTCATTTGCGATCCCCGTTTCCGTTTTGTTTAGAGTGCTCTCGATTATTTATTAGCACTCCTCGAGTCTTTACTCGAAGTTAAAAGTGGCTCGATCCGTTCAGAATTCCCGAGACGTCTAGGAAGTTATGTGAGTAATTACGACGTTAATCAAATAGAGTGGGTTCTCGCGGAGATTGAATGTTTTATTCAGTGGCTGATGTCGCGGAGTGAGCGCTCGACGGCCAATGCTGGCTTTAAACCGCCCATAAACTTTTACGCGATCCGACCACGGCCGACACACTCGCGTCAGCGGCCGGCTTAGCGGCAGGTACGACTCAGGAGATACACTTAATTAAAGCGGCAAGGGGCAGCTTAGCGGCCGCCGCCCTCGAGCCTCCGGGCTGTCTCACCGCATCAACTACCGGCAAATGCAAATCGTGGGCCATAACACGGGCCCGACGGCTCGGGGCATACCGCGAGGGATGATTCGTTTTCATTGAATTATTTAAACCCTTCATGTATATTTAAATATTGTAGAGATTAACGTCGGAAGTAAAGTTGGTGATGAAATTAAGTGTCATTAGTTTTTGGTAAAAGTGAAAGCGAAATAGGGTGAAAGATACAGTCAAAGATCCATTTCCGTAAACAAGGATGAACTGGTGGAGTTTTAAAGAGATCGCGGCGGATGATAGCGGAAGGTCTGTGTGAGCGGTCGCTCCGCTCGCGAGGCTTCGATCCGCAAGATCGAGATAACTCGCGTCCGGTCACCCGCCGTATCTCCGGCCTCGCTGTCGTGCTCTATGTAAAACTACCCTTACTTTTATTTAAACCCGTTACAAAGTTCGTTGGATTTGAAGTTTTTGAAATCTTATCGGATCGTGACTCTTAAGGTACGTACATTCTAACCCTAAGAGTTTTTAGGAGGCCAGTATATTTTCAGCGGGATCGTCTCAGCCATTAAGCGACATTAGAGTTACTCCTCGATCCTCAGACACCTCCAAGGCAACTTACGGTAAGTATCAACGTCCGAATCAGCAACGAAGGGCATCCATTCAGCAGTCCAGTACGGGCACCCGGTACCGAGTGTTCACTTCACACACTGCGTCACTGCACTCGCGCACGGGCGGGGGGCGCGGGCGGGGCGCGGGTCATGACGGCACGTGCGGCGCCGCGCTCTGCAGCGGGAGACTGCCGCGCGCGTGCCGCCCGCCCGCCGCCGCGGCGCGCGCAGCTTTCCCCTCCCACACACCCCTCTGCGCGCGCAATCCCGAAACGATCGCTGGGGAGTTGAGCCTCGATAATTTTTACATCTGCACCGTTGTGTGACATTGAAATTCAATTTTCGGTCGACCTATCGGCGGTTTCTGCTTCCGGTGTCGCCGGAGACACTGGAAGTAGAAACCACCGGTTCCGCTCCCGAAAACCTGCGTACATTCGACCAGTTTGGCGATTTTCGAATCGACAATTGAAACTTAAAACAAATTTCCTTTCCCGGAATAGCGAGATGAACGATATTATATGAAAGCGCGTCTCCCCTTTCCGCTTCAAATCCTGGAGGAGCGCGCCCCGCATACGATCGCGCGACGCAATATAAATATTCTGAGATTTCAATAAGCGCGGCGTCTTACGTTGTTTTATTGATAAAAGTTTGGCTAGACGCGGCCGCGGCGTGACAGGGCACAGCGCCGCTCGCAAAATTGTTTTCCTCATAACACCTCTCGCACGCTGTGGAATTGTTCACGCTCAGGGGTGACATCTCTCTGCTCTGTGTCCCCAAGTAGCGTCATACGAACGCGCACTAATCCCCCGCGCTCGGAGCTCTGCGGTTCTCCAACGGTTCTCTTTACAAATGGCTACGCTTCGGAATTTAATTTCGCGCATTTCTTTTACGCTATTGGATATTGTAAGGATTTGCGGATTCCATTTATCCGGAGACGTACTGAGACGCGTTTTTTTTCCCAGAGACTTGTCACCGTCGACGCTGAAAGGGTTGTTTTGTGTTCGGGTCCCGCGTATACTGGTAATTCGACGGGAAATCGGTTTAAGTTTTACATTTTCGCTGTACGTTTGGGCGTTGCGGGGGTGGGGCTTGTTGTAGGTTCAGGGGAGTCGATGTTTGTACTCCGAGAGCTTGTCGACTGTTGGAGCATAATTGCATTACATTGCGTTTTATGTACAATAAAGTGTATTGAATTGAATTGCTCGCAGGTACGATAAAACTTGGGTTATATTGCCTATTATCCCTATTAATTCTAGTAGTGTTATTTTAGTATTATTTTATTCTAGTTGAAGCTTTAACCAATACCTACCTAGTACAAGTATTGTTGGTACAGATAGATTCAGTTACAAAATTCTATATCTCGAAATGCAAACATTTATAAAGCCGTAGATGTTTCAGCCGTTCCGTTGCAAAAAACATACGTTTAAACAAATATTCCTGATATTACATTTGGAGAATATTGGTATCTTCCGTAATAACATCCACATTTCCTGTTTTCGCATCCATTTTAGCAGATTTGTGGAAAACATTATTGCGTTCCAGTAGGAAATGTGCCCGAAGTAGTTTTATTAGGTTTGGTTCGAAATCACGTTAGGTCCCACTCGTAATTCTCCAGCCGGAGCTCGGTTGCTAAATAAACCTCGCTCGAAACGAACATGACGCATATTGCACGAACACACTCCTTATTTACACCCGGCGCATATTTATTCCGCCATTTCCGTGCAAAATATTAATCCAATATATCTGACATCGACGCGGCCGCGGCAGTCGCCCGGTGCCGGCCATCACACACTAACTTATTTAAACTCTCCAAATTCTAATTTAAAACTTAGCCCCGAGCCACGAGCTACGAGCTAACCCTCAACATTCTGAAAGGGAGAAAAATATACACGGGCGATCGACACGTAGAATTAGTGGCCGTCTTCTCAGATTCATGCCGGATTAACAAATGAAAGCGCGGCGTCCGTAACGAAGCCGACGATTCTTTACCGAGGCCCCCCATCGGCCCCGGGGGGACGCGGGGGCGGACGCGGGAAAGACTTTAAAAAACAATCCGACTACAATTGAAACTTGGAGCGAGTTCGAGCTCCGAGGAAATCAAGACTTCACAACTTTTTGTTTTATTGGTCAATTTGTTTCTGTGATATTAAACGCCGTTCTGTCCTTATTAAGCGGCTTGTCTGATATCTCTTTCACACTTTTCGCTACCACTCGGTGTAATGTGGTCTCCCTCACAGGTGCTCACAGTATTCCGGCGTTATTACTATTACAAACGAGAGGTCTAAAGGAAACTTATAATAATGGAGGAGGTATTGTTAAGATATAATGGCGGGCTTAATTAACAGCCCGATGAATGTAGAGCACGTAACGTCAGCGGCACAATGGCTGCGCCTCTGGCATCCCCGGCTCGAACCGACTGCCCGTATGAATGAGTAAACACCGAAGCAATTACTCCAAGACCAGCACTTAAATTAACTGGATCGAGGCGGTTCGAGTCGGAGTTAGCCAGCGCGATGTGGATGAAACGGGCGGCGCGAGGCGCCACGGGCGACATGTACTTACTTCGGAACAACTTTGACAGCGGCAAGTGATGCTTCGGTACACAGCGCTGCGAGACTACATCTAGAATTGGAGTGAGGTTAGTTAGGTCAAGATGTACTAAAAGATAGTGGGGCATCGGGAACGCCAAAATGTGCTTGACAGGTCGTATAGAAGTGGCGGGAAGATATACTTTCGCTCCTAGAAATTAGAAACCCGGTCTGGTCCCGTTCACTTCTCCGAGGGAGGTCCACGGAATGGCCCCCGTTGGGCGACGATTGCTAGGAAATAGCATATCTTTCGGCTGTGGTTTGGTACTCGGTACAAGATTGTAACACGTAACACATCATCATATCATCATCATCTTATCTACTTAGTGAGATTTCGTTTAATTGTCCTGGTAGAAGTCTTCGTGTCAATAAACTGATTGCAGTTCCATATTGCAGGAGTAACTATGCTAAAAACCGCTTTCTTGTGCGAACATGTGATGTCTATGGGCGATGGTGACCACTTACCATCAGGTGGCCCGTTTGCTCGTCTGCTCTCCTTATTTAATAATAATAATATTAAACTATAATAAAAAATCCAGTATCGTTGACATATTTTGCATTCAAAAGCGGTAAACTGTGCACCTGTGATGTGGTTATTAATACGTAAATTAAAATACAAATTAAAATAGTATTTACGCGAGTGACATCACATTATTAACTATTTTTAGTACTTTCTGTGAAAACTTCACTGTCTTTTGTGTTATTTATATTGTCTATTATTGTGTACTACTTTATCTGTTTGTTTTCCTTAATAAAAAAATAAAAAAAGTACGCAACAAAATGTAACTATTGTTATTAAAACTCACGAAACTTACGATCGATCAATCAAAATGTATGTAGATGTGGACAACACAAATAAACATGCTAACAGCCCTTTTCACTTTAACCTTTAGTTTATATTTGTTCAAAAATAAGTAGGTTTCAAACTTAATCCTCTCAGTACTTAAAGCTATTAAGTTTGATTGCTCTCTGTAGGTCAAAACAATTAGTGGTTTAGTTTTCTATAATTTCATGGGGTTTAATATAAGTTTGGTATTTCTTCAGTACCTAGTTAATCTATATTCATAGATTATTCTCAGAACTGTTCGAGGGCTTTTGATTGGGGTTTAAAGTTTTAAAGTGGTATCTGCGTCAAGACTACATACACTGTTAATACGCTAAGTACCAAGATTTCTCTATTCTATTACAAAACAACATTACTAAGTCCATCTGTAGAAAGCACACGTTTGTTCGGGGGACAAATACACTGGGAAGCAAAAATAACGGGTCACTTAAATAAACTATGATATTTCTTTAAATATAAGAGATAGATGCCTAAAATTGTAGTATGTTGAAGATTACTTATTAATACACAAAAAAGTACACAAACTTTTTGTATAGTATATAATGTAATTAAAAATATTAAAAACTTAATATCCTCCACCAAAATGGCTTCTTTTCTTCAAAACATGGCTGTTGATATTCTCCTGGACGTCTATATGCTCATCGTCTCCCATCGTGTGTAAATAAACAAAATCTGGACTCATCAGTAAACATAACCCTGGACCAATCTTCTTCTGTCCATCAGATGTGCTCTCGACCATACCTAAATCTGGCAACTCGATGTTCCCTGTTAAGTTTGGGGCCATTTGCTGGCCTATAAGGTTTCATGTCGTCGTCGTTTCGAAGTCGTCGCAGAATACTGCGACGACTTCGTAAAGCTGAGTTACATTGTTATCTAGAAGTTCTTGAATTGGGTTTCGGACAGCCGTGAGATGTCGGTTTCTCAGCATAGTCCTCACGATGAAGCGGTCATCTCGAGTAGTTGTGCACCTTGGCTTGGCCATTTCCTTGTCTTCTGATGTTCATGCCAGTCTATTGAAATCGCTGGAGTACTCTTTGGTCCATAGATAATGATATGCTGACTTTTTCCTTCTTGTACCATAGTAATGATTCATGTACATTCTTCAGATTATAGTGGACATGATGTTGCACTGAGTAGTGAGATTTTACTCAAGGAAATGTTTATAATTACAACTCGGTTTGACATAATAAAAATAAAACGGAACAGAAATGATTTTGTTCTTGCTTCCCATTTTGTTATTTTTCAAAATTCTAATTTTTAATTTTTTTGAACTGATACTTGTACAGATGAAACTTTATTTGAGGTTTATAATACTCATTACTGATCTACTTTTATACGAACGATCTATCTCTACAATTTTCGGAGATATCACGGTTTTTCTAAGTGACCCGTTATTTTTGCGTCCCAGTGTATTTGCGCGGCAGGGACGTGCGGCTTTGTTTGCGGCACAATGCACCGCCGGCACTGGCTGCAGCAAGCTTGCTGCGACTGCGGTTCTGCTGCGTCATGCATTTGTTTCCATTAAATCTTGGTAATATTACAATTCGTTGAACTCGGTATAGTAAAATATTCATGATCATAATTTAATCTTGCCTCAATAATTCAAATCGTGGACGAAAATATTAGCAAAATTATAAACCAAATTGCTCAACAGACTGTGAACTACGCGAACGCGAACTGTTGCCATATTTAAACCCAGTATCTGATTAATTCGGTTCTAAAATAACCGTGTCATATTTCAAATTCATGAGCCATTAGATTCAGCTCAGAGCATTAAAACAATTTTCAGGTGATAAACTGCAAAGAAAGGCACACGGTCTATTATGATTGCGCCCGGAATAGCATTCGCCCCTCATCTCGAAGAGGGCGCAAATTAACTGATACTCCCCCTCGCCATTGATACCTCGTCAATCTCCCTAGTGCCCTCACAAATTACCATCGCCATCACAATTAAATCAAACGAATTTGATCGCTATTGTGCCCCCGTATAGACCACGAATGGAAGCACGGATAATGTTGTGAAACACATTCGAGACGTCAATGAGGTGATGAATACTAACACAGCGTAGGAAGCTCATTATAATTTATTGATTCAACTTGCAGCATCCAAAATTGTTCTTGAGGGAATCGCGCGGGCTGTAGGGTTAATAGGATTGGTGCGTAGATACGAGTGATTAGATTCCCCTCGAAGACTGAGTTGACTTATAATTCGGTCGGATAACACCCGGAGGTATTGCGTGATGAATTTGATGGCGGGTCGATTGCCTCGCGCGGCCGAATGTTGCTCTAATCAATATTGGAGGGTGATGGAATTTTACTGAATGAGTTCCTTATATCCTCTTATCTCTTCGTTTAGTTTGGATATTTATCTGGTGTTTTGAATTAAATGGAGCTCCATTCGAGTAGGTAATTGTATACTTATAACGTATTTACAGCAACTATCGTGTAGTAAATATAAAGTTATAGGCAATTTTATCTTTGGCGCCCACCGTGGGCCCAGTTTTGTGCCCGATGTGGAGCTCGTCTCGAAATCCAAAATAAATTACAATTTCCTCTTTACAAGGTGCGCTCAAATAAAACGTTTATTGCCGCAGTCGTAACGTGAATTATTACAGGAGTTATACCGTATAAGAAGTATGATGTGCACAGAAATAGCAATAAAAGGTTCAGCGGCGCTAGAATTGAATTTAAACCGTGTTACTGGCGATGCAGCGCTCGAGCACAAGATAAATATAAACAGAAACGAATGTCATTAATAGTGTTTTCCGCGCGATGCACTAATCACTCGCATTACTTGCTGTTGATAAGGGCTCCCTAATGCCAAACAGATGGTGAGCACCGACTGCACTGATGAACTCAAACATTACGTTGATAAACTCATTTGGTTGACGCACGTTGAAGCCATCGTTTCAAACTTTTCGAATATTTAAACAACGGGTCGGCTGGTAAAACTCTACAACGTACATACGATCAGTAGAGCTCTAAAATATGTAATGTACTGAGACTCTTTACTGACTATCGTAGCCCAAACCGGGGTATTCGAGGCGTCCCGAGTCCCGCTATACGTCACAGGGGGAGGGTGGCGCGGGCTGCAGTGCGAGCAAAAAGCTGGATTGATGAATGTGACGATGGCGCAATCAATTGTTCGTGTGTTCCTGCATTTCAACTGTGTGCCCTGAGAAACAGTGGGGTAAAAACACTGAGTTTAAATCTCGAGTTTAGTAAGATTAATTTTAAAGAAATGACTGGAAAGAGAATTTGTGATCATCACTGCTGGTTTGTTTATGTCCGTACTTGTTGGGATAAATACCTTTTATTGCATTTTTAGCTTTGGTCAGCACCCCTACTACTGCAAAGGGAGGCATGTAGCTCAATAATGGGCAACTACTGTAAACGTTTACAAGTTGATAATGAAAATTCGGCAAGGAAACGATATAACTGGTGGCCACCATTGCTTGAAAACCCCCAGCAATTAAGCTGATCTTTAAAAAATCTAAACATCAAAAAGTAGCTTATTAATTTTATACTTGAAAATAAATCTTCAATACCAATCAAAGAGCTGTGCAGACTTCGTCTGAGAATGTTCATTTTAAACAGTTTTAATTTCTTCAATTCACTTAATCGCTCGTCCATCGACGACTTTGGGAACTTTTACAGCAGATTGAAAAACTGTCGCCGGCTAGTGTCGCAACTCGTGAGCGGCTCAAGTTGTGAACTCCTGAATCTCTCTTAATCCTGAAACTTCTTTCGCGCGCGATAACTTGGACAAATGATCCTGTTACAAAAGCAAGGTGTTCAATTATGTTAGTAGGTTTATTTTTTAATCAGGAAATCACATTTTGGTATAATTTTTTACAAGTAAAACATCTTAATAGGGATTATGTAGGCATGGAATGGCTTGGTTAAGTTGTTTTATCTTTGTAGAGATATGATTATTGTACTTAAGCTACTGTTAAGATACTATACGATACTTTATGTACTGTATTGTGTCAAGCATATGAATTCACGGTGTCTTAGTTTTAACTGTATTGCTGTGCAAGTTTTGTAATAGTAAATAAATAAATGGGTTCAGCGACAAACTAGTTTCAGAATCAGAAATTTCCTAATCAGAAATAAAGTCCTAAGAAACGCTGTGACTCGAAGTTTTTCTCGAAAAAATAAATATAAATTCTCGAAATGTTTTATGGTCACTTCTGTTCTCGTTACTTGTCTGTATATTTTGTGGCAACTAGATTATAATACGGTTAAAAATTTAAAATAAATTATTTCAACAATATTGAAGAAAGACTGTTTCCTATTTTTTATCTGCCGCAGTTTCTCGGAATTTCTCCTGATGAACGTGAGCTGCTCTTTTATACAACAGCTTAATATTTAATACACTTCATACTTTACCGTAATTAAATTCATATATATTTTATATTACTCAGATACTTTACATTAGCTAAATAAAATTGGAAATTAGTTTGGTCTTCAAATTCTACATAAGTACTGATATATTTCCAAAACTAGGTCACAACTTAAGAAATAACATTTATCATGCACGTCCTGAGTCACCGGACCTCAACAGCCAAACTGGAATAGAGTAGGTTCCAGAAAAACTGATCGCGGGTTCACACTTATTTCCTCACCGTGGCTGTTAAAGAACGGAGTGAGAGCGATGTCTTCACTAACAATATTTGCACAACATGCATTGCAGCTCGCATTTAGCATGCACACATGAGTGGATGCAATTCCGAGCAGTGGATTAGTTCGTCTAGTTAGTATCATGTATCATGTCGTTTCCGCACACGCCCCTCCATACCTGGGACAGTCGCTCAAAGAAGGTGCTAACCAGTTTGTATTGTTGAGTGGACGCTTCAGAAGTGCTTGTTTTTGACTGTAGATCACGTCGGAGCAGTTATTGTAGACGGAATATCGAAGATTTACCGTCAAATTGAAATTAAAATTATTTATTCATATAACAGGGTACGTTACATCAAGCACGTCAAATTTACAAAAAATAATAATGTAACATAAAAAGTACTTATTAATAATTCTTAGTATCTAATTACATTGAAGTAAATAACTTAAATTGTTTAATCTTCCGATATCGGTATTCACTGAAATTATAAAAAGGCTTGTTTTCGAAAAACTTTTTCATTGTACGCTTGAATTCTTCACTTCACTTCACCTGGTGGTAAGTGACGATGATGTCGAAGACGGAGCAAACGGGCTTAGTAAGTACCGACTCTTCTATATACACTACCGAAACACATCAACCTCACTATGATCATAGCTCTAGAAAGAAAGTTATGGAACCTCAGCAATTAACATCTTCAGAATAATTTTCACATTCACATGTAGCGTTTATTCGACTCGCGTTATCCCACGAAGTCGTCATTTGTTCGTGATTTTCGCCCTAGCGGTGGTCAAAAACTATATTCGCCGACTGTAAGGGTGTACAATAAGGGATATTTGTACTAATCAGGCGCACGGCGCGCCGCGAGGGTGCGCAAATTGAGTTGTCGCGCGCGATGTATGGCGCGTTGTGTGGGGCATGCTGCCGCCGCGGGTGGAGAGCTTTGTAGAGTAGAGCATGGGCCGATAGGGGTTGCATGAATGTATTTTGCACACAAATATAACACAAAACTGTGCTATTCTAAATTCCTTTTGATTAACTTGTTCCAAATTCCTTTAGGTATAGTATATAGTTACTAATGTAATGTTATAAATTGTCATATGCTTGCACGGAAAGTGCGACGGAGTCCCGACTTCCAAGATACAGGTTTCGACCTCGTTTGTAAGTCGAAGGTGCTATTATTGTGCCTGGTAATAAGTAAATAAACTTTTCATTTTCATTTCATTAAGGAAAAGAAATAAAGCGATGGGCTCTTCCGGGAAAGGTTCTGACGATTCGGCTTCTTTCTATACTTTGTAGTCTATACATACATTGTCCACCCGCGCGGAGCCGGGGCGGGCCGCTAGTCTACAATAAATTATTTTGATCAATTACTGATAGTTATTTAACAAAAATATTTAATTTAGATTCTACCTTATCCGCATGCGTTTTGCTCCGCATATATGTGCTCCAAAATAGGATTCAGGTAACCGCTTTCGGTCCCTGGTTACAAGTGCCATGTTTATGGTTTTTATCAATTTTAAAGATATCGAGTATAAAGAGGTAACATCGGTGAGATAAAACAACAGTGCACTAATAGAGTGGAAATATATTTGATAATTTTTGTATGTATTCTGTGACTGTGGAAAATAAAAATCGACAGTAAGCAATTCTAAATTAATAAGTACGACAGATGACATTTCTTTTTTCAGTGGGTTTGTTACCATTTACTCAACAAAGGCGGCGAGATAGATTTTATAGACTTACAACAGTGAAATAGACTGCGAGCCGCCAAGGTCCGTTTGGTGCGCTGAGTGACAAGTTGTCAGAAGGCCGCGCCCGTGTGTGTACACTCTACATATCACCCCTAGCCCCCTACTATAGAAAAACAAAGCCCCTACTAGGAGAGCCCTCACATTTCCCTGTAAACCCTCGACTCCATTGCAGGGTGTAGTAATGAATAAAAGCATTTTATTCATTCCAATGATATTCTAATAGTATCTATGAAAAGAAACAAATTGTGCGTATGATTCATACCGTATTGTAGTGTACGTCATCTTTAGAAGTGAGTAACTAGAGAAAGAAAAGGAATTCAAACTTCCTTTGTAAAAAATATTACTAAGACTGTAATATAATCTTGGTCGCTTCTCTGAACTCTGAATTGTTGCAATACCGTGTCCTTTCTAGCCCGACAGCTGCTCTGGGAAAAAATTGTTTGTACTATTTGAAACTCAATTCAGAGGGTAGTTCGGGTAATCGGTTAGCTTAGTTCCTATTGGTATGTTTAGGAAACAAACCAGACCTTATACTTGTTTCCCATACAAAAGAAGTACATTTAGGTATCTAATATAGATATTTATTTGCAACTTAAAATTATTTATACACAAACAATTACAGAAGCAAGAGCAATAGAAAAGAAATGTAGAAAGAATTAATTTGATAATGTACACAAAAAAATAATTAAATGTAACTTATAAAATTTCTTAGATTAGGCCCGTGTGGTAGGGTACCGAGGATGCTGGCGGCGTTGCCCCGCTGGATCGCTATGCTGATCCTTTGGGCAAGATAGCCGCCAGCCCTTGGGTCCCTCGTCGCATCGAACAAAAACCTAATTAAAAGTATTTAATTTAGTTATTTAATTACTTACAATTCAAAATTATATACAATGTATGTGCCAACAAAAATATTTTAATCGATTTCAAAAATAGGAGTATTTTTTACCTGATATCTCTGGAATTTGTGAACCGATTTCGGTGACTCTTCTTTTATTCGGAAAGGAAGGAAGGAATACCGCCAGAATCGTCCCATTAAATTTGGTCTAGATCTGATGATGCACTTCGGAGACAGACTACGGAAGTCCTTAACGGTTGACAGCGCAACTTCAGTTTAGAATAAATTACGTAACCCGTCCGTGACCAAACCCTTTTGAATCTGATACTTTAGTTACGCTGTATATCACCAGCCAGGGAGGGAGTTAGTCTAATTACACTAACTCAGACATAACAGCGGGAGATACGGATCTGTTTGATGATATTGTTTAGCTTTAATGAATGGGCCGCCTTTGGTGAGAGATTTCATTAATGACACGGTTTTAGAAATAAATTCCTGTATTGAGTCTAATAAATAATTATTAATGAAAGGTTGGACGACCTTTTAGTATATCTGTATTCATAGCTATTGGAAAATATAATACTTAATAATATTGATTAACTTATTTGTACGAAAAGTTGAAACTGATACTGGTATGAAACATTTATTTTTCTTTATCTCTTTGTACTATTAAATGCCTACATTTATAATTAAAAACTCGGAATCTTTATTACTTTTTTTGCCAATGCAAACACTGAACTGAACATTTTTCTGGCTAGGATTTAGTTATGGAATTTTAATCATTTTCTAATCATAGTACCTAATTACTTCGTTCGTTATATCTACGATTCTCATTAAAAATAAATCAACTGATAAAACTTTTGGAAATGCTTAAAGGACCCGCTCCCCTGTGCTAAAAATAACCACACTTCGGAGGTTTTATTAGAACAGAGCGATACGTACCAAATTCTAAATTTATCTTAACACCAGTTCCACGGAGTTGACACAGAGTTGAGAGCTGGGGTATCACAAGGCTATAAAATTAGAAACCCACCGAGTGCCTAACGACACAAAAAGGAGCTCAATCTATGCATTTGATTGTACACCGGGAGTTGGATCAACAATTTCTACTCTACAAAATGCCCGAAGTAATTTAACCAAAATCACCGACTTAATCGCACTAACTCGATTTTAGGTAATGACAGTGTCGCTTTCTGTGTTATCTTTTATCAATTGGTAAGTATTGTAGGTTCGAGAAAAGTAACTTAAATAAATTGCTTATTATGTTACTTTTTGAGTGTTCTCTCGAATGGAGTTTCATTACTTCATCATCATCATCAGTCCATGTCGTCCCACTGCAGGGTATAAGCCTCCTCTCTTTTGTGCCACCCTATACAACCCTGTGCTAGTCGCATCCAGGTCTTCGATGCGACTTTGGTGATGTCATCCGCCCATCTGGCTGCTGGACGACCTACTCCTCTTTTCCCCAACCTTGGCCACCACTCAGTGAGGGCTCTGGTCCACCGGCCATCACCACGTCTAACCAAGTGTCCTGCCCATCGCCACTTTAGCGTTGCAACCCGCTTTCCCACGTCTAGGACTTTAGTTCGTTGTCTGATCGCTGTGTTGCGGATCTTGTCCATTAGGGTGATACCTAACATGGCACGCTCCATGGTCCTTTGTGCGACCCTTAATTTGTGCACAGCTTTTTTTGTGAGCGTCCATGTTTCGGCACCGTAAGTCATGGTGAGCAGAACACATTGGTTAAACATGGTTCATTACTTATCAATAGATAATACATACTAGGAAGCCTTTCAAAAATAAGTTAATGCGATCAAGTCGCTGATTTATATTTACAGTTACACAAGCAGGTACAGGTAAGACATAAGTATATGAAGATGTAACCTAACTCAGGGTACAAAAGATGCACTCACTCACCCTTGTTTAATGCCTGGCTATCTGACTCCCAACAAGGTTTCCCTGTGTGTGGGATATCATCAGGAGTCCATCCATAGAGGAACGTGATTATTTCCACTCGAACACTGCACTTGTATTATTTAATTTTACTTTTAAATTACTTGTAAGTTGCACCACCACCGGAAAACGATAATTAGAATGTAGGTATAACGTAGTAATATTCACAGTATTAACGTATTATTGTATGCATAAATAATAATGTTATTATTTTATATTATGTTTGTTTTATAACTTATGCAATGTTAGTTTTGCAGCTTAAGCATGTCGTATAATCATAACTCTACCTGTAAGAATTGTTTTTGGAAATTTCTATAAGTATGGGCAGCGACTAACAAAATTTGGACTTTTTGTAAGAAAGAAATTATTGCTTGCTCCCAGACTATTGGACATAGCAATCAGAGCCATAATCCATTGGATCCAGTCGAACGTGGAGGAAATAACTATCCTGGATTAGTTTCCAACTGCACTCCATGACCACTGTAAAACGAGCCTTGCACAGTCTGTAAATTGCACCAAAGTGATCCCGCTTAGAGGTCTGCATAAAATGGGGTGATGAGAAAATAATTCCAAGTTACTGCTGTCCAGGGATCTTGTCGAAATCGCAGCAATTATCATGCAGCGGTTGGTGCAAATGTTCGGTCCAGTGTTGGCTTGTTGGCTTCGTAGACTGAACAAACAGTAGCTCCACTGTTTAGTTTTGATTTGGCTTTCAGATATGTAGGTGACTGACCTTTCTCAGAAAGTTGGGCCGAGTATACCCAAAGGTTGTATGATTTAGACAGTCTCATAAAATTGTTATTAACTCTAACATTGTTTTATTTAGTTCGACGTAAAACATATCAAAGAGACATTTATTAAAAAGTACATACTCGTAAGTATGTACATGATCCCAGTTGCAGAAACTTGAAACCAAGTGACACTTGATAATGATTAATTAAAAGGTTATAGATGATGGAAAGAACGCGCGTCAGGGTGGAGACTATTTTTAGGCTTTCATAGGGGAAACTATTTTTCTTTCAACCGTTTGTCCAGCTGTGCTGTAGTTCTGTACACAGGACTTTTATATAATTAACTAATCTCTATCTATATCATGGACTTATCAGAGAAAGATGGTTTAAATCTCCACCTAAGAGCTCATCACATCATAGCCGAGTTACTGTCCACAAGTGTGTATACTGTCAGGGTCGGATCGAGTCCTCAATCTCCCGACTGCGTCCAATTTCATTATCTCGTTCCAAAGCCGTCGCGGCTAATTCGCGCCGCAGTAAATCTTACTTAAGTTGAGACAGGAGATCTAGGCGTTGCGTTTGCGGCCTTGGCTGGTTTACGACACGTTTAGTTTATTATTCCGTTTGATGGCTGAGTAATGGCACGGGGAGATACTTCGACAGGCTAAACAGTTACGTTTCAAGCACGGGTGCGTCAAGCGGGTTGCCATTTTTACGGCATTGCACATTCTTAAATCCAGAGCGGGAACTAAAAAACTCTATCAAGAGGGCGCCATTGGTGTAGTTTTATAATCTTTTTTCGAGTTAGAAAAAAAAGTACCATTTAATTCCGCAATATGGCATGGATTGATTAGTTCCTGGTCAGGCTATACATTCTTGTTACTAAGATCACAATGAAAAGAGTACCTATTTAATAACAATATTTCGATATGCAAATGCGTGAACATGACTATTATAATAACTTAATTAAAAATCATGGAATATATTTAACGGTAAACTTAGTGCAATGTCTGGCATCCATTAATGGTAACACTCCATTACCTAGGACGATCCATTAATTTTTAGTCAAATAGAAAATAAAAGAAATATTACAAATGTTTATTTACAACTTTTCAAAGTATTCATCAATGCACTTATGCATTCGACTGAACCACGACCGACTCGTTATTAGTTAAAAGGTGTACTTTTTACATTGGTGTGACGACGAGGAAAAAATTACTGGTAGTCACACTGGTGTGACAACGAGTCGGTCGTGTAACCAGCTTTCTAAACATGTGAAAAATTTTTCTTGCGGAAGGTCGAAAAAAGCCGCCTAAATTGGTCTACAGTTTCGTCCGTAGTCGTAAATTTCCTTCCCCGCAGAGATTTCTTCAACGTGGGGAACAAAAAGAAATCACACGGAGCCAAGTCAGGAACAGTACTGACTAACACCCCCTACAGAGGGGATGTGGTAGCAATTGCACGCCCGAGTGGGTTAAAAATTCCATGATTCTGGCGGCCGTGTGAGCGGGAGCGTTGTCTTGGTGAAAAATTATATCACGCGTTCCGCTCCACGGACGATCGTCACTCAGCTCCTGGCAGGCGAACCTCACCATTGGGTTTCGTAAGCGGGTCGTAGCTGTATATCCAGGATTCATAATTCTACAAAAGTTCGCAAGACATTAAGCCAAGGAGTTTGTAATAAAATTGGCCTCCAAGGTATAATAAAAGTAAAACAATATGGTTGATATCAAGCCGTTGACTAAAAATTTTTGGACCGCCCCTCGTAGTTGATGACGCACTCTTGTGCTCGAAATATCATTGAAATAGTAACAGATTTACCTGCTGAAGTATGAACCAGCTACTTGTACCGTGGGCTGAGTAATGTATCTCTCGTTGACTATCACGTTTCAGTCTGGGTACAGAATATACCGGTTATAATAGAGTGGGTTCAAGGTAAGGTATTGGATATTGTACGGATAATGTTGACCGGTCATGGTGAGGCCTTCGTACGTGGCAGTGTCTGCCTTGAAGTAATCACACCTGAGTCCTCAAGGTTAGTATCGAAAAGGCTCGTGAAGGTTAGTAATGTCACAGACGCAAAGTAAAGATAAAATTACAATTATACGCTGTGGGGAGACGAGTTAAGGAGAGAGGAGGTGATCCGCGAGCCGGCCACTTTTTAGTACAGCGCATTTCCCTCGCCATTAAGCGAGGGAACGCCGCGAGTATCCTGGGTACTCTCGGCCAGGGGGCACTTCGCGGGGGGCTGTTTGACTGAAGTTATATTATATAATGTTTACCTAGTTGTAGTATGACATTGATTTTATTATTTTATTTTTATATTTTTGACATCAAATTATTGACATGTATTTTCCATTTATTGTTGATAAATAAAATTTACTTATTATACGCTTATATTAAGTAAATGAAAATATTGTAAAACCACTTAAATTTTGCAAAGTCTACCTAACTTTAATAATGTTTATTACCTTATTTCTGATATTGATTACAAATTTTTTGTAATGGATGCTATTACGGTCTCTATTCTAACTAAAACGATTGTCCCATCATCATCAGCCTATTAATGTCCCCACTGCTGGGGCGCAGCCCTCCACTTGAACAATGGGGGGGCATGATCCACCGAGAGCGGGCCCAATGCTGATTGGTGGATTTCACACGCCTTTGGAAACATTTTCACTTCCTCAGGCATGCAGGTTTCCTCACGATGTTTTTACTCAGTAAATGTACGTAAGTCTTCGAAAAAATCCGAAATATCATTGGTACATGACATGGTTTCGAACCCGGATGCGTGCGGGAGACGCAAGATTTCTTGTTACTATAAAATTTTTCTTGTTTCGTATAAGTACGAGATGTTTTTCCACGTTAAGGTTAGAGAGGTGTCTATATATATAGACCACGGAGACCATTACCGTTTGCCCTTCTGCTCTCTTTAATAATACGAAAAGGAATACCTTAAAAAATTACGGTAACGAAGAGGTAACGTAATGGAAGTGAAATCATAATCATCCATTGTACCTTGTAATAATGAAGACATACAATTTAGCTTAAAAAAAAGAAGGAGCAATAAAGGTTCCACCTGCGAGGCTCCTTAAAGGAATTAATTAGAAAGGTCACGTTTTAATTCGGCCACGAGAGTTTGTTGCCGCCCGTTGCCGCCCGTTGCCGCCCGTTGCCGCCCGTCGCCGACCGTCGCCGCCCGTTGCGTCGTCAGTCGCCGCGGATAAAGAAAATAATTAACCTTTTTGCCGCGGGTTACGGCGCTCTCTAATTAACTAATGTGCCCTCACTTCTTTCCTCCAAAATGGATATGTTGGACTTTTCTGAAGTTCTTTTAAACTAATTCTTTTAGTTACCTTAATTTATCGGGCTCCTATAATGCTTTTCGTTCCGGGAGCTACTATCACATGCATTTTTCTACCATCTAATTTGAATTAGGTATACGCAGATTCTTTACTATCTGTCAGACACGGTTTTTAGGTAATAGTTATTATTGTATGGGGGGTGTAAGGGGAGTCACCAACATCTAGACCTCCAAATGTCAAACTCACCTGCACGTGGTGCATCCTGCCGATTAACGAACGAGTCCCTGGCGACCGACTAGTGGCGGTATAACCACTCAAATTATGGCTGGGTCAAAATACCAGAAGCACGATGACGGGCAGCAGCGTCATCGGGGCAAGCGACCCGGCTACTGCGATCGCCAACCCGCAGGCCTAGCGTGGTGATTATGGCATCACCTCCTATGGACAGCACAAAAAGAAAACGGCCCCCAGTTCCCGGCCGCCCCACTATTCCTGGTCACGGTAGCGGCCATGGTAGCGACGATCTGCGTAAGGTGGCTGGCAGCGACTGGATGAGAAGAGCCGAAGATCGGGCTCAATGGCGCACCCTGGGAGAGGCCTATGTCCAGCAGTGGACTAGAATAGGCTGCTGATGATATTATTGTAACCTGTAGATGCAACCCCGCGTATAGTTAGAGCGTCGGTGGCGTCGTGGTTAGGACGTCGGACTCCCGTGCGGGAGCTCCGAGTTCTAAACAGTACAATGTTATGTACCAATGAGTTTTTCGGTTTTGTCGAAAGATTTACGTTCATTTACCGACTGCTCTGACGGTGAAGGAAAACATCGTGAGGAAACCTGCACACTGAGATAACCAGTGTGTGAATTGGGGAAGGCAATGGCAAACCACCCCATTAAATCTGCCACGAGAGTCGTTCTATGTGGTTCATTCCTTAAAATGATCACGACCCTCAGCAATGAGGAACACGACTTAGAAGAAGAAGAAGAAGATGCTACCCCTGAGATGCACCTTATATTGGAATGTTGTCGAAATCTATAGAAATATATGGAAGTCCCGCTTTTCCAAAAAAAAAAAACATCCCCTGAACTATCACAGTGATCTAGTGCAAGTAGATAAAGTTTTTAAGACAGATGTTAGAACTATTTACTCCTCGTATCCATTATCCAAGTTCAGGGTGAGCCCGACGTTAGTTTACGAGAGGTCCTCACTCTGACGAGGGGACTGAGGAGGCACAAGAAAGGTGTTCAACTAATGTAAGACAATAAAGGAGGCGAGGGACAAATGGTGGCACTGAGAAACGCGCTTAACTTTCATGAGTGACCACGACGTGGAGGTTTATCGGCCGTTTTATTCTGAGGGAAAAAGTTGCTCCTTTAATTAGGATCGGAGTCCGGGGTCCGGGGTCCGGGGTCAGAGTTACGACGATGTTGAATGTATTGCCACAATATATATATGAAGATACAGAAGCCCCCCAGGGGCGGCCGCGATTTAGACTTAGTAAAGTTAAGGTCACTGTGAACGATTTTATAATAAGATACCTGATACTGTAATAAATATGACAGAGAACACATTTAAGACCCAACATAAGACGGACCGGACCTTATGTAAACAGGGTTATTATAAAATAAATGACTACTTGAATGATAAAGAGGCTTGGACCTAAATTCAGCTCCAGTTCTGCACATTGTGTACATATATGATTGTATTCATAATTATTGTAAGATATATTTATTTCAATGCTGCTTAAAGTTTCTTGCGCCGCTTCTTTCCTTACAGCTGTAGCACCTTACGAAGCGGTGGCAGAGTGAAAAGAATGACGTTGAAAAATGTTCTATTAAGGTACTTACTTACAATACCTTGTGAACAATATTTCTGGCAATGAATTTTGTTTATTTTAAGCACAAAAGATAATGCCTACCACTCGATCGCGCCACAGAACGTGAATTTTGAGACTGAGTTCGTCTGATTCGATTTGAGATCGCTCATACGCAGTGCCCGCGTGTGCGTGGGCCGATGTCCCGCGTTTGTATTGAGCGGACCTTCTGAATCTTTATATTTTGTGGTATTGCTTAGTTATTGTGCGGCTCCCTCGTTTTAGTAGGAACGGTGAGAGAGAGAAAGGTGGCAATTCCGCATTATGAGAGAGAATACGTTAGAGTTGATAGTTCTGATGTGGGGTAATAGGTGATTGGATTAGGAAAGTGTGCGGTCTGGGTGTTTATGGGGAGTTTGTAAAGTCAGTTGTCAGGAAGCTAAGGAATGATTACGTTTTATGTACTTATTGAATTAGAAGTTTATGATGCACGATATGAGCTTTCCTGTAAATGAGTTTATTAACCATAAAAATAATTGAATTCATAGTGTGAGTATAAAGTTTTAATGTTGATGGGAATAAATATGTCATATTATTAACGATAAATACACATACACCATAATGTGGCTGAATACTACTACCATATATAAAATTACAAGATCTTTTGTTATATAGTATTCTAATCAAATAAACAATTTCTATTTCTATTTTTTTTTCTATGTATAACTAAACCCGCATTTGACCTCGATCTCGCCTGATGGTAAGCGACGATGAGGTCGACGATGGAGCACGCGGGTCCAGTAAATGCCTATTCACTCAGGCCTTGAAGATCCCAAGGTTGAAGGTTTCGGGAAATACAGACGCCGGCAGGCTGTTCCATTCCTTAGCCGTTCGCATAATGAACGAAGAAGCAAATCGCTTCGTACGAGCAGATGGGATATCAACAACATAAGGATGGAACCCCTCCCCGCGCCTGGTAGTCCGAAGGCGGAATGGAGATGCTGGAATTAGGTCGTGCAATTCCGATGCGCACTCTCCGAAATGTATCCTATAAAATACCGATAGACAGGCAACCTTGCGCCGATGTTCCAGACTTTGCAGTCTAGCTTTCACCAGCGATTCGTCACCTATAAGGCGCTTAGCGCGTTTCTCCACCGAGTCAAGGGCAGCCAGTTGGTATTTAGCTGAGCCGTCCCACAGGTGGCAGCAGTACTCCATGCACGACCGGACTTGAGCTTGGTAAAGGTTTAAAAGCTGTCCCGGCGTGAAGTACCGCCTAATCTTACTCAGGATGCCCAATTTTTTGGCTGCGGTCTGAGCTTTTGACTCAATGGAGCACCCAAAGTTGAGATTGGAAGTCAGATCCAACCCCAAAAGGCTGAGGTGGTCAGTAATCGGTACGGATACATCCCGGAAAGTCGGAGTCAGGATATGGTCAGTCATAGTTACTTAAATAAAAACACTCGAGTCTGGTTACACAGGGTTTAACAAAACCCCCTATAGTACCGAAAGGGGGGTGTTCAGTATCCATAATTAAACAACTTTCACTATGGAACCAACACTGAAATAGCGAAAAAAACAGCTGTTTCGGTAGCTTGTGTAGCTTGAGCTTTTGTATGGAACAGCTGTTTTTTTTAACAGGACTATAGAAAGGGGTTTTTCGTTACACCCAGGTTTATAGCATGGAAACCGATTGGGGTCATTTAGTTCCCAACTGATTTAACTGCTAAATCATCGCAAAGTTCCAGTCAAATGAAACTTTACTAATCATGCAATAACAGCCCGTGACTAGACCGAACGGCGATTGGGCTAACACAATAACAGCTAGTCATGCAATAATAAAGTTTCATTTGATTACATTACACTACATACATACATAATTTCACGCTGTGTCTCTTGCGGGGTAGGCACAGATAATGAAGCACCATGAATCTCTGTCTTGGCGCGCCTTTCTTGCTTCCTCAACGGTCATTCGTCGTTTGACGCATGCTCACCGTTGTGTTTCGGTTTGAAGGGTAAGAAGACGGATGGATGGGCACCTGAGACAGTCCATCAAAGTTTTCAAGATCAGCAGTGCATCGAAAGAAAACCCTTCTAATAGAGTGAGGTGAGATGCTATGGGTGACGTAAATCATTTACCATCAGATGGGCCCGTATGCTCCTTTTACAAAAAAAAATTATTTTGTGACCGTTAAGAAGCATGCTACACCGGAACTGTTCACTATGTTACTTTATCACGTCATTCTGCGTTTTAGACCGTATCATAATCTACAATAAAACAACCATAAACTAGACCATGTTATAAATAAATCAAGGTAAGAACATACTGACCCCGCAGTTTATATAATACCCGTAAGAAGTCCCGCGTTACCCGGGTAATCCCGTTTCTTTCAGCAGTCATTCCGTACCCCGGCAGATTAGCAGTCATCCGTTATCTGCCCCCAGAGACATAATATATCACCGGGCCTGCCTGCTGCAGGCTCAAATAATTAACACCTCGGCTTTATCTCTCGCCCGGTAATAACTGGTAATAACTAGATATATCCGAACTCACCCTCCGTATTAATGTGAGCTTGGTATCGCGAATCGTATTTAGAGGACAAAGGAGCTATAAGCGAGTCCTTCGATTCTCCTTATTTTAATATTTTAGAATTATTCAGTTCTATTATTACTTCGTTCGCGTTCCATACTAAATTTACCTCCACATTTGACCCATTTTTAAGTAGAATTTCAAAACGTCTCCTAGATGTCTATGTTTTATTGTTTAATTATATCAGTGAAAACGCCGTCCAAATCCGTTCAGTAGTTTTTACACATGATGTGCGTTCAAACTAACAGACAACAATTTATCTTCACGATTATGTATAGATATAGATCCCACTGTTGGGACTCAGACATCCCCTTCCACAACGGGTACGGGATATGATCATATGGACCCGTACTGATTAGTGGATTTCACATACCTTCAATTATATTTTCATTTCCTTAGACATTCATATTTCCTCACGAAGTTTTCACAAAATTCATTCATTACATGTCGTCCCTGAAATCGAACCAGGGCCTCCCGTGACCGGCGCGGCGTCCTAGCCGCCACGCCCGCGCCGCCGCCGCTCTTCAGTCAGAATGGATTGCCGTGAATCTGTCCTGACATGCTCGCTTCGTCAGCTGTCAGTCGACATCTTTCAGCTCCCCTTCGGGAGCGCGTGCTCAAGTATTTAGATCTGAAAGCTCTTGTTCTATCTCTCAAGATATATTTTACATAAATTTTACCCTTTTATGTAATTCTGTCGCAAAGCAGCAACGCGTGCATTGCTTTGTTTCGGTTTGAACAGCGTAATTACCGGTAATCCTAGATGGAGTACATCATGTGTTGATATAGCTTATAATCTGTGTTAGAACTCCATAGAGTTCGCTATGAAGAAAATAGTTCATTTAATTCCGCATTATGGCGAAGGTTTTTATATTTCCTTAAATATATGAGATAGATTCCTGAAATTGTAGTATGTCGAAGATGACTTATTAACACTAGACAATAAAAAAAGTACGACATGGGATGCTTCAAAAAGAACGTTAAAAAAGTCCTCTCCCTCTACGGTCGGCAACACACGTGCTGTACCCGTGGTGTTGCACGTGTCTCTAGGCGACGGTGACTCTACTTACCATCAGGTGGCCCGTCTGCCTGTTTGTCGTAGCTAATTTATATTTAAAAAAGTACAGTACACAAACCTTTAGTACGCTATTTAATTTAAATGTAATTGTACCTGAACCAATCACAACAATTGTATATACCGGACAATCCTCCGGCGGCCATTAGTGCTCCGACTTCCGCCCGGCTCTCCGCGACACGGAGGACGTCGCCCACGCTAGTTCTCGGAACATGTCTGTACGAGTATTGTTATTGTTATTGGATACGTCGTATCGGTGAGTGATTATTTCCTATTATTGTTATAATATTATATTGTATCGCATTTCAGGGAAATGTTGTATGTTTTCCTTCATAAAGTTACTTTGAACCTGCCATTTGCTTGCTGTGGATATTATGCATCAAAAATGTGGACATTTTGAGGTTCCTATAAGGGTTTCGTTATTACTTTCATACGAAATCTTAAAAAGTGACGATCGCTGAAATTAGACTAGTACCTCCCTCCCCTCTAGAATGATGACGTGAGCACTGACAATTCACGTATAGTTCCACTCATTTGATACTTCAGTGCCCGGCTTCCCGACTAATGTATGGGAAGATGCTCATATCGCATGCGCCAACTGACAGGCGCGGTTTCCATATAAAACCTCTCGAGCGAGCAATCTACATTTCAAAATCTTTGGTGACGATCCAGCTCGGTTCTAGCTATTATAACATACAGGCTGTCACAAACATCCCTCTGTAACAAATATCCCTCTGTAACAAACACCCCTCTGTAAATCCGAAAGTGTAATATTCAGTTTTCTGAACAACATTTGTTGTACGAGTTTTGAATGTTATTCAGTTACGGATACTGATCTACCCTCTTCCAGCTAGGTACTCCTATAGGGGATATTGTTACATCGTATAGTTCCTATTGGACAGCTTGCTAATAGCTGAACTGGGCGATACATTACGCGCTAACCGCCGACAAGGTTTAAACACCAATAACTCCTTGCGAGCTGCTCCAATTACGACCCCCCTTCCCTCTGTCCCCCCTGCTCTCCCGGCCGCAGTGCGACAGTGCGGCCGTGTCTAGGATTTGCTGTACAGTCGGCCTCCAGCTTGCTAGAGTATACCGGCTGTCAAAATTCTTGAATTTGAAGTTCATTAGCTAGAGGCCGATTGTACCATCCGTACCCACTGGATCAGTTGACTGATACCGTCCCTAGGTGACCATTTAGTTCACCAATTTTGTTTAGTTGACGCAACACCTTAAAAAATACTCTAAATCAAAAATTTAAGAACCACTGTGGAGATCCCCTTACTTATTTCTAGTGATCATCAGATCCTCAAGGGTCCAGGTGTGGGAAGGGCCTTAACATTTGAGCTCAATTTCGAACCATCTTGTTATTACCATTCCAGATCCCATCTGATATCGATCCAAGATCTTGGAAACTCAAAATCTACTTCCTTCTACTTATTACGAGTGCATGCGTTTAGTCGATAATCTTCCTATTTAAACAAATTAAAAATATTTTAGGAAATAGGTAGGTTGTTCCTCTTAATTAAAATGAAATGAACACTGTGCAATGGTTGATACTGCGTGGCAACGCACAGCTGATCGTATAATATTGCAGTGGGCCGGCTGTGTACCGGTCACAGTCATGTTCAGGCTGAGCCGTACAGTGGAGTGTCGTGTTACAGGCGGCCATTACAGCCTCGTTCACGCACGCCCGTATATACCAGGAGCCTAAATTCCACTATTTTACAGCTGCCTGCTACACTGGTGTGAGAGGCTGATGTTGAAATAAAAAAAATATTTATTTACATTTTGTCTCTAAAGAATTTGTTCCGCCAAACAGTATTAACAGTTTGTTGGCGGATACATTATTGCTCTCAGATTTACACAGACAATATATAATATACCAACTTGTCACCTATTAAGAACACACATAAAGTAAACTGATATAAAGGAATTTATATAAATCAATCAGAGATGTGTTTTAATATGTATTAATCATGTGAAAGTTCTAGTTGCTATTTTATTTTTTTGTACCCCCGTTGTACCCCCGTTTGTTGCTCTTTTCCAAAACATGTCAAAGTTATATCTACAAGGAAACATTCAAGTGTCTCAGTCGATCAGGTCGGCGGGGTCGCCTTGGTAGGCTCGTAGGGGCAGTGGCGAGGATGTGGTCTTTTCCAATAAAGTGGAGATTACGTCTTCGTATCAATCCAACTTTAACTACGAGTTTAAATAGTATTCTGCTAACACCACGCTGACACATATGAGCAGATCGATCGATTATGGCTTGATCGAAACATGCGTTAATCGAACGTTCGTGACTAGTGGCATACGAAAAATATCAAGTCGCTGCAATTTGGTTTTCATTGAGATTATGTTGTATTAATAGAATCGAACCAGAATGACAGTGTTGCCGAATGTATAGGGTCCTATTTTATTAGCGGCAAATATTTCTAGGGTGTCATCTATAGGTTTTTATAGGTAAACATTTTTTTTTTACTTATTAAATTTTCGGGAAAACGGCAAAATTGTTTGTTTGAAAATCTACAAATGAATGAATTATTGCTATTCTAATACTGAAATAAAAAGTATGAATGAAACTCGTTTTGGATGAGTTTATGACACCAAAGCACAAAATAATGGGGTTTATTTTCCTTTAGTATGGAAAATTGTCATACAAGTAACAGGCTTATTTTTAGTATAAAGTGGTACAAAAGTTCAAATGACCACATAACCCCTGCAAATATTTGCTACTAATAAAAATGACCTTATATAGTAGTAGTAGAAGTATTTTGGCCCTATTGTCAAAGTGACAGTAAGAACATTAGCTTTTCTTTTACGGTTGACACTGCAGTTTTCTTTATTTCTGGTCCTTCGAGCCGGATATCCACACTGTTAAGCTAATACTTATTTATTTCTTAGTCCAGGCCAGGCTTAGGCCCCCCTAAACCGGTTTATTTTTATGAATTTTAATATGGGCTAATAATTTCGGACACAACAGACATTTCTTGTTTCCCAGGAACATCTAAAATTATAACCTGAATTTCTCAGTACTACCGCGTGTGACGTGTAGTAAAATTGTACGCGTTTCGGGCCTTTAAAAATACTACCTACATCTTTGAGGTTGGTGAGCCTACGTAATCATAAAATCATTTGATCGTTCAACGTGCTATATTAGGGATAAATCTCGGTTCAAATATATACTTAAACACAAATTACTTAACGATACAATACTTAATGGAAACGATAAAATGAGTTTTTAAAAGGTCGCCCGACACGCAGCACAAAATCAAAAACCACTTTCAATATACGTAACTGAAATTACAATTTATTCAAATAAACAGACCTTTTAGAGCATAACAACCCCGAACGGGGTTCGCCCTTCGCAAACTGAAGCTTTTCGCCCTATTTCAGCAGAAATGGTTCCCCCAGAGCGCTCGCACCGACGTTGGCCTATTTTATTTTCTCTAGAATACAAATGTTACATTTGACGAAAAGACGCGAAATCTTTCAAAGGGTTCTAGAATAAACTGGAGTCGCTGAAATATTTTTCTGCTTTCGGTTTTCTTTTTATAGAAGTAATAAGGTTGGCTGGAAGAGATCCATATTGTATTTTATATTAGCACAATAGAGACACTACAAACAAACAAACAAACGAGCCCCTCACTCTAAGTTACAATTTTTGTACAAAGTCTGGAGACATAGTTCAGAACATTTATTTAACTTTTTGCTTGTGTTGGACGAAGAATGATGGAGAATTTTATTGTATACCTACTCGCGAGGAAAAGTAACTTAAAATAAAATAACGTAAAATATAACTTACTGGGTGACTCGTAACTTTCTTGCTCGTGAGTGTAATTTACCAGTTTACCACACTAGGTAGGTACTTAAATATTTTTAAGTCTTGTCTTGTCGGCAGCAAAACGCTATGCAATCCAGCAAAAGCTTAGTAACTCTCTTGAGATTTGCTCCTTTGTAGTTTTATAACCCGGCACTATGCTGCACTTTTTATTCTGTGTAATACAGTAGGGATTTCCATCTAAACAGTAATTTCACACAAATAGGCACATTTACTGCCTCTGTTATATAACTGTATTTATTACTTTCTGGGTCTGTAAGCATCCATACAGTTCGGTTTTTAGTTTGATAATCACATCAATGTGTTCTAATAAGATAAGCGTTAACATCAAGTTTAGAACGCATTATTAAAAAAATCATTTAACGCTTGTCAAATAACTTATAAAATGTTAATCGGTTTAGTAAAAATTTCAAAATAAAAACGACATATCTTTTTTTTATTTTTTATGTACAACTCAACCCGCGTTTAAACTCAATCTCACCTGGTGGTAAGTGATAATGAAATCGAAGATGGAGCACACGGGCTTAGTAAGTACCTGACTCTTCTATAAACACAAGAATACTTATACTATATTGTGAAAAGTTTGGCGGGGGACTAAGAGCATTTTACGAGAAGAAGTTATTCTAAACTGTACTTACAGTCTTGTTTAAAATGTACATTTAGCAAGTAAAATGCCCATGTTCACTTTTTTATACCCATCGATTCCATTTTAGATACGGTTTAATCCGTATCCGTATCTGACTCTATCAGATCAACTTCGAAGTAACCAAACCAAACTTTGAACTCTGTATAATAATACCTACTTTCCAAAGTGTAGAAGGCCTCTAGTAGACCGCCTTCATTTTGTGTCACTGTCTACATTAGTGTCTCCAATGGTCTGTATTTGCGGAATAATAAACCCCGAAGGAATTAGAGAGCGAAATGATAAATGGTTGAAAAGAAACAATGTATAGTAACGTCGACAAAGGAGAGAGAGCCACGGACAGATACTGTATCAAAGCGGGATTGCGGCCGACACTGTAACCGATACCTAAAGCAAAGACTCCGTCTGCTGCGCCTTTTGTTTCAATCCCACCGCTGCTGTTGACGGTACATATCCCTTTCTTTAACGTACATGGCTGCTTTTGATCAAAGTTGTTTACAAGTAACGGTGCAAAGCCAGCAACGGATGCTGTATTTTAAAGTCCACGGGTTCACGAGCCGATGTAGGGTTACAGGTGATGCCGTGAACAGAAATGCGAAATCATTCCAATGGGCTCGAAGCGACTCGAAGCGGTTTTAATTAAACTTCCACGTAGAATCGGCGTGTCAAGACAAATGTAACAGAATTGACGTTCGGATCAAGACAACGGGCGGAAATTAAATTACCTGCTGCTCGTGCTCGTGCTCGGTGTGTGGACGGAATATATTTCTGCCTTCCCAGTTCGGAAAAGGTTCGCTTTGTCTTTTAACAATGGAGGTGATGCTTTTAATAACTGTTTCTTGCGTTACTTCTATATACCAATGTGTGGTTGCTTGATGTTTATTTATTACATACCTAACATACATACATAACTTCATGCTAGGTCCCTTGTGGGGTAGACAGACATAATGGAGCATCACGAATCTCTGTCTTGGCACGCCTCTCTTGCTTTTCCTCTATCATGAGGTCAGAGATACACCACACCAAGAGCTCGTAGTCTAGCTGCAAGCACGGTCAGAAGGTGCTCGTGCAGGTTCAGCAACTTTGGCGCGGTCAGGACCAAGATAGGTGACCCCTCAAGTGGCATATTTTATCTGAGCCCCTCCGTGTCTCGTGCACCGTTAAGCAGTCGGTCCCGGTTGTTGTCGTTCGACAGCAGTCGTTAAGCCGTGTCAGAGGCCTACGGGCGGCCTGAACACCACCACCACTAACCATAATATGTGCAAGTAAGCAATCACACTCGAAAAATGCTTACTATTTTGTTTTCTCGACCATGAACTAAATTTCTGAAGACATAGAAATATTCAACAAAAATCGCTGTGATCAGCCGCTTCGGCGAATATTTATAAATATTTTTCAGACTTTATTTCACTAATAATTTATATAAGTACATATTTGGTTGTAGTATAAAGTAGTGTTCAATTTGTAAGGATAAGAATTTCAATCGGTTAATTTGTTTTTATAGGTTTCAGCTCAATTAATTTCTCCACGAACTTTCTTCACACAACTCACATTATTTTGGTAATTTAAACTTTTTTTTCTCCCGAAAGTTTGTGATTCCCGTCACCCACTCTCAGATCCCAGGATTAATTATGAAAGTTTATTTCATTGTTGGCAACTCCGGTGCCTCTAAGCAAATACCGTATAGGTGATGGATATTGGGAAAGTTTGAGTTATACCCCTTTCTTGTGTATGAGTTTTCACTGTCACTATGTCTTATAGAAGTATTGTTTTATAGAAAGAGAAAACAACATTCCAGCGAGTCTAGTGTCTCTTCTATTTATAACTCCCGACCGACCAAAGAATGGGTGTTTCAAATTTGACGCGTTTGTCTGATGTGGCACATAACTTAACAACCGATGATCCGATTTGGACCCGGTTTTTTTTATTAAATAGAGATTTTTTTCAAAAGTGTTCATAATTATGTCAGATGGGATCTCTGGAACGGTAATTTGGTTCGAATTTGAGCTTAAATGTTTAGGACCATGATGCCTCTTCCACAACAGGAACCTTGAGATCCTGATGATGCCAAGAAAAAGTGAGGGGATCTCTACATCGGTAAGTCGGGGATTGCGGAAATGTTTAATTTAGAGTTACTTGTAATAGCGGTGGCTATCCCTGTGTCAAAAATTTTAATTTCAAATCTGAAGTCAAGTTCTAGAAGACCGTTTCAACAGACATTTGACTAAGAAACCAGTTTGCTCCATCTGCTTAGTGTGCCGACCAACTAGGACTCGTATCTAGGTAATCTTAGGAACGAATTGAACTAACCCGGAGTCGGGGAGACGACACTTGCACTAATTCAATTGCACTGCACAGTGGGGCGGCTTAACATAACTGCATAAACGGGTTATTTTGTGCATCTCCGGCGAGTGCATTATGCACAGTGGGCGAGGACGCAAATTGGGTGCGATTGTGCAACGGTCCGCTGGTAAGGCGTTTGACTTCCTTTGTTGGTGTGGAATTTCGTGACATTTTATGTTATGTGCAAGACTTTTGAGGTGGAACAGTTTAGAATACGAAACAAGAATCTTGATTTCCCAATAACTAGTTATGTTAACTTATCTTATGATAGGAGGCCGGGAATAACCCCAGCGGCACTTCGACCCTTGAGGATCTTTTGTGTCTACCCCATTTCAAACACTGGTCATCTAAGTGTGCAGGTTTCCTCACGATGTTTTCCTTCACCGTTAGAGCAGTCGGTAAATGTAAGTAAGTCTACGAAAAATACGAAAAACTCATTGGTACATAGCACTGCACGGTTTGGAACTCGGATCTCCCGCATGGGAGTCCGGTGTCCTAGCCACTAGGCCACCGACTCTCCCATAATAATTAGTTACTTGACATCGTTTAGGTTGATTTGGTCCACTTTCCCATAAAGTTCGTGTTTTTTTTTAAATACCTAGCTAGTATTTGTGATTGATTAAATACCGATTCCTCACTAATGAAAGTCGAAAGCTAGAAAAAAGAAAGCTAGGATTTATCATCAGTCTTACTTATTGGTAATTAATTAGGGCAAAGTTGGAGTAAAATATTCACTTTTGTAATTAAGAAAAGAAAGAACATCTATTTTTGTTACTACTGCTCAATAATGGGCCTTATTATCGACTGAGCACTAACGGGAAGTGCCACATTCTCGTGGGAATTATTTATCGATGAAACATTAGATAAGAGTAAAAGAGGAAATATGCCAAAGGCCATAGAAATAGGAAGCAAGTCCCACATAGAGAATTTGATATAATAATACTCGTACTAATGTACAAATTAAAGATTGAGGATAAAAGATAATGCCCAATATTTTTATTTCCGTACATTGTTCCAGCTACTTACTCGTGTACAGTAGAATGTCTCAGGCTGTCTGTTGTCCCACAAACATCTTCCGTGTATTATTTATATCCGTACATTGTTCCAGCTACATACTCGTGTGCAGTGGAATGTCTCAGGCTGTCTGTTGTCCCACAAACATCTTCCGTGTATTATTTATTTCCGTACATTGTTCCAGCTACATACTCGTGTACAGTAGAATGTCTCAGGCTGTCTGTTGTCCCACAAACATCTTCCGTGTATTATTTATTTCCGTACATTGTTCCAGCTACATACTCGTGTACAGTAGAATGTCTCAGGCTGTCTGTTGTCCCACAAACATCTTCCGTGTATTATTTATTTCCGTA